>CM032233.1:8887500-9540000 GCA_019009955.1 Riptortus pedestris
CATTTAACGTTTAATCTGTGAGATACATTAAATAAGTATTGCGATAACGTCGTCAATTAAGATTTTGGGGTCGATGAAAATGAAAAAGCAGATGAAGCAGCTAGAGAACCCACCAACTCGACTCCATCACCCCAACAACAATTACAACTACAGAGCTCTATCAACCACTAAAAGAAGATATTGATAAAAGCTGGCAACAAATGTGGAACGAAACCCAGAGCAATAAACTATAAACTATTAAAACCTCCATGGAAATATTCGACAAGAGACAACAGAAGAGATGAAGACGTTTTAGGAAGACTCCGAATAGGGCACATAAGATTGACGCATGGTTATCTTATGACAAACGATCAACCCCCGATTTGTGGGAAGTGTAACACAGACTTGACTATCTACCAAATATCAATGGAATGCCATAAATATACAAATATTCGAAACTAATGCAATATTTCCAATGATATAGCAGTGGCCCATGGAGATGACTCCAAAGAGCTAGATAAATTGTTTAATTTTGTGAAAATTACGGATTTCTATAAGGAAATTTAAATTAGAAGCACTTTGTATGGTCGTTTATATTGTTAAGGTGGTCATATCGAAGAGGATATGATCACAATACACATTTACAATATTGACAATTTAACAACAGGGCGATGATAACCTAGTAATTTGTTGCCCTAAATAATTTTGAAACGAAATAAACCATGTCTATTAACGCTCCAGCGGGCGTGGCATACAGTACGGGGGAAATCTGCTTAGTTTACGCACCCCCTGCTTGACGGACTTTTTATTAAAAATGTTAAACTGCATCCATTAACTTCCATATATATACTAGCTAAGGTACCCGGCTTCGCTCGGGACACCATTAGATGCTGAATAGTGAGGGTATTTTATAGCAAAGCTTCAATGTGTACAATTATACTTCCCGTCTGGGAGTATTATTTTTCCATAAATGAAAATGAGTTCCCAATCAATCCCTCTCTACTGTTTCACTGTGAATAATTGAAATCATAATCATTGATGGCATTTATTATAATTGAATAGTATCTATAATGCACATATTTTCTGTCAAACCCACACCGAGCACACATAGTTTAGAAATAGTCGGTTGTAAGTAGAAAGAAATTCGGATAGTGCCAACCTTTAACAGGAAATAAGTTAACACAATTAACTGTGTTAGCGTACGTGCAACTTCCCTTTCCACTTGAGGGTTATCAGCATTGCTTTTTGGTAAATAAATTATTAAAAACATTAAACAATTGGAATTTTCTAATAATTAATTTACCCGGTGGAAATAAATAATGATCGTAACCTAATAAAATTTTGAACCGACCTCATTTTCGCAATCTACTAGGTAGGGTCCATGGACATTTGAAGAAATGTCCGAGTCGAAAATCGTTTCATGAGTACGACCTCAGTAGCTGATTTCCCTTAAGGAAGTTTTTTCATTTCTTCATTTCTGCCCTTAGGTGAATTAGGACATCCACAACTAATGAATTCATTTAATATTTACTCGAATCGGACAAAATATATTGGCTCCATCTTCCTTGAACCTGGGGAGAGCTAGGGCTGTTCATGATGTAAGAAGAAGAGAGGATGTAGATAAAGGGTTCAGCAGAAATCGGAGCATTGGCCCAGTTCTGAATTGGGGGCCTAGCAGTAGAATGGTTGCCCTTTATAGACTAATCACAATTCCAGGCAGCCTTATCTAAACTACCTACGGTCTGTCTCCTGCCCCCCTCCCATAATTTAACCCAATCAATTATTCTTTGACGAGGCCTCGTTAAAATATTCCAGTAAAATTTTAATTAGCCCAATATTCACTTCTGGGTAATCTTATCTGCTGGATACGCTTTCAAGCTAGCGGTAATAGTCCTTATTATTTATGTTTTGTACTCTTTTACAGCCAACATTTTCGATTTGATCAGGGCAGGAATGGCTTCGGCCTATATTCTGTATGTCACATACATTTAAAAAGTTCGTCACGCAGAGGCTGCGTAAACTAAACAGATTTCCCAAGTGAAGTTATACAACAGATAAATTTACATACTGGTAACACCACCGTGAATATTAAGTGAATAAATACAAACGGTAAAGAGAAATCATTCAGTCAATTTACAAGTTAATAATCTCAACAATGGAAAGCGTCAGAACATTGTAAACAAACAGGTCAGCCAACTTCTAAGATCTGAATAGATAAATAGAAATATTCTAGACCGGAAACAAAAAGCCATTAATGAATGAAAATTATAATAAAATATCGGAATATAACATATTAATTTTATTGAAAAATATTTACTGTAGCTACTACTGTAATTTATAATGAATCAGAATAATTTTTAACTCAAATTTTAATAATCCACAAACAAAATAAGGCGGGGGGGGGGTCAATAGAACGCATTTGCTCGTATCTCGTTCAATAAAGGACTCTTGAAAACAATATTTGCTATTTGAGCTCCGACTAAAGTGGTTTACTATATAACAGAGTATTGTGACATGACTAGGAGGGTTGCTGAAGGATAACAACTAAAAAATGCAAATATCTCAGTTAATGTTCAAGATAGAGAATTAATGTTGATAAAAGTATTTCAAGTACAGTTATATTGCAATAAGATTGGTTCTATACAATTTTTCAATCCGACGTATAATAACGGAGATAATTCAAATTCCCCCCTCATACAAATATATATATATATATATATATGTGTGTGTGTGTGTGTGTGTGTGTGTGTGTGTGTATAATTTTCCTCATTTTCGTCATCTGGGTAGGATTGATACACATTTGAAGAAACTTTTCGAAAATCTCGTCATGAGTACGACCTCAATTGCTAATTTTCCTTAACAGAAATCTGCTAACAGGCCAAAAAAAAACCGTCTCGCAGGGCCGAATAAACTAAGTTGATATTCCACATTTTGAAGAGTAACACACTAGTAATGTCATCTCACAATATATTCTCAAATTCTACGTAAAAATTCCATGAGCACTAGTAGGGGTTTACTGAACGCTGAAAACAAGAAATTAGGAATAACTCGCTTAATATGTGACCTATAAAAAAAGTCCGTCACGCAGGGGCTGCGAAAACTAAGCAGATTTCCCACGAGAATTTTAATAATAGATAAATCTACATACTGTTAACACAACACCGTGAATATTAGGTGAATAAATACAAACGGTAATAAAAAATCTTTCCCCTCCCGGCGGAAAGCGTCTCAAATGTAAACAAACAGGTCTGCCAACGGCTTTCAGTTATTATTATTTCCGGTGTCGGAAAGAAAAACAATAACTGAACCATATCGGAATACACGTATAACATATTAAGTTTATTGAAAACTATGTACTATATCTAGTACTGTAATTTATAATGAATCAGAATAAATAAAATGCATATAATAATATTTATAGTACATTTAATTTTCAATAAGATACACTTTTTCAATGCGACTTATTTTCGAATTTTCAAAATTCTCCACCTCTAAACCCCCCCCTCCCCCTGGTCAGATTTAAACCATTAACAAACTTGATCTTTCTTTTTACGTAAAACGACTAAATATCGAGTTTGGTAACGATCGAACAAAAAATGCTATAGAGCGGTAACATACTAATATATATACAGTTTTGAACGGACCTCATTTTCGTCATCTACTAGGTAGGATTGATGGAGGGTAGGAATCTGCTAAAATGTACAGAACAACAATTGTATAACAATAGTTTAACAAGTTTGGCTCTATAACAATTTTCGGTACAATTCATAATATCGGATATATTTTAAATTTTTAAATTCCCCTATTTCTGCTCCGATTTCAGCCACTAATGACTATGAATTTTAGTGGTAGAAGTAACGGTTAAATATCGTAAAGATCGAATAAAGATTTCGGTATGAACGTAAAATCTTAATTGATGGCGTACTTGTAAAATCTTAACTTAAAAGATTTCAGCCTTTAGCTAATTTCGTATAAATTTATTTTATATTCGCCCTTCCCTAACCCGCTTCACCTCCCACTAACAAGGGAAGTGCACGGCCTTCCCCCTACAGTTTTGAACGAAACTTTTTTACTATGTGTACCTAATGAAAAACCAATTCGGTTTTTGGGCGAGAGAACGCACTTCTCACTCGTTCATCTAAAAAAAAAATGTTAAGATTGCCTGAGAGTCTTGAGGTATTGTTAAGGTAAGTATTTTAAAGGGAATCGGAGGCTGAGTACTAGCGTCTTCTTAACATCATAGCGTAAATATATGTAACACGTTAAAAATAAAATGCTAATAATTAAAAACAGCTTTTTATTTATTTATTAATATTAAATATACCCCCTACAAACAAAAAATTAAAAGAAAATCCAGAAAAAAATAATCGCTCCCTGCGAGATTTGATTCCTAGATGTTATAAAAAGATGACGCTACCACTGAGCTACCGATTTCCTTTGAAGTAGTTAGCAACGCCTCAAAGAGTTTCAGGCAATTTTCAAATGTTTTTTTCACGAACGCGTTAGAGAAGTTCGTTCTTTCGCTTTAACCGGATTGGTTCTTCATTAAGTACTACACACTGAAAAAGTTTCGTTCAAATCGGTGTGGGGAAGGCCGTGCACTCCCCTTGTAAGTCGATTTCAATCAAAAACAGGTTTACAATTAGATGCTACAACAATCCCAAATTTAAAATTTCAATACTCTAGCCGTTTTAGAGTTGCCCGAGATACGTATATAAGTAAAAAAGTAAAATCAAACTACTCAAAATGGGCCCAGGGGAGGGTCAAAAAAGATAAATCCGTCTATATCTGATAATTTCCGCTATTACTTCGTATAAGTAAGTAAAATAAAAAAGTATAAAAGATGACAGTGGATTACCAAATAACGAATAATATGTAATTTCTGTTAATTTTGTATAACGGACAATTGAGAATCAATGTTTTTTTTTAGTTGTGGATAACGAATAAATAATTATCTTACGTTATTCCGATAATATATTATGTGAATACGCCCAACTCTACACTGGCTTACCTTGTCTTGTAACGTTGAATTTTATCCTAAAAATTTCCATTATGCCTCCGGAAGCTAAAAGTGAAACTCATAAAAAGCTGTAAATCACAAAAACCGACTATTGTCGGCAAAAGAGAACGGTTACCAACTCAAAAATGCAAGAGAAGGAATTCTTAAGAAAAATAACCTAAACAATGGAGCCGTCTATCCTATACTCGTAAAACATACTATTCAAGACCAGGCTGATGACTAAGAACTTATAAACGTTTATAATAAAATAGTACTTCGCAAGCGGCTATAAAAGACCGACAATAGAACCTCTGCTAATACAACTACTATTAGAATGTTTTTCTGTAAACCCATAACGTTATAGTTAGACTTTTCAATTTAATTTTGCAGCCTAATTTAATAATAAAATATAACATAGGGCTGATTTGAAACTAGGGGCTAATTGAAATAATATGCTTAACAGACATTTTTCATGATACAACAGTGAGGAAGAAAGACATTTAATATTCAAAGTGATTCGACGTTTTAATCAACTGAGTTAAATGCCTCAGTATTATTATTAACAGCGGCTCAAAAAGGAAAATCAGACCAAACCCAAGAATAAATATTTTAAACTGTAGAGGTTCCATTCTATTAGCTGTTTTTCTTGAACAACTGTAGCTACTGAAGTTGGTCACATGATAAAATTAATCAAAAAATCCAATAAATCATTGCGTAATTGAGTGCCAAAAACGGGTCGTAGTGAATTTTAAATTTATAAATTTAGATTTATAGATAGATAATACAAATAATTATGAAGTCCGTTTGGAAACTGGTATAACTCAGTTAGTGGTAATTATCTTTAAGAAAACGTATGATCAATTCTGTACTAATATTTAACTAAAAGTTATTAATTGCAATGAGGAGTGGAAGTTAAGTAAACGAGTAATATACAAAATAATATGTATCATTTGTTTCGCATTGGATCGAAAGGTGTTATCTAACTAAAATTGTTAACAAAGTAATATTCTACAATTGTTGTCTGATTTTTTAAATAAAGAATGGTATTTGAAATAGTATCAGCGTATCATTCCAGCATGTAGGAATACTGCTAAATTTACGTAGCTCCTGACTATTGGACTTCCGTTTGTGCGATTAGATTGTTAGTTAGTTCATATCTGATGGCGAGAATTCAACATTTGGTAGGAGATTTCTAAAGGTGGTAATGGTTATGCTTGCTATGTAACTGCTCTGTCGTATACCCTGGGTTGGTTTTTGATACATTTGATTTATTATTTAGTTGTGTGCATTATTATAATGGTGTAACAGCGGATGCTGTAAATTACTTACCATCATTGGGCTTGTGTGTTTTCCGAAGCCGTCTGGGTTGGTTCTTTTCTTCATAGAGCTTCTCTCCATCGACATTTCTTCTTGTTCTTTTTGATGCAGGTTTGCATCTTGTTTCAACCGGTGCTGATATCCTCGAGACAATTGTATCCATGTTTGTGGGAGTTGGAGTTCTCTCTTTGACGGGACTTGTTGATATATTATTTGGTTCATTGCTCGTTTGTGTGGTTCATTTCTTGGATCCATCTTCAAATATGTGTCAAATAAGATTGGAATAGTCTTATATTGTACGACACGATACGAATTGCTAGTAGTTGTTTGCTCTGATATGATCATTGTATAGACGTACACATTGTTCCCATGCAGGGGTCCCGACCTCTGGGAATGAGAAGAAAATATTTCTATCCATACCGGGCTGTCCTCGTAAATGTGGATAAAGTTCATAGAGTTTCTGGAATGGGAAACTAATTGTTTCCACCCACTCTGTAACGGGTCTAGTATCTTGGACACTTGTTGGCCCAGCTGTCGGTTCGGGTGTTGTCGGTTCGACCCTTGTCGACTCGACTCTAGTCGGTCCGGAACTTCTTGGTTGGAATCTTGCCTTTTTGACTCTAGACGATCCGGCACTTGTCCGTTCAACCCCTGTCGGTTCGGGTGTTGTCGGTTCGACTCTTGGCGACTCGACTCTAGTCTGTCCGGAACTTCTTGGTTCGAATCTTGCCTTTTTGACTCTAGTCGGTCCGGCCCTTGTCCTTTCAACTCTAGTCGTTTCGGGCCTTGTCGACTCGAATCTAGACGGTCCGGCACTCGTCCGTTCAACTCTTGTCGGTTCGGGTATCGTCTGTCCGACTCTTGGAGACCTGACTCTAGACGCCCCGGAACTTCTTGATTCGAATCTTGCCTTTTTGACTCTTGTCGGTTCGGCACTCGTCCGTTCAACTCTAGACGGTTCGGGTATTGTCGGTTCGACTCTTGTCGACTCGACTCTAGATGGTCCAGAACTTCTTGGTTTGAATCTTGCCTTTTTGACTCTAGTCGGTCCGGCACTTGTTGGTTCCAAACTTGTTGATTCAAATATAGCCGGTTCCAATCTTGTCTGTTGGTACGTCGCCGGATCGAGTCTTGATGGTTGGAATCTTGGCGGTTCAAAATTTGACGGTTCAAATATAGCCGGTCCCAATCTCGTTGGTTGGAATCTTGGTGGTTCCAACGTTGTCGGTATATACATAGCCGGTCCCAATCTCGTTGGTTGGAATCTAGGAGGTTCCATAGTTGTCGGTATATACATAGCCGGTCCCAATCTCGTTGGTTGGAATCTAGGAGGTTCCATAGTTGTCGGTATATACATAGCCGGTCCCAAGCTCGTTGGTTGGAATCTATGCGGTTCCATAGTTGTCGGTATATACATAGCCGGTCCCAATCTCGTTGGTTGGAATCTATGCGGTTCCATAGTTGTCGGTATATACATAGCCGGTTCCAATCTATTCGGATCAAATCTTCTTGGTTGGAATTCTGTTGGTACGTATCTTGTCGGATCGACTGGTGTTGGTTGGAATCTGGGCGGCCCCACTCTTGACGAGCACTCGCTGTAGAAAACATTACAAGCGCATATGCATTGGGCGTCTTGGTGAATTGTACACATGCCATGTTGTCTACAGGTTGAAAACATTGTCCTCCCACTGTTAAAAGTATATGCGCGCTAAGGAGTCAATTAATGTTTGTATTAACAAAACATTAAAGAAGAACTGAAGGTCAAGCCGATTTCTTAAGCCAATCTATAACCAAGACATTTATTATATAGCTCGCATGCAAGGGAATGTGGATATAAATAATAACAGAAAGATGAATTGTAGTACATGATGTAAAGTCTCAACATACATACTACACTCATACATACGTGCATACTTCATACATGTATTTATTTATATACTTTTTTTACCAATATATATATATATATATATATATATATATATATATATACACACACACACACACACACACACAGGGTGTCCCAAGTTCCCGTGCCACCCCTTCTCCAAATCTCCAATTGTTTTAATACAAGGCTGAGACTTGGTGTGGCATAATTGTGACCCACTAAAGAATCTTTCCAGTCTATATTCAACCTCGTAACCTTCTCCAGCACTTCTCCAACGACCATAACTTTGGAATTTCCAAAAGAATGCCCTACTTTTTATAGCGGATTCTTGTAGAAAATCAAATTCTAAATCGAATTTATATCTGTACATTTTTCGATCTCACGCATCCGTTAGTCGCAAAATACACAAATCATTATTTCAGAAACGGCACATTTTATTGAAAAATGCTGTGACTTGAAAGTTGTAGTCATCAAAATTGTATTTAAAACAAGTCTACGGGAAAAGGAATGGATTCTGAAATAGAAAAAAAAATATATATTTAAAACGAAATAACTCAAAAGTATTCTTGAATAAATCCAAAAAATGTTTACTTCAAAGAACATCAGCATAACAAAAAACGTTCTCAGAATTAATTTATTTTAAACTAATTAGGTAATAATTATTTATAAAAGGAATACATTTTTTCACCTGCATAGTTTCATGTAAAAATAAAAAAGGTGCAGTATCTTACTGTGAAGAATCATCGGCCCACATTTCTTTGATAAACCATTAAATGGTGGTCTTCAACCGCTTCCTAAGGAAGAATTTTTAAATTAAATAGAAGACATGCCCCCGATGCAAATAAATAAAATGATTTCTCGATCTCGATTTTCGTTTTGTTGACACAGTCTTTTGAAAGATGAGGGCTCGTGCATTTACACAAAAGCAGTGTAGATAGCAGAAATTTCCTTGAGTGATCCTGAAGAAGGGTATGACTGAGGTGAGAGAAAATATGGATAGGGTATTTGCGAGAGTGAACGAGGACGGCAAGATTGTAGATCCGTTGCAGGGGAAAGTCCTCTGAGAGATTGGAAGCAGATTGGACAGGATGGGTGAAAGTGCTAGTTAGCGATAGGGTTAGCAAGGTTGTGAGCAAGAGGTTGGGTGAGAGGGTGAATGAGGCTGTGAGTGAGAGGATGTATGAGAGAGTTAATCTGGAGTGGGGGAGAAGGTTACGAGGAGTGTGGCAATTTAAAGTGGGGCCAATGGAAAGGGGGGGCGTGGATATTGACGAGAGTGCGAGTCCGAGTGTTAGACGGATGTTGTGAGAACGAAGAGAAGTAGGGGGCCAAGGGTTTCGTTGGAGCTGCCGAAGAGGGAGGGCTATCAGGTATCGTGAAGTGGCTTGATCCGAAGGAAGAGCAGGTCCACGTTAGGGCGTTGGTTAAGCCTGGATACGATTAAGTGACGGATATAAGGGCGTCATTGAGAAGTTAAGCCCAATGCATAGGATAGGATAGGATGAATGTGTGCAGGCTTTATGAAATGGCACCGAAGAGAATTGTTTCGGTTGACAATCCGAAACAATTCTCTTCGGTGCCATTGTTTCGGATTGTCAAAGCGCACAGGACGGTCTCCCAGGATGCGTTGGAAGTGGAGCAGCGGTGAAGTGGGCCCATATTGAGGAAGTAGGCAAGAGTTGGGTGAAAGGCACTGGGCTCATGGCGTGGTGATATGTTGTGTTTCGTAGTGGATCAGCCGTAGGTAATATGGGCGTAGTGTGGGGTATCCAAATGGTATACTCGTAGTGTGTAGTGGTGTGTTGTGTCATAGTGTGGCGAAGTGAGGTGTGGCATATTTTGGGGTTGCTAATATAGTATGGGGTTTTGAGGCATTATAGCATGGTAGGGTGATGTGTTGTGTGGTTTAGTTTGGAGTAGTGTGCAGTGGTGTGGTGTGGTGTAGTGTGGCACATAGTGTGGTGCTGACTGGTGTAGCTTGGCTTTACATTGTTTGCTGTGGCGTGGTGTAGTGGGGTGTGGTTGGGCGTGTGTGAGTGTGTGTGTGTGACTGTGTTTTGTAAGGTATGACGTGGTATCATGTGACGTGGTGAGGTATGGTGATACATAGTGGTTGGGTTGGCTGTAGTGTGGTATGGCGGTGTGTGCAATGTGTGTTTGCATCTGTGTGTCAGAGTTGTGTGAAATTGTGAAGTCATGTAATTTAGAGTGGTGTGGAGTGGAGTGGTTTGGTATTAAGTGGTATGGGTGTCTGGTTTGGTATGGTATGTAATGAATGTGTGTGTGTGTGTTGAAGTGTGAATTGGCATAACATGGGATGGTGTGGTATGGGTATGTATGTTCTGTGCTGTGGGTTAGTGTGTGTGGTGTGAGTTTGTTGCCTATGGTTTGGGTTACTGTGCTGTGGTGTGTAGTGGCGTAGGGCTGGGTGGAGTAGTGTATGGAGGTTTGGAGTGGAGTTGTGTGTGTGGAGTGGTGCTGTAATGTGTGATGGGTTGAAGTGGTGTGGTTTGGGTCAGTGTGGTATTGGGTGTAGGATGGTTTTGGTGGTGTAGGGATGATGGGGTCGTGTATGCAGGGTTGATTGGTGTATGAGGTGGCATAGGGAATGCGTGTGGTGTGGGGTAGTGAGTTGGGATGAGATGCAGGATGGGGTTGTGTAGAGTGAGGTGTGTGGGATGGGGTGAGTTAGCCTGTGGTGGGTAAGGTGGCATATAGTGGTAGTATGATTGGGATATTGGGTTGCATGGTGACATGAGGTGTGGTGAGGTGTGTTCTTGTACAGGGGGTGGTTCGGATGTGGTATGATGCTGGCTGGTGTGGTGGGTTATGTGGTGTCATGTGGGGCGTTGTTGCATAGTTGGTTGTTCAGGTATGGTATGATACTGTGTGGTGTGGTGTGGCATAGCGTGTTGTATATGATTGGGATATATGGTTGTGTGGTGTCATGTGGCATGATGAGGTGTGTTGTTGCACAGTGGGTGGTTCGGATGTAGTGTGGTGTGGTTGTGTTTGGAGTAGTATACATATCTGGTGTGGTGTGGCGTGGTGTCCAGTATTTATATATTTACACACACACACACATATTATTAATATGAAATAAGTAGAAGTAATGGTTAAGGAACGAGAATAACCTGAAAATGCAAACATGTCAGTTAATTTTTAAGTAAGAGAATATAAGTATAGAGAAACAATTTTAGTTCAAATTAAAACAATTTTGTGGAAATAACTTTTTTTGATCAGACTCAAAGTAATGGAGTAATTTCAAATTTTTGTTTCTACCCTCCTCCTGGCCCAATTTCACCAATCATTGTATTTGATCATCAGTTTTACACAAAAAATACCAATAACGAGAATGGTAATGTAAAACAAAAATAGCGACCACTAGAGCAATTACAGACAGGTATTTACATATACATAGATCATATTCTTCATGCTGGTTTTAAACAGCTATTCAGAATACACTTATCAGCATTAAACATTAAAGAGAAAATTTGCAATAAACCTATATGAGGGTGTGTTTGAAATCCTTTGGTCATTGACTTGCTGACTGTAATAAACTGTTGGAAAGCTTTTGTGTGTGTGTGTCTGGCTGATGTTCAAGTAGAGCTGGCAACGGGCTTGAAGATGGTGCTATTGCATCAAAAGCACAAGCCAGCTGTAATCGCTCATTAGCCAGTGACAAGGGTCTTCACCGACAGGTATGACAACATTTATATGTATGTATGTGTAAAATTTTCAATGACTTCATTTTTGTCATTTCCTAGATAGGATCAATTGATATCTGAAGAAACGTTTCGAAAAATCACGTCATGAGTAAAACCTCCTAGCTGATTTCCCTTAGGGGAAATTTGCTAATTCAAAAAAACCAGGTAATGTTTATATTAGTGAAAAATGTAAAAAAAACAAAAATTGAATTACATTTATTTAATAATAAATTGTTTACATAAATATTGTGGCCTGGTGAATGTTTATGCCATTGATGAACTTGATTTTTATTTTTAGATGAAATTCATAAATACTGAGTTTCATAACTATCCAACAAAATCTATTTAGGCTATACCATTAACAGATGAATATATATGAAATGACCTATTTTTATCATCTCCGAAGTAGGTTTGATGGACATTTGAATACATTTTTTGATAATCCCTTAAGAAAAAACTGGTAAAAAACATTGTAATTAGGTTCTGAGAATGAAAACATTTCATTCCTAAAGGGTACATTGTTGTCTGGACACTACTGAATGTAGTCCCACGAAATTTTAGAAGATAAGGATATTAAACGTAAAAGCAAGTCATAATAATAAATGGTCTCCTTTGTCAGAGGCTTGGAGGTCTTGTGAATCATCAGCATCCTGTCATTTGATAGTGGCAATTGTTATAATAATAATACCTAACTCTCATTATAAGGATGATTTCCACGGAAACTTGTATTAGGTTGCAATACTGTTTGATAATATGAGTACCTATTATGTTCTGACAATACAAAAGAAAAATATCCAATTATATAATTTTGACTTTGAGCAAATCGAAAATTAGTTAGATAATCTCTTATTACAGGCATTTTGTACAATTGGAAATAATATTCTTAAAGTGCTAGCATAATAAAAACCTTAACCTAAACTCTGACTTTATCTGTATT
This sequence comes from Riptortus pedestris, assembly GCA_019009955.1. Taxonomy (NCBI): domain Eukaryota; kingdom Metazoa; phylum Arthropoda; class Insecta; order Hemiptera; family Alydidae; genus Riptortus; species Riptortus pedestris. The sequence goes on from CM032233.1 coordinate 8,900,325, forward strand.
AGTTGTAGACTAATAACTGACATTCAAAAAAAAAAAAAAAAAAAAAAAAAAATAGTCAAGTATTGAGTACTGAAGATTGGGGAGGGTTCTGTTGCATTGAAATACCAAAAATATGTACAACTATCTTTTGGACATATGAAAGACATGAGAATAATATGCCATTGAGATTTGCCTCATTAATGATGTTTTATTATTATAATAAAAAAATGATGAAGTAAGAAACACTTTGATTAGATTACATAAGTATGTAGATGTAGGAAACACAAGGTTATTCTTGATTCTCAGAAAGGAGCATAAGATAAAAAAAAATCCTTTCAAATATATAATCTTTCTAAAATTGTTCAAACTGGGCAATACATACTTGATTCTTCATTTACTACTCAATTAGCTCGGACAACAAAATTGTATATGCCATGGAACAGGTGAAATGAGGAACCAAATCAAAATGGCATTTCATAATTTCTCAATAACTGAAACAAATAAAAACTCTAATCTTTTTGGCGTAATACACTTATGTGATGTACAAGACAGGAAAGCACCAGCTTCAATCACCTATTTATCCACGGTTTAAGATTTGAAAACTTCAAATGCTGGTAGATATAAAGAATACACATCAAGGAGCTTTCCAACTATGTATTACAGTAACAAAACAAATCAGAAGTACAGCCCACAGCTCCCGAAATAAATGAAGTTTTATCAGCTAACAAGCATATAAGTATTGACACTGAAGGCATAAACTGGAGCTGTGTAACTAAGCAGATTTCTCATGTTCTGGTATGACACACTATTAATCTCACCATATATTCTCTATTTCTAAATAAAAATTCAAAGAGTAGAAGCGGTGTTAATGAAAAGTGACAATAAGAAAGTACGAATAGCTCACTACTACAAATATTTGAGTTTACAAAAAAATGCATAAAACATCAGCATGTAAAGTATCAATAGTTTAACAAGATTGGTTCTATAACATTTTTCAATCTAACTCATCATAATGGAGGTATATTTCCCTTCCTCTAAACCTCCCCTATTTCTGGTCTGATTTTTGCAATGAACGAAAATGATCTTTAGGGCTAAATGAAAGGGTTAAATATTGAATATGGTATAGAGAAAATAAACATTTTCAAGTCAAGAAATAAAATCTAAATTGATAACATCATCACACAACATATTTGCATGTATTTCAAATAGTAATGATCTGTTGAAAACAATATTTGGTATTTAAGCATTGAATAAGAGGTTTCATGATATATTTGCTTATTGTGATGACTAAAAATGGAGTTTGCTGAAGGCTGAAAATTTAAAAATATAAAAACCTCTGTTAAAATTCAACCATAAGTATATAACACTATTTATAGAACATTAATTTACAACCAGATTGATTATGTGCAACTTATCAATCTGACTCATAGTAACGGAGATATTTTAATATCTTATTACTCTCCCTCTAAACACCGATCATTCGGATTTCTCAACCGTTAATGAACTTGATATTTGGTTTTACATAAAAAACTTACATACCGAGTTTGGTGAAGATTAAACAAAGATTGTGACAGCTAGAACAGAAACATAAAAGTATATATATATATATATATATATATATATATATATATATATATATATATATAGAGAGAGAGAGAGAGAGAGAGAGAGAGAGACAGAAAAACAGAGAGAATTTTGAACGGAAATTTTCATCAACTCCTAGATAGGCTCGATGGGCATTTGAGGAAATGTTTTGGAAATCGTGTAAGTACAACCTCAATAGCTGATTTCCCATAGGGAAATCTGCTATTATGTTTGCTAAGTCATTCGTTTTGGGATATACCGTTTAATTGGAGTGAAAGTTAGACTATTCACAGAGATTATAATCGATAAGTAGCAATGGAAATGTGAATTTTGGCACATAAGTGAAAGAGAAAGTCCTAGGCTATGAAGAAGTTGAGGACAAAGCTTATTAAGCATATCTTAATGCACAATTTGGTCACAAATGCATTTGAAATTAAGGTGCATGGAGAAAGACCCAGAGAGCCATTTTTTTGAGGACATCGAATATATCAAGTATTTCATTGGGTATAGTAATATGAAAAGAGTAGCTTCCAAAAGAAACCAATGGTTGCAATACCAAGTGCAGGATTTAGATCATGACAATAATTTATTAGAGCGATATAATGTATTCTAGCTGTACGATTTACTGGTTTGTACATGAATTCACTCTTGCATTGTGTAACTAGTGAGGAGCTACTTGAATAAATAAGTAGTTTACATTATATAGTAATATAAATATAAAATATACATTAGGTAAAACCCTGAAGCGAGCATTATGGTACGAGCACAAGTCCTGCCATGAAACAGGGCGTGGCTGACCTTGAGTCTACAAACTGAATTATTATTATTATTATTGATTATTTATATAACAATTTTTATAGAAGCAAAAATAAATTATATCAGTTAAAAAACAAAGAAACAAAAAGAAAGAATATGTTATCTAAATGCAGTACAATAACTGTAATCATTAATCCAAGTAAAATTTAAAAAATAAAGATATTAAGTTAAAAATTATTTATACAAGAAATATATGAATCGGTTTAAGTTCTTTAATATGGAAATAGGTGCTCACGTTGGCCATGAGAGTTAAAGCATTGGCCTTAATCTCACATGTTAAACAAAGAGTGGCAAGTTCGATTCCTGCCTGGGCAATAGGAATTTATTTAGTGACAAAATCATTAAATGAAATCCTTAGTCCCACCCTGGCTAGAAAAGGGTGGTAACCCGTACATAACCCATCCCAATTAGCCATAGTAGCAAAAATTGGACGTTAATAAATAACAAATAAATAAATATGGAAATAGATATTTCAATTAATGCTAACAAAACCCAACTTGTGAAGTAATTTGTTTTTTTTAGAATGAATAACGAAATTTAGATTAAAATTATGTAAATGACTAAAAAAGATGTTTTATTATATATATGTAGTATAATGCTACATTCCGAAATAATGTTTAACAAATAATGAAAATGTTACAAAATAAAAAAACAAACTTACAACTCAAATCCAGAAATGCCAAAGGTACGGTCAAATTGTGCACTGATCAATATCCCGAAGCAGACTGAGGACTGAAGGCGGGAGGTAAGGTGGGAGGTTCCTGAGAGAGTGGGGAGAGCTCACAGCCTTCTTATTCTTTCTCTCCACAACAATGACTCTTGTTCATACTACAACCAGCATATTCAGCTCATTTCCTGGAAGCTTATCACACCGACCCCCTTCAATTAATTTAGGGCTTTCATAACTAAACCTTTATTTATTTTATACTTGTAACCCGAAACATTGTAATATTTTGAATTCCAGTAATTGCTCTGAATTCTTTAATAATCCCACGGATATTGATTGTTTATTTTTCTTATATACACCCTTATTAATGCTGCATAGAACAATCTTAAATATTTCTTATGATCATTTTCATTGAAAATATTTTTTTCTTAATTTGCAAAAAAAAAAAATTATTAAAAAAAATCAGCCACATTATCAAGAGATATATCTTTTAATATATTATACGAATATTTCTAAAAATGTATGTATATCACCTTAATTTTGACTTTCATTAAATCCCTAATGAGAGTTAACATTTTCCGTTACGGTAATGATGAATATAGCTCTTGCAGCAGTTCCTCAGAGAGGAATCCTTCCATATATTCTCCAGTTATTCTAAATTACATATGTTTTATATTCGTGCTCCCTTCCCAGTAACATAACAAAAGTGACTTGAGTAGCTGCACATCATATGACACATAGCCATTGGAATGATAGGCATAAAGCTATTAAAACCAGTCGGTAGCAGCATACATAACTTTAAACAAAAATTTTGGAGGCAAAAATGGAAAATCCTCTTAATCTCAGTAAACAAACTAGTCTGCTGGAGAACTTTATAACAATATTCGTGCTGCGATTTGTGGAGGTTTTAACAGTAAAATCCGTTTTCTAGTAGGCAAATCAAAAGACTGTGGGCAGAATTTTAAGTTTTATTTTCATTTTTTTTGCTGTCACATAGGAGCTGAGTAAACTTAGCAGATTTCCTACATGCTAGTAAGACATACATGCCATCTCATCTCACCCTATGTTCTCTATTTCTAAATAAAAATCCAATGAATAGAAGTGAGAGTTTACTGTATGCCGAAAACAAGAAAGTGTAAATAACTTGTGTGACATTTGAGTCACGAAAAAATGTATAGAACAACAGAATGTGATTTCAGCCATTATGAATGTGATCTTTAGTTGAATGAAATCGTTAAATATTGTGTATGATAGATCAAATAAAGATTCTCGAGTGAAGAATGTAAAATACTGACATCATCCCACAACATATTTGAATGTATCTCACATAATAAAGGTCCATTGAAAATAACATTTGGAATTTAAGCTTGGAATAAGACATTTCATGGTATATTGGCTTATTATTAATGGGCAACGACTAAAAGCAGGGCAAATATCTCCATTCAGTATTGAGACAGAGAAAAAGTTGATATAAAATATTTAACAAAAATGAAATTTGGAATACGATTGGTTATAATATTATTTTTTTTTTGCCACATAATAACAGAGATATTTTGAATTTTCGATTTCTCCCCAGGCTCCTATTGAGTTCCTAACAAATCTGGTCTTTTGTTTAAATGAAACACTTATATATGTTGAGATAGGTAACAATAAAACAATAATTGGGACTGCTAGAACAGTGGTAACAAAGTATATATATAAAATTTTCAACGGACCACATGTACTTCATCTCTTAGATAGGAATGATAGACATTTTTTGAAAATCGCATCATGAGAGTAACCTCAATTGCTGATTTCCCTTAAGGTCTAATAAAATGCGTTCTGCTTTGAGACAGACCATGTGGTATTCATGTAACTATAATAATTGTTTGAAGAGCACCAGTAACCGTGCAGGTTAAGGCACGGGTATATCAACCACTACCCTCAGTAAGCTGAAGGTAAAAATAGGTGCCATTTCGATCCCTGCTACATTATATTCATTCATGAGGTGGTTACCAGAATGGAGTCTAACGAGCATATATGTCTGACAGACCCTCGGGATGGCTAACGATTATGATTCTCATAGATCCAACTGACCACAGACCCCTCCCCCACCCCCAAGGTTCAATGGGGCCCGCCAGTCTACTGGAAACAACTCATTTCAGATCGCCCTTGGTTAAAGAGGGTTGTATGTCGAACTGATCAATCACTATGTAAAAAAACGAATCCCTCGAGTCATCATCAGGAGCGGCTAAAGATCTCAAATGTCTATAATGCCAACCAAGAAAATAATAATAATAATTTTTTTTAACTAATGATTTATAATCATCAACAAAAACAAAAAAATAAATAAAAAAAATCACAAAATATAAAACTCTCCTTTTGAGAAATTGGGTCATAGCCAACATAGTTTTTTGATTGATTGTACTACTGTCTATATGTAAAGAGCAATGTGTAACAAGAGAAGGGGAAAAAATAGGTATAAGTGATCGAAAAGACTTTTAATTAATGAATAACAAAATAAATATGCCACGAAGTACAGTTTCCATGTGTTTACATATGTACATCATGGAAAATTTTAAATCATATATAGACATAAGAGACAAATACAAAAATAACTGGATACAAAAATTGATAATATTACATATATACATAAATTTTATTAATATGATTATGTACATTTATTAATATACAATATTAAAAAGTATAAAATAATTATAGAAACAATAAAAATGGATATAAAACCATTAAAAAATTATTAATATTGGAATTTAAATAGTTTATCACATTGTTAAACAAATATACCATCACATTTTGATAATAGGCTATAACAAATAAAATAAATAAAAATAATGGCATATGCAGCAAAATTCAATAAACCTAATGTTAAAGCAGTAAGGGTACTTTCAATTGGCCACAAACTGAATGACATCCTAAAGCAGATAACACGTACCCAGAGAATTGTTGGCACTCTATACATGTTATTCATACCCTAACACCCATAACATTCTATTTATTGTGAGTTTAGTAATTGTGAATTAATGGAAATGAATAAAATGAAAAGAAGTTCGAATAAATTCTACTTTTGTCCTCGCATATTGCAGGAAAAGAAAAATGCTCGATTTCATTGAATTAATAATAAATTTAATAAACAACAAAATATACTTTTTGAAAAATGTATGTTTTAGTATATGTGTAAATCTATGTATTTATGTGTATATGTGTGTGTGTGTGTATATATATGCATATACACACATACACACACACACACACACACACACACACACACACACACACACAGTCCTGGGCCATGAATCAGAAAATGCCAACTCCTTCGTACTGAATTTTATATATATTTTATTTCCCCAACATGTCATATCACAGTATTTTTTATTAATCATATTTAATTTAGAAGATTTGTCCTTAGTTATATTTAAATAATTTTGGCTGTGTATTAACGTTGAATATTCCTTTTCAAAATGACCAAGAGGCCTGCTGTTTAAGAATAACTAAGGAGAAGTATTGTAAATATAATATGGTCAACCAAAAATACTATCATATTAGAACAACCCTTGAGAAGAAACAAATAGATCAAAACGTACTGGGGAAATAAGATATGTAAACAAAGGAGTTGACATTTTTTGACTCAATGGCCCACAACACGGAATACAGAAATAGAGGGCCTTCATGTGAAAAAATATATGTATATGTATGTGTGTATATATATATATAAACATATACTTATATAAGTTGAATTTAAGTAATAATAATTAACTAACAACAAGCAAAAAAAAAAAATGAGAAGCACTATAATCTTACTACTATTTAAATATGTAAATAAAGATTAATTGGTATTAATTTCAGAAGTTAAATATTTAAACATAATCACTTACTTATACTAATCACTTATGTTTAAAATAATCCACTTTCTACACTGGAAGAACTACATTTCATTAAAAATTCTTTCTAAAGGGAAACATCACATTTTATGGAACTAAAATAAATTTAAAAAAGAAATGTATCTAAAATAATACAAAAATAGTCTGAAAAAACTATACTTTAAAAATACAATGAACACAGACTAAGGGAAATACTTGAAGACCTGACAAGAATTGAAATACGTAGAACACTAAAACTTTTTCATGGGAAATCACATTTTAAAGAATAAAAGATCAGAATGGACATATGTATGTATAATTGTAATACCTGGGGTAGAAGAAAATATAAAAATTGGGATTAGTTTAATAATGTATGAGAAATTGAATACAGACAAGTGTTTCAGAGATAAAGCTTCAGAATGAGCCCCAGAAGGTGAAGATGAGCTATTCTTTCTCAGGAAGTAAAGTAACATGAGACCCAGAAATAATATTAAATATTGGATAACTGTAGATTTCCAAGAATAATCGATAGAAAAGATTGTTTTGCTCTGACTAAAAAAAAAAATGTACCTACTTACAAGAAAAAATAGTAATTAAGAAGTGCTCTATAAATCACTCAAAAAATCAAAATACATTTTTTGCAAAAATGACAAATGATCATTAAAAATGACTTAAATAATTGAAAGCTTTATTTCAGAAAAACACATAATCTAATAATTTATCAAAGTGCTCATGTTCATCTTTATAACCTCTTCTAATTTTACTATATAAACAGCTAAAGTGTTTAAAATTAAAACAATGTAGTGTGGATCACCATGGGTCACGAGCAAGTTTCTACCTGCTAAGAACAAAATGAACTATCGAGTCATGCACTCGCAGAATTATAAAGCATTTTAAAGAATGACAGAGAACTAAAGTCGGTACTTCTGTAAAACTAAATTTGAATTCTAAGTTCTAACTTCTGATTTCAAAGTACTTCGGAGACACCTAGTACAGGCCAAACCTCAAATGTCATGGTTTTGAATGTCATCGATTTGGCAAGGAATGATATCTAACATCATAATAGCAGTATTTTCCAGGAACAAAGCAGTTCACAATTACATAGACTATTTATGAATTACATCTGCCTGAAATCTATTTTTTAAAAATGGCAATATATATAGTGATTGTAATTTGAAATATCTCCACTCAAAGGCTGTACGAAAGAAAGTATAACAAAAAAATAGTTGAATAACTAAGGCCTCTGAAATATGATGACTCGAAGGTGCACTAAAAACCTAAAAACCTTTAGACATTCAGAGTTCAGAAAAAGAATCACTAAAACTTAGGTGGCAAGGATATTTTAGAATTTTTTATATTCTTCTGTCATTTAATCATAATTTTACATATTTTGCCTTTAATTTCTTGATTGTCTGTTTCTCAGTTTAACATCGAATGGAGTTTTTAAATTTTTTCACAGAAACGTTTTCATACTGTAACACTTCAACATTTTTCAAAACATACTTTACTACTCCCCTTGAACATATTTAACCAAAATTATGATATTACTAATTATATAAATAAATTTAAAAATATAGCAAAATTTTACGTTAAAAAAGGAACTAATATTGTGCGTCAAGTCAGAAATTGTAGACACCTTAAAATTATAAAATGGTTTAAATACTTCAATCGGTTTTAGTCCACAACATATATCTGTCATTTTTCTTCCTCGAAGTAAAATGAAAAATAATACAACTCGTTTTCTTCACGAAATTTAAGTATTGATGACATTCAAAAATATTATTCTACAAATTACAAAACACATCACTAAATGGTATAGAACTCGACAATTACTTCAGAAAGACATTTAATTGATAATGTATAATTCTTAAAAAAATATTTTAAGTAAACTAGATTATTTATTTTTATGGACTAATTCAAATGTTTCAATATTAGGTGCAAAAATAGAGACATGTTTATGCTCCTCCTTCCCTGAAGTAAGTCCTGATCAAAAACAGTTAGTAAAGGAATACAGTAGACTCACTTGTTTTGCAAACATCGGGGGGGGGGGGGACAAATTAGGTCTATTTTACATATTGACTTAAAAGTACGGTATTATTTTCTAAAATAATGCACTGAAACACTCATTTACTAATATCAGTTTGTGGAAATAGAATTTTGAATATTAACTATTTTATTATAACTCATTGAAGCAACATACTCTACTATGCTCACGATACAGAGTATAAAACATCTAGGGTATTATTAAAATTTAAAAAAAGACATTCATATTTCCCAAATGTAATGAGAAACTTTCAGAACAAATGATAAATACGATGAGATAGTCTAGGTTTTTTTTTTTCTTTTTTTTTTTTTAAATAAGGACAGCAGCAAAATGGCAGGACTTAAAAAAAGTGTAACGTAAATATTGCCAAAGCTAAATATACAAAAATCAGTTGAACTAAAAAACAAATATATAAAAGTCGAGAAGAATGGTAATGAGAACACTTATAAAAAGAAAAAAAGACTTCCTTATAGGGGAAAACTATATGTTGCTATATAAAAACCAACCGAATATATCTAAGTATTAAAAGCATTGAATACACAATTTATTATTTAATCTTGCAAATACTGAAGCTACAAGTACTAATTTTATTTTCAATTAATTATATTTTGCATTTTATTGTTATAATAGATAATACAATTAAATGGTACATTTCCTGGTCTGACTATTAATCACTTTATGAAAAATAAAAAATAAATTATACCAGCAATAATGTTTTGAAATAAATACACTTTTGTAAATTATTCACAGCATTATTTAAAAACAATCCATTTTAACTTTCTTTTTAGCAGATTTCCCTTAAGGGGTAGTACAATACTTTGATTAGTAGATAATTTTATAAATCATTTGATAAGCTATTTATAATTAATTATCATAATTCTGTTTCCACAAACATTACTTCCTAAAGATAGATCAAGGAGGGCTCACACCTGTGTGATGTTGAAAGTTCATTCACGGAATAAAACAAGATTTTGAATTTGACCCCAATGAAAGCAAATGGAACAACAGTTATGGATAGAGTGAGTCTACTGTAAATTAAATATCGTTCAATCATTTAAAATATTACTACCATGCTAAAGCTATTTACTCAAATGAATCTCTTTATTTAATGCATAAGAAATGGTGGATTACATGTATTTTTATTTCTAAGATCAAAAAAAATTGTAAACACATGTCAAAATAATTATTTTAATTAATATTTAATAAGCGGGTAAATCTACTACATTCTTAACGATGGTACTAACTCTAGAGAGAAAGATGAGTATCTACCTAATAGATCGACTGGCTCTGCAGTGTAAATGTTAAGATCACACCAAAACATAAACTACACGGAACTATTATGATTTTTTGCTAATTCTATTAAGAGCTCTATTTGATGAAATATATCAATTTAAATTAAATATGAATTTTGTAATATAGTATTGAATGAAATATTATTCCTATACTAGTATTTTTCAAAAACAAAATATATAATTTAAAAGTAATGCTTCCATTCTCTAAAAATATATTCAAGTATATTGCATTTTCATTAATGACTTAAGAAGCTACCATAGTATTCATCAAGCATCATTTATAACAGAAAACAAAATATTATTGAAAAAAAAATGAATATAAGTCCAAAATTCTAGAAAATATTAATCACTCAATAACTTCTCATATAAATCGTTACAAGAAATTATATTAAAAATAAAATAAAGTAATAATAAAAAATATGTTAATCACAATAATTCACTTAGAAATACTACCACTATAGCTTATAAAAATAGAAAAATAATCGAAGTTAATGAGACACTAAAAATTAAAGAACACGTTAAGAACTCAATATTTCATAGCAAAAGAATGTTTAGAACACCATAAAACATATTTTCTTGTAACAAAATATTTCAAGTCCAACGAACTCATATTTTACTGCTACTTTCTACTTAATAAATCTGCAAATTCAGTTAAGAGAACAAAAGCCCAATTAACTCATGCTTTATCTAGGATAAAAGCAAATATTTCTGTCCTGACCAGGCTTACCCATAGACCGATTTTATGCAAACCATAACAATAAAATTTTTAATTAATAAAACTAAACTTTGGCAAGGTTTGTTCGTGATTCAAAAAATTTAATAATTCATTTTTAGTCATGGTTTTATAATTATTTCAGAAGCTTTTAATCTTCACTGCAGACAATAGAAAGTTTTCATATCACAGATATAGAATTGAACATTAAAAGAAAGTTTGAATAATATAATGAAATGCGGTGAAATAAAATTAATATACATATATATATATATATATATATATATATATAAAATAAAGGTTGTTGTTTTATTAACCAATTTTCAGTCTGATTGCATTTACTATTATTTTTACTTTACATGACATTTCAGTAATCATAACATTATTCTAAAAATAACACTTTTTTTTTGTTTATGCCTATATATGGATATTTTTTTATAGAATTTGTTCACAGATCTACTGTTAATTTTTACGTATTACATATATTTATCCCTATACATACAGCTACCCTTTACCCTTTAAAACTCTTTAATTTCAAGTAAGTTGTGTGTCACAAGTTTCAATCACTATTCTGCCTTGAAACTGAAACGTTTTAAATTTAAGAATATAACTTTACGATAAAGCAATAATATTAAGTATTTGGACTAAATATGATGAAATATATCCAATTCAACAACAGATTTGTGAATAAACTATAAAAAAATCTACATATAGACAAACCAAAAAAAAAAGTTGTAAAATTTTGCAAAAATAAGATTAAGATTATGGCTACACAGCCAAAATGGCGTATAAATTAAAAACAATAATGAATCCAAAGGGAGTGAAAATTAGCTTATAAAGCAATAACCCTTATTAAAGTACCAAGCAGACTAATGGAGCTAATAAATATGATATTTTTGAAGTAATTAACAAGAATACTAAAAAATAATTATATAAAATCATAATATTAATTTTACTTGTAATTTTATTTTGAAGAAGACATAATTTAACATTCTAAAATTAATTAAATCACTTATGTTTCAAATGATTCTAGGACCACAATTCACAGCATTTAGATGCACTATTTAAAATTATATCACATAAATATAACCATTGCATCAAATTAAAAAAGGCCGCTTTAAAGATCTTAAAATTCACTATAATCATAGATAAAACCTCTTCAATACTGGCAGTAAATCCCCACATCTTGAGAAAAATATATAACATTCCCATATCTTGAGAAAAATATATCATCAAACGAAACTTAATAGACAAAAACGTTTCAGGCTATATTTATTTAAAATATATAATAACATACACAATTACATAATGAGACAATCTACAACAAATATTTTACAAAATAAACAAATTTGGCTTGATGTTAGGATAACCACATTTAATATTTAAAATTACCTAATCACAAATAACATAAAAATACAAAAAAAAAAGTATAGTAGCCAATGATTTAACTAAATTCATTCAAATTAAGTAAAGAAGACAACAGGGCCCATAAAAAGTTATAAAACTAATATTCGCATTATTACAAACAAGTAATGAATGAAAAATTTGATTTCAATATTTCTTTATGATGGGTACAAATGTTATTTGTAAGTAGGTATTTCAAATAGAATGCTCAGTATACCTTTTATATATATGTTTGTGTATTCATTTATATTATTAACCAAAATTATTTCCATGATTATTATTTAGTTTTAAACATACTCTTAATTATTGATATGGTAAGAACATACAAAATACATCTACCATTACATGAAAATATGAGTAAACAGGAAATATCAGATCAAAAATGATAATTAAAATTGATATTATGAGGCTTGAATAAGCCACATCGAATGACAATTGGTATTTTACAAATTTACAACAAACGCAATTATTTCTAGTACATTACATTACCCATTAAACTTCGGGATACATTACCAAGGGGATACCAATTCGTTACTTCTTTAGACAAATCCATATTTGCCAGATTTATCGTAGTACCACCAAGAAATTCATTCTCCTGAAGTGTATCGTGGGTCCATACAGTTGCTTGAAGAAACCTTTGTTGAACTATATCCAAAGGCATTCTGTATTCAAGCTAAAGCACAAGACAATATAAATTCTGTGTAGAGAGAATATTATTAAATTTGTATAGAAAAGTTTTGTACTGAAGAAATAAATAAATATTTTTCTTTTGTTTTCTATGAACTTTCTTTTTAATTTGGAATTCAAATCTGCAAGAAAGATAGATCATTGTAAACTTCCGTAACAGTATTCCTTCATTCCTAACTACATGACTCGAAAGAAAACATGCAAACAAAAATAAAAGATTCAAAACTACAAGGTTTCAAACAGTAAAACTCGCTCTTTTAAAAATTAATATAAAGTTCAAAAGAATGCATATTAATTTTAAGCAGTTAATTGACAAAACAGGGATATATCCCGGTTCAGTGCACAGTTTGAGATAACTTTAATTAATAAATTCATGTAATTATGAGTAATAATTAAAATAATTCTTTGAAGTTTAATAAAATCAGATACATCATGTGAACACTGTTTAGAATTAATGCTGAATTGTGAGCGTACTTATTTTAAACAGACACTTTAAATAAAGCTAATTGAACAACAACCGGACCAAAGTCTACACTTAAAGAATTTACATGAATCAGTAATTACTTCCTTCTAGGTATTTTAATACAAATCTTGAAGCCACGTTATGTGTGTTGTAAATTTTTAATTATATAAAAGTGCTACATACCATTTCCATAAATGAAGGATGACAGTTCTTTCTAATAACTTTAGTCTTGCGCTTTGTGGCCTTCGTCGGGTCAGGCAATAAATAGACTTTAACATATGTAGATGGTTCTTGACCACCAGAAACCCAGGAAAGTTCTCTCACGTGGTGAACCATTACCTGCATTAAACAAATAATGAATATACTGCTTCAAAAATAACAACTAGAGTCTAGAAATATCAAAATACATTAAAAAAGCAGTTACAAATCTGATGAGGGCACCTAATAACTACTTTTTAGTTCTATCAAATTAAATATACAAAATGTATAGTTCCACTTCATTTAAAACTATTTTATATGAAAGTCATATATAATATCTTTGTTCCAAGAATTGGATCAAAAAATGTCACAGAATAAAATTATAGATCGTTTCATGGATTAACAAAAATGGGTCTATATCATTTTTTGTATCTCTAATAGGAATGGAGAAATTTTCAACTTTTTATTTCCATCCCCATCCCTCTTAGTCGATTTTAATCAAAAAGAGAGGTGCAAAACTAGATTGAACATCAGCTAGATACAAGATTTCAACATTCTAAGGAAAATCATTTTTGAGTTATGTGAGATATGTACATACATACAGACAGACGTAACACCAAAATGGATTTATGGAGGGTCAAAACAGATAATTCCATTGAAATTTTCTACGAGTACAAAAAAGTAAAATGTCTGAATTTCTTCCCCCAGTCACTTTTAGGACCTAGGAAGCTTTAATGTTTTTTTGTTTTTTTTTTTGAAAGATTACCAGATTTGGATGTAACATTCACAAACTATCCACAAATATATAAATATAGCCAACTTGACAAGTCGTAAACCTGTTTTTCAAAAGTTACCTACATTTTGTAAAATTAAAAAAGTGGTCCAGATACAGTTACTACTCAAAAAATCCAATAAAACAAGGCTTTACTTCCTGTACTTTGCCTGGAAATCTTACACTTTTTTCTATGTGGATACCCAGTGATCAATGTTGCTAGGGGACAAACTTGTGGCAAGGCTACTTTCCAGCATGAAGGAGCTTCAGTACTTGTGAGATAAAATGAAGCTTCTGAGCCCCATTGGAAGCCACAATTAGCATCTTACCAAAAAAGAATAGATATATTCATTAAGAAAGAACAACTTACAGTACATTAAATAACGTTCTACAAAAAACAATGTAAGAACTCGCCTTTTTTAAAACCTGGAAATCCAATATATATAGCAGATGAGTATGTCTTGGAGGAAAAAAACTTCAAAGCTGACTCATTGTAGCTCCTGTTAATTCCGCCTTGTGTGACAGGTGGTGTTACTCACAGATGAAGAGAGAAGTAAAGGGGAACAGAATTAGGGAAGGGGACAAAATTAGAGCATTAATCTTACCTTCCTTTACATCAAGGCAGTAAACATACTTGGGATTTAGCGAACAAATATTGAAAATGTAAATGGGAGAAAGAAAATATATAAATTGTGTGTGTCTATACATATATATTATGTATGTTATGTATGTATGCATGTATATGTGTGTATATATAAGCCCAGCCAATGCCATGTTGGAAAGAGTGTAGGAGTTCCATTGTGGAGGACATGTTGAAAATTCTCAATAAAATACATCTTAAATTCTCAACACCAATAATATTAATTATATTATCAGTATTGAATTTTAAGTCCACTTATAAATTTCATTGATTTTTAAAGGAGAATTTCACTAGTCATTCACTTCCTGCTTCAAGGAGCAATTCGTATGCCACTCTTTTTTTTTGTTATCTTGTTCCATCTCTTCTCCCAGTCATTTTATAAAAAGTTTCCTTTACATATTACTAAATAAAGGGAACTTTACTAGATGAAATAAAGTTTCCTTTATTTCCTCTCCTACTCCTACTCGTGCAGAAACTCAATGTTTTCTTGGAAGAAAGTGATTTGAGGTTCACAAATTCAATTGGTAGCAGACTCACAAGGAGCTCAATAGTATCGGTAGATACTGTCTTCGAAGCCTTTGTTATGGTGGATAGGGCCTAACTCTGACTTTGAATCAGGGAATTCTTATGGTTCAATAAACAGGATCAAAACATACAGAGCCATGATTGATATGGGATTCTTCTAAGTTAAGACAAAAGCAATTGGACATGAAAGAAACAGAGTGACAATCAATTAACAAAACTTTAACTTTGTTTAGATGTTTTGAAACTTTTTACCCAATACATGAGATGGCTTAGTATGCTTCATCATCAGTCTTGCTCTGAAAAAGGCAATCAGAGTCCGATTTACTATGATATTAATATTGGATAACAGTCATTGGCAGTCAGTGAAGAATGCGTATTACTTGAACAGACTTACCCAAAATGGTTCGTTGTATAAATCGTATGTGGGCAACCACCGGCCCGTGGTAAGGTTTGATCCGGCCCGCGAGACATTTTGAAAAACCCAATTAAACAAAAATATTACACTACTTACTCTAAATGAGGAAGATGAGGAGAGATTTGTGCGTTTGGCAGTACTTATAAATGCGAACAGTTCTTTTCAATGATGAAAATTAATAAATCAAAACATCGTACAAGGCTAACTGACGATAATTTGGAAAATTCTTTTCATCTTTGTATCAGTGGAATGAATCCAAACAACGATGGATTAGTTTCCCAAATTCACGCTAATTGATTTCGTGTTCATTGTACTTTCATTGTTTGTAATAATTCCAAATTTTATGATTTAACTATAATTTTGTACCTATTTTTTTCCATTTCATTTTGTTATTTTAATAAATTGTATTATAATTGCATGGTCATTATAATTTCATGTCTGATATCTATTGTTAAAAATTATGAACACTACTTTTAAAAGTGGCCTGCGAACATATTTGCACACTAAAGTTTGGCCCGTAACATGTCAAAGGTTGCTCATACCTGGTATAAATAGTACCTAAAATGATTTTTTGTATAAATAGGAGAAAAAGAGGATATATGAATACTGATTCTTTACAATCTGTAAATGGTACTCGTCTGGACACATGAAGCCATGTAACAGAGGTATTTTGAGAATTTATATAAGCATGAAATGAAATCAGATAAGAATATGATAAGGCTATTAAGATGTTGTTTTTACTTACAGAAACATTTTAAAATTGACTCACTATCAAATGTCTCAAAAGCTTGGGTGTACATATCTTTTATTTGATCAGATTTCATGAGAACAATGAGAATGAACAAAGAAGAAATAACACCGAATATGGATACTGAAAGTCCATATTATTAAGTTTGCCAAACTCTCATCATGAGGGTGAGAATGGAACCATAGGAGATACCCACCAAAATTCTGATAGAGCATATACATGGAATAGGGAGTGTCAGTGGTCCTGAGTATACTGAGAGGAATATGTGTCACTCAATGTAATCTGCAAATCTAAAGCAGCAGGCAAAATAGGGAACAGTGTTGGTCGATGGCAGGGTAGGTCAGGTGAGTCATAATGCCATATAGTATTGAAGTAAATGTGCACACTAAATGTAGGGAGATCTGAAAAGACTAATTTGAATTTCAGTATTGGCCATTAAACATTATTGTAATATGAAGCTATAACATTTTTCCTAATATTGTGCATCCTGGTACACATTAGAAGTATTTTATTAATTCTAAAAATGAATGTATTCTAAAAAGTAGTTTAATAAAGCTTACCCAAAGGGTTTCACGTTGATAGTGCAATGAGAGCTTTATTTGCCCTTTAATCATATTCGAAGAAGTCTGTGATACTCGATCTTTTTTCTGATCTGAAATAGACATAATAATTAAATATAAATCAAAATACTTAAAAGCGTTTCAACAACATAATCAGGTAAAGGAAAATAAATTTGCAGGCATCAGCTCCCCCCCACCTGTTGTCTATTCAGTATCTTGGGAGAACTGATGAGCCACTGGGATAAAGTACTCTAGTGATTAAGGAGGCCACTAAATTAAGTAGGACAAGCGAAAAGCGCCGTCTGGCAGGCCTTGCTTAAGCAAAATATAATAACTCGAGAGGGATGGATTTGAAGATGTTTTTTAACAACAGTAGACTCTCTCTATAACAATATCAATGGGACCAGACGCTTTCATCCTTAAAGAGAGCGAATCTTTTATTGGTTCTATATACCGTTCAGTAGTGTATTAAAATAAAAAAAAGTCCATCACGCAGGGGCTGCATAAACTAAGCAAATTTCCCCTCGTGAAGTTTAATAATAGATAAACCTACATACTGCTGATACAACACCACCGTAAATATTAAGTGAATAAATACAAATGGTAATAAGAAATCTTTCCCCTCCCAGCGGGAAGCATCTCAAATATAAATAAACAGGTCTGGCAAAACTGCTACAGAAAGAAAAACAATAACTGAAACATATCAGAATATAACATATTCATTTTATTCAAAACTATGTACTATACCTAGTACTGTAATTTATAATGAATCAGAATAATTTTTATCTCAATTAATAAAATTTTAATAGTCCAAGAATTTAAACGGGGGGGGGGGGGGGCACAAGAACATATTTGCATCTATCTCGTATAATAAAGGTCTCTGGAGAACAATATTTCTTCGAATAATGTGGATTATTATATAACAGAGTATTGTTTATGCAATACGAGTAGAAGTGGGGGTTTACTAGGTTGAAAACTGAAAAATGCAAATATCTCTGTTAATATTCAAGATAAAGAATAAATGTATATAGCAATATTTATAGTAAATTTAATTTGCAATAAGATTTATTCTATAAACTTTTTCGATCGACATATAGTAACGGAGATATTTCGAATTTGTCAAAATTCTCACCCTCTAAGCCCCCCTTCCACCTTGTCCGATTTCAGCTAATAACGAACTTGATCTTTCATTTTGCATAAAATGACTAAATATCGAGTATGGTAATGATCAAACAAAAATTGCGACCACTAGAGTGGTAACAGACAAATATATATATATATATATATATATATATATATATATATATATATATATATATATATATATATACAGTTTTCAACAGCACTCATTTTGATCATCTACTAGGTAGGATGCATCATGAGCATGACCTCAATAGCTAATTTCCATTAAGGGTAATCTGCTAACAAGACACTATACAGTAGATTCATATATTTTCACATTATATTCTCGCATAATAATTATTATTACAATGTTAAAGAGTATTAAGAGAGAAGAGAAATTTACATGTATTTATGATTAGTAAAATTAATTATTAATAATTATTTAAATAATAAAATACAGTAGTAAAAAATACAGTATGTAAAATATGATACTGAACATACTGAAGTCATTCAATGTGGTCTGCTTTTTAGCAGATTTCCGTTAAGGGAAATCAGCTACTGAGGTCGTACTCATGACACGATTTTTGAAAATTTTCTTCGGATCAAAAAATTGTATAGAACCAATCTTATTGCAAATTAAATTTACTATAAATATTGTTCTATACATTTATTCTCTATCTTGAATATTAACCGAGATATTTGCATTTTTATTAAATTTGGGCCAATAAGGGATGACTGTTTCCCGCCAAAAGCTAGTTCGGCCCTTTGCCGCAACTGTTCGGCTCTCGTTTGGAGATTTTCCTATTGTATAACTTTACGTGGGAAATCTGCTTAGTTTACGCAGCCCCTGCGTGACAGACTTTTTTTCATGTTTCAAAGCAATGACCTCAATTTATCTTCTAAACGTAAAATATCCGTTGTGGCCACTGGGTCATCTTCGTAGCAAGTGAAGAATTTGTGGGGTGCTTTAGCTGTCTCCAAGGCCTGAGGAGTTGGGACTGGTTCTGACTCAGGATCAAGTTCTTCTTGTTCACTGTCTTCATCTCCATCCTCACGAACTGCATTGAGAATGTCCTCATCTGAAACTCCTGCTGTTATAGCCACTGTTTCATCGATGTTTTTGAAATCTTGTATTGTATCACTTTACACACTGCATTCATATTTAAATTGTAAAAGCTTACATTTTTGTATGGGTAAAATATGCTAAATAATAGAAAATCAACACGTACCTTTGAGTTTTTGTTCATGAATAGAAGATTCTTGCTGATCTCTCAAAAGGGGGTGGAAAAAAGTGTAAACTAAGTCAGAATGTCGGATTTCATCGGCCATTGAGAACAAAGACTGCAGAAATTTTTGGATGTCGTGAACTCTTTTGTCAGCAACTTGTTTAATATTAGACCTTCCCATGTGTAAGCTCGAATTTGGCAGGCTAAAAAACAAAATTGGGCAATTCAAGAGAAAAACGTGTTATTTATAATAACATAAAAATTAGAAACTAAAAAATCGAAATAATTTTAAGTTTTTGAGAAAAAATAAGAACTGTTCATCATATACATATGAAATGAATATAACTCTTCATGCAAAACTCAATCATTCTAACATGGACCAATTCAGCTGACTGGGAGATAGTGACAGTCATATTCATTCATCTTTATCCTTTATCTTAAATTAAAACAATAATTCGAATTGAGAAACCTACAATTTCAGTAGTTAAAATTAATGCCTAAATAAACCACTGATATATAAGAGTATTGAATTTTAATAAAAATAACTAATTAGATTAAATTTGCTATCTCTATCAATCCATTCAGCCTATTAAGAATAATTCCAGGGGTTTCAAAAAAAAAAAAAAAAAAAAAAAAATCTATCCCAAAAGAGAACTATGAGATGCATGTATTTATAAAATATAATGAATAAACTGAAACTACTTCAATTTCTATTATTTCATATCAAAAATTCAAAAATAGAAAGAATTCTAAAGTTAAATATTTATAACTAATAAATAAAATTTTTTAGAAATAAATGGTACCTGTAACATTTTGCCAAGGGAAAGAGAAGACAAAGTTTTTGATGAAATTCACAGAATTCCTTGTAGGACCGGAAAAGATAAGAAGGATCCCTTTGATTAACTCTTTCAACTCTTAAAATATAGACATAGTACTTTTCTGGATCATAACGCTTTTGGTAACCATGCACCACTACACTTTTAAGCCGGCCTTCTTGATGAATACTAGAAAGAAATTTTGATAACAATAGTTAAATAATAATAAATAAACCAAATAAAGAATGGATTACATAGGGTGAGGTTGACCTAAAAAAAATCATAGGGCCAATATTAGGATGAAATGGAAATAAACTCAGAAGATTTAAGTTAAATATAAAATGAATAAAAGTAAGTAGTTATTAATTATTAATACACAGAAAAATTTTCAAGAAGAGGTATTATAATGGCACAGTCAATACCCACAAAACTTAACTGCAAATTGACAAAGACTGAAGCATTGAGTACATTTTCTTATTAACACCCAACTTATCGTCAATTCATGAATTAAGTTTTTCTGAGATACCAAATGAGATGGTGGAAACAAGTATAATAAGGAAGAAGAAAATGGAACCTTCAGGAGAGTGCCTGATTGAATCAAGTTGCTAGTCACAAACAGCTTGCCAATCATTCATTAAACATTTATAAAAAGCAATTGAATTTAACTGGAAAAGAGGTATTTTTAACATCTATATGTTTACTAATTGAAATAAACACTAATTAAAGGTATCGTTATAAAAAAGAAAATTTTACAGAAAAAAAATATACTGGACGAAATAGAAATTAACTGCTTATTTTTGAAGGATGATTAGTGCCAGATGTACGATAGATCTCTTTGTATGATAGAGAATTTTTTGTATCTATAATAGGTACAAAGAAATTTGCAATTTTCTATATCCAACCCTTAGTTGATTTGATCAAAAAGGGAGGTGGATAACTATAATTAGATGAGATAGTTGTGTAGGGTCATTCAAAAAGAATGAACTGATTTTCATGGTGCTTTACAACAGCATCACAGCAGAACATATTGTGATGCGATGCTGGAAATGGAAGATGATGACACCATAAAACTTCAACACTGGTTAAATACATGTGTCTTTATTGCAATCTTGTATTACTGTATGTTAATAAGATATAGCTTAATGAAATGGGTTCATTCTTTTTGAATAATATTCTAGAGCAAGTCGTTTATAAGTTATGTGAGATAGCACATATGTACAGACATCACACCAAAACAGGGAAAATTGCTTCAGGGAAGGTCAAAAAGAATAATTCCGTTGAAATCTAAAAACCAAAAATTTTCATGATTACCAATACTTCCTTTACTTTGTACAAAGAAGTAAAAAAACATTCCTGTTAGGTAAAGGAATTTATCTATTATCCTTATTATATCTTTAAAGCAATTAACTCCGATTCCCTGTTACTAACATTGTGTCCACTCATCGAATGATTTTTTTTTCAATACTTGCCCTAATCATCTTCACATTGTATTCCTTCCATACCTTTATTATAGGGCCATTTAGTCTCTTAGCACATTGGCTGCCTCTCTTTTGTATCAAATAATGACTGAAATACTTGATCTGAGAATTTTTCCAATTTATGAGATTCCCTAAAGCTCTATAATGGTAAGGAGCATAAAAAAAAAAAACACAAGTTGGTTGCAGGCAAGCCAATCATAGCTTTCATACTATGCCTGATTATGCATATTTTCCTGGAACCTGTCTATTCCAAAGCTCTTTTTCCCTATTTTGTAGATAATGTCCTTACGAGGGAAACCCAGATGTTCTGAGACCTATAAGTTGGAGAACCACTCAGAGATACTAGTGTTTTATAAAACTTACATAGAATTCTAGTGCAGGCATTTTCAGAATCTTGAAAAGCCATTTAAAAGTGATTTTTAGAATTTGAAATTTAACACATTGATTTGGCATTCAAGTTTCAACAGGAATCAAGAAATGGAGTATGGGAGATGGAAGAGTTATTTTTAGTATACAACTTCAAATATGTCAATTATGTGCATTTAAAGAAGACTCCAAATTTGGCTACTACATAACACAGTTGAGGCAGGCATATAGGGTATTTGGAGCATCCCGTGACTGTCATTTGGATCTGGCCATGATTTGATTGCACAAACCAGATGGATAAAGAAGAACACCCAAATAGACATGAGATTGATATAATCCATTCCCAGCTCATTACAATAGAATCCCATAGTTGTTTTCCTGTTTAATCTTTTTAATTCAATATTTTTTTATTTCTGCCCATTTTATTTAAGATAGTTGTTTTGAAAATTTTCTTCAAGTAGACACATGATTTTTCTGATTCTAGTTGCTGAATCAGACAGAAAAGTTGAACATGCTTGCCCATCAAGGGTCTCTGACCTTTTTCTTCCAGCTCATTCATATTAGATTGAGGGGTGAAGACCAAGGAGAATCTTCACTCTTTCATACATATTTAAAAAAACATTCATGATATTAATAAATTCCTGAAGGAAAAAAATATATCAATAACTTCGACCAAATTTGTAAATGTCTCCCTTCAATTCTTGATCATTTCATTCAAAGGGTCAGTAAATGATATATTATTGTCTAGATTATTATTAGCACCTTTTAAGAGATTTTATTTTTGCTACATTAGTCTGGCTAAAATCTTTCTTTGCTGTATGTGTCTGAATACCCTATTGTCCCTTAAATGGATGATTACAAATAGGGCGAACCATCTTTCTCGTACCTTTTTTTTAGTTTGTATTGAAATAGAAATTGGAACTTCGTTGTAAGCCGATATATGACTCCGAGTAGATGGCCTACTTGATTCGTTTTTTGAGGTTTTCTTGATTATTAATTAGCAGTTTAGGTCTAACAAACAGTGGAACTATATAAGAAGCTTTGCAGTCTAGTCAGATTACAGCCTTGATAAATCAGTTTTGTGTTGGCAATCTTAGGAGGAAATTTTCTTGCTAATTTTCTTTTACACATAATTGTAGTTTTTGTATTAAAAACATTGACAGCTTGATTTCATAATGAGAAGGCATAATATGAAGAGACTATTTTATATTTGTAATCCATATATAGAGGAATACCTTATGATATAAATTAAGCGTGTACAAACTGTGTGATGTGAATAAAGCAAATACCTATAAGTTTTAGGAACAAAACTGAGAAGCTCATCATCATTATGATCCCCAGTAAAACGCAACTGAGCTAGGTTGTGAAGAAAAAAATTAAATGGTGTAAACCACGATTTCAAAGAACTTTGAATCATTCTTGCAAAAGTAGCAGCAGCCTCAGCATTGGAAAGTTCAAGAAGTAAAGCATTTTGAACATAGAGAACTGACTCAGCAGTCAAGCCAGCAGCTCCTGAAGAAGCCATCTACAAATAAAAACAAAATACTATTAAATGGCAGTTCAACTATTTTTATAAAAAGTATACGATTTTCATCTAATGTTGAAGAGTCAATCAATCACTAAAAACAGTGGTTACTGTTGATAAAAACAAATCTAAACATGGATATATATATATATATATATATATATATATATATATATATATATATATAGAAAATTGTAACCTCTGTCTGTACATTGATTTTTTTCGCGAAATTTCACGATAACTTTTCGTTTCACATGTCATAGACACCATAACTGCATTTTCTTTGGTCTTTCGTGTATGTTTTTTGTTTGTTTGTTACCTTTTCACGCATAAACGGCTGAACCGAATTTTATGAAAATCGGTATGTATACTACTACTAATCCAACTTAGACTTTAGGCTATATTAATTTTCTCTAAGACGAACAGGAGTGGGGGTTATAAGGGAGGCCTGAAATTAAAAATAGCAATATTTTGTTTCCTATTGGTTTTTCAGCAAATAGGCACATAACAAAAGTTATTTATTTTGTTATATACACTTTCATCATATACCGAAGTATAAATGAGTTATACGCTAAAAATTATAGTGGGAGTCAACAATTTTATTTGGCACAAAAGAATCAACTGAACTAAATAAAGCTCGGTATGTGTATTGGCACTAATGCCTTCATTATAACAAGCCATACCAACATTTCTAGGGACGAGCAGGAGTGGGGGTTGTAAGGAGGCCTGGAATTAAAAATAACAATATTTCGTTTCCTATTGGGTTTTCCGAAAATATGCATATAACAAAAGTTGTTTACTTTGTTATTTAGAGTAACTTTTGTTATATTCAGTTTTGTTTTAAAACGAAGTATAAACGAGGTATTCAGCCAAAACTAAAGTTGGAGCCAACTATTGTATTGGGCACTAACGGCTGAACCAAATTTAACAAAACGCGGTATGTGAATTAGCATTAATTCATCCATGATTATAAGCTATATTAAAATTTACAGGTTTAAGGTTCAGGTTAAAATTTACAGGTTACAGGTTTAAGGTTCAAAAGGGAGTTGGGGTTATAAGGAAGGCCTGAAATGAAAAATTGGGATATTCCGTTTCCCATTGGTTTTTCAACGGATGCCCGTAACATACGTTGCTTATTGTGTTATTTAAAGTAGCTTTTGTTATATATACTTCTTTCGTATACTGAAGTATAAACGAGATATACACTAAAACTTATAGCGGAAGTCAACAATTGTATTGCGCGCAAAAAACAACCGAATTAAACAAAACTCGGTATGTGAATTTGCATCCTCTCCTCCATGAAAATAAGCTATGTTAACATTTCTGTGGATGACACAGGGGGGGGGGTTATCCTGGAACCCTGTTATCTCATGAACATTACAGAAGGTTTTTATTTGTTATTTAGAATAACTTTTGATGTATCCACTTTTGTCGTTTAAGAAAGTATAAACGAGGTATTCACTAAAACTATAGCGGGGGTAACCAGTCCTATTAGTATTAATTAATGTTTATTTGTTATAAGCGTAATAATGTTGTTTATCGACTTATATGGTAGTTCTATGTATAATTCGTATTAGTGAGGTTATAAATCTCAAGCACAAGGGAAAGTAGCAAGGAGGCCCACACAGTTAATTGTATTAACTTATTTCCTGTTAAATGCTGGCACTATTGGAATTTCATTCTACGTATAACTGACTATTTCTAAACTATGTGTACTATTTCATTATAATAAATGCTATCCATCATCATGATCTGAATTATTCACGGTGTGTCAAACAGTAGAGAGGGATTGATTTGGAACTCATTTTCATTTACTCTATTTAATTAAATTTTCTATTCTATAAGCCCCCTCCCCCAGTTGCCCTTATGGAAAAATAATACGCCCAGACAGGAAGTATAATTGGTTTAAAAATACCCTCAATATTCATCCTCTAATGATTTCCCGAGCGAAGCCGGGTACCTTAGCTAGTATATATATATATATATATATATATATATATATATATATATATATATGTGCGTGTGTGGGTGTGTGGGTGTGTGTGGGTTTTAGTGCATGAGTGCGTGGGGGGGGGTGCGTGTGTGTGTGTGTGTGTGTTTAAGTGCATGCGTGTGTGTGTGTGTGTGTGTGTGTGTGTGTGTGTGTGTGTGTGTGTGTGTGAGTAAATGCGAGCGTGCATGTGTGCATGTGCGTGTGTGTGTTTGTAAAACATAATTTACAAATAAATGGTGATTCAAATTCATTGGCCACTCTCATTTTTTGTCTTTTTAATTATTATCTGGTAGATTTCAGGCCAAATGGAATATGTGAAAATATAATAAAAGATAAATAAATATTTTTTATCTCAATGCAGATTCATGAGGATAAAAAGGTGGTCATCATAGACTAAGAAAGGAGAAGGTATAAAATGAAAGTTTTGTTTATATGGCTTTTATAGCTGATAAAATGCCTATGGGAAACACTCACAATCTTGATTTCACTTGGAGCTGAATAAGGGGAAAATTTCATGGAGTTTATATCCACAAGCTTGGAAAAAAAAAAAAAATAACAGACAAAACATCGAGGAAAATTAAATAAATAGTAACTGATAATATCAAACTTACCAAACCAAATAAATTTAATATGATATTGCCATGTTTTCTAACAATATTAAATGCATTACAGCAAAGGTCCACGAAATTATGAAATTTTGCTGAAGGCTTATCTCCACCGTTTATAACATAAGCCATATCTGAAGTTAATACAAATGGTGTTCTATCCCTAAAAAAATTAATACAAAAAATTAAAAAACTTAAGGGTAAAAAATTTAATAAATAAGAAAATATATAAGAGAAAGATATTCTTGATGATTATTCTTGAAAATTATTATAATATATAAATGTCGTTTTTATTTCCAATTTATAAAATAAGTTCCTCTAAACAGAGATAGTAACAAATCCAGAATAATTTCACCAAATCATGCTATAACCAATCAGCCTACATTTACATATAATATTTGATACATATTGTACTATAGTTCACTCCTATCAATGAAAAAATTGAGTTTTCAGAAACTTGAGAGAGTATTGGGATTAATTTGAAGAAGCTATTCCTATATACACTGGGGTAGGACTAGCTTCTTCAAATTGGAAAAGCTGTTCTTAAACATTATAATAAAAATATCAAATTAACTGAATACATTTTTAACATTTGTCAAAAATTAAAAATATCAAAAAGAATTTAAGAGCAATAGAAATGTTAGATCATTGAACAAATTGTTAAAAGACTTTTATCAATTCTTTAGTTTCTTAGCTAGTTAGAGCCTGATGATCACTATCAATTAATATTTTTCATTTCAAGAAAAAAAAATAGATGTAAGACCTGTTCCACAGGAAGAAAGCAATGATTAATGAAAAATTCCTTACGAACTCGCTAATAGCTAATCCTAGCACATATAATAAACAAATAACTTCAAAAATTACTGAAATTGGAGAGTCTGTTATACAAACAGACACAAATACTCTAAAACAGACATGCATATTGAGCTTACATTTTAGCACAACAATGAAACATAAATTTACAACTTATTTAAATTTAAGAAGTTCATCTCGCAGGCGCTGCGTAAAACAAACAGATTTCTTAAGTGCAGACCTAGCACACAACTGATCTTAACACACCATATATATTCTCTATTTCTAAATAAAAATCTGATGAGTAAAAATGGGCTTTACTGAAGGCTGGAAAGAAGAAAGTATGAATAACTCACTTTATATTTGAGTTATAAACAAATGTAAAAACAATTTTAGAGCAGCAGTAGTTTAACAAGATGGGTTGTATAACATTATTTGAACCGACTCATAATGTAATGGAGATATTTAGAATTTTCAATTTTCTCCCCTCCTGAACCGCCCCCCCCCTCCCACCAGTTCAATTTCAACCTTGATCTTTACAACAACAACAACAAGCATTATCTTTACTTTTACATGAAACGCTTATATATAGAAACGATCAATGGACATTTAAGGCAATTTTTCTAAAATCGTGTTGTAAGTACAAGCTCAATAGCTGATTTCCCTTAAGGAATTGGGATTCAGGGAGGGTCAAAACGGAAAATTCCATTGAAATCTGATAGTCGAAAATTTTTGCAATTAAAATATTTCCTTTCTTTGAACGAGGAAGTAAAAATTAGATGTATGACAATGATTGTACAATCAAGAAAGTGAATGAATTTGCAAAATACAACATTACTCTTCAAAAAATCCAATTAGATAATTTCTTGAGTATAAAAACAAAGTAAAAGGATATTTTATTGCCAGTTATTTGCTGTGAAAGACAGGAGAAGGGATGTGGAGCGAAGCTGACATCACATAAACCAATTTTGGCTAAACATGGAGGACTCTTTCATATTTAAAAATCATTTGAAAAAATGTGGGTATTCCAAATGCGTACAATATGTGATCCCTATTGGATATTAATTTTTAGCATTACATTTATGAAACCAATTGAAAAGAAATATAATTATTAATTGGCAATGTATTACATCCTTAACAAAAATAACATACAGTGAATTGTGCTTATTTAATAAAAAAATATATAGCCAGTGCCAGTTTATTTATTAGAGTTTAAATGCTGTTAAAATCACACATCAAATCCAGATTAATATACTTATTTTTCAGTACCCAAATAAAAAGAATGTTTATGTTCTTGACATAAGAATTTAACTTAATTGAGTAAAACAAATAAATATATGAAAAATATTATCTTTTTTAGACACATATATACACTCGACGACGAATAAACACATGTTTAACGTCAAACTCAGTGAAACACCAATGTGTAGGTGCTGTGAAAAAGAGAAGGAGTCTCCTAAGCACATTGTACTTGAATATGGAATGCTGGAAAATTTAAGATTCTGGTACTTTGGATATGAAGATGCTGAGTCAATTAAAAAATAAGCCACAGGAAATACCTTGACTTTATAAGGAATATAAAGCCATTCTGAATGAGCTATTCTGAATGGAGATTTAAGGCTTGCACAATAGGACGTCAAGGACCACAGTGCCCTCGCTGTGAGGCAGGGATTATCTTTCTATCTAGACAAATTCAGTTCTAAAAAAGCTTACATAGCTTAATACATTACAAATACCTTTTGAAGTTTCCAAACATTTGCGCATCTCCTAAAAACTTTCCAAAATCAATGTGAAATAAGTGCCCTGAGGTTTTCAACATTATATTGTCATTGTGCCTGTCACAAATGCCAAGGACATAAGTAGCGACACAGTATCCAGCACAAGAAGCTGAAAATTAAGCTAGGTTAAAAAAACAAAGAAAAACCATTAAAATATTGAAATTCCAAGAAACTGTAGAGTCTATAATTACCAGTAAAATTGGAAACTGCTCTCTCATAATCAAGTGCCGAAGGGTTATGCTTAGCAAGCCACTCTGCAATAGGCCACTCTTTAAATGAACCTGTAACTCCGAATTCACCTTGAATTTTTCTTAAAGTTTCAGCTTCTGTGACCATTTCAATCATACCTGGAAAATAATTATTATTTGAATTCAAATTCAATTTATCCTAGGGGTTTAAGGCAAGGAGACTTATTCTCACTGGTGCTGTACAAATTCTTCCTTGAAATACCAATTTAAGGAATAAAAGCTAATGGTGATGATAAATAGACTCATATAGCATAAGCCGAAAATGTTTTAATTACAGCTAGAACCACCACAGCATGGTGGTTCTAGCTGTAATTAAAACATTAGCTTCCAAGGTGCTATATGGAATGCCAGAAGGAAGTGGGAAAAGATGCAGGCCATGATGGCTTAGATGTAGAAGGCTGGATATCCATAATGGGAAAGCCTGGTTGGGAACCATGAGGAATGGTCAAAATGATGGTGGCAGGGGTCCAAGTCTTTCAAGGTCGGCAGCACTGTGTAAGTATTAGTGCAATTAACAAATATGATTAATGTCCATTATAAAGACAAATATCATTTTTGTAAGATGTTACAATATTTTTCCCAAGACTATAATTTTCTGGCCATATTCCTGATATTTTCTATTTCCAATAAAAGTCTAAGATTTCTATCCTTTAGTCAATAAAAGAAATTACAAATGACAAAAAAATAATTGAAATTAAGTACTAAAGTGTAATACAACTGAACTCCTGAAAATCAATACCTTTTTTGTGGCCAGTTGGAACACAGGCAAATGTAACTATTTTTAAATCAAGTCCTTCTCTTAGCCAGAGTTTATTCATAATTCGAATCATCTGGAGGGTTAACATATCTTGCTTTAGATCATCACCAACCTACAAATTAAAAACAAATCAAGAAAATCCATATACAAATAATATTAAATATTGATAAATCGATAAAAATTAACTTTCAAGTCATTGAACATTGCCGGACTAAATTTCATCTCATGGCTCTAATGTTTTTATGATGGAATAATTATAAAATTATCAATTTACACAAATATACTTAAAAACCAGAATTGAATGTTATGGTACAAACCTTGAATATCGCAGGAATAATAGCAGCTTCATCACTTGTGAAATTGATTTTTAATGGAAGAGTATAAGAGGGAAAGTATGAACAAGATCGCACTTGAATACCAGTTACATAAAGACTTGGGCTGAGAGGTAGGCAAGTTGGGGCAGATATTAAAGATGAGTTTAACTGATGTAAACCTTCCATTAGCAAATTTAATCTGTTGGCCTCCTTACTGCTCTTGACACTCTCTGCTATTTCAGTCATCATCTGGAAAATAAATACAGATATGTTGAAAAATAAAAGAAAAACAGCATTAATCAATATGCCAATGAATGGTGATTTAATAACATTCTAGCTTATTGAACAACATGTTTCTTGTCATTGGATCTTTCTTAGTTGTAACTATTGAGTTACAAGCATAAAATGCTTTTACCACCTACAACCAAAGAACATTTCACTTGGGGGCCAAGTCTAGAAAAGCACCTCAAGAGAAGTCTAATGGCATGAATAAATATTTCAGTAAGTTATAACATTATCTAAGATCACCAGTTGTTTTATTTGTTAACTTTCACCATATCATTGAATCTTTTAAAGAGAAAGGGCTAATAAAAGGAAATTGGTTATTTAATTCCCAATAAAAAACTCTGGCACACCAACACATAAAAATCCCTGATTTGTTTCTGAGATTGGCCCTTCAGTCTTTAATTTTGAGGATATGTGGTCTCCATTGCTGGTCATTGGGTAAGATGAACTTATTGGTGGTGTTTATAACACAATTTTCCCCCTCATGAACATTTCAGATTGGTGTTATGTTTATATTATCAAAAAAGTTGTTGTACTTCTCTCTGTATTGATATTTCCTTATTAGAAGAATTTCTTTTTATAGTATCTTCGTCAATGGTAAGAGTAGTCAAGAAATAATGCCTCTATAATCTCTAAAACTTCATTAAATATAAAATGATATATACCTTTTAGTTCAAAAGCACTTATTCAATTTTTTTGGAAATGAACATGATAGGAAAAATCACTGCCATGAGTTTCAATTATAATGGATAAAACATTGAAGCACATAAGGTAATTCTTTATATTACCTGAATAAGGAGTTGTTGTAACATAAATGTTTTTCTCAGAGCTTCTCCTGTTATAGCCAATAAAGC
The DNA here is from genome assembly GCA_019009955.1 of Riptortus pedestris. NCBI lineage: Eukaryota > Metazoa > Arthropoda > Insecta > Hemiptera > Alydidae > Riptortus > Riptortus pedestris. The sequence continues at coordinate 8,931,846 of CM032233.1, forward strand.
ACGCAGAACCAACTGCAGTCTCTTATAATACCGAGATTCACAGATATACAAATGATTTGCAGTTTCACAGGTGTTCTAAAAGTTATAAGAATTAATAATGAATGAAATAAAAAATATAAATTTGATTTATGCAAAAAGAATAGTACTTGAGGAGTTTCTCCAGGAAGCTCTTGAACAAGAAGCCAATAAAAGTGATGAGCAACTCGGGGCGAGCAAAGAGACCTCTCCAAGAGAAGTTTAGACAAATCTGAAGCTTCATAATTTTCATATTTTAAAGACTGAACTATTTGAGGCAAATAATCGACTAACTCATCACTGTTAAGTTTGCTGATACAGGTAACTGCAAAGGATCGGACAGCATTGTCTGCAAAACTGAAATACAAAAGCAAGACTAATTCATTCAAGAGAATTAAGAAAACAATAAAAACAATCTTATAAGTTGTATTAAATCAAAGCTAAAAACGGACACAAATTAAATAATCTGTCTCCCCTTCCAAAAAATAAAAATGAAGAACGGTATACTGTGATAATAAATAAACACATGTAACTAAAGTAATTTTATAATTAGTAAAGAGTATGAGAAAAAAGTTTTGTGAGTATATGTACAATAGAATTGTATTTAAAAATAACTTGCAGCTCAATCCTTATAGCTTAAACTCTCATGTTGGACTGACTTGAGTCATCATTCAGCCTACCCTAGAAGAATCCACAGGTACTATTCATTATCATTTGATCCAAAGAAACCGCGAACACCATTTTAGCACATTACCCGCGAGGTAAATCAGCTATTGAGGTTGTACTCATGGCGTGATTTTCGAAAAATTCCCTCAAATGTCCATCGACTCTACCTAGTAAATGACGAAAATGAGGTCCGTTTAAAATATATATATATATATATATATATATATATATATATATATATATGTATGTATATAGTAACAATTTTTCGATATATAAGCATTTCATGCAAAACTAAAGATGAAGTTCGTTAATGGATGAAATTAGAACGGGGGAGAGGGGTTTAGAGGGGTAATTTGAAAAATTTGAAATATCACTGTCATCAAGTCCGATCAAACAATTTTTTAGAACCAATTTTATTGTAAATGTAATTACCTATAACTATTAATATATACGTTTTTTCTCTATCTTGAATATTAACCGATGTATTTGGACTTTGTAGTTTTCAGTCTTCAGTAACTCCCCCCCCCCTCTATGACATTGCACATTAGGAATAAGCCAATATATGATGACCATAATACCAAACATTGTGTTCAACAAATCTTTTTCACATGAGAGAGATACATGCAAAAACATAATGACCCCCCCCCCTCCCCGATCTTTTGTTCTTGGATTACTAAATTAGACTGATTGAGATAAAAATTACTCTGGTTCATTATAAACTACAGTACTAGATATAGTAAATAGTTTTCAATAAAATAAATATATTATATTCAGATACATTACAGTAATGTTTTTCTTTCCGATCAAGAATATTTTTATCTATTCAGCTCTGAGAGATTGGCTGACCTGTTTGTTTATAATTCAGATGCTTTCTGTTGTGGAGGCTACTGACTGAAAGATTTCTCGTTAAGATTTGTATTTGTTCACTTAATATTCATGGTGGTGTTACAAGTATGTAGATTTAACTATTGTAAAACTTCGGAAATCTGCTTAGTTTACGGAGCCCTTGTGTGACGGACTTTTTGACAACCTCCTCATTATTGAGCTGTCTTTCCCTTAGAAAAGCAATCTTCCACTGAGCCATTGTGTGAAACAGTCAGAGGTGATGATCTTCAATTTTATTCTAATGGTATGAGGAATAGTATTACCCTGTAAAAAAAGAACACTCTTTCGATCGAGCAGTGTAGGATATTTCTGAACCAGAACTTCATAAACCTGCTCCAGCTGTTGAGAATAAAGTTCTGTATTTTTAGTAAAACCATCGAGAATCAGTTCAAAGTACACCTCACCCTTTAAATTCCACTAAACAATACAACTTTATGTCCAAACCTATCATGTCTCACAAATGAATTAGAGCACTTGCCTGGAGTTCACCACTGCCCGTATATGTCAGGCACTTTCTGTGGCATCAATATAGGCACCCAGAACATGGATCATCTTCAAGGGCTGTGTAATTACCGATGAAATGGCCAAACCAATCTAGTGCAGTTTTTTTCATTCACAATAATCTTCCCCTCAACATTTTTCAAGCAGCAACCACTCCAGTAAATCTTTGTTTCCAATAATGCTCAAAAGTACACAAATTTTTATTTTTTCCGAATTCATATAAAAAGAGTAGCATAGGTTTTGGTTTGAAAGAGCCATGATAACTGAGTGAACTATTGAAGGGTTGCTAGCAAAAACCCCACTAGTCAAAAAAAAAAACCTTTTTTGGTAAATTAAAAAAAACTGTTTATCTTCATTCCATGAGGAAGTAAAATTTTGATATTTTTTTAATAAACTCCTTGGGGATCAGGAATGTTATCTATACTAACTTACATATGATAAAATATATCCTCTTTCAATGGGGAAGAAGAATGTTCTGGACTAATGGAGTTTTTGGTGGAATTCAACAAAAACCTAAAAGTCAAATATCAGGTAGAAGAAATAGTATTCGGCATGTTGAGTCACTTGTTTATATGATTTAATAATTGCAATTGTGAAAAATGAACAATTTAAGAAAAATTATGAAGTAAAATGTTGAACATGTACAATAACTTTGGAAAAATCAATCTTCACACCCATCACTATTGTCATCGTTGTCAGTTTTGTAGTCAAGACAAGTTGAGTTGGCTGCTGCAACAAGGGGCAAACAGTCTCGTGTAGAACTCCTTGCTTGCAGCATGTTGCAGCTAGTCAGCAAGTTGTAGAAGGTCCTTAGCCGAAGAGTTCCTGACTAGTGGAGTTTTTGCTGAATCGTCGTATTTTTAACTCCCGAAACAGTCCGATGAGAGGTGTTTTTGAAGAATTTGATTGTATCTTTATATGAGTTTTACTGTCACTATATAATGACTAGATAAGGATTAAAGACTGATACAGAACAGAACAAATGAACAAACAATTCCATTCAAGAACCGACAAATCTTTTCTGCCTCTTCTGTTTATTAGAGTTATAAGACTTTATTATTAAAATATATTCCAATTACCATGGAAGCAATAGCTGGAGTGCACTAACAGGATCCAAAGGACTCCAAGAGTGTAATAATGAATGGAGGTCTTGAAGGCATGAATGATCCCAACTGTGAGCAGCAAGTAAGACCTTAGGTAACGCTTGAGGATGGTTTAAGAGGTAGTGTCTCTTTTCCCAAAGAACCTCTCGATCTTCAACTTGAGGGCTGTAAAAAGAACAGAATTAATTAAGTAGAACAACTTTTAAAAAAAGTCTGGCCTTTACACTCTTATACTGTCAAACTCATTTGTAATTATTAATAAATTGAAGGCAATGAACAATAGCATGTACTACTGCAAAATAAGTTTTGTGAGGGAAACCTGAGGCATGAAAACAGTCCATAGGTAAATAAGACATTGAAAAAAATAGCTTTAGTCTGGCAACACCACAATGTAGAACACAATTTAACCCTTGGTAAGCTATGAACGTATATAGTCATTTAGGATTTTAGTGCCCACAGCCACGGACATAGGCATATGATAGTGCTCCACAGGCTGTAGATGTGTATTCATGTTCTCTATTTTTTGCCTTTTCATGACCCCACAGTGTTTACCTTCAGATATAAGGTGGTAATAAGTATAAAATCTAGTTATTTTTCAACCCAACAAGTAGCCTGAACAATTTATTTTCTCAACTTTTACCTTAAAAGCAGGCCACATTTTTTCCCAACTCTTATGGTATATCATTTTCTATCTGAATTTTCTGCCATTATTGCTTTGACCATCTTTGAACAAGTGCCTAGCTAAAGAGTAGTTACAATGAAAAAATGTACAAATAAAACGTAAAGGGGTAGAGGACACAATTCTGCTGTGACAAAATCTAACAATGAGTAAACCTGTTTTGGTTAAACAAAAGTAAAATTCTTTGCAAATTTTATTCCCTAAGGGAAATCTGCTGAAAGGCTGGGGTGGACTCACAGAAATATTCGCTGTCCACAAACCCCGTAGCAGAAATAAATGGATTAAAGTAAAACTATTAGAACAGTAGATTACTAACTTTGAGAAAGTGTCTTGATTAATAATATCAAGAAGCTGCTGCTGTGTATTAAGATCAAGAGATTTGAAATCAAAAACATCTTCTCTATCAACTGGAGCAACACCAATCATAGGAAACGTTACCTCACAGCCATAGTCAATCAAATCAATATCTGGAATAAATTAAACAGAAAATTATTTAAATAGTAACTAAATCATGCATTACACTCATCATGATTCTTATTATTACTGAGTTTATGTGAAAAAAAATGTATTTTGTGAGGTTAGCTTAAATTCAATTAAGTAAAGGCATAAATTATAATACAAAAACTATTAAGTTGACTTATACAACCTATAGTTTAATATTTATATTGCTTGACATCAGTATTGAAGTTTGATGTTAACATTAGAAAGACATCTGAAGGTACAACAAAAAATATAATAATAGGTATAAGGAAATATTTAATATTATACAAGAAATATATTACTATTAATTGAATATTCAAGTATATAACAATTATCAATAATAATGCGGATATATTGATAATATTTTTTATTGGTTTTATTTAGCTTTACCCATTTATTTGTAATTACTTTATTTTATAATTAATAGATATTTTCTACCTCTAGACAAAAATATTCCTTAACAGTTTCATACTTTAGACCTATATTTATATATGCTTGGCCTTGCATCACTGATATATATTTCTATCATGAAGTTAAAAATTGTATTGTTGATGACAATGGTGTTGAAGAATAGAATGAATTTTAATACAATCCTCTCTAGATATTTTGTGATTTTATTCAATCAAATACGAGCAGTTTATGAGACGCTTGATAACATTTTTAACTTGATAGAAATATACGTCAGTGACGCAAGGCCAAGCACAATGAAAATATAGCTCTAAAGTATAAAACTGTTACTATTTTTATATCTAGAGCCAGAAAATTTTAAATATCTTTATTAATTGTTAAATAAAATTATTACAAATAAAAGGGTAAATAAGCTAAATAAAACCGTTTAAAAATATACCAATATATCCGCATTATTATTGATAATTGTTATATACTTATGTATTCAATTAATAGTAATATATTTCTTGTAAAATATTATATATTTCCTTATACCTATTAAATTTTTATAGAAAGCATTCAAATTTTCTTTAAATATAAGGAATACGTTAAAAATTAAATGCTAATAATTAAAAACAACTTTTTATTTATTTATTATTATTAAATAAACGCCCTAGAAGCAAAAAATAAACTTAAAAAATCCAGAAAAAAATTGTCACTCCCGGCGAGATTTGATCCCGAGATCCTGTGGTTACAAAAAGATGCTACCACTGAGCCACCGATTCCCGTTGAAATACTTACCTTAACAACACCTCAAGACTTTCATGTAATCTTTAAATTTTTTTTTTAGACGAATGCTTGAGAAGGGCGTTCTTTCGCTTTAACCTAATTTGTTTTTCATTAGGTACAACACAATGAAAAAGTTTGGTTCAAATCGGTGGGGGGACTCCCCTTGTTAGTGACATCTCCAGGACTGTATTGTAAAATAAAGAAGAGACAGCAATGGAGACTAGGAGAATTATAAATTCAGCCTAGTCCCAGTTCTGTCAACTAAATAAATATTTAAAATTAAGTTGACAGTATTGAAAATAGGCTTTTACAATACAGGACAGAAGATGGGGCTGTAATGGTGAAAACAGAAGCCGAGATAAATAGTTATTCGGGAAGGCTATATCTTGAAGGTCCCTTTTCTATGATTTGAACAATGTTTGATGATAGGGATGAAATGCCTCCCATCAGTAACTGAACAAGACTGATTTCAAAAACAGTGCTGCAAGGAGGGACTAATTGAAATCACTTAGAGTAACCATGATGGGGAGGTGGGATGCAGAAAGCTTTAACCAACACTAGTGTATTGGCTATGAATAGATAAAATATCAGATTTATTTATAATGATGAAATAACAAAATTCAAATCTTACTTTTGTAGGCATTTCTCTTGCCAATTTACATGCTATGTAGTTAAGTTTATTGCTAAATAGTTAAGTGTTTATATCATGTTTTACTATCTATGGAATCTGCGAAATTACAAAAAACATTTTCATATGAATTTAAATTTGGGCATAATGCTTCTGAAGCTTTGTTTATGGAATAGGTAAAATGACACCATATTGGAAAAACCAATTTATCCCATACATATAAACAGATATCATGAAATTATTGATAAAATATTTTTTTTTTTAATTTATCACATACCAATGACAGGATCAGAGTCTCCAAAAGGATGAGTTCCAGGACCTGGAGCAGGACCCAAACGTTTGCTTCTTTCTCCTTCCCAGAAAGGTAGAAGGAAACTACCTTGTGTAAGTTGACTACAAAATAATAATAATAATAATAAATACATGCAATTTTATTAATCAGTGAACAATATACTTTTGTAATTTTTTAAAAGTCAACTGATTTATTAATTCTAGAGCAATTACATACTCCATTTTTAACTAATCTGGAAATGATAAGAATTAAAAGACATCAGCACAGGTTAACCATTTATTAAATACTGTATGTCTCATTTTTTTTAACACATCCAAGAATGTATAAAATCTCCTATAAAAGTTTGTCCTAAATAATCCTATTGATATAAATTTTATACTTAATAAAGTAAATAAATATTTCACAAATTATTTTATTCCTATAGGAATGCAATATGAAACACTAAATGAGAAATATGCATATTTTATAAAAATATATTTAATTCTTCAGTTTGTATGAAAAATAGTGAAAAAGAATATAACTCTAGAATATAGTTTTATTTCATAATCAATTTTATTCATGGGGTTCAGGTTAATCATGCAATCTGAAAAAAAGAGATATGCTAATAATGTTTGTTTCACAGATAGTACTGTTGGGTTTTATATATATATATATATATATATATATATATATATATATATACAATTTTTCAGTGTTCTAAACTTTAATGCAATCAATATAATACTAACTGTATCAAAAATTCTAAATAGGAAATTGTATTCTTTATGGCTTGAAATGTTTGATTTCAAAATAATTATAAGTTCTATACACGAATGCAGAATTGTTTGATTGAATGACTCCATATACTGATTAATACTTACCCAGAAAAATTGAAAAACTGAATAGCAGTCCAGCCTAGCTCAACATTTTGAATTGTTTCCTCCACTACACTATGCCCATAAACAGTTAAGACAAGTCTTGACTCTCTAGGAAGACTACTTATAGGAGTTCCCTCAAAAATAAGCCTGAAACCAATAATAAATCATTAGAATACACTTTCAGTACTTAAAAATAATTTTGTTTATTAACGCATGAGTGTTATTAATAAAACACATGTAGATACAGTGAAAATTAAAAATCTGGACAAATTTTTAAAAACCTAAGGACTGAACACCTGGTTATGCTGCGTATTACTATAAGCTGAAGGATTCAAAAACATTTTGAAAACACAACTAAACCAACAAAATTGTTGAACAAAACTTATTATTAACTTGAAATGCAAAAGCAATGGAAATATAGATCTGACATAGAATCACTAGAACAAGTTGGACTCAAAAAATCCAACATGGAAGTTCTAAATGAGTTAAGTGAGAGCAAAAGTCTTATCAAGGCCATGGAAAAAAGGAGAGTGAAGCTTGTTGGGCATATCATAAGGCACAACAACTTCATTACTAGTATATTGGAAGGTAAGATTCTTGGGCACAGAGGAAGAGGAAGGTCTAGAAAATCCTATTTTGAAAACATCAAGCAACTTATGGATTTTGGTGAGTATAGTAATATGAAAAGAGCAACTTCCGATAGAACGCAATGGTTGCAACTCCAAGGTAATGCCTGGAGATCATGATGATTTGCATATATTTTCCAACATGTACAGTCAGATATTACATTTTAAGATATAACAACATATTCCAAAATCTGTTGATATGTAAAAACAAAATTTATACAAAACAATTTATTACAAGGATTATAACATTTTTAACTCAGACGTACATTTTTCAGGGTACTATAGAACAATACATAAATGTTTGCTAGATAAAATAAGCTGTATAATAAATTAAATATGTCTTGGTTTTTCCTGTAATGTCAGAGAGTCCTACACATACTTACCAGTGATAGAATAAATAACATATTAAATGCCATCCCTCATGTGGCTATTACATGATAACTTCATTATTACTTTAAGTAAAAGTATAATATTTCACAAGTTCAAGTTTTTATATTGATTTAAACAATGTATACCAAGAGTACTTTGAAGTAAGTAGTCTATTACTTTCAAATAGTCTGTCTCTTCTCCAAGTAACAAATTTGAAAATGATCGCACTGGATTATTTCAAATTAATTATACGAGTGCAAGAAAGATAGAAGAGAAATTAGCCATTTAAACATCACATAGCTTCATTTATCTCTAGATATGAAATATTGTAAAGATATAAACTGGCATATTCTTTATCAGACACATTATCTACACTATTCTTCAAAAATCACTTCAAACTATTTTTAGAAAAGAAAAACTTCCATTCTGTTTGGTATACTGACGGATCCAAAAGTGATGACAAAGTCGGATCTGCAGCAGTCACAGAAAGAGAAGTTTTTTCAGAAAAGTTGCCATCCCATTAAAGCATACTTGGAGCTGAACTCCACGCAATTTGGTTGGCACTTAAAAACATGACACCTACATCATCACAGCCCAAACACACACTAATTTGTTCAGATTCACTAAGTTCATTATTAACCCTCCGAGACATTTACACCACTCACCCAATAGCACTAAACATAACAGAAGAAATTCATAAACAACAAACATACCAAAATACAATTACCCTATATTGGCTGCCAGGACACGAGGACCTTGGACTTAGTACGACAGCAGACTACCAGGCTAAACTAATTACTCAACAAACTCAATACACACAAACAAACTAATTATACGAAGACAAAGTGAGACATATACGCCACAGAATCCTAATCAAATAACAATCAGAATGGATGGAAGTAAAGAACCACCTCCGCAGTATCAAAAGTACTATTAAGGAGTGGCCATCGAGCCATGGGAGTACTAGATGGGAGGAAGTTGTTCTTGCCAGACTCAGGATCGGCCACACATATCTGACACATAGACACTTAATGACAAGGACTGATAACCCTATATGCAAATACTGCAACAAACACCTAACGATAAAACACATACTGACAGACTGCATCCAACGAAAAAACCTTCACATACCCTACGATATGACAGAACTATTAACTGACAGCAGCCAATATATTCCACAAATTCTAACATATGTAAAACACATAAACATTTATAAAAACATATAGCACAAAATAGAATAGGTCTACAGCATACTTAAAAGATTTAAAAGGGATAACTTTTATTATATTCATTTAAACAAAGCATGGATATGAGAAACAATCAGATATTAAAGGAATATTTTCCATAATATAAAAATAAAGTACAACAAAGGTAAGTACATGAGGGAATATATATTATTCAAATTATACCAATCACCATCGCTGCGGGGCACAAACCAAATAATAAAAATAAAAAATAATATAATATTATTATAAATCAACTGAATACATACGAAGTATCAAACACAGCTCTTTTGTATGGGCTGGTAGAATTTTTGATCATGACAGGCTGAGAACTAACTCTCAAGCCAATAGGGCGAGTACCATGATAAATCTGCCCTTCTACAGAAAATTCTTCAGCTGACCATTTCTGAGAAATTCTATGTATACAACCAATGTATACTAGTACAGAATCCTTTATTTCTGAAGACAATTTAGGGCCTACAACATAAATAAAAATGTTATACTTTTAAGACTAAAATATAGAAATGATTTCATAAATATTATATAAGATAATATATATCCACTAAATTGGTTAAAGGGTAACTGACGTTGATGTTAAGTATAAGAAAGTGATTACTAGACATTAATTTGTTAAGCTGCAGCAATTTAAAGGAATTTCAAATAAATGGATTCCTTTTTACCTATAATTTAATAATTAATTTTTAATTTTCTTTATAAAAATATATTATTAATTAAATGTTGTGACAAAGGTAATAGAACTGTAGACAAAAAAATAAAATAATAATTTAGGATTTTTATATATATATATATATATATATATATATATATATATATGAGAATATTCAATTATTAAAAATATTAATAACCATGCATCACAATTTCAGCGGTGCGTTTACGACTTAATAAGACAATTTCCATCGTACGGTTGTTTCAAATCCTCAATAATAACTTATGCCCTACTGTTGTCAAACTTGTTGGTATATGATATAACTGGTTGACCTTTGAATAAACTGGCAGGACCTATGGTGCAATATCACATTGAGTGATATTGTAATTAGTCCAGTATTCTAATTTTGCCTATGATATCTACTAGGTTGTTTATGTTTTTCGTGTGGATGATTGGTTTTCATTTTAGTCTAGATAGGGTTATTTCATCTGCTAAATAGTTGTTCCTGGTCTTAAGCATGTTTTTTTGCAACACATATATGAAATTACGCATATAATAGTTACACTTGTCATGTTATAAAAAGCAGAACAACTAATCCGGTTATGACCCATCTGGTGGAATATGCATAGATTAAGAATTGTCGAGCATCAATAGTTTAACAAGATTGGTTATATAACATGTAACGATCCAACTCATGATAACGGATATATTTTGAATTCTAACCCCCCCCCTCTCTAAGCCCCATCATTCCAGATCGAATTTCAACCAATAAAAAATATGTCTTTAGTCTTGACTGAAATGGTTAAATATCGAGCATGGTATAGATCAAATAACCATTTTCGTGAAAAGAATCTCAATTGATGACATCATCACATAATGTATTTGTATATATCTCACAAAGTAAAAGTTCAATGAACACCATATTTGGTATTTAGCATTGGAATGAAGTGGTTCATGATATAATAGATTATTGTTAATATTACAAGAGTAGGAGTGGGGGTTTATTGATGGCCGAAAACTATAATATGGAAATATCTCTGTTAATATTCAATATAGAGAAAAAATGTACAGAACAACATGTATATGTGTGTGTATAGACGATTATATTTGCAATAAGATTTATTTTATACACTTTTTCGGTTGACATAATAACAGAGATAGTTTCAATTTTTGAAATTCCCCCTCTAAACCTCCCTCCCAATGGTCAGATTTCAACCATTAACAAAGTGATCTTTACTTTTACATAAAATGTATAAATATAGAGTTTGGCAACGCTTAAACAAAAATTGCAGCCGCTAGAGCGTTAACAGATATACACACACACACACACACACACGCACGCACGCACGCACACGCACACGCACACACACACACACACACACACACAACCTCAATAGGGCTCTCAAATTAAATTGCTTGTCAGCTGTACCCAAAGATTAGCTGGTGGCAACAGTCACCAATCACAGGTAAGACAATAGTAATATATGTAATAAAGGTTAAACCAACCCTTTATTTCAAATACTTATTCCATTATTAATACTAGACACAACATGGCAGATATAAATACTGCTTCAACAAGTAATAATTAAAACCCAAGAAGTAAACAATCGTAAATCTAGTAAGCCCACAAACATAATTATGAGGGCCAAATAATTGATTCATTTGAGATTATAAATGAACATAATTTACAAGTTAATAATAAAGGAAAAAAGAACTAACTTGTATTACTTAAACGTGTGGGTGTGACTAACTGAAACTCAGCTTTAAACATATGACAATACATTCTTATTAGTCCTTGTACAGCTTCTCTGATGTGCTCACAATGCTGATTCAACATATCAGGCAAGTTTTCTTCATCTCTTCGTAAAACCACAAGAGAATAATTTCCTGAATCATCTAATATTTCTGGTTTACTCCTGGTATTTGACTAAAACACAAATGTTTGAAGAATAGTATTTAAAAAATAAATAGATCTTGTAAAAATCGTAAAAAAAACTTCAGAGCAACTGACTAACTGGCACTAATCACTAAATCAATCAATGAGAAGTCAAATAGTGATAAATTCATTAAATTTGTGTAAATACGTAACATGGATATAGGATATCCTGGCAAAATTGCTATTCTAATTATATTATTGTAACAATTAATAGCTTCTTACTCCTGTTATTTAAAAATAGCATTGACAAACCTTGCTGTGGAAAAAATATGGCTAGCTAACAGCAATTTACAAGGACCTGAGAGAAACAGGAATATTAAAAAAGTCTGTCACACAAGGTCCTGCATAAACTTTGCTGATTTCTCATAGGCTAGAATGACATGATGATAATATCACCTCACTCTATTCTATATTTCCCCCATAATAAGAAGCCTATGTAACATGACTCCCAATGTATGGTACAAGTGAGGTGATTAGTGAAACACATTATCTTTAATGAAAATTGCATTAGTAAGAGTGAACTGAAAACAAAAAAAATAACTTTGCTCTAAAGACAAGTTAAATAAAATGTCCACCACAATTTGAACAATGTGGTTTATTACATAACCGATTATTGTTTATGTAACATCAGTGAGGGCTTGCTGAAGGCTGAAAACTGAAAAATGCAAATATCTCCGTTAATATTCAAAATAGGGAATAAATGTATATAACAATATTTATAGGACATTTAATTTTCAATAAGATTGATGCTATGCTCTTTTTCGATCTGACATATAGTAATGGAGATTATTTCGAATTTTCCAAAATTCTCCTCCTCTAACCCCCCCCCCCCCGTCCGATTTCAGCCGTTAACGAACTCGATTTTTCTTTTTACATAAAACAACTAAATGCTGAGTTTGGTATATATAAAAAATTGTAACCTCTGTCTGTACATTGATTTTTTTCTCAAAATTTCACGATACTTTTTCGTTTCACATGTCATAGACAACATAACTCATTTTTGTTTCTTTCGTGTATGTTTGTTTGTTTGTTACCTTTTCACGCATAAACGGCTGAACCGAATTTTATGAAACTTGATATGTTTATCATCTGCAAATATGCACATGACAAAAGTAGTTTATTTTTTTATTTAAAGTAACTTTTGTTATATCCACTTTTGTCGTAAAACACTAAAAACTAAAGTGGGGGCCAACAATTTTGTTGGTCACTAACGATTGAACTGAAACAAGGCTGAAAACTGTTTTTGAATTATGTGAATTAGCATTAATTCTTCCATGATAATAAGCTATATTAAAATTTTTAGGTCCAAACGGGGGTTGGGGTTATGAGGGAGGCCTGAAATGAAAAATTGCGAGATTCATTGGGTTATTTAAAGTAACTTTTGTTGTATATACTTCTTTTGTATACCAAAGTATATACGAGATATATGCTAAAACCTATTGCGGAAATCAACTTTTAAATGGCGCAAAAGACAACCTAATCAAGCAAAACTTGGCATGTGAATTAGCATCCACTCCTCCATGAAAATTAGCTATGTTAGCATTTCTACAGATGAAAGGGGGGGGGGGTTATCTGGGAAGCCTATTATCTCATGCACATTACAAGAAGGTTTTTAGTTTGTTTAACAAAGTATAAACGAAATATACGCTAAAACTATAGCGGGAGTAACCAATTGTATTAGTACAAATGAATGCCTATTTTATGTAGGCCTAATAATGTTGTGTTTTTTAGACTTATATGGTAGTTCTATGTATAATTCGGATTAGTGAGGTTATAAATATCTGCAGCCCCTCCCCCTCCTTTAATATTTATTTTTACTAGGAAATAACGTTATTTATTTCCAGTGGAAATGAAAACTATTTGAGCATTTTTATTATTCAATTTATATTACGTAATTCTTAAACAAAGTGACGCCGAATTTACATAAGTAGTGACAGCAGAAGTTCTGGGGAATCAAACTCTTTAATTCTGGTATATAGTAGCGTATTTCCTCCTACATTTTGGCGTCTACATTCAACCAACTATTTCTGAAGTACGTGTGCCCAGAGCGGGTTTAACCAAAAATATGGGCATTATAGATACTATTTAATTATAATAAATGCCATCCGTGATTATGATTTGAATTATTCACGATGTGTCCACCAGTAGAGAGGGATAGATTGGGAACTCATTTTCATTTACTCCGTTTAATTCAAATTTCCATTCTATAAGTCCCCTACAGTTGCTTGGCCCTTATGGAAAAATAATAGGCTCAGACGGGAAGTATAATTGTATACATTGAAGCATTGCTATTAAAATACCCTTAATATTCAGCATCTAATGATTTCCCGGGCGAAGCCGGGTACCTTAGCTAGTGTATATATATATATATATATATATATATATATATATATATATATATGTGTGTGTGTGTGTGTGTGTGTTTATATATATATATATATATATATATATATATATATATATATTTATATATATATACAATTTTGTACGGACCTCATTTTCCTCATCTCCTAGGTAGGATCGATGGACATATCAAGACAATTTTTTTGAAAATTGCGTCATTTGTACGACCTCAAAGCTGATTTCCCTTAAGGAAAATCTGTTAAAATGCTCTTACTTCCAAGTTAGGGGAAATTGTATAGGACTGTAATTGTAAAATATTTCGTTTTCAATGAAACACCTATATAACATATAACATTTTTTGGCCCGACTCCTAATAACAGAAATATTTTGAATTTTTTATTTTACGCCTTATCTATACCAACCCCCACTCCTCTGGTTCAGGTTTAGCCAATAAAAACTTCACCTAGAGTTTAACATAAATGTTTCTGTATGTATCATCATGTTCAAAATGGCTAAAGTTGTTTTGAAATTTTTGCCTAAATAATTGACTGGCCAATGAGTACATTATTTGTCCAAAAGAGCTAGTTTTCATCATAGGATTCAAATTTTAGAAGACTAGGCCAAATAAAAAATTCAGGATGACAGATGTGGTTTGTTAATAAATACTAACCACATAATTAAACTTTTTTAGCATAATTGACTGATGGAGAATAATAATAATAATAAAAAGCATGATAGAAATAATGCACACTAGAATACACATAACACTCACCCAAACAGCACAACTAACCTGATTTTTTGGAAACTCTTCACAAGCATGCGAAAAATTTTCAATTGCTTGAGTTATATGTAATGTCTCAATGTTTCCAAGAAGTGCACACACTGCTTTTACTGCTTGTATGACACTGCGAGGTTGAATGTTAGAATAAGATTCGGAAGATTCTTTAGATGCATTGAGGATACGATCGATCTCATTCTCTAATGTATCTGAAATCAAGATTCGAATCTTCAATAAACTTAATAATTCTGAATTTAATGGCAGAAAAATGAACTAAAATAAACTAATTCATCCATGATAAAATCTCAAATTAAATAAGAAAATACATGTTTCATTAATGAACCAGACAAAAATTTACAACCTGTCTCTCCAGAATTAGATAAGATAAAAAACACTTAATTTAGTTTCAAATTTTAGCTCTTCAATTCAATCGAATCACTTCCACAAACATCATAAAAATCAATCGAACCTATGAATAATAATAATAATAAAAACAAATCTTACTTTTCCATATTACTAATAACATTTTATAAAAAATAAAAAAAAAAAAAATACTCCAACAATAAACAAATAAAAAAGACAAATTAATTAAACAATTATAGCAAATGAATCTCCTTTTTTTGGGGGGGGGGTGGCATGGAGAAAGATACATCATTTCTGTGATTACTAAATGAAAATGTACAAAATGGTTAATTTTTGACAGAAAGTTTCAAATAGGAGTTTTTCCACCAGACTAGTGAGCATATTTTTTACTCAACCTCTTTAAAAGTTAATACAATAAATATTCAATCTGCAGTACTGTGCTATGGTATTAACATTTACATTCTTTACTTAAGTAGCTTTTTTGGATTATGTAGAAGAACTCATTGAACAATAGTTCCTTCAATTTTCATTTCCAAGTATTCAAGCTACTTAAAATTTCTCGATGAAGGAATAGGCTTGTAAGCTACTATATAAACTTAAATTAATCTAAAAAGATTAAAATGCCCAATTATATTCTGATATTATACTAAAAACTATTTTCATCCATCAGATGTATATACCGTTAAAATCCTGCTCATACACATGCCATACTACTAATACTAGTACACTCTGAAAGTGAAATTAGAAATTAAATTCCCACCCCCTTTGGCGGTGTCAAACCTGTTTTTAGCTAAAGCTTACTGAGGGTAGTGGTAGATGTACCTACTATGTGGTAGAATTTATACATATATAAATTCAATCAAAATTTACATAAAAATCATTTTTATACAGTATAAAAAAATAAGGGAAAAAAATGGGTACACACCAATTGAGTTTCAGAGCAAGGTACGTAAGGAGGACTTAAGAGAGGAGAAAATTAGGCGGGGGGGGGGGGGGAAAAATGAAGTTAAAAAAGAAAGGACACCATTTCATTTATTGTTTCACAATAAATTCAAACTGAAATGAAGGGATTTCATGAAAGGCTACTAAATATAAAATATATATATTAAAAAAAAAACAAAAAAACAATTGATAGATCCAACAGTAAGAACAACATGATAGTTGTAGTGCTGTTTGAAGAAAAGAGGGAGCTCGTAGGTGGGAAGGAATAAGTACATAAAAGGGATAACAAATCATTTGAAAGTTCCAAATTTTTGTAAAAACTAACTTAGCTGGTTATTATAAAGGACCTAGAATTATTTATAGACCAATAGTGACTAGAAAAAAAGAATTTTCTTTTGCTTTTACTCAAGAAAAAAAATTCAAATAAAGAAATAATATTCATTATATCATATATTGATCTTACCCAAAACAATAAGAAGACTCTCATGGGAAATAGGTTGAACTGGTTCTTTAGGCAGCAAGTCTTCTAATGATATTAGCTTATCATGCTTATCATCATCAACCTATAAAAAATAAAAAAAATATATATCACAAAGTAAGAGAATTTATTTACACAAATTAAAATCATAATTTACAAATCATTAAAATCAGAACCCAGTTACACAAGAGCTCATGAAGTAATAATGGGTGGCATGGAAGAGTGTTTATGTGAGAAGATACTAGGCCGGTTATTTTTTTCTATGACATATTTAAGTTTTTTCAACTTAAATTTAAGTTTACTTAAATAACTTAAATAAATAGGTAACTAGAAGTAACCTTTAGTACACAATTTCACAACTGCAATAAATGAGCCTTTAGTACAAATTGTAGTGTATATATGGTAATTTCCAAATAATTAATCATAATATAACTTTAATAGCAAGACCAGCTGGTATGTTTGAAAATAGGTTTATTACATCAAAAGATAGTAAACCATAATCAGCATCTAACCTAACTGTTTCTATTAGACTTGTCCATTAATAAAGTCAAATACATTGTCTGTAACAATTGGTTTTAGTTTGTAATTTAATACTTTTGCCAATTTAGGTGTAGTGGTTTCAGTACCGCTAATTATTCGTCTTAATGGTAATATATGATCATATAAATTTGTAAAACCATAAGCTATGTGCTTATTATACACAGTAGCAATGTTACTAATTAATGCGTCTCTATTTTAATAATCTAATTAATGTTTATCTACAATTTACTAACAATACTGTTTATTGTACAAAACACAGTTTCTTTGATACAAGTGGAAAAAAAATAGCTTTTTCGACACCCCTCCCCCAACAAAGAAGAAAAAAAAGAGTCCTCTCCTCCATGTCCTCTGTAACCCCTTTCCGGCTATTCTTTGACTAGATTAAAGAATGAAGCCAGCTAAATGTACTACTACTGGAAAACTGGCATGTGACTGCAAGATTTGAGCTTACGTCTTCCAAATACATTGCTTTAGCCTTAAGCTACTATGGAGCTCCCTAACAGTAATAATGAATAGTTAGTAAAGAACTACATAATATATGACTTTACTGGCTAAATGAATGATTTAAAACTAATCACTTACAGTTCGCAGAAAATTTCTAATAACATTATCTTTCTTCATGACAGTAAGCTCTACATCTTTTTCAAGTTTAATGCAGTTATGTATATATTCATAATCTGATAAACATGAGTTCGACTCTAGGTACTCAGCTAGACCATAAACTTTTAATATGAAGTCATCAATAGTCTTACTATCAACTTCACATGCTATATGTCCCAAGATATGTTCAACACTTGAATTTACTGTAAAATAAAATTGAACTTAATAAATTTAAATAAAATAAGGTCCATTTTGTTCATGCATACATTTACCTATTGGGTAAAAATAAATTCAACATCAAATAAAACGGTTGCTAAATATTTGAAGGTTTCATATTTAACAATATTTTTGACTAAGCAACCAAGAGCTCAGAGGTAGTATAGAGAATCAATGGATAAATACCTATTGCGTTTAAAAACCAAATGGCTACACACAAATATGGTTATAGGCAATATTTTAGTTGTGAACTGTCTAAAAATTTCACTAAAATACCATTTCACGAATGGTGGAAAGACAATCTAGGTAAAAGAAAGTTGATAAGATAATAGTATCCATTAAAAATTTAATAATTGACTAATAATAATCGACAGAATACTTTAAACAAAAACTAAAAAAAATGCATTTATTTCTTTTTAAATGCATTGTGCTAGCTAATTTACTGAGAACATGAAATTTAAGTGTGTAGCCCAATTAAGATCAGGATAGCCCTCTAAAGGGTGAACATAGATCATAATAATTAGGTAGGGTAGGCCAGTGAATGAACCAATAATGTACTTCTATAAAACTTTTCATTAATATATATATATATATATATATATATATATATATATATATATATATATATAAATCAAATTGAAAAAAAAAGTTTTATTTTAGATGGAATGCTTACATGTGAAGTATGGTAAGAATTAGGGATTCGGCTCTCAGGTATAAAACCTAATCCTGGTGATTCCATATTCAATGGGCTCACTGATGAGGGATTCATTACACTCTACAACCGTTGTGGGATAGGCTGTGCTGAAGAAAACTGTCCACAAGGAGCATTGACAAGAACGGGCTGCTGCCCCACACCGGGTGGCTGATGACAGGAACAGTTCCAGTAGCAGTCCCTCACCACGAGCAGTGAAAGTTCTTCCCTCCCAAATGATCGCTCGTATCAGACGAGGAAATCTCTCTTACATATTATTTTGTTTCAACTCACGTATAGAATCATAAAAGTCACGCAGGGTAACCTAAGCAGATTTCCCACGTGAAGTTTTACAATAGAGAAGTTTCACGAGAGCCGAACAGTTACAGAAATGGCCGAACTAGCTTTAGGTAGAAACTCACGACTATACCCGAAGTTAGCCGATCTCATCTCGTCCGTTATGTGCACACACTTAATAAAAATGCAAATATCTCGGGTAATATTCAAGATAGACAATAAATGTATATGGCAATATTTATAGTATATTTAATTTACAATAAGATTGGCTCTATACAATTTTTTGATCCGACGTATAGTAACAGAGATATTTCGAATTTTTGAAAATCCCCCATTCTAAACCCCCCCCCCTCCCACTTGTCCGATTTCAGCCATTAAAGAATTCAATCTTTATTTTTACATAAAACGTTTAAATGTCGAGTTTGGTAACAATCACACAAAAATTGTGCGCTAGAGCGTTAACAGACAAATATATATATATATATATATATATATATAATTTTGAACGGACCTCATTTTCATCATCTCCTGGGTATGATCGATGGACATTTGAAGAGAAGTTTTGAAAATCGCATCATGAGTATGACCTCAATATCTGATTTCCCTTAAGGAAAATCTGCTAAAAAGATAGGTAGGGATTGGGGTGCCTAAAGGGAACTGATTCTCCATTTCATTGGCAGTGGAAGAATTAATAAACACTCTAGCTATATTGAAATTATAAATAAAAGACAATGGATGATATACATCGGTTCAAATAGATACACTGCATTTTGATTTTTTTTTTTTTGCACCAAGTTAATTTTAAATACCCTTTAACTCAGAAGGGACTATCATATTTAACATAAAATAAATACAAGGAGAACCTTGCAGAATTAGTGGTAAAGTAAAAAGTATGATTTACTGTTGCTGGACAAAATGGACTAATCTACATTATTCACAAACAAAACAAAAAAAAAACATTAAAAGAACATTAAACAAGAAATACAAACCATCACTGGTAAAGGTGATTGGCTGAGATGCATTTATAAATGAGCAATGAATGATAAGTTTAATGCTGGTTTCAACTGAATAAGCTTTTTCCATTCTTGGGCTAATAACAATGCCAGTATTTGTATTGCAGTCTTCCTGACAATATTTTTCTACAAATAAATTAATATGAGTAAAGTGATCAATGTAATATTTAAATGGCTTAATAAAAATGAGAATATAAATTATGTTACCTCTGATACTTCTAACATTGTTCAGAAATGCAATAAGATCAGGGTCAAGAAGGTTTGTTTTCCTCATGGGCCGAATATTTTCATATAATCTTACTGAACTTTTTGCCCGGGGCTGTAGAAAATCACAATTCAATTTAAACATATAAATAGATAAAATAAAAGGTTATGTTTAAAATAAATGATTCACCATTATTGACAAATAGGCTTATTTGACACATTTATTTTTCTACATACACCAGTCAATAAATTTAAAAGAAACAGAAGAAGCATATACATTTTAACACAGCCTCTGTTAAGAAAAGAAATATAATTATAGCAACAAGAAAAATCTTATGAGAATGAAGTTGTCAAACTGTTCAATACCTGAATTATAATTTCATTACTAAATAAATTACTGTTTTTATTTTACAAAAAAAAATCTACAATTACAAAGTTGTCCTATGGATGTAATATCAACAGATAGACCTTGAAAAAAGATAAATAAATTACCACAACTGAAGATTAATAGGGCATAGAAATTTTTTTAAAAATCAATTGAAACTAAGGTTATATATAGTTTTTTAAAAAATTAACAAACGTTAAAGAATAAGAAGTAGGTTGATCATAAAATCAAGATATCCATGTCTAAAATTAATTTATGTACTAGACCAGATCAAAAATGAATTGGATATGAGGTGCAAATAAAAATTTGTTTCAGCATCAGAGTCAAGTACTAAAACTAAAAAAATGGTCAAATATGAATAAATTGGCAGAATGTCATTTGGTAGTAATGACACGGCTCTCTGAGCAGAAGGTAATATAGGTTGTTGGATAGTTTAATCTCCTGAATAAGTGAAACATTTAGAAATGGTTAATAAATGTGTTAAAGAAGAGAAGTGAGTACTTTTCTACTAAATGAACTTCTGCCAATCTATTCTTATTTGAATGAGATAGTCATAGCATTAATAATAAAAGATCTTCTTGGGCTCCTGCTCTGCAGAAACATTTATTAACAATAGCCATAATGAAAACCTACTAACCTTTCTCAAAGTAGCATTATTGTTATTCTTAGCCGCGGGGGCATTTCTAGGAGGAAGAGGCGGAGCAGCTATCGGGCTGCTTGTATTTTTTACTACAGTACTATATATCGGTTCTGGCTTCGATCCTGTTACCGATTCATTAGATATTGTAGAGTATAAAAAATCGAAAGGATCATAAAGTTCATATATATGGTCTTCATGGGTGTCTAAAAAAAACAAAAAAAAAAAAAGGTAAGAAGAATAAATTATGTAATAAAAACAATAGTAAAAGGAAAAACAGCACTGGTTGGTTAACGTTTGCCTTGATAATCCCTTCCCAGTATAGCCAACATTAAGCAAATGACATAAAAAACAAAACAAAAAAAAACAATTTAATTACATTAAAAGAATTGATAAGATAACCCAATAAGATTTTTTTCATTAAAAAAAAAAAATCACAATGACGAGCAGAGGACCAATAAACTAAGCACATAAAATATTCAATTTTTTTTTTTTTATTCAAATCCAACTCTACATGTTCCATACGTCTTAGAAGCCAACACATAAATGGACAGATATTTTCATATTACATGACAAGCAGAACCTTTTACCAAGAAGGCCATACTATGACAAATAAAAACTATTATCATGGAATACCTGGCAATCTGCTCATTCCAATCTTTGTCGTATGTGTAAAATGGCTTCTGTACAAAGTGAGGTCTAAAAATACAATAAAATTAATGTTTGTTTCTTTTAAAAATGTTCTGACCTTAACATGTATTCTTCTGTTTTAATTTACATTCTCTTTTGTTTAATTTATTTTTGTTTTATCTGATCCAAGAGAAACATCACTTTGAACCAAATACATCAGAAAAAAAAAATTCATTAAGATATAAAGAGTAACTGACATATTCCTTTCTGAATGTCATCAAGGACCTGAAGTGCTTTATGGCTGAAAATCCATGTCTCCCACTACTTTTGCTTCCTTGTACGAAGTATTGTAATTACAACAAATTTAGGTTTTAAGATTTCAAGGGAATTGTCTGTTTTGACCCTTCCTGAACCATTTTTTTTGGCTAGTTTTGGCACGGCATCTATAATTATGTACGTATTTATGTATAACTCAGAAACAGTTAACCTTTTAAATGCTGAAACTTAATACTTAGAAATGTTGTACACCTCTCTTTTTGATAAAAATCCACTGAGGAGAAGAAGGGGTTTAGAGGGGGGGGGGGGCATATATAAAAATTATATATATATATATATATATATATATATATATATATATATATATATATATATTTGTCTGTAAATGCATAAGAAGTCGCAAGTTTTGTTTAATTAATACCAAAATTGATATTTAAATGTTTTATGTAAAAATAAAGATGAAGTTCATTAATAGCTGAAATTGGACCAGTGGAAGAGAGGGGGGATAGCGGGGGATTTCAAAAATTCAAAATACTTCCGATATTATTCTTAGGGCAGAAAAAATGCATAGAATTAATCTTATTAAAAATTGAATGTCCTATAAATGTTGTTGTATACTGTTTTTCTTTATCTTGAATATTAACCGAGATATTTGTATATTTTAGTTTTAAGCCTTCAATAAACCCCCACTCCAACTCAAGTCATATTAACAATAAGCTGTTATGTCATGAACCAAATTACTCAAAGCTTAAATAACAAATTTGATCTATAATTTACACAATATTTAACAGTTTAATCAAACTGTAATGTTAATATTCGCTAATTTCTGAAATCAGACCAAGAATAGGGGGGGGGGGGTTAGAGGAAAGAGGTTTGAAATTTCAAAATATCACTTTTATTCCGAGTCGAATAGAAAAATTTGATAGAACCAACCTCATTAAAATATTGATGCTTTACAATTGTTGCTTTACACATTTATTCATAACTTATATATTAAGAGAGTTATTCATATTTTCTTGTTTACAGCCTTGTGTAAACTCCCACTTCTACTCATTGGACTTTTACTCAGAAATAGATAAGATATGGTGAAATGAGATTAGTAGTGTGTCATACCCACACATGGGAAATCTGCTTAGTTTACACAGACCCAGCATGACAGACTTTTTTATTCTAAGAAAAACTCAATAATGGATAAATATGATATGTTAAGCTTTGTTAAATTAGGAATTTTGCACCAGAGCCATGACATAATTCTCTGAAATAACATAGAAAGATAGCTAAAATAAATTAGCCCAGAGAGTTAAAACCAAATTTTTACTAAAAATAAACACAGAGTCAACACCTAATGAAGGACCAAATATACCCATAAATAAATAAAACCTACTGAAAATTTAAAAAAAAAAAAGTGTATAAAATAGATTAGAGCTTATAATAAAATTAGTATAGCTAATTCCATTTGGATATACACATAAAATCACAATATTTCCTCCTTTATTGAGACATCTCCAATTCTTAAGATCTTCTTCTTCTTCAATTTTTTCCTTTAATACAAAAGAAAAATCATTAAGTTATAGGAAACTAAATAACAATTTTTACAAGGTAGCTTACTTGCTTCAGATGAATTTATTATTAGTGGATCAAAAGCTTCTAGTAAACTAACTCTCACATTCTTATCTCTACTGGAAGAATCACCATCAGTAGTACTTAAATCTATTAAGTTTCCTGATTTATTTTCAAACAAATTTCTTGGAGAATAGTTATCTGAAAATAAATACAACATATTATTGAGTACATAAAACAATTAGTTCAATAGTCATGCAACACAAGTCATGTTTATATTAATTTTCAAAAATTTCTTTGTACACACTATGAAATTAAGTATAAGATATTTGTTATAAAAATAATTATGTTATCTTTTACTTTCTCTAAATTAATATTAGAAATGAGGTCGTACTTATAACAACTTTAGTTAACACGTTAAGGACGGCACGGGGTCAATTGACCCCGTACGTAACTGTCTCCCAGGACGGGTCGGTTTTGAAGATAAATGTTCAAAAAACACTTTGACGGTTTTTGCTTTGTACTAGTAAATATAATTAAAAATAGTACGTTTATGCATTTCAAATCCAAAAAATACGCCGTATATCACTGAAAAAATGCACGGGGCTTTATGACCCCGTGCCGGCCTGGGGAGTGGTATTTGGGCTCTAGTCCGGCACGGGGTCATATAGCCCCGAGTTATTTCCCGTGCTTTTCCTGTGAACCGCTTGTTCTGTTATTTACAAAGGCTTATGTAAATGACAGAACGCGTCCCTCCCCTTTCAGTTTACTTTTTGCTGTCGTTTCGAAACATTAATCTGTATAATGAGCAAATCACGTGGCCGACAATTAGTGGATTTAGCTTTATTAAAAAAGTGTTCCGGGTGTTTCGAAAAATTAAGAAAAAAATTGTCCTCTAAATAAGCAGACAAAAAAGTTAGAACGTATTGTGAAGAGTGCAACATGAAGTCACTTTGTCTACAATGCTTCAACAACTGCCATAAATCTATGTCCTAACAATTGACATAATGAAGAATTGTTAATTACAAAATAATTATTTGTTTATTCATATTTTTTCTTTATTATGTTTATTTTCCAATTATTTGTTTAAACTAATCTCCTAGTTCCTAGTTTGTTTTTCTCGTTTTGTAATTTTATCTTTATAAACTAATAAATTTTGATTGTAATGTGTCGTAATTTAAAGTTAAATCATATTCACCCATTTTAAAGTATAAAAAAAAATTAAAATCCTTTGTTGATCACCAAAATTATCACACAAAGGAGAAAAAAAGTTCCCGACAAGGTGAAAAATGTAAGGTAAATATTCATTTCTAAGTCACGTAACAAAAAATTGATGAAAACACGGCCTGCGACTGCCATATATTTTTTGATGTCCAAAGAGTAAAAAAATGTTTGAATATAGCAATTTAGTTCATTTTTCGAGTTGTAGTAGCGCATTAAAAAGGGACGTAAGTACGGGGTCGATTGACCCCGTGCCGTCCTTGTGGATAGTTCCACCACGGGGTCAATTGACCCCGTGCCGTCCTTGTGGATAGACCACATTTTTGATGTCCGTCCTGAACGTGTTAAGACAATTGTGTGATCAAAGGGATTCCAAAAGTGCTACCCAATATAATAAATGTATTTTATTCCTTGGGATGGGCTTTAAGGTTGAGTGTTCTTTATTTTTGAAAGTAATTAGATATTAAATAGCTAAATAATAAACAGTTTGACCAATAAAAAACAGAAATGGAAGATATAATTATGATTAATGAAACATAAATCACATAAACATCATATAAGGGTTTTGGGGCTCAGATGAAATGGAACATTTATTTTAAGGAGCAATCGCACAATAAGAAGTTAGGAGTGGTTCAAACTGTGCTGTTTTCATATTAATTTCAGTATATAGATCTTTTACATTCATAGACATACATACATACATTTAAAATCTTTTACTGGGGTTTCAGTATCTCTGAGAGACCAGGGCTTCGACAAAAGTGGATAATTCTTCTCAATTATGGCCTAAAGCCAACCTCTAATCTTGAGTTACCAACATCTTATCAGGCTATTTCTACTTGCATAGTCCTTTAGTGCAGTCCCATCTAGTCTTCCTTTTTATAATTCCATTTTTAGGTCTACATGTCTTAATGAATGACAGGATGTTAAATTCATTGAATTAATATACAAATTCAGTTCCTAAAAATGGGAATCTTAAAGTGGATACACAATGAGGGTCAAAGCATTACGGTGCAAGAGAGATAAAGAAATGTATGTACGATGAATATCAATACAGTGGATGGCATAAAAGTTTTGTAAGTTCTTGAATGGAATTGTTTGTTTATCTCTCCTCATCTGTACTAATACACAATCTTTAACTAAGAGACTAATCTATTTAGTGAAAGACTAATCTTTAACTAGTCATGTTTATAAGAAAAATAACCTTTTAACAAACAATTGTTCACTCAGTTATCATATCACTTTCAAACCAATACCTGTGCTACTCTTTTAACATGAATTAAGAAAACTTTGAAATTTACTTGCAATATTAATGGAAATAAAGATTTACTGGAGCAGCAGCAGCTGCTCAAAAAATACGTGAAGAAGAGGGGAGGTGCCATGAATGAAATGTCTGCACAACAACGGATTGGATATTTCAACAGTGGTGATAGCAGCCTTGAAGATGAACCACATTCTGCCCTTCCATCTGTTAGGAACAGTGAGACTACAGAGTGGGCAGGCAGTTAATGAAAATCCATCATCAGAATAGAAATATGTAAACAACTCCTCACTTGTCCAAAGGAAACTCATTCTTTGAAAGGAATGGTGGAGAGAAATAAATCTTTTACTGTAATCATGGCACACACAAGAACTGATAACATTAGGTC
Source organism: Riptortus pedestris (assembly GCA_019009955.1). Taxonomy (NCBI): domain Eukaryota; kingdom Metazoa; phylum Arthropoda; class Insecta; order Hemiptera; family Alydidae; genus Riptortus; species Riptortus pedestris. Next base: position 8,958,769 of record CM032233.1, read on the forward strand.
TTTAACCGAATGTAGCTGTGAGCCTGATAGATAAGCACATAAAATTATATTGTGTTTGGTGAAATTTTGAGAATATATTGATTGATCATACCCAAATCAATTGGAAGAGAGTTCTTCTACAACAAGATAATATTAGTCCCTACAACAAAATTAACAACATATTTAAGATTACTCTCATATTAACAATGAACCTAAGCTATGAGTCAGTAGTACAAAGGAGATATACATTAAATCTGATCATTTACCTGGTAAACAATTATTTTGAAAGAAATTAAAATTAGAAAAAAGGGTTAGAACCACCAATATAAATGATACTATAAATGATGTTGTCATACCTGTCGGTGGAGACCGTCGTCACTGGCTGATGGTCGAGTACAGCTGGCAAGCCCTTTCGATGCAATGGCACCATCTTCAAGCCTTTGCTTCACGCAACTACACGTAAGCAAACTAATACGGTGACCAGACGCATAAAACCTACTGACCAACAGACATCTAACTCAGTACAACATTTTGACGGGCTTGAAGATGGTGCCATTGCATCGATAGCACAATGCCAGCTGTAATCAACCATCAGCCAGTGACGACGGTCTCCACCGACAGGTATGACAACAGTAAAATGCAAGTCTTTAAAAACAATTACCTTTAGCATTTTTACAAAACTGATTAAAAAAAATCTGATAATTTCCACTGATTTCAGTAACCAAAGATGAGGAGCCAAGACTATGAGATGAGTTGCTTCTTAGATAAGTGACATCACTTGAAAAGGAATGAGAGGGATGCATTTGTGTGTTCCTGGAAATAAAAATAAAAAATTAATATTTTCATTGTATCAGTAGGTGACTTTGTGGGACAAGATTTTTTCATATTAATTATCCATATATTGTTTTAAATAGCATTTTAATACACCACTGCGAGCAGTTTTCCATGGACCAAATACCCACATATTTATTCATTTCCTTATTAACATTGATAAGATATTAGAATTTCTTTCTATTATATAATTACAAAAGTACACACTGACCCTTCCTAATTACTTTATTTTGGGGGCATAAGAAAAATATTTTTGTTAATAAAAGTACCGTAAAACTCCCCAACTTTGTGACACTCAAGATTAATCCCCAGAGCCGCAAGAGTGCTCTGTATGCCCAAAATCTTGAGTGTCACAAAGTTGGGGAGTTTTACGGTACTATATGAAATAATTTTATATGTATTTTACATGAAACTATCTTAAAATCCAATTTCAAACAATGATCTATCTTAACAACACACACAAAAAGTGAAACCTCCTACAGTATATTTCTAAAATAGAAACTGTAAAAAAATAAACTAAAAACAAATACAGAATATTTACAACAATCACAATTTGCTGAACAACCTAAAATCTTCTAAATCAAAGGCCTCATCACTCAGGCAATCTGTATACATATACAGCGTGCAAACGCACACTATTAAGTGAAATGATCAGTGGAATGTCCTTGAGCCTAAATAATCTTACTAAAATGTTACTGAATATTTCAAGGTATTGAAAGCTGAATCAAACCAAAGTTGATGGTGGACATAATTATCAGGCATTTAGATATAATAAAATTATCTTTTATTTATTTAAGTATACATTAAATAGAAAATATTTATTAACCCTTTGACTTCTGTGGTCGTGTTTAAATGACTTCGAGGGTCATCAAATGCTCCAGTTGTGTTAACACGAGGCCAGCCGACCGGCCCGGGAATGCTCAGAACATGTTAACACCAAGCTGTACTTCTTCCGTATATTACTGATTGCTCCAGTCATGTTAGCTCTTGGCTAGTGTGGGATATAGTAGCAACATCTATGAGCATATTCACGTACTAATAGCTTCATTTATTCATGTGAATGATGACATGAATCTGAACAATTACCAAATTATTTTCAAGTAGATTTAGGAACATTTATTTAATTATCTTTCAGAAATTTACCAATTTTTTTTTTTACTTGTTACTTGTTGTAATGTTCATAAATTCATTATAAAAAAATAAGGTGTATTTGGATAATATGAATATGGGCTGAATAGACCTCTTTTTTGGACAGAAGAGGAACTCCTGAGAATATTTATGGAGGAGGGGAAGGTGGTGCCTGGGAAGGATGGAGATTGGTTAGCATTTGGGGGACTGCTGCCACTCCTGATCTTGAACTGCCTAGAGCTCACTCTTCTGCCCATTCATGAGCAGTGAAAGGGTTAATATCCAAGAATTATATCATAGAAACATAATGTGATAGGTGTTGGCAAAATCTGGATTTGCTACATCAGTGAAAAAACAATCTTGTCGCAATTAGATGAATCCTGCTGACAGGCAGATTAGGTAAGAATTCAGAACTTGCTTCCAAGAAGATCTATTGGCCAGGGGCATGAGGTATAATGACATCCCTGTTCACACTATCTCACTGTGAAGTATTATTATGCAAGGCATAGTGAAAGACAGGGTGTACCGTAATAGGGCGAAAAGTATGGAAAATATGAGAAATTCAACAATAAACACAATGAACTCCACTTTCACAAATGAAAGAGTAATATTCTATAAAGTCTATGTATTCGCATTTTTTAGTGATTAGTGCCCCTGGAGGATATTAGATCGAAAAAATGCCTAATATGAATTTCTGTTACGATTTCATTTACAATCAGAACTATGAAAAAATTACCACATCTCATTCCAGATTTAGATTCGCTGGAAAATTCATGGGTTTGTTAAAAAGTCAGTAATAAGCCTCAAACTAACTCCAGGTACCCAAATGGGATCCCTACATTTTTATTGATATTCTAAAAATTCTAGAATTAAATTTAAAGGAAGCCAGGCTATCAGTGACACTTTTTGTATATATAAGATAGAATGGACATCATTTATATCATCTTATAGGCATAATCAAAATCAAAATCCACGTTTGAATACATTTTTCAAAAATCGCATCATGAGTACAATCCTATTAGCTGATTTCCTCTAAAAGAAACCTGCTAATAAACAATACTTAGATCATAAGATATACAACATAAAATACATTGATGCTTGAAGTGGAAATATGGGTACTTACTTAAAAATACTAAACAAGGTACAAGGGTTCAGTGTTTGAAGTCAAGTGTGATAAGAGCTCCTGATAGTGGAAATCAAATGCTAAACAAGAATCAATTATATTCAATGATTTAATTAAAGCTGAAATTTAAAAATATTACCCTTACCTAGTGTGACTTGGGACTGAAGAGATGACTGGTTGTTGGTACCTACTGTGAGGCGGACTTGGAAAGGACATCAAATCGGTGGAACTAGATACATCAGTAGTAGTCGATGGTGCACTCTCCCGTCGTACAGGAGGGGGAAGAAGCTTGGTGCCCTGGATAGATTCTAAAAAAAAGTAACATTTTCTCATGAATAAACCACAAAAATTATAAAAATATAAAGGAAAACAATCCAAAGATCCTAGTTTTAAACTAGTAATCTAATGGAAACCATTTAGGCTAGAAGTATCAGCCTCTACAGAGTCCCACCTCAAAAGGCACAAAATATTTGGTGTGTATCATAATCTAATCCTGGACATTTAATTATTTTCCTTGTTGGATTAAATTAGAGCGATTGTTTATCACATATGAAAAATATAGTATGCTATAATATAAAATGTTTTAATTAGTAAAATTTATAATACTGCTAGGTACAAGACTCCAGGTAGGGCATAGGATTTGCTATCATAGACCCTTAGACTCAACAACTCGTCCCAAGAAACAATTTAACAGCCAATGTTACGATGAAAAATTATGAATTTTTAAAAATGTCTCCATAAAATCCTCTATCCAATAAAATTATTAAAATTGGAAGTTTGCCATCTTACTTCTATGTGAATTTACTTAAAATAAAAAAATAAAAAAAATATCCAAGTACTAGAGGTGCCTGTATGTCCAAAAGAAGCATCAGGCAGAAACAAGGATGTTCATGTAAATAGACAAAAGTTGAGTAACGTAATAGTGATTAAGGATGAGACTATATACAATAATTTGGGTTGAAAAAAATGGAATTTGTATTTCAATAATAGGACTCTTCCAATAATAAAACATTTAAACATAAATTTAATTTTTACGAGGCAGAAATTTAGAAAACTGACATAAGAAAATTTACATGGCATATTTATCAAATATTTAAATAAACAGCAATTCAATTAGGTAGGTAAGATAGAATCTTCTTATAATAAGTTTAGAACTCCTGGAGAGACGTCACTGAGGACACGAAACATGTAGAGAAAAAATAAATTAGTGGAAGATATTTCATGATTTTCATCTTTTAACCTTCAGCCATTTTACGTTCAACTAAGCTTTGCTCTTAGTATGTCCTCAATTTTCAAGGATATTAATGAATTATAGCACAATGTTTAGAGTATTCAAATCCCAGTACCTAGCAATGTTTCAATCACCAAATAAGATAATTTAATATTGTATTGACTTAATACATATAAGCAAGTTTAGGGTTTTCGAAAAGTGTAAGAACTACCATTGCTTGGCTTTTGAAAATGATCACTCTCCAGAAAAAACTTACAAATATATATATTTCTTAAAAGTTAAATATTCATATTTCTTATTTATAACTTATAATGATAATTCTATGTGTGGTATCTCAATAAACCTCTAAAGATTAAATTACATAAAGGATACTATAAAATTTATAAATAAAATACAATTTCCTTTATTCTTAATTTTTTTTAAAAAGTCTCATTATGTTTGTGTCACTAATGTTGCTTGAACATAACTTAAACATTCTGAAATAAACTGTATAAAGAATCTTGATAATGTACGTTTTCTTCAGGCAGTATCAATTAGCTGTGTGTAATGCCTCCAATCAAAGTTAATGCCAGTCGATGATGAATAAAATTCATTTCCCAAAACAATGCACCCTTTAAACATACAAATCTTACATATAGTTGTCATAACCAGAAAGCTAACAACAACAAAAATTCACCAGAAAATATTGCCCCCTTAATAAATATAAACAAAAAAAATCAATGCTAAATTACTTTTGTAATTGATTCTACTAATAATAAATAAGTATCTTATACGAAGGTTTTAAAACGTAAGTATAAGTTTCCTCTACCTGCAAAAGTAAGTATAAAATTTTCAAAAGAAGGATTGTGTATAAACTTACTGGATTCAATACATCCAGGCCTTGGCCTCTGGGTTGCTTTTGGGGCACAAATTTTAAGATTTTGTTTTTCATGATTGATAAGCCTCTTTGTCTCACCAGAGTCCTTCTCCTTACCTAAATTAGCACCTAAAATTAAAAAAGTTAATATTTATATAAAAATATTATTAGACTTTTTATAAAATATAATGCTCATAAACGGAAGAAATCAGTTTAAAATATTGTTCCTTTAGATAAAACTGAATAATATAATTTTAAATCATTTGAATACAGTCCATGAAATGCTTAAAATGATACAGTGATAAACTTATTAAAAGAAAATGTGAATACTTCTGGTGACTATTAATAATATGATAGATAACTCCAGTAAAACTCACTATTGGGAAATATTAATCAAGTCTCGAATGTTTATTACTCTTTCAGATATCGAACAACCTGACAAACCAATCATGAAAACAAAGTAACAAAGCCAAAAATAATAACACAGCTTTCATTCACAAAGTAAAGATGCTAAATTATTCAAAATTAATAAATGAGTAGCTAAGGTACCCAGCTTCGCTCAGGAAATTATTTGAGGCTGAATGATGATGGTAGTTTTTTTTTTTGGCAAGGCTTCAATGTTTACAACTATACTTCCCATCTGGGCGTATTGTTTTCCCACAAGGTCAGGCAGGAGACTTAAAGAATAGAAATTTTAGTTTTAAAGAATAAATGAAAATAAGTCCCTCTCAACTGTTTGACACACTGTGATTAATTTAAATCATAATCATGGATAGGATTTATTATAATTAAATATCATCTATAATGTACATATTTCCTGTCAAAAACCAATCCGAGCTTAGTTATGTACATAACATTATATACATAATAGTAAATGTGAGTAGAAAGCAAAATACAACATTTCAAAGGAAATAAGTTAACACAATTAACTGCGTTAGCCTCCCGACAACTTCCTCTCCTGTTTGAGTGTTATCAATATTGCTTTAATAAAATTACTTCTTCAAAACATTAAACATTTCGAATTTTCAATTAATTTATATTCCTATATAGTAATTTATATTTATATTTTATACTGGTATAAATAAATAACAGTGGTGCCCTAAAAATAATTTAATTTATATTGTAAAAGCGAGTTGAGGGAATGAGATTGTAGCAACCCCCCCCCCCCCCGCCCCTCAACCTCAAATCATATTGAGTTTTGTTATAATGACATTACAAAGTAACATTTAATAATTATGAATAGTATATAGTCATTTCAATATTGTCAACATATCAGAGGAAATAAGATAATATAATACCACAATTCAAGAGTTTGATTCCGCACAGCTACCACTATCAAACATTGTGCATATTCAGCATGACGTTGTTTAAATAATACATTATACAAATAATAAAAATAAATGCCTTCTGTTATTTGCATGTTTGCCAAAAAACCAATACTAAATGAAATATCGCAATTTGTCATTATAGGTTTCCCTTATAACCCCCAATCCTGTTTGAACCTAAAAATTTTAATATAGCTTATAATCATGGAAGAATTAATGCTAATTTACATACCGAGTTTTGTTAAGCTCGGTTTAATCGTAAGTGCCCAAAAAAATTGTTGACTCCCGCTATAGTTTTTATCGCATATCTTGTTTATACTTCGCTGTACGACAAAAGTGCATATAACAAAAGTGACTCAAAATAAACCACTTTTGTCGTGTGCATATTTGCCGAAAAACCAATAGGAAACGAAATAACACTACTTTTAATTTCAGGTCTCCCTAATAACTCCCACTTATGTTCGTCTCAGAGAATATTAATATAGCCTATAGTCTAAGTTGGGTTAGTAGCAATATACATACCAAGTTTCATAAAATTTGATTTAGTAGTTTAGATAAAAATCAATGTGCAGACAGAGTTTACAATTTTATATATACTCAAACAAAAATTATTCATTCCAAGGACTTCTGTCTATTCTTCTACAATGAGCATTCTAACCATCGTGTAGTTATTTATATAAAAAAGGAAGCGTGCTTTAGTTGATAGTGCAATAAACAAAGAAGGGAGCGTTGATAAAAGTCATATGGCAGACCTTGGGCCTTCATGGGTTCTACATCCAAACTATTATTATTTCATAATAATAAAATATTGTATTGGCAGTAAATAGTGTTAATTATATGGAATAAAATCCAATATAAATAATGTCAAATCAAATATAAATGATGTGTGACGCTTATATAAAGTTATTTTTATTAATATGTCAACTTTATAAAATATTTTACATTCTCCTGTGAATGTAATTGACATGTGTAATTATTACAAAACAAAATAAACAACTTCTGTTATGTGCATATATGCTAAAAAACCAATAGGAAACGAAATATCGCTACTTTTAATTTCAGGCCTGTCTAATAACACTCACTTATGTTTGTCTCAGAGAATATTAATATAGCCTATAGTCTAAGTTGGGTTAGTAGTAATATAAATAACAAGTTTCATAAAATTCGGTTCAGTAATTTAGCCGTGAAAAGGTAACAAATAAACAAGACACCAAAGTAACAAATTGCAGATATTGTGTCTATGGCATGTGAAACAAAAGGTATCGTGAAATTTCAAGATAAAAATCAATGTACAGACAGAGTTTACAATTATATATATATATATATTATATATATATATATATATATATATATATATATATATATATATATTAATACTCTTAACAAAAATTATTCATTCCCAAGGACTTCTATTTATTCTTCTGTGACGAACATTCTAACCATCATGTTGCTATTTATATAAAATAGGAAGCGTGCTTTAGTTGATAGTGCAATAAACAAAGAAGGGAGCATTGTTAAAAGTCATATGGCAGACCTTGGGCCTTCATGGGTTCTACATCCAAACTATTATCATTTCATAATAATAAAATATTGTAATGGCAGTAAATACTGTTAATTATATGGAATAAAATTGACCAATCAAATATAAATAATGTTCGATGCTTACATAAATTTATTTTTATTAACATGTCAACTTCATAAAAGATTTTACTTCTTCCTGTGAATTTAATTGACTAGTGTAATTAAATAACAAGTCTGTTAAGTGCTATAACCAGATGGAACTTCCTCTTGTGCAATAAATAAACACAATTACTCTTCTTTGTTGCAAGCCACAATGGACTACATTGTGACGATAACGTTTGAAGGCATAAACAATATATTTCTTTATACTAAAGGCTCTGGGTAGCACTAAGTGTTATGTTAACAGCCTTAAAGCACAGAGCTAACATTATTACATAGACGTATAACCAGATAAAATCTTAAGCAGGTTATCACTAGAAAAAAGTGGTGACCAGTAGATAACCCATTCCAATTGACATCAGTAACATAAAGTTGATATTAATTAAATAAAATCTTCATTCATAAAGTGAAGTACTTTAGAAATGGAAGATTAAAAAAAAAAAATGGAACATCTTCCCTAAACTTAAGTTAAGCACTTGATGAAAATGAGAGATGCACTGTAATTATTAAACAGGGATTATATATGTTAAGGGCATTGCTTTTTCCAATGACTTCTGCAATTGTATAAGGACTCTGTAGTTGGTAAATGAACAAGTGAATTGAATTCCCACTGGAGTAGCTCTGTCAGTTAAGAAACAAAGAGTTTTGTGCCAGGAGACGGTGGGATTTTTTTTTATCAGGACTTTGTTGCTCTTCATTTTGGTTCAGGATAATGCTTTTATTAAATAAATTGTCTAATGATATTTGCATACCTTGTTTAGAGAGGAAAGAGCGGGAGTTCTGTATCTCAGCCTTTCTTTTCTCCTGCCTGAACTGCTCTAGAGCTAAAGTCTCCAGGCTTAAGGCTTGAGCTTTCTCTAAATCCTCTTGGTATTTCCTATCATAGTCCGATTGATCATTGCTCGACATCTGTACAGCAATAAATAAATAAAATAATAGTGGCAGTCAAAAATAAGCAGCTCGAATCAAAACTTCAAATTTGACAGCCAAGGTTTTATTAAGCAAAATAAATTAAAAAAGACATCGAGCGAAATCTCGTCGAACGCTAATGCTCACCCTCTACGGCTATATTTTTAAAAACAATTTCACAATATCGTATATATTACAAATTACTGGTTTAAACATTTTGAGTAAATAATTGGGAGGTTACAACCTTCCATTAGTAAATGTTATGAATTACGCTATACAATCGATCTCAAAGATACATTGTCTTCAGATGTTCATAGAGATACAAATCTACTAGCTACAAGATTAGCTAATTAACCCTGAGTCAACAAGACGAAATTTGCCATTAAACAATCAAATTATTTTAACACTTGTTTTATTATAATACCTCTTGAGTATAAATAAGTAGTGGTTTACTTTAAATAAGTTATTATCAAGTACTTCGTTGATAAATTGTAAAGTTTTTTGTTAGTCAATTGACATATTAAAATAAATACCTAAAAGCTGCCAACATTTATGTCTCTGCAGTGAAATTATTTATAACTTTAGTATTATAATAACTCTTGAGTAGAAATAAACATTAGTCGGCTTTAAATAAGCCGTTATCACTTTGTTTTTAAATAATAAATTCTTTTGTTAGACAATTGACAAATTATAATAAATACGCCAAAGGGGCTAAAGTGTCGTTTAGTCCCCCCCCCCTACGCCGCCATCTTGTTTCGTTATAATCCCCGCCTTCGCTTAAAACCACCGATGGCGTATTTTGGAAATTTTAATGTTTTAAAAAATATAAAGTTAGAACAACAAAACCCCCACCCTCGGTGTTAACCACCGATGGCCTATTTTGGAAATTTTATAGTGTTAAAAAAGATAAAGTTAGAAAAACAAAATGGCCGCCTTCGTCATCGTACGCCACCAGGGGGGGGGGACTAAAATACACTTTCACCATTTATAACTTTTGTATTATAATAACTTTTGAGTAGAAATAAACATTAGTCGGCTTTAAATAAGCCATTAAAAAGAACTTCTTTGATTAATAATAAATTCCTTTGTTAGTCAATTGACAATTTAAATTCATTCACAATATTCGACTTATTTTATTTCACTGCGGTAAAATGATTCTTATACTCGTTAAAAATAACTGTAGCATTATAATAACACTTGTGTAGAAGTAAATGCTCACCGACTTTAAATAAGCCATTAAAAAGTACTTCATTGATAAATAATAAATTCTTTTGTTAGACAATTGACAAACACAAATGATAAATAAACCAAAGCTGCCTTAATCTATGTTTCTGCAGTAAAACAATTCTTATACTTGTTAAAAATAACCTTAGTATTATAATACCTATTGAGTAGAAATAAATAGTTAGTCGACTTTAAATAAGTCATTATCAATTACTCGTTGTATAATTTTTTTTGTTAGACTATTGACAATTTAAATTAATAAATAATATCTACCGTATTTTATTTTTCTGCAGTAAAATGATTCCTATACTCATTAAAAATAACTTTAGCGTTATAATAACTCTTGTGCAGATATAAACGTTTGTCGACTTTAAATAAGTCTTAAAAAAGTACTTCGTTTGTTAAATTAAAAATTCTTTTGTTACTGAATTGACAATTTAAATTAATACATAATATCTGACATTTTATTTTTCTGCAGCAAAATGATTCTTATATAGTGTGGATCAGAGGAATAATGAAATACATAGTGAAAAACATGGGTTTCCTCTGCTCCACCCTATACTTGTTAAATATAACTGCAGTAGCAGAATAATTCTTGTGTAGAAATAAATATTTGTCGATTTTAAATACGTCATTGTGAAGTACTTCCTTGATAAATAATAAATTCTTTTGTTAGTCAATTGACAAATTATAATAAATATATTAAAGTTGCGCTAATTTATTTCTCTGAAGTAAAATTATTTCTATACTTGTTCAAAAATTAAAATATTATCCTATCCCTTTTTAGTTTTCTATTTTATTGTTATTTTTTACTTTAACCACCACTATTTTTCACTGTTCTCCCTTTTTTCCATTTGATTCAAGATTTCTATTTAATTTTTTATGTGAATGGAAAAAAGAGATCAAATATTTATAATTAGTCATTTTGGTGAAAATGCAGTTTAACCCCACCCTTGATGTCGACAAGCTGAAAACCAGCAGAAGTAACGTTTGTAAACATTGCGGACAACATGAAATCGCCGGATTACGCGTTGTTGTTTAAAATTGAGTTGAAAAAGCAATGAGAAAAAAAAAATAATCATGTGATCGCCCGATTTTCGATGAATCCACCAAGGGTGGGGTTAAACTGCATTCCACCCGTCATTTTTAGTTTTATGCTTTACGCATTTCCTCCATAATAAAGATAGTTTTACACAAAATAACTTGAATCAACGACTTTGCCCTAACAAAAAAAGTTCATCACGCAGGGGATGCGTAAAATAAGCAGATTTCCCACGTGCTGGCATAACACACTTCTTATCTCAACACACCACATAGCCTCTATTTGTATGTAAAAACTGATGAATGGAAGAGGGCGGGGGTTACTGACATTAGAAATCATGTAAGTACGAATAACTCGCTTAATACCTGAGTTTGAAAAAAAATGCATAGAAAAACAATTGTAGATCATCAATTGTTTAACAAGATTGGTCCTATATCATTTGACTATCTGACTCATTATAACGAAAATATTATGAATTTTTGAATTGTTCCTCTAAACCCCCACCAATCCAGGCCCGACTACAGCCAATAACATATACGATCTTTAGTGTTGACTGAAAAGGTTAAATATCGAGTATGGTTTAAATCAAGTAAACACTTTCGAAATAAGAATGTAAAATGATAATTGATGACGCCATCACGCAACGAATTTGCATGTATCTCGCAAAATAAAGGTCGCTTGAAAACAATATTTGGTATTTCTGTTTTGAATAAAGTCATCATACAACAGCTTATTGTTAATAAGACACGAGTAGGAGTGGGTGTTTACTGAAGGCTGAAAACAAAATAATCCAAATATCCCTGTTAATATTCATCATAGAGAAAATATGAATATAAGAACATTTATAGGCAATTAAATGTGTAATATGATTGATTTTATACCACTTATAATAACGAAGATATTTCGAATTTTAGAATTTTGCTCCTCTAATAATGAACTTGATCTTTAGTTTTACATGAAACGCTTATATATCACGATTGGTAACGGTTAAACAAAGATTGTGACCGCTAGAGTGCTAATGGACCAATATATATATATATATATATATATATATATATATATATATATATATATATATATCTATATATATATATATTATTATCGAGGATCGAAGGACATTTGAAGAAATTTTTCGAAAATCGCGTCATGAGTACTACCTCAATAGCGATTTCGCTTATGGGAAATCTGCCAACATTTAGGAAATTCATAAAAACTGCTTAACAGGTCAGAAAAAAAACAACTTGAATTAATAATTTTATTCATTCCAAACATGTGCTCATAGTTTTAGTTTTATATATGAATATTTTATTAGTTAAATTCAGTACTGTGACTGAGAGCAGCATGAGAAAAATCATTCTGATACAGTTTGAGTGAAATATATGCAAAAGGTAAGTCGTAAGACAAACACTACAAAATTAGACAAAACATTGTTCCTTAAAACTGAATTCCTATTCTTAAGACTCATTGTATCCGAAGATTGACTCAAACCGTTACCCAACAAAATACATGCCTCATTAGATTTCTCTCTGCCCTCCACCGGAAGGTAACTTTTAGCAGATTTCCCTTAAGGGAAATCAGCTATTGAGGTCGTACTCATGACGCGATTTTAGAAAATTTTCTTCAAATGTCCATCGATCCTACCCAGGAGATGACGAAAATGAGGTCCGTTCAAAATTATATATATATATCTATATATATATATATATATATATATATATATATATATATATATATATAAATATATATATATATATATATATATATATATATATATATATATATACATTTGTCTGTTAACGCTCTAGCGGTCGCAATTTTTGTTTGATCGTTACGAAACTCGATATTTAACCGTTTTATGTAAAAAGACAGATCAAGTTCGTTAATGGCTGAAATCGGACCAGAGGGAGGGGGGGTTTAGAGGAGGGGATTTTCGAAAATTCAAAATATCTCCGTTATTATGCATCGGATCGAAAAACTGTACAGAACCAATCTTATTGCAAATTAAATTTACTATAAATATTGTTATATACATTTATTCTCTATCTTGAATATTAACCGAGATATTTGCATTTTTATGAAGTCTGTGGTGGGGTATAGTTCGGATTATGTCGGCCATCTTCGTCATTTCTCGGCTCAGGCGTAAGCTTCTTCTAACCTGGCGTTTTTAACCTTACCTTACCTTCCTTACTTAGTGAGATTTATGCAAATACGTTCTGTTCATCCGCCCCCCCCCCTTCTTTAGTTCTTGGACTACTAAAATTTGAGTTATTAAAATATAAATTATTCTTACAATTCAGAAGCCGTTTCACTTGGGTATTTATTTTAATTAACTGAAAGATTTCTCATTATCTAATCACGGTGGTATTGTGTTACCAGTATGCAGATTTCTCTATTGTAAAACTTCACAAGGGAAATCTGCTTAGTTTACGCAGCCCCTGCGTGACGGACTTTTAAAATTTCTGAGCCAAGTTACAATTACAAAAGTTTTTAAGGAATTACGTTCACATAATAAATTCACTAAGGCAGACATTATGAACCAAAATGTCGCATATTCAACAGAGTTCAATCACAATGTACATTGCTAACTTACGAACCCATCCCCCCTAACTTGCATTACCTCATTACGAACCCATCCATATTATAAGTGTAGACTTAAGGGGCCGCGACCATCCCCCCCCCCCAATAATTTGTTGTACAAAAAGAAAAGACAAATGGATCACAAATAATCGATAAGATAATTGTGTTGTTACGTTGTAATATCTTATACAAAATTAATGGAGACTTTTATGCAATTCTTTTTATCCTTTAATCAATTTTATTAAACTTTGTAATACAGAATTACTATGAGAATTCTCAATAACCACCACTTCAACCGCCTATATCACCTAACATCTCATTTGTAACTGAAATATCATGGTGTATTCATATTGGTTTCTTTTCCCCCAGGAGAAACAGAGGATAGAATAACACGACACCATCTAGTTGTTAATCCAGGACGCGGGAAATCTGCTTAGTTTACGTTACATCTACGTTCCGGACTTTTCCCATGTACTGGTGAGGGGCCAGTGGGCATTTAATGAAAGATTTTAAAAATCATGTCGCACATTAAACATGGTAATAATATGTCCTGGAATCATATTAAACTTTATGATTATCGAAATTTACGTCATCTTTGATTATTTTAAGCTGCTCAACTTAAACCCATACCTAAGTAATTCAAACCATTTCTTACTATTTACTAGGTAACGTAGTTTACCTTAGCAACACCCAGTCGATAACAGCGAGGCGAATGACTCAGGCTACAACAGAATATGAAATACCGAGGCTTGAACCAAGTATTTTTTATGGCTTATCCACCAATATTTATGGAAATGTGCACTTTCTAAGCGACACACACATCCTGCATCCTGCAGGGAAGGTTATGGTAATAGACGATGTAAGAGATGGTAATCAACAATTCATCAAAGTTCCACCTTCAAGAAAAGAGATTTCCATTATATCAGTCAGTCCAAACAGGTGACTAATATTAAGTTCATTAGTTGATTTAAAAAATAAAATTAATTTCATCAATATATTTTTAGATTTTCATTAAAGAAAATCTTTGGTAATTATCGATTATCGGGAGTCCACCTATTTAAAGACGAATATTAAATCACAATTAAAGAAAATTAATTTATTATTTAAAATGACACTTCCAGCATTTATAAATGCCAAAATGGTTTACGGGAGGCACTAACTTAGACTTTAGGCTATATTAAAAAGAAAAAGGCTATATTGAAATTAAAAATAGCGATTTTTTGGTTTCCTATAGGTTTTTCGGCAAATATGCACATGTCAAAAGTTGTTTATTTTGTTATTTAGAGTAACTTTTGTTATATGCACTTTTGTCATATAACAAAGTATAAACGAGATATACAATAAAAACTAAGGCGGGAGCTAACAATTTTGTTGGGCACTAACGATTGAACCGAACTTAACAAAACTCGGTATATGAATTAGCATTAATTCTTCTATGATTATAAGCTATATTAAAATTTTTAGGTTCAAACGGGAGTGGGGGTTATAAGGGAGGCCTGAAATAAAAATTCGCGATATTTTATTTTCTATTTGTTTTTTTTGGCAAACGTGCACATAACAAAAGTTGTTTACTTTGTTATTTAGAGTCACTTTTGTTTTATACATTTTTTCGTATAACAATTTATGAAGCAAGTAATTTGAGCAGAAATATTCATATGCTCAACAATTATTTCCAATATGAACTACCAGGTACCTCACCTGGATAAATTAATTCAAATCTATGTTAATATTTTATCTTTAATCAATGTTATTTTTTTTTAATGTCCGTTACAGATTACACCAAGTAAAATATACTGACCCCCCCCCCTCTTCTCCCAAATATTAATTCATGAGAAACGTCAGTTTGCCCTTAAGTGTATTTAATACATTATTTAATTACATAATACATTATATTGGAAAATTATTTGAACAAACAGTTTTAGTATTGTGAAGATAATTTAATCAGATTTGTTAATATAATTTTAAGTATTACATGATAGATTTGCACCACTGAGCCTAGGGAGGTGAGGGGGGAACTTCCTATGTCATCAGTTCCGTCGCTTTCCTGCCGACCTCATATTGGTCAATGTTTACATGTTACTTGATGCTCATACTTTAAGCAATGTAGTGTTATTCTCATGAAGAACATTACAGGTGAATTTGTTTAATTATCATTAATAAATAATTTAAAAGGTGTAACGCTGGGGAGGTGCTCACAGTTATTTCTAGTATTTATTAACTCTGCTCCGTTAATATATGATATTCTTTACTGAACACACAATGTAGCAATATGAATATACAGTTTACAATCGAGACATACAAAAGAGTATTTTTAATAGCGGTTATGACGTACCTTAAACAGGTGTCATCGTAGGACTTTATATCGCATCAAGGGATAGGAACTTTTATTCATACATGGTATGGAAGACAGAATTCTTTCTACGATTATGAATTATATGGTCCATTACGTTATACAAAAAACTACATGCACAGGAGACGGGAAATATAGACATATTGAAGACAGTGAAGCCTTTCATAACAAATAACTTTATTATTAACTAATTCACAGCAACGATGGGTATAAAGCTTAAACACTGGAAGGGGAAATGTCAAAATATTGTGCAAAGTAAAGGCTTGCCAAAAAGCTTCAAATGAATTCCCTGGCGAAGCCGGGTAACTAAGCTAGTATATATACATATATATTTATAAATATATAAAACTTAGAACGGACTTCATTGTCTTTAAAAATCTCGTCATGAGAACAACATCAATTCCCTCAAGGTAAATCTGCTAAAACGTTTGCATAGCTAGGAAATCTCCGAAATCATAATTTATTTGGTTTGTTGCAGGAAGTATGTAGTTGTTGGAGAGAGATGTGATCGGCCGACACTGTCGGTGTACGATGTGAATTCCCTGGAGAGATTGAAGCTGCTTGGCATCCCCATCAAGGAGTCTGCAGCTAAGGATTGGGCCAGCATTGCCTTCATGCAGGACAGCGAGCACTTGGTAGGAGTGAGTGGCGAACCAGATTGGAACTATCTCATATACGAATGGAGGAGGGGCAAGGTCCTCTCCATTGGAGTTGCTTCTCAGCGCGATCTACCCGTCTTACAGGTATTAATTACAATATATACATATCATATATATATATATAACTGTAGGAAACAACACTAACTCAACGGAAAACAAAACGGCGAAAACCAAACTACGAACAAACAAACTCACGGTAACTAAATCTGACAAACGCAACGCAACAGTAATCATGACCACACAAGATTACATCGACAAAACCCTCCAGTTCATTGAGGACACCAACTGCATTCGACAAAGGACCGACCCAACAGACGCCTACCAGAAACAAGTACGTGACGCACTAAAACGCTCCACCAACACGATAGGCAACCAACACTACAAATACTTGAACATGAACCCAGGACCACTTTTACTGAGAGCTCAACCCAAGATACATAAAACTAACGTACCCATGTGACCAGTAGTCAATTATAGACCAGCACCCGCTTATAGACTAGCAAAACATAATACATCTATACGAAGTGACACAGTGCACCTACCCAACACATACACAGTCAAGAACACCGCAGAACTAGTGAACAAACTCGCCGGCGTACACATTACAGAACGAACAAGACTAGTTTCATTCGACATAAAAGACCTATACCCATCTATCCCCGTACAAGAAACCATCAACATATTCACTACAAGACTCAGCGACTTATACGATGATGACTACACTAGGGAACTCACCGATCTAACAAAGACAGTGTCGAAACAGAATTATTTTTGCCTCAACAACGACATATAACCGACAGATGGACTTGGAATGGGAAATCCTACTTCTTCTCTACTTACGGAGATATTCATTCAACACATTGAAGATACACACATACAAGAACTTATGGACAAACACGACATAACAAAATACTTCAGGTTTGTAGATGACACCTTTTGCATTACCGAAACAGACGACATTAACGAGATATTAACAGACCTCAACACACTCCACCCCAACATACGGTACACCATGGACGGAAAATGACAACACTCAACTTCCTGGACCTCACAATTATCAAGGCAAACCGACAGACTGGAATACGGAATATACAGAAAACCCACATCCACAGACACGACTATACATGCTACATCAAATCACCCAATTCAACACAAACTCGCTGCATTCCGTCACATCCTACACAGACTCACAATATACGAGATAGCACACAGCAACGTTACAGACTATACAACATTGACAAATTATTCAAGAAATTAACCAATAACACAAAACGAGAAACTCACACCCCCGCAGAACCAATCACGAAACATCATGCCATCACGTACACAGGACCTGACACATATAAAATCATCAACGTACTACAAAAAGTCCGTCACGCAGGGGCTGCGTAAACTAAGCAGATTTCCCACGTGAAGTTTTACAATAGAGAAATTTGCCTAATAACAACTATAGTAGTAAGAAACCTCTAAACCTAAAACATTATTTAGGGCGTAATAACCCAGTAGTTTCTAGCCCCAAAAAACAGTTAACCTAACCTTTAAACCTATTCACGAGGGACGAATAGTTAAGGAAACGCCCGCCAGAGCTCTCGGCGGAAAGTCCGAACATAGCCTACTGGTGACCACACGCAGAATACAAATGCAAATATCTCGGTTAATATTCAAGATACAGAATAAATGTATAGAACAATATTTATAGTAAATTTAATTTGCAATAAGATTTACTCTATACAATTTTTCGATCCGACGCATAATAACGGAGATATTTTGAATTTTCAAAAATCCCCCCTCCCTCCCACAGGTCCGATTTCAGCCATTAACGAATTTGATCTTCCTTTTTACATAAAACGATTATATTCCGAGTTTGGTAACGATCAAACAAAAATTGCGACCGCTAGAGCGTTAACAGACAAATATATATATATATATATATATATATATATATATATATATATATATATATATATATATATAATTTTGAACGGACCTCATTTTCGTCATCTCCTGGGTAGGATCGATGGACATTTGAAGAAATTTTTCGAAACTCGGATCATGAGTACGATCTCAATAGCTGATTTCCCCTCAAGGGAAATCTGCTAAAAAGAAGGACTCCACACTACGTTCATAACAAACAACACTCTAAGACAAAAGCTGACAAATGACATTGAGAAAAAAGACATCAACCATATGAACGGTGTATACAAAATCACGTGCACTTGCAACAACAAGTACATTGGACCGACTGGGAGGAGACTGAAAACGCGATACACAGAACACATACGCTCATTCAGACTAAATAAACGTGACTAACTCCGCCAACCATTTGAATGATCACTGCCACGACCCTACAAATATAGCCGACAGTATGAAACTCCTACACAGACAAACAAAAGGACGGAGATTAGACATATTAGAAAACATGGAGATCTATAAACAACGGACATTCAACGGAGACATTATAAACGAACAGCTCAGACACAATATTTAGACCACTACTATTACTTAAACGAAAGACGTCAACTGACGGACATACGTACGAATACCAACAACCGAAGCGACGACGAACATAGATCCAGAATCTATTTCAAGTACGTAATACAGCCGTGATTTATAACCCATATAATCGTGCAACGTTTCAGTTTTTGAAAATTCGAAATATTTCCTTTATTATGCGCTTGATCAAGAAAATGGAATAGGACCAATCATATTGATAATTAAATTTATTATAAATATTGTTATATACATTTATTCTCTTTCTTGAATATTAACCAAGAAATTTGCTTTTTATTGTGTGCGCGGAGAACGGACGAGATGAGATCGGCTTATGTCAGTTCTATTCCCAGTTTCCGCCGAAAGCTAGTTTTGCCGTTTCCGTAACTGTTCGGCTCTCGTGAAATTTGTTTAGAGACTCGCGTAAGCTTCTGTGTTGTGAGATATATGAAAATACGACGATTCAACCCCCCCCCCTTCCTCCTTTAGTACTTGGACTATTAAAATTTGAGTGATTGCGAAAATTATTCTGATGCATCATAAATTACAGTACTAGATATACTAAATAGTTTGCAATGAAGTTTATATGTTTTATTCAGAAATATTTCAGTAATTATTTTTCTTTCTGATGAAGAATATGTCTATGTCAGCTCTGAGTGCTTGGCAGACCTTTTTGTTTACAATTCTGCTTATTAAAATTAACTGAAAGGTTTCCCATTACCGTTTGTATTTATTCATGGTGATACTCGTAAGTGTTACCAGTATTCGGATTTGTCTATTGTCAAACTTCACGTGGGAAATCTGCTTAGTTTACGCAGCTCCTGCGTGACGGAGTTTTTGAAAATCGAGTCAGAGTACAACTGCAATTGCTAACTTCCCTTTAAGGAAATCTGCTAGTAGGAGAATAGATAGCTTTGGTATTAAAACATTTCATGTTGTAGATGAACTGGGCTGGAGTGAATAAGGAAGCTAGTAAACAGCTTTGTATTCCGTGCTATTTTCGCTTAACTCTTGAAACGAGACTATTTGTGTCTACTTTAAAGAGTGTTTTCGTCATCTTAGTGTCTGTGCTCCTCCGTAAATAAACTTGAAATCTTTCAACTCCGCTCTCCACCGACGACCAGAAGTATTAGCCGTATTTAGGCTTAAAATGATGTGTTTCATTATATAACAACTTATTGTTAATATGACATGAGTAGCAGTGGGGGGGGGGGGGTTCACTGAAGACCGAAAACTAAAAAATGCATATATTTCGGTTAATAATCCATATGTATAATGAAAAAAGTCCGTCACGCAGGGGCTGCGTAAACTAAGCAGATTTCCCATGTGAAGTTTTACAATAGAGAAATCTGCATACTGGTAACACACCACCGTGATTAAATACAAACGTTAATGAGAAATCTTTCTGTTAATTAAAATAAATTCCCAAATTAAATGGCTTCTGAATTGTAAGAATAATTTATATTTTAATAACTCAAATTTTAGTAGTCCAAGAACTAAAGAAGGGGGGGGCGGATGAATAGAAAGTATTTGCATAAATCTCACAAAGTAAGGAAGGTAAGGTAAGGTTAGAAATGACAGGTAAGGTTAGAAGAAGCTTCCGAGCGGTTACGAAAATGGCCGACCTAATCCGAACTATACCTGACCACATGTCTCACAGACTCCATAAAAATATTTCGATTAATATTTAAGATAGAGAATAAATATATAAACAATATTTATAGTAAATTCAATTTGCAATAAGATTGGTTCTATACAATTTTTCGATGCATAATAACGGAGATATTTCGAATTTTCGAAAATCCCCTCAATAAACCCCCCCCCCTCCCTCTAGTCCGATTTCAGCCATTAACGAACTTGATCTGTCTTTTTACATAAAACGGTTAAATATCGAGTTTCGTAACGATCAAACAAAAATTGCGACCGCTAGAGCGTTAACAGACATATATATAATTTTGAACGGACCTCATTTTCGTCATCTCCTGGGTAGGATCGATGAACATTTGAAGAAATTTGTCGAAACTCGCGTCATGAGTACGACCTCAATAGCTGATTTCCACCCAAGGGAAATCTGCTAAAACGTACATAACAATATTTATAGAACATTCAATTTTCAATAAGATTGATTAAATACAAATTTTCGTTTCGGCACGTAATAACAGAAATATTTTGAATTTTCCAAATACCACCCCTCTAATCCCCCCTTCCCAATGGTCCGTTGTTGTTTCGTAGAGTTTTAGGGCGAAAAACTACCAGGTTATCATCGCCCTGTAATATATATCACTCACATCTTGGCATCCTCATCCATATCGCCATTTTAACAACATAAACGAGGATACAAAAAATTTGAAGTTTAAATTTCTTTGTATAAATTCGTAATTTTCACAAAATTGAGCATTTTATCTAGTCTATCGGGTAACCTTCAAAGTGCCACTTCTATCCCACTGGTCTGATTTTAGGCGATAACGAACTCGATTACCTTTTCGTGCCGAATCTAACCAAAACATCGTGACAAACTATATGATAAATCTTGCAACTATGAATTTACTTTTTGAAATATATAATTGTTTTGAAATAGCTAAAAAGATTAATGTTGTTATTTGTTTATATTTTTACTTTATTTTTTTGTATTGTTCCCAAAAGGAGGGTTTGTTTTAATGCATCAAACAACATTTTTTTATTAACAAAAAAACATTAATTTGATTAAAAATCTTTACATTTTTATTTTCCCACTAGAAAAACAAATGTACCCGGCTTTAAACTACTAGTGGGGTAAAACCGGGAAAATGACTTTTTACATAAAAAGTAGGGTAAAACCTCTTTAAAATTTAGATTTTGTTTTTGAAAATGTAGTTACGTTAACAGGTAAGTAGACTTTATTTAAAAAAAAACTTTACTTATTTGTGGTAATTGTGGTTTCTGAAAGCCTTCAAACGTTAGCTTCCCGGTTTTACCCCACTTTCCCCTACCAACCCACTACTTTAAATGATTTAATTTTTCATCACAGTATTAAGTATATTTGCTTTTAGGTGATTCCAAACCCAGAGGACGTCACGATGCTCGCCTTGATAGGACCAGGCCTGTTTCGATTGATGAGCCAATCGGACAATGTGTGGAGGCAATACGGGTTCGCTCGAGGAGAGAATGTCCCCTTTCAGTGCGGTTCCTGGATAGGGTCACACCAACTGCTGACAGGTTCCAGGGATGGCAGGCTGCTACTAGTCGAGTATGGTGAACTCAGGGCTATATATCAGGCTAACAACATTTCTCAGATCCATATATCAGAGTAAGAATTACTTACATTGCATAAATAAGCACTTAGGAAGTATTGGAATACACTTTCAGAAAGAAACAAAACGTTTCACTTAAGCACATTCGAGCGTTTCGAAAAACAAAAACAAGTTAGTCACGCAGGGGCTGCGTTAACTTAGCAGATGCCCCACGTACTGGTATAACACACTCGTGGTCTCATATCTCAACTTATTCCCTATTTCTGTGCAAAAACTAAATTTGTAGAAGGGATCGGACCACTGAAGACTGAAAACAAGAAAGTACTAATAAGTGTATGAATACTTGAGTTACGAAAAAAAATGTATAGAACAGGGATGAGCAATAAGCGGCCCTTTCGACATGTTTATGCGGCCCGCCAAGCATTTCTAAAATTTAATTTATTTTATCGACTCCTACCTCAAAATATTGTAAAAAAATAATTATAATTTAAATAATGGTAGTACATTCTAAACCGAAACAATTTTTGTGACGAGTTGCTTACTTGTGGACGACTTGTTCAAACATTCAATTTTTTTTGTTTATTATTATTTACGTCCACTTTATGCTACTAGGCTAATCGGAACGGGCTATATATAGGTTGTCACCCTTTTCTAGTCAGGTTGGGCTCAAGGAGTTTATTTAGTGAGTCCGTCACTAAATAAATTTCTCCTGCCCAGAGCGGGAATCGAACCCACCACTCTAGGTCTACCACGCGAAATTAGGACCTACGCCCTAACTCGCACGGCCATCCTGAGCCCCACTTTCAAATTTTTAATCCATAATGTCATGTCGGAAAAGGAAATGAAAAAACGGATCACAGGCATTACCAAGAAATGTGGAAATTTGATTACTTTTTCACTTTCCTCGAAGATAAAGCTGTATTCTTAATATGCTCAGAGACTGTGTCAATATTAAAAGAATATAACATACAAAGGCATTAGGATACAAAACATGAACAACAATATAAGAACTTAACCAGACAACTCAAAATAGATAAGTTTAATCAAATGGAGAAAAACCTGGGAAAACAATAGATTATTTTTAAAAATCAAGCTAATTTATCAAATACAGCAGTTAAGGCTAGTTTTATTGTCAGTCAAATACTGGGAAACAAAAAATGAAACCGTATTTCCTTATAATTTTTAATCAGACATTTGGCACTGTTTTTTTTTGGTACAAGCTAATAAATATCTGCCGGAATTGATGAAGTAGCTACGGATGCAGCTTTCTAATCGTGCATCAATCAGTCTTAATCGGTGGTCATTTTTGATTAATTTCATGGTCGAAAATAATTGTTCGCAAACACACGTTCTTCCGAACGGAGACATCAGTAATCAGTATCAGTAATTTCGCAACTCTCATCAAGTGGCAAAGAACAGTACTGGGATATTGCAATGCGTTCACGAAGCGTTGTTGCTATGTTCTCGGACAAGTCTCCAATTCTCCTTGCAATGGTGAATCTTGATAAACTAATGTTTGAAAAATATTTATTTTATCAGGAAATGCTATTTCTGGAACAGCAGTCAGACATTCTTTTATCATCGCTCTATCCGCAAAGGGTTTCATTTTTTTTGCCAGTATTTGACAGACAATAAAACTAGCCTTAACTGCTGTATTTGATAAATTAGCTAGATTTTTAAAAATAATCTGTTGTTATTCCAAGTTTTCCTCCGTTTGATTAAACTTATCTATCCGGAGTTGTTCGGTTAAGTTTTTATATTGTTACTCATGTTTTGTATCGTAATGCCTTTGTATGTTATATTCTTTTAATGTCAACACAGTCTCTCAGCATATTAAGCATTCAGCTTTATCTTTGAGGAAAGTGAAAAATGATCAAATTTCCACTTTTCTTGGAAATGTACTCATCCGCAACCTTCCGTATTTTCATTTACTTTTCCGATACGCGATTATGGATTTATAATTTGAAAGTTAAAAACGTTTGTAGGAAAACTTAATTTTGACTAAAAAAACTCTAATATTACCTTTTTGGCATTAATATCACGCCTTTCAAGAAACACAAGAATTTCTGATATTGCTAGGTAACAGCTTACCAAACTGATTGTGTGACAGAAGCAAACACAAACAAGCACAGACGATGCGCGTTAGTTTGAATGTTTGAACAAGTCGGCGACAAGTAAGTAACTCTTCACAAAACATTGTATCGGTTTAGTATGCACTACCATTAAATACTAATTATTTTTTAACAATATATTGTTGGGAGAAAATCGATAGAATAAATTCAATTTTAGAAATGCTTGGCGGGCCGCATAAACATGTTGAAAGGGCCGCGTGTTGCTCATCCCTGATCTAGAATATCTGTCTTCTGCAGGGCAGAGGACGAATGGTGGTTACAGCGCTTCCTATTGAGCCAGACCGTGTACTGAAATATTGGCTTTCCAGCCAGGGAGAAGGTAGCTCCAGGCAAGCAGCTCCTTCATATTCATGTACTCCTAATACTCTTCTCTCCAATCCGGCCCAGTTTGGACATTAAGTCCCGCCCACGCATGGTATTCTTTTTTGTAATCAAATAATACGTCTGAGTCTAGCTCCAAGAGCTCAGTCGGGTCAGCATCCGGGACCTTCGGGCACTGAAGATGATCCACTGCATCGAAAGCGCTCTGCAGTTTTAATAAATTGATACAGTGGAATCGAAGCCTATTCTTTCATCATACCTATATAATAAATTATATCTGATTTATAAAATAATTTGATTTAAATTGATAATGTAATTTAGTTTATAATACAACGTAATTCTGTTATTAATAATATAATGTATAATAATTAAATTGTGTTATTTACTTGTTTTAAATTATTAAAATTAATTTTAAAACTTAAGGGCTTTCGTCAAGCAGGCGCTGCGTTACCTGAGCATATTTCCCACGTACGCCACGTATTTTCATTTATCTTCAAAAGTAAAATTTCAATGAGAACAATATTTGGTACTTATGTTTCAAATAAAGTGTTTTATTATATAACAGAGTATTGCTTATGTGATATGAGTAGGAGTGGGGGTTTACTGATGGCTGAAAACTAAAAATTGCAAATATCTGTCTTGGGCAAGGCAGAGGACGATTGGTGGTTACAGTGCTTCCTATTGAGTCAGTCCGTGTACTGAAATATTGGCTCAAGCTGCATCCGCTAGATGGCAGGGAGAGCCACTTTCCAGCCCTGGAGAAGGTAGCTCCAGGCAAGCAGCTCCTTCTTGTACATGTACTCCTAATACTTTTCTCTGCAATCCGGCTCAGTTTGGACATTATGGACACGGGTTTTTTTTTTGTAATAAATAATACGTCTGAGTCTAGCTCCAAGGGCTCAGTCGGGTCAACATACAGGACCTTCGGGCACTGACGATGTTGCACTACATCGAAAGCGCTCTGCAGTTTTAATAAGTTATTACAGAGGATGCGTACCAATTCTGCGTAGGAGTGCGGGTTTCCAGATGGCTTAAAACAAAAAATGCAAATATCTCAGTTAATATTGAAGATAGAGAAAAAATGTATATTTCAACATTTATAGAAAAAATACATTTTCAATAAGATATATTATATACAATTTATCGACCTGACGAATAATAACGGAGATATTTCGAATTTTCAAAATTCTTCACCTGTAAACCCGGGGGAGGGGCCCCTGGTTCGATTTCAGCCGTTAACGAACCTAATCTTTCTTTTTACATAATACGATTATATATTAAGTTTCGTCTCGATAAGACCACTAGAGCGGTAACAAACAAATATATATATGGTGTTGTTATTCTTTTTGGAGTTTTGGTCAATTTTGGTGAAAAACTCTTAGTTTACACCGATATTTCGAGAATCCTTATTTTCTCTTCTTCGGGACAAGACTAAAGATACTTAAAAACTATTACAAATAACTATTGCACTTATGACTAGGGTTAGATAAGATTTTTTCACCAACATTGACCAAAACTCTAAAAAGAATAACAACACCATATATAAATATAACCTGGTCGAAAACATCAACACAATTATACACACACACACACACACACACACACACACACCCATAAATACAGGGTGTTCCAATTTCGCGTGCCACCCACCCCCCTTAAAATCTCGAATTATTTTAATACAAAGCTGAAACTTGGTGTGGCTTAATTGTGAACCCTGAAGAATTCTTTCATTCCATATTTAAGATAGGATCGATGAATATTTGAAAATCGTTGGCCTCATTTTCCTCATCTCCTGGGAAGGATCAATCGACATTTGAAGAAATTCTAAAGCCGATTCCCCTTAAAAGAAGTTATCAGTAAAAGAGACATTTGAACCCCTTTATGAGTAACCAACCAAAAGGATTTAGAATGTCATTTCATCTGTTTATCACTGCACAATTTATTTCACAATACTCTTGGTTGATTATTACTACTCACAATATTACACTGACAGTGTCACTGTCCATCAGATTACACAGTCCAATAATTCACTCACGGTCACTAAAATTCACATAAAACCACGGCACTGCACTGTCCTTTACTTCGCGGCACTGCACTGTCTTAAACACGGCACTAAACTGTTACTTACAGTCACGGCACAACACTGTTCTTCTTATAAAAACACTTTACCGCACTGCACTAAGTCGCACTGTAGCACCGATGTGACCATCAAGACATCTGAGCGTAAAACTGAACTGAGGTACTGGCAGGGTCTCTTATAAATGCCTGTAGAAGGGTCTAGCCAAGGAAAGGTCCAGAAGTTCCTGAAAGTTCCTAATTAGATTCTACCGGCTCCACTAGGTGGTCGAGCTGTACAGGCTTAAATAGAGGAGCAGGGTGAGACCGAGGCTTTTCCAAGAAGGACTAGAAGGGACTAGTAAGGACGCGACCAATTAGCGGCACTTCTTTGAACTCCTCCGCACTCCCCAATCACGCGGTTCCTTCTCTGGTGTATTTAATTTTCGCAATACATATTTTCCGCATCATGAATGTTATGTTGGCTATTCATTTTTTTGTAACTCAATAATTCAGTGAGTTATTCCTACTGTTTTGTTTTCAACGCCCTGTATCTGCCCTCCACGCCACCCCTTCTACTTATCTGTTTTTTTACATGGAAATAAGGAATATGCAGTGATATGAGATCAAAAATATGTTACACCAGTACGTGTGGAATCTGCTTAGTTTACGTGGACCCTGCCTACTGGCGTACTTTTTTTTTAGACTCTAATTTAACTTTAACTTAATTTTTCAGCCTGTGCCATTAACAGAGCATATTTATAAGAAACATCTCATTCATATTTCTTTTATTATTTCAGGTCTACTGCGAAGGTATCAGAATCAGTAACCCTTGCATCACAGACAGTACCAGAGGAGAATAAAAATGGCCTACATGAAGTTCGGGCTATCACCTCTTTTGAAAAAGGGTTCCTCTATTCCTGTAATGCCGGAGAAGTATTTGTATTCGAAAAAGTTGAAAAGTTAAAGTATGTATGAGGCCTATTATTTCGAAGTGTGCATAGATGATTAACTAGCTTGTGCATGGGGTACTAAGGAGGCCTGTTAAAGATTTGTGGCCGTAATTCGTATGGTATCAACTAAATATAAAGTTCGTCGTGCTGGGGTACGTAAAATTAGGTGCCTTCCCAGGAACTGTTATCATACACTACTTACATGTTCTCGCCATATATTCTCCCTTTCTAAAAAGAAATCGGCCAAGAAGAGTGGGGGGGGGGGTTACTGAAAGCTGAAAACAAGATAGTCCGCCACGCAGGGGCTGCATAAACTAAGCAGATTTCCCACGTGAAGTTTTACAATAGAGAAATTTCACGAGAGTCGAGCAGTTAAGGAAACGACCGAACTAGTTTTTGGCGAGAAAGTCACCCGTCCGTTAGCCACCCAGATTTAATAAAAATGCAAATAACTCGGTTAATATTCAAGATAGAGAATAAATGTATATAACAATATTTATAATACATTTAATTTGCAATAAGATTGATTGAGTACAATTTTTCGATCCGACGTATAGTAACGGAGATATTTTGAATTTTCGAAAATCCTTCCCTCTAAACCCCCCCTCCCGCTGGTACGATTTCAGCCGTTAAAGAACTTGATCTTTCTTTTTACATAAAACGACTAAATATCGAGTTTGGTAACGATCAAATAAAAATTGCGACCGCTAGAGCGGTAACAGACAAATATATATATATATATATATATATATATATATATATATATATATATATATATTTTTGAACGGATTTCATTTTCGTCATCTACTAGGTAGGATCGATGGACATTTGAAGAACAATTTTGAAAATTCCGTCATGCTCACCTCAATAGCTGATTTCCCTTAAGGGTTAATAATTTGCTTATTACGTGAGTTTCGAAAAATATTTAGAACAACAATTGTAGACCATCCAAGATTGGAGTTACGAAAACAAATGAATATAACAACAATTGTAGATCATCAGAATTTTAACAAGACTGGACCTATAAACCTTTACGATCCGACATATAATAACTGAGATATTTTGGATTTCAGCAGATTTTCCTTGAGGGAAATCGGCTATTGAGGTCGTACTAATGACGCGATTTTCGAAATTTTTCTTTAAATGTCCATCGATCCTACCCAGGAGATGACGACTAGGTGTTTACTTAAGGTTGAAAACTAAAAAATCCAAATATCTCAGAGAATATTCATAATGGAGGAAATATGTGTATAACAACATTTATAGATTATTTAATTTGTAATATTATTGGTTATGTACATGTTTTTGATCCAAGTTATAATATCAGAGGTATTTCAAATTTTCGAAATTTCCCCCCACTAAACGGAATATGAGACGTTGAAGATCTCATCTATTCTCTTTTTCTCGCGCAGTGATAAACCTGTGTAAATAGGAATTAAACTGTTAGTTGAACTCGAGATGTTTAGTTACTGAGGCGTTTAAAGTGGAAATAGGATGAGTAGAAGTGGGGGCTTACAAAAGACTGAACCTAAAAAAATACAGATAACTCCGTTAATAATTGGGTCAGAGCAGTTTAAACAAGAGAAATGATTAACTGATTCAGGTTTCAATACATGATTAACATTTGGTAATGTTTCTCATTCTTAATATTTTTCATGATTATTAATTTTCAGATGGATAAAAAGAAACTCAATAAAAATTCCTTCGTCACTGCCAGAAGAAGAATATAGAAAAGTGTTTAAAATAAATTTTGCTTCAGTAAATCCCTCAAACAATAAAGTAGTGTGTACAACCCAAAAAACAGAGTTATATGTCTCCAAGTTATTTAAAGATGAAGAAGCAGATAAGGTACTTTAACTTATTGTCTATGTTTTTGGTAGATTTTTTGTTGCCTATTAATAATTCACTAGCTGTGTTTGAAATAAAATTGGTGGATTAATCTTTTGTAGAAACTCACCCCACCATATCCATCGCCACGCAAATATCCAGCTAATGTTCACTAAATGTGCAATCATTCGATTGTGAAAATATGACCTATTTAACTTCATTTTAGCAGATTTCCCTTAAGGGAAATCAGCTATTGAGGTCGTACTCATGACGCGATTTTCGAAAATTTTCTTCAAATGTCCATCGATCCTACCCAGGAGATGACGAAAATGAGGCCCGTTCAAAATTTTATATATATATATATATATATATATATATATATATATATATATATGTCTGTTAACGCTCTAGCTGTCGCAATTTTGGTTTGATCGTTACGAAACTCGATATTTAACCGATTTATGCAAAAAGACAGATCAAGTCGTTAATGGCTGAAATCGGACCAGTGGGAGGGGGGGGGGGTTTAGAGGTGGGGATTTTCGAAATACCTCAGTTACCATACGTCGGATCAGAAATTTGTATAGGACCAATCTTATTGTAAATTAAATTTACTATAAATATTGTTCTATATATTTATTCTCTATCTTGAATATTAATCGAGATATTTGCATTTTTATTAAATTTGGGCCGATAACGGAAGACTGAGTTTCCCGCCAAAAGCTAGTTCGGCCCTTTGCCGTAACTGTTCGGGTCTCGAATGGAGATTTCTCTATTGTATAACTTCACGTGGGAAATCTGCTTAGTTTACACAGCCCCTGCGTGACGGACTTTTTATTTTTCTACTAGTTTCGCCTCCATATGGCGCCTCATCAGGAGAAAGTCTACTGCACAAAGACATCTAAACTAACGGCTACATCTTTCTCAAGTACCTTCCACTAGCCGTACCAGTTGAAGAATGGCTTACAAAGTATGGCGCGTCAAGTCAGCTGATTTATATCGATAAGTCGCAAAATAAAAATATAGTGATTATCCCTAATGAAGTGTAGTCTAAATAGTAAATACGAAATTCTAATAGATCAAGTTTCTAATACATTAAAAGTCCATCACGCAGGGACTGCGTAAACTAAGCAGTTTTCCCACGTGAAGTTTTATAATAAGGAAATTTGAGAATAGAGAGTCAAACAGTTACGGGAAGGGCCCGAACTAGCTCTTGACGGAAACTCACGACTAGACCCGAAGTTAGCCGATCTCATCTCAGAAGCTGAAAACAGAAATATGCAAATATCTCGGTTAATATTCAAGATACAGAATAAATGTATATAACAGTATGTATAGTAAATTTAATTTGCAATAAGATTGCTTCTATATAAATTTTCGATCCGACGTATAGTAAAGGAGATATTTCGAATTTTCGAAAATCCTCCCCTCTAAACCCCCCCCCCCTCCCACTAGTCCGATTTCAGCTATTAACGAACTTGATCTTTATTTTTGCATAAAACGTTTGAATATCGAGTTTGGTAACGATCAAACGAAAATTGCGACCGCTAGAGCGTTAACAGACAAATATATATATCTATATATCTATCTATATATATATATCTATATATATATAGATATATATATCTATATATCTATATATATATATATATGTATATATATATATATATATAATTTTGAACGGACCTCATTTTCGTCATCTCCTGAGTAGGATCGATGGACATTTGAAAATTTTTTTCGAAACTCGCGTCATGAGTACGACCTCAATAGCTGATTTCCCTTAAGGGAAATCTGCTAAAAAATATATAATTCACATGTTTTATCTCTGTTTTCTCATTGATCACCTTTTTTCTATTTTTTTTTTTTTTTTATGATATGCAGATTCTCTTTAACCTCCTCTTAGAGTGTAAAATAGCTTAAGCCATATAAAAGATAAATTAAAATCAACAGATACCAAACATAATGTATACAAAATAAACTGTATGGATCGCAATGAAAGTTATATAGGGGAATCATCACAATTACTCAAATCAAGAATCAGACAACACGTGATAAACGTTGATCATAACGACAATAAAACGTCCCCCGACCACGCGATTAAGTACAAATATAACTTTGATTTTGAAAACGTAAGCATAATAGAAAAAGAATGAAATATAAGCAAGAGGAGGATAAAAGAGAATACGTACGTAAAAATAGAAAAAGTCCGTCACGCAGGGGCTGCGTAAACTAAGCAGATTTCCCACGTGAAGTTTTACAATAGAGAAATCTGCCTAATAGCTGTAGTAGTAAGAAACCTCTAAACCTATTCACGAGGGACGAATAGTTACAAAAACGGCCGCCAGAGCTCACGGCGGAAAGTCCGAACATAGCCACTGCTGCCGAGTACATGCATAATACAAATGCAAATATCTCAGTTAATATTCAAGATACAGAATTAATGTATAGAACAATATTTATAGTAAATTTAATTTACAATAAGATTGATTCTTTAATATTTTTCGATCCGACGTATAGTAACGGAGATATTCCGAATTTTCGAAAATCCTCCCTTCTAAACCCCCCCTTCCCTCTGGTCCGATTTCAGCCGTTAACGAACTTGACCTGTTTTTTTACATAAAACGACTAAATATCGAGTTTGGTAACGATCAAACAAAAATTGCGACCGCTAGAGCGGTAACAGACAAATATATAGATATATAGATAGATAAATAGATATATATATACAGTTTTGAACGGACCTCATTTTCGTCATCTCCTGGGTAGGATCGATGGACATTTGAAGAAAAATTTCGAAAATCGCATCATGAGTACAACCTCAATAGCTGATTTCCCTTAAGGGAAATCTGCTAAAAAGGTGACCAAGAAGAAATCAGAGATAAAAACATGTGAATTATATATATTTTAATTTATTAGAAACTTTAAAGTGATAGTTGATCAATTATAAATCTCACATTTACTATTTAGACTACACTTCATTAGGGATAATAGAAACATTTTTATTTCGTGACGATATAAATCAGCTGACTTAGGAAGGTCATATAGAAAGATGTAGCCGTTAGTTTAATTGTCTTTGTGTTGTAGAATTTCTCCTGAAGAGCCGTCATATGAACGCGAAACTAGTAGAGAGATAAAATATGATTTTTAATAATCATTTAAAGTTTTAATTCTTTTGTTGACTTTCCGTCATAGATTAGTTAAAATCATTCTGTTGTTACCCCTGTAATGTCGAAATTCCGTCACGCCGGAGCTGCATAAATACCAGTTTTTCTGAGGTTCCTAGAATTTGGGGAATGCATTTCAGTTGCGTCATTCAAATCATCTAAATGCCTAGGATATCCTCTGTGGCTTCGCATATCTTGTTTGAATAATACAAAAACATTCGCATTATCTCTAATCAGATGTTTAGGTACCTTTGAGAAAGTTTGTACTAAATAAATTTCATCATGATACTACAATTACTCAATGATTCTATCGTTTATAATTATTGCTTAAGCAGTTGTATTTCCGGGGAAATTCTCCGATGCTTGGATTTCAATTTTAATATCGATACTACCAGTCTTAATGCTCTGGTTTTTTTACTACAATCAATAACAAAGAGAGGGGCTTTGGTTAAATACTCTTTGAAGCCTAACATCAACTGATCATGTATATTATAGTACGCCAACTTAAATTTAATATATTGATCGTAAAAGAGAACATAATTATTTTAGCAGAATTTTAAATAAAACCTGCACCCTGAAATTATGTGGACATCTGTATTAACAGGTATACAGCGAAACAGGTGCAATAGAGCACTCTAGTACCTATAAAGTACTAAAAAAATGACTTTAAGAAGAATAAAACCAAATAATGGATTAATGAGGCCAATAAAAAATCAATTAAAAGCAATAGAATATATTTAAAATTAAACTGCCTTAATAATTATTTTAGTTTTATATAATAAGAACCCAAGCTACCAACATAGAAATTTTAATATTTATACATGATATTTACTTTTATAACGCACGTCGGGTTTGGCGAAGGTTTGAAGTAATTTTTATGTGATTCTTTCACGTGAGCAACCTCAACAACTCCTTGTTTTAAAGAAAACCCGCTAAAACAATAAATTGGGTCTTATCTTGGAAACCTTGGAAGGGAATAGATAGAAATATCTTAAGATACAAGGACAAGTGATAATATGCATTGAAATCCCCTACGACAAAGGAAAAACATGAGACTGCCACTGGCTTGTAGATATCTAAATAATACATATTTGCAGATCAATTTGGTAAAATCTGTCAAACATCAATAAGTAGCAATACACAATCGACATATTTGAAAATGTATTTATTGTTATTCAGTATTCTAAAATTTCAAATTATATACTCACAACAACTGTGTTTTTCAAAACGTCAGTCTGATAAATGTAGGAAACTGCCAAAAAGAATTCAAATTTATTCTATGCTAAAATGCCTTTATTTGAAGCCTCTGTTTTAGCAGATTTCCCTTAAGGTCGTACTCATGACGCGATTTTCGAAAATTTTCTTCAAATGTCCATCGATCCTACCCTGGAGATGACGAAAATGAGGCCCGTTCAAAATTTTATATATATATATATTTGTCTGTTAACGCTCTAGCGGTCGCAATTTTCGTTTGATCGTTACGAAACTCGATATTTAACCGTTTTATGTAAAAAGACAGAACAAGTTCGTTAATGGCTAAAATCGGACAAGAGGGAGGGGGGCTTTAGAAGGGGGGATTTTTGAAAATTCGAAATATCTCCGTTATTATGCATCGGATCGAAAAATTGTATATAGCCAATCTTATTTCAAATTAAATCTACTATAAGTATTGTTATATACGTTTATTCTCTATTTTGAATATTAACCGAGATATTTGCATTTTTCAGTTTTCAGCAAACCGCCACTTCTACTCATGTTACGTAAACAATACTCTGCTACATAATAAATCACATTATTGGAAGTTTAAATACCATAAATTGTATGTAAGAGACCTTTATTATACGAGATACATACAAATATGGCCTGGTGACTCCCCCCCCCTATCTTAAAGTTTTGGACTACTAAAATTTTATTGATTGAGATAAAAATTGTTCTGACTCATTATTAATTAGAGTACTAGATATAGTAAATAGTTCTCAATACAATTAATGTGTTATATTCTGATATATTTCAGTAATTGTTTTTCTTTCCGGTGTGAGGCAGGCCGACCCGTTTGTTTACATTTCTAACCTAACGCTTCCTGTCGGCAGGTTATTGAAATTGGATGAAACATTTATTTCCGTTTGTATTTATTTACGGTGTTGTTGAGTTAGCAGTATGTATATTTATCTATGACTAAACTTCACGGGGGAAATCTGCTTAGTTTACGCAGCCCCTGCGTGACGGACGTTTTTTTTTTATTTCATTATCTGATACCAATAATTTCTCTTTCAACCCATCTATTTCTGATATATGTATTGTACATAACTTTTGTAATTAATTTAATTTTCCCCCTCAAATATATATATATATATATATATATACACACACACTCACACACACACGCACACACACACACATGATAGAAATTATGATGAAATATTCCATATACTTTAAGAATTATAATGAATTGTGATATAATTTATTTTCTAAAAATGATTCTTGATGATTAGCAATAAGAATTGTTGGATATTTTTTAACTGTTAATTTTTAACGATGAAATTTAATATCAAAATATACCTACACGTTATTGATTTCATATATATGTTTTCAAATAATTTTTGTTTTCAAAAATACTGTTATAATATTCTTAAAATATTCTTTTTAAAAACTTACTTCATTTCAAGGAATTAATGCAAACTACAATATTGAGTTTCACTTTACTGACTTATAACATTTCAATTTAAAAGATTTTTCTTATTATATAAAAAAATAAACACGTACTTCTTAATTTATTTTTTTGGTTCAAATTTAATTCAATACGAAACCACTACATTGTTGTAGCTTCAGTATTTCATATTATTATTGTTTAGATTACAAAGATCTTTTTTAAAATTGGTAAAATATTTTAATACAATTATTTGTTTATTACAATATACCGCAACTACTATTGTCATTAGCGGTAGGTGGATTTATATTTCCTGGAACAAATGAGTTTCTATGAAGAATGCCATAAGCCTTTTGATCTATTCTTCATCGTTTCCAAGAAATTCTTTTAAACATGGTTGAGTGTTCATTGCTTTTCTTGGACAATCATGTTTTTCTCAACTTAGAGATGTGAGACAGTAAGATAAACATTACTGTAGTCGTAAGTTGCTGGGTAGAGGCATTTTAATAAATAACAGTGGGTTAGTCTGGTGAGTCCAATTCCAATATGGGCAAGAACAAACCACTTTTCGAATTTTTTCTGCTTGCAATATTCCAGGGCCCGTCAATTTGAATTTGAGTAACCCAGTTAAATTCGTGTAGCTCTCTACTATCTAAAACAGCCAATTTATCAAAGCACCTGCGCGGCAACCGATGTTCTGGGAGCGATAATATTTTTATACAAAAATTAAATTTAAATTAAAAAATGATTTTCTTTAGAACAAAAATAGCTATCGGGGAACGACCTGACTCCAATCTGACAATACAATCCGGAGTACATCTTGGTTTGAAATATAAATACTTAAAAAATATAGTATGTGCCACCTCAATAGCATTTAAATTTTGGACTCCAAATTTGTGCGGCATAGAGAAGTGTTGAAGAGGGCATCGATTCAAACGGTGATATTTTTGTTCGGCAAGCATCGCTCTTGCCTCTTCTAAGAATTTCTCTGACCTTGGCTCCTCCAACCTCAGATCTCTGAATAAAGTGTTCTACTGCTTTATAGAATTTTCTTGAAGATGAGAATGGTATTCCTAAATATGTTTCTGTTTTTGTATATAATAATTGAGCTATGAAATAATGTACAGGCAACAATTGCAAAACGTCAGTAGTTTAACAAGATTAGATCCATAACATTTTACGATCCGACTCCATAATAAAGGAGATATATTGAATTTCCCCCCTCTAGACCCTCCCTATTCCATGTCCCATTTTCGCCAATAACAATTATGATCTCTAGTGTGACTGAAAAATATCGAGTATGGTATAGATCAAATTAACATTTTCGAGGAAAGAAAGAAGTCTTAATTAATGACGTAATCACATAAGGTATTTGTATGTATCTCACAAAATAAAAGTTCAATGAAAACCACCTTTAGTATTTAACCTTGGATTGAAGTGATTCATGACTTAACAGCTTATTGTTAATATGACATGAGTAGGAATGGGGGATTACTGATAGCCAAAAACTATAAAATCCACACATCTTGGTTAATTCATGGCACAGAAAAAAAATTACAATTCAAGATCATTCAATTTGCAATAAGAATGGTTCTATGCAATTTTATTTACTTGATCTTTCTTTTTTTACATAAAACGATTAAATATCGAGTTTGGTAGCAATAATACAAAACTTGTGACCGCTAGATCGTTAACAGACAAGTATATACAAATACATACATAAATATATATATATATATATATATATATATATATATATATATGTATATATATACTAGCTGAGATACCAGGCTTCGCCCGGGAATTCATTTGAGGCTGGATGGTGATGGTATTTTTTGGCAAGGCTTTACTTTGCACAATATTTTGACATTAACCTTTCCCAGTGTTTAGGGTTAATACCAGTAGTTTCTGTGGATTTGTTAATAATAAAATTAATTTTTTATGTGAGACTTCACTGTCCTCCATATTGTCATATTTCCCGTTTTCTTTGCATTATGCATAGATTTAAATTATTAAGGACAAAATATTAACATACATTTGAATTAATTTTTCCAGGTGAGGTACCTGGTAGTTCATATTGAAAAGAATTGTTGAGCAAATTTCTCTAAATAACAAAATAAACAACTTTTTTATGTGCATATTTGCCGAAACCCCAATAAGAAACGAAATATCACTATTTTTAATTTCAGGCCTCCCTTATAACCCCCACTCCTGCCCGTCCCTAGAAATGTTAGTATGGCTTATTATAAGGAAGGCGTTAGTGCTAATACACACATCGAGTGTTTTATTTAGTTCGGTTGAGTCTTTTGTGCCAAATAAAATTGTTGACTCCCGCTATAATTTTTAGCGTATAACACCTTTATACTTCGGTATACGACGATAATGTAATAACAAAAGTTTCTCTAAATAACAAAATAAACCACTTTTGTTATATGCATATTTGCCGAAAAACTAATAGGAAACGAAATATGGCTATTTTTAATTTTTGGCCTCCCTTATAACCCCCACTCCTGCCCGTCCCTAGAAATGTTAGTATGGCTTATTATAAGGAAGGCGTTAGTGCTAATACACATACCGAGTGTTTTATTTAGTTCGGTTGAGTCTTTTGTGCCAAATAAAATTGTTGACTCCCGCTATAATTTTTAGCGTATAACACCTTTATACTTCGGTATACGACGATAGTGTATATAACAAAAGTTACTCTAAATAACAAAATAAACAACTTTTGTTATGTTCATATTTGCCGAAAAACCAATAGGAAACGAAATATCGCTATTTTTAATTTCTGGCTTCCCTATAACCCCCACTCCTGTTCATCTCAGAGAATTTTAATATAGCCTAATGTCTAAGTTGGGTTAGTAGTAATATACATTCCAAGTTTCATAAAATTCGGTTCAGCCGTTTATGCGTGAAAAGGTAACAAACAAACTTTTGTCTTGTAGTTCTATTTCTAATATTACTCATATGAGGTGTTTAATCCGTCCATTTGTAGGGTAAGAAAAGCCTGGAATTCGAGCTGGACGGGACTGGATATCACGACGGGCCTATTGTTGCTCTATCATCATGTTTATGGAAACCGATTTTCATTACTGCCGGTGCCCATGACAAAACCATCAGACTCTGGAATTATGAAACTCTCAAAGTGATTATAACCAAACGATTTTCCGACGAAATATACAGTGCTGCTCTTCATCCCTCAGGCAAGCAATATTTTAAAATTATCTATTATTGAAATGAAATGTATTTATTTCCAGTGAATGTTAACATAACAAAATAGGATGAAAATTCCATGAATACATTTTATAAAATCTATCAATTTAATAATTAAAATTATTAATGCGTTCAAGAGTTTTAGCAGATTTCCCTTAGGAGAAATCAGGTATTGAGATTGTACTCATGACGCGATTTTCAAAAAATGTCCTCAAATGTCCATCCATCCTACCCAGAAGATGACGAAAATGAGGTCTGTCCAAAACTATATATATATATATATATATATATATATATATTCTATATATATGTATATGTACACATGTATAAATTTGTGTGTTAACGTACTAGCGGTTGCAATTTTTGTTTGATCGTTACTAATCTTGATATTTAAATGTTTTAAGTACAAAGGAAGATCAAGTTCGTTAATGGTTGAAATTGTACAAGCGAAAGGGGAGGTGTTTAGGGAGGGGGATTCGAAAATATCTCCGTTATAATATGTCGGATCGAAAAAATGTATAGAACCAATCTTATTACAAATTAAAATATATATGTAAATTTTCCTTGTACATATTTTCACTAGCACTTATTTGTTTTTAGATAGAAATAGGGAAATGTTGTGATATGAGATCAGAAGTGTGTACATTTATATATATATATATATATATATATATATATATATATATATATATATATATATATATTTGTCTATAAGCGGTTGCAATGTTTGTTTGATCGTTACTAAACTCGATGTCATTTAAACGTTAAATATTTAAGTAAAACTAAAGATCAAGTTTGTTAATGGCTGAAATCGGACCTGTGGGAGGGGATTTAGAGGAGGGAATTTGGAAAATCTTAATATCTCCGTTATTATGGGTCGTATCGAAAAATGGTATAGAACCATCTTATTGCAAATGTAATGTTCCATAAATGTTGCGATGTTCCTTTTCACTATCTTAACTATTAACCGAGATATTTGCATTGTTTAGTTTACGGACTTCATTAAACCCTTACTCCTGCTCTTGCCATATTAACATTAAGCTGTGATATTATGAAGCACTTTATTTGAAGCCTTAATATAAAAAAATTGACTTTACGTTATGAGATAAATGCAAATACGTGTCGCACGAGGGAAATCTGCTCAGTCAACGCTGCACCTGGGGACTTTTCTACGAGGGCGTATTGAAAAGTAAGGTCTCCTATTTTTTTTTTTATAGAAAATTTAATTTATTTACAAATTTGGTTACATCGTTGGAAGGGTTGAATATTTACCTATTTTTCTACATATTCGCCTTGACGATCAATAACTTTTTGCATTCTGTTTACCAGCTTTTTAATGCCGGTGCCGTACCACTCTCCCGCCGCGTCAACTCACGACTGCTTCTTGAACTTCCTCATCTGACTTGAATTTCTGTCCCCCAAGGTGTTTCTTGAGAGCGGGAAACAAGTGGTAGTCGCTGGGGGCAAGGTCCGGGCTGTAAGGTGGGTGGTCGATTGTCGACTAGCACTTGTTTCCCGCTCTCAAGAAACACCTTGGGGGACAGAAATTCAAGTCAGATGAGGAAGTTCAAGAAGCAGTCGTGAGTTGACGCGGCGGGAGAGTGGTACGGCACCGGCATTAAAAAGCTGGTAAACAGAATGCAAAAAGTTATTGATCGTCAAGGCGAATATGTAGAAAAATAGGTAAATATTCAACCCTTCCAACGATGTAACCAAAGTTGTAAATAAATTAAATTTTCTATAAAAAAAAAATAGGAGACCTTACTTTTCAATACGCCCTCGTATATCTTGAATATTAACCGAGAGATTTGCCTGATATTTGAGATATAGGGTTGTGACGGTCGTTGAGAACAGTGGCTGCCATTGTCTGTCTTTGGTCCCACTAGTGTTTAGATACCCACTGCCTTCCTTTGCAGATTCTATTGGAATGATTGTAGAGGAAACTGTTGAAGGTGAGTGTGGATTGCTGAGCAGCTCTTATTGTATATTATTTATTTGAGCTGCCGCTACAATGGCGATTCATCTTTTAACATGTTAGAATATAATTTTACAAAATTAAATAAATATTAAAAATGTACAAAACTAAATCTTACAAGGGTACAAAATAAATAGAATGGACAAAATTAAATATAAATTGATAGT
The DNA here is from genome assembly GCA_019009955.1 of Riptortus pedestris. Classification (NCBI taxonomy): domain Eukaryota; kingdom Metazoa; phylum Arthropoda; class Insecta; order Hemiptera; family Alydidae; genus Riptortus; species Riptortus pedestris. The sequence goes on from CM032233.1 coordinate 8,999,851, forward strand.
ATATTTACAACATAGTGGAAAAAAATAAAATTATAAAGAGTTAACTGGAAGGAGGCAAGCTATATATAACTTTCATAATGGTAAATAATAGCTTTTATATTTCATCAAATAGTCATTAATTATTAATAAGTTACCAAGTCATTATTATATAATTATTTGTTAAATACTTAAAAAAATCATCTATAAATTTGCTATTGTCGGCCAGTAGTTGGCATAAATGTCTGGGACATGGCTACGTTATTACTTGTGTGCAGTCAGGTAATTTGTGTTTTACAGTCAGCCCTCTTCTGCAGTAGCGGCATATAGGTTCATCTTGTCTGCTCATTACATATGAATGTGTTAGCAGAATTTCTTCTTTTCTAGAGTGTCTATTACTTGAAGTCCAGTTGAGCATATTTGATTTCTCTAAGTTTACTACTGCCAGAGCTATGCCGTAAATTATGAGGAGCTGTTGCGACATTATGAAGGGGGAGGAGGAGTTGGTTCCGTCGGAAGATCGATATTGGCTCAACTCCACCCAAGTTCTGTTCTCCTGGTCTGCGAAAGTTTTTAACAGGTGTTGAGTGATTGAGGACTGACAGCTCTTACTCAGATGGGGTGGGGGAGTCTTTTACGCTGGCTCTACGTATGCTAAGCAGATTCCCCTTCGACTGGAATATGATGTGCTGATGATCTCATCAATTCTATATTTCTCCCTGAGTATGTACACAGGATTTAAAAGTCCGTCACGCTGGGAGTGCGCATACTAAGCAGATTTTCCATATGCTAGTTTTACACACTTTTGATCTCAAATCCCAACATATTCTATCTAAAAAAACAGATGAGTAGGGTTCGGTGGGCGGGACAGCGGTTACTGAAGGCTGAAAACAAAACAAGACGAATAACTCGCCGAAAACGATTTACAAAATAATGAATAGCCCAACAATTGTAGAGCATCAATAGATTAACAAGATCGATCCCATAATATTTTACGATCCGACTTATAATCACAGTATTTTGAATTTTCAAGCCCCCCCCCCTCTTTCAGGTCCGACTTCAGCCAATAAAAAATATGATCTTTAGTGTTGACTGAAACAGGGGGAAGGATTCGAAAATTCAGGATAGTTTTGGTAATATGAGTCGGACTGCAAATTGCTATGGAAACAATCTTGATAAACTATTATTTATCTAGAATTATTCTGTGAATTTTTTTCGTAGCTCAAGTATTCAGGAAGTTATTCGTACTCCCTTCCGCTCATTTGTTTTTGACATAGAAATTGGGAATGCGTTGTGTAATGGCATCATAAGTTTATTATACAGGCACATTGGAAATCTGCTTAATTATACAGCCTCTGCATGACGGACTTTTAATACGCTTCAGCATATTTTCTGATTACCATTCCTTCTGAAATGTCAAGAAATTTATTTTGCTTTCTTTTCAGGATTCTTTTGCTTACTAGGATTCACGGACAAGCTTCGGTTCATGCTGATAGTTGTTGATGACCTCCGGACGGTCCGCCACGTGGATATACGAGGCTGCAGGAACGTCGCCTTTGCTGGGGGCGGCCACATATTCGCAGCCACCAGGAACCAGGCTATTGAAGTCTATTCCTCCATCTACTTCACGCTTCTTCACACTTTGCACGGTCATCTCGGACCAGTAATTTGTTATTTTTGACTCTTTTTCATATTTATTTATTTTCAAGAAAAACAATTGTGTCAAACCAGGGAACTATGTTTAATCTACCAGCTGTTGGTTAACTGTTGGTTATTGAGTGGGTATAGGCTATAAAAATTCTCAATCCTTCAGATAGAGGGGTTTATTTATTTTTTATGCTGCCAGTTGAGGGCACCATTGGTTCCCTTCTTCAGAGCTACAATGAGGGAAAAACAATATAGTGTATAGTGTAACTCACTCCTGGAGCACCGGTTGTACATACTCAGAAGTGAGATTTATCCACCTCACAGCCCCCTTCACTAGGGACCTTGCGATACTGGATTCGATCCGATATCTGGTATCGATACCATACTGGTATAAAAGTATCGATACTCCGATAATATCGCATTAAAAGTATCGATACCAAAGGTATCGGTATCGAAACACCTCTGATTATTAAAACAGGTTTTTTAGAAAAAAAATTGTGATTTATTACTGTTATAAAACGTCAGTTTTATCTCTTTAAAAACGTTTTCTTGTTTCTTAAAATAAAAAAAAAATTAATTTTTTTTGTTTCATTATGGAAATTGATGAAGAATTTAGGTAATCCCCAATTGGCGGTTATCCTTTATCCCCTGCCTTTGAAATATCGTACTACGACATAATTTGATTTATTACTCATTATCATGTATTTTATTTACTTTAAATTCGAAATTTTTATTAATTTACTTTTAATGTAATTAGTTGATACTAAATTATCAACCGTTCGATACCGATACTCATCTTTTTGTTGCGATACCGTTGAAATATCGGAAGCTAAATATCGATACCAATACTCCTAGTATCGAAACAAAAGTATCGATACCTACCCATATCGGTAGTATCGCAACGTCCCTAGTTGCGACTGTCCTCACTGAGGACTGAGGAAACTGTAGTTGATACTGAGGTTCCCGAGGTAGGTTAAGTCAGCTGATTACAAATCGATTATTTACACGTCAATCTTGAACTCGATTATTTCGCTTCATAATTTAAAATCGATTAATTTAAGATAAAATGTTAAAGAATATATGATTGAGGTAAGTACTTAATTTCTGATTTTTGTTTACTGCCCTTTTCATATTTTTTATTGTATGAATATTCTATTTTATTTTTCGTTTAGTATTATTTTTTTCTTTATCAATTATTTGAACATTTTAAAAATTGAAGGTGTATTTCTTGGATATAGAATGATTTGTCTAAGCAGTTTTATTTTCATTATTGTCTATACTTTTTACATGTTGCTTTAACCTTTTATTCAGCAGTTGCGAGGATTCATCAAAATAAGTTCCATTGCAGGTGTTACAACTTATTTCATATATATTATATTCAGATTTTGATTCTGTTACTTTATCTTTAATTCTACTAAAATGTTTTTGTATTTTATTTTTATATTTCCAGACTACATTACATACCCCATTACAAATTAGTTTCAATTTTCTATATATTTGTGGGTGATAGTTGAACGAATTAAACGATTGTAATTTTAATCCAGGGCTGATCAGCTGGAGTGAAGGGTAGGGACGTTGCGATACTACCGATATGGGTAGGTATCGATACTTTTGTTTCGATACTAGGAGTATTGGTATCGATATTTTGCTTCCGATATTTCAACGGTATCGCAACAAAAAGATGAGTATCGGTATCGAACGGTTGATAATTTAGTATCAACTAATTACATTAAAAGTAAATTAATAAAAATTTCAAATTTAAAGTAAATAAAATACATGATAATGAGTAATAAATCAAATTATGTCGTAGTACGATATTTCAAAGGCAGGGGATAAAGGATAACCGCCAATTGAGGATTACCTAAATTCTTCATCAATTTCCAAAATGAAACAAAAAAAAATTAATTTTTTTTTTTATTTTTAGAAACAAGAAAACGTTTTTAAAGAGATAAAACTGACGTTTTATAACAGTAATAAATCACAATTTTTTTTCTAAAAAACCTGTTTTAATAATCAGAGGTGTTTCGATACCGATACCTTTGGTATCGATACTTTTAATGCGATATTATTGGAGTATCGATACTTTTATACCAGTATGGAATCGATACCAGATATCGGATCGAATCCAGTATCGCAAGGTCCCTAGTCGCAACGAACCTAAGAGGGAAACGAGCACTTCAGAAATGTAAGTAGCAATCTATAATTAGATTTAATAAATATATAATAGATGTAGGCCCTATTATTACAATATAATTCTAATAAAGAATTATTAAACAATTTGTTAAATTAATGTTATTATTTTTTTTTGAAAAGGGATAGCCTTTGAAGAGGTGGCAAGTAAGCCACGTAATATAATTTTCCCAATGACTGGCATGATCATCACTGGTTCATACACTTGGTCATTTTGTTTACTATTTATTAACAATGCAACTTACTATATGATGACGTGTGTTGATGACTATTTTACAGGTGACGAGGCTGGTGTTCGGCTCAACTGACAGATGCTTATGGAGTTGCGGGGCCGAAGGTTCATTATACGAATGGGACATGGATACTGGGAACAGGCTTGAAGATATATTCACCAATAAAAACGGCCAGCTCGGCCTTGCTGTCGGTGAAGCTGTGTACTCCGTGGGCACTGATGGCAAGTTGAAAGAAATAATAAAAGGAGAGGTATGTATCAACTAGATATGGTGTCTTTCTAATAAATCACTAGTAAGTGGTCATTCATTGATCGATCTTTCTCAGCAGATTTGGGAAATCAGCTATTGAGCTCGTACTCATGGCCCGATTAACGAAATTTTTCGAGCCAATCTTAGTTCAAATAGAATGATCTATAAATGTTGTTCTATACATATTTCCTGTTTCATGAATACTAACCGTGATATTTGGATATTATAGTTTTCGGCTTTCAGCAAACCCCCACTCCTACTCATGTCATATTAATAATAAACTGTTATATAAAGAACCACTTCATTCCAAGGTTATTTATTTATTGTGGAGCGTTCGCTGCGAGACGATATTGCTCATCAAAAAACGACAGATAGAAATAAAAATAAAAAACAGAAACGGAACAGAAAAAAATAAACACTATTATTAGAACAGAACAAACTAAGAACGCAAAAAACAAAACACAAAAAAATCACGAACAACAAATAAAAAAAATAAACTAAAGTGAAAACGAAACATTAAGTTCAAAAACAAAAAATATCTTATAAAGTAATCAGACAATTAAAAAGTATAATGACTAATAAATTACGAAAACAATTATATATGTTCAATGCTTGAAATTAAAACTAAAAACAAATAAATAAAAATTAGTATGTACATAAATAAAATGCTTAGATTAAATTTTCTAATATTTTGAACATTCACAATCATATGCTCACACTTTCTCTGTCACACATATCTAGACAAGTTTTTTTCTAAGCATGGGGTTCCACGAAATGCAGCAGCAGCACTACAAGATACTGGAAAATCCATAGACGCATTCATAAACTTATTAAAAGACATAAACTTATATAATAAAATTTAAATTGTAACTTATAATTTAAATTTAAACAATTATTATTATTTATTTATTTATTTTTAGTATAATTAAATATTACGTTAGAAGTAAGTTTTGATATGTTATATAAGGTACATGAAAGTGGATTTGTCTGGCCACATATTAATAATTATTAATTATATATAGATATAAACATATATAGAAATATAATATAGAAAGTATAAACATGTAAGGCACGAGGTAAAAAAAAAAAAAAAAAAAAAAAAAAAAAAAAAAAAAAAAAAAAAAAAAAAAAAAAAAAAAAAATACAAATAAAAATAAATAAAAAGTGCTGGTTATCTATTACTCTATATTAACGTGTATTATCATATAAATAACATTATATAAATTGTTACAAATATAAGAATGAGTATCAAAAGGGACGGACGTTAGAAAAAAAAAAAAAAAAAGTAGTAAGCTGATGCAATGGACAAAAATTTCAGAGTGAGCTACATAAATTATAATAATTATGATAAAATATTATATGACGGTGTTGAGTAAGATGAAGGGCATAATAACCTCGCAGTTTATTGCCCCAATAAACCCTAATCCTAATCTGTCACACATAAACACTCGTTTATTGTATTCCAAGGTTAAATACCAATATGGTCTCCATGGAACTTTTACTTTGTGTGATATATGCAAATACATTCTGTTATCCCCTCCCCTCCCTTCTTTTGTTCTTGGATTGCTAAAATTTAAGTTATTGACATAAAAATTATTCTGATTCATTGTAAATTACAGCACTAGCTATAGTAAATTAAATCAAATTATTTAATAACGTCCACTTTTTCCAACTAAAGCTAATTGGGGTGGGTTATCTACAGGTTATCACCCTTTTCTTGCCAGGGTGGGACTAAGGATTTTATTTAATGAATTGCGTTACTAAATAAATTCCTCTGCCCAGGCGAACTCGCCACTCTAGGTTTACCATGTGAGATTAAGGTCAACGCTTTAACTCACATGGCTAACCTGAGCCCCATAGTTAGCTATAGTAAATAGTTTTCAATAAAATTAATGTGTTATATTCAGATATATTTCAATAATTGTGTTTCTTTCCGGTCTAGAATATTTCCATCTGTATATTCAGTTCTGCGAGGTTGGCTGACCTGTTTGTTCACAATTACGACGCTTTCCACCGAGGTTATTAACATGTACAGTGATTGAACGATTTCTCATTACCGTTTGTATTTATTCACTTATATATTCATGGTGGTGTTACCAGTAAGTAGATATATCTATTGTAAACCTTCACGTGGGAAACCTGCTTAGTTCACGCAGCCCCTGCTTGACAGAATTTTTAATTGTAACCATTGGCACTAAACTATGAAAAAAACAATAGTATTGTTATGTTTATTACATAAACAATAAACGTTTATTTGAGTTCTTTTGGATAGCAAAATTAAACACATATTAGCTTTATCACTGCACAATTTATTTGATAATGCACAACACACTTGGTAAATAATTCTTAACTATTACTCACGGTATAGGCTGATAGCTTCACTGTTCTTCTTATTACACAGTCCAATAACTTACTCACGATCACTGGAGTTCACAAAAACACGGCACTGCACTGTCCTTTACTATACTGTTCTTTACAGAATCATGGCACTACACTGTTCTTCACATTAAAACACATTACCACACTGCAACTAAAACGCACTGTTCACTAAAGCTGCACTGAACGCACTGTTTTTCGCTTGAAAAGAGCTTAGAACAAACTAACTCTCGGGACGAGCTGGACCGCTTTTATAGACGAGCGGCGACATCAAAGGAGAACGCCGAGAATGGGCTAGATGCTTAGTCTAGACACTTATGACCCCAACGGTCCTTCCATCAGTCGGCTCCTTTTAACTTCTTCGTACTTCTTAAATATATGATTAACTCTGTTTAATTTTACATGTACGTCTTTTTCACAATAGTATGTTTAATTTTTGGTTTTGTCACCAGATTTCTCGAGAGGTAGACATGCAGCAGAGCTCTCTGACGTGCGCTACCCTAGGGAATGGAGGGCAGATGCTGTTCCTGGGTGGCGAGAAGAGCTGTGTAGTATCCCTCTTCTATCCACTAGTCCATCCTCCAAAGTGGGCAGAGTTCGTCATGCACAGCCGTCCTCTCGCCGATGTAAGGCAATTTTATCAAGTGAACAAAAAGAATCAATAAGGATAGAAATATAAGTCTTTCCTATTAATGTGCCTCTTACTATTGAAACACGTACGGACTGACTGCAGGAACACGTCCAAACTTAACAACTACCATACTTACCTACGCGCAGTGTTTCGATTTGTACAAGCTAGGTGGACAAAATTATTTTTCGGTATTTTTACATTAGCTACAACCAATTAAGTAATGGAATTATTTAAAAAATACGTCACGCAGGGGCTGCGTTAACTAATCAGATTTCCCACGTGATGTTTCACAATAAATACGTCTACATTACTAGTAACACTTAACACCACCGTGAATATTAAGTGAATAAATACAAACAGCAATAAGAACTTTCCGTCAATTTACTTTGTAATAACCTCCATAACTTAGAGCGTGTGAATTTTAAACAAACAGGTCAGCCCAATCTCTTAGAGCTGAATAGATAGCTTGAAATATTCTTCACCCGAAAGGAAAACAATTACTGAAATGTAACATTAATTTTATTGAAAGCTATTTACTATATCAAGTATTGTAATTTATTATGAATCAATAATTTTTATCTCAATGACTCAAATTTCAGTTATCCAAGAACTAAAGAAGGGGGACGGATGAACAGAACGTATTTGCATGTACCTCGTACAATAAGGACTCTTAAAAGAATATTTGGTATTTAAGCTCCGAATAAAGTGGTTTATTATATAACAGAGTATTGTTTATGCGACATGACTAGGAATGGAGGTTTGCTGAAGGCTGAAAACTAAAAAATGCAAATATTTCGGTTAATATTCAAGAGATATTTCGAAATACCCCCCCTCCTCTAAGCTCCTCTCCCAATGGTCGGGTTTCTGCCATTAACGAACTTGACCTTCCTTTTTACATATAAGGATTAAATATCGAATTTGGTAACGATCAACCAAACGTTGTGCCCACTAGAGCGTTAACAGATAAGTATATATATATATATATATATATATATATATATATATATATAGAGAGAGAGAGAGAGAGAGAGAGAGAGAGAGAGAAATACAATTTTGAACAGAAGTCATTTTCGTCATCTTCTGGGTAGAATCAATGGACATTTGAAGAAATGTTTCAGAAATCGTGTCATGAGTAGAATCTCTATCGCTGATTTCTTCTAAGGAAAATCTACTAAAAATGGTCCTTATCGATTATTGCGAGGCCACCCATTTAAAGACGATCATTAAATCATGTTAAAAAAAAACAACACTTTATTATTTAAAATAGCACTTTATTTGAATAACAAAATGTAATTATAAATTAGAGTTAGCCCAAAACTAGACGATGTTGGAGAGTAGCTGCATAAAGCGGTCGTCCCCGTCCGCCGTCAGCCACATCAACTCTGCAAGGTAGCTGTCCAAGTGATGTTAATAAACGAAGAACCAGTTTTTCTTTGCACTACAATACTTACAGTTAGGTTTTAAAAATGTTCGAAAATACATCCATCCTCATTTATGCCTTTCAAAAGGCGGTATCTGAAATCCCTTTTGGCACTGTCTATTTCTGCTACTGAAATTGAATTTATCTGATTTTATTTATCATGTCTTCAAATATTCTGCGACCTGTTTTGGTAGGGATGCCTTTGACCCTCCCACATAGAAAATAATCCATTTCTGTCAGATCTGGTAACTTGGCTAGCCACTCAATGTGCAAGCTGCGAGTCGCAGGAATGGAAATGGAACTCAGTGTCTGTCGCAGCCTGCGTTCCATTTCTTTGTATCAGGGATATGTCTTTTATTTAAAACTCTTCATTTAGGAAGCGGTTGAAGGCTGTACCACTCAATGTTTTATCAAAAAAAATGTGGACCGATCATTCTTTGCAGGAAGATAAAGCACAATGTTTTTTTGACATGAAACTATGCAGGTGGAAAAATGTATTTCATTTACAAATAATTAATACGTTATTAGTTTAAAATAAATTAATTTTAGAACGTTTTTTTTTTGATATTGATGTTTTCTGAAGTAAATATTTTTATTAAAAACTATTAAAAAAAATTGGATTCGTTATTTCATTTTAACTTCGTATTTTTTTAATGAATTTTTTTTTAGAACCCATTCCTTTTCCCGTTGACTGGTTTCAAAGATAATCTTGATGGCTACAATTTTTATGTCGCAGCATTTTCTAATAAAACGTGCCGTTTATGAAATGAAGTTTTGTGCATTTTACGGCTCAAGGATGCGCCAAACCGAAATATTCACTGATATGAACCTGTTTTAGAATTTGATTTTCTTTATGGTCGCTCGAGAAGTACTAGAGAATGTTACGATGTCAAATATGGACTGAAAAGATTCTCGATGGGTCACAATTATGGCACACCAAGTCTCAGCCTTTTTTTATTAGTACAATTGGCGATTTTAAGGGGGGTGGCACGGGAACTTGGGACACCCTGTATGTGTGTATGTATGTATATATATATATATATATAGGGCTAGTGTTGCACAGTGTTAATTGAAACACTGTGCAACACTAGCCCACATCTGGACAACATCTTCCATATTCTACAGCTTATATTGTGTGACGGATTTAAAGTACTAAAAAAAATTATGTATATATCTATGTTATGTATTTGTGAATATATTTTCTCTAAATTCTATGTATCTGGAACGTTTTTAAATATCAAATATATAATTAATCTTTTTTTTTTCTTCTCATAGTAAACCTATGAGGAGTTATTCATTTCAATACATGTTCCATTGCCACATGACATATTACATGTAAGATTATGTTTAAATACATTTTTATTTTACACTATATATACGTTAATCAACCATATAATCAAATATAATAAAAAAATGAATAATAATAATAAAATAAAATATTAAAATAAGTAAGATAATTACATATAAAATTAATATATGAAATGAATAAAAAAAAAACAATTAAAGTTAAGCTCAACAGATGTTTAATTTGCAAGTCTATGTAAGGTAAATATATTGAATTATAATTCCCATTCCTCACAATCAACTTTACATTCTAATGTATTTTTGCTACATCCATATCTATACTTTTGATAAACATTATAAGTTCTTTATTATATTTATTAAATATAATATGAGGTGGTTCTGGCCAATTACCTCCTTTTAAAATTATGTTCATTATTAAATTTGATCTATTTTGATAAAATGTTAAACAGTCATAAAGTATATGTAAAAACGTTTGTGTTGTCTGTGAGTCGCAAGTACATTTATCATTGTCTTGAATTTTAAATCTGTTTAAATAATGTCCTGTCTGTCCATGTCCCGTTAGAAATTGTGTGCATTTGTGATGGTGGCTCTTAATTGTGTTGTAGTTGTTGTGAGTTATATTTGGTATGTATTGATGTAAGCTGTAAGATAGTAAATAATTAATCATTAAGAAATGCTAAAGAAATGTTTGAGGACAATAAAAGGCATTTTTTTCTTCTTAGATCGTCATAACTCACGATGATAAAACGCTGATAACGACAAGCGAAGAGGGGTTCCTGTGCATCTGGCGTATCTGGTGCAGCGACGAGAAGAGGATGGACTTGAACCGTGGGTTCGGGCACGTGAGCGAGCTGCTCCTCAGCATGGAAGAGCTAGAAGCTATGACTAGCAGCATCAGGGAGCTGAGTGACAGGCTGGAGGAGAGCGAGGGAGAGCATGAGTATGCCATCAGGCAGATAACTGCCAGCAATGAGACCGCACTCAGGGATACAAACACCAATTACACTGCAATCATTGACGACCTCAAATTCAGGATTAAGGTATGCTCGGCCTGAGTCTGAATAAAGTCTGTCACGCAGAGGCTGCATAAACTGAGCAGCTTTACCACGTCCTAGTATAGCATACATGTGACCTTATCTCACAATATACTAAAAGATTTCGTCATCTCATGTGTAGGATCGATGGATATTTAAGGAACATTTTCAAAAATCGCGCCAATTTTCCCTTAAGGGAAATCTGCTAAATGAGGTCTATTCACAACTATATATATATGGGGTGACCCGTGCCACCCCCTCCCCCTTAAAATCGCCAATTGTATTAACCCTCGGTCGGGCGCGTCAAGAATATTTCGCCTTAGGGCGCGTGTATCTCAGAGATCATCCTCAACCGTTTTTACGAAAATACAGTTTTTTAATATATATTTTGCACTAAAATGTTCAGTGTGTGATTAGAAACCATAACAGAGGAAGTATTTGTAAGAAATAAATAAATATTTTTGAAAATTGACAAGTAATATAATAAAAAAAAGCTTGATAGATAAAATCATCAAGTTCATTATAGATTCTTTATAATCAAAACAGTGAACGATAATTTTTAAAATATAAATAAAAATACAAATATCAAAAGAAATTGTTTAAATGCACATGTCTTAAATATACATAATTCATTTCAGTTTGTGAACAATATAAACAAATTTTCTAAATATAACTGTATTCAAAAATAAGTACACGAAATCACTTTTAGATAAGAATTATTAAAAATCATCTAAATTTTAATGTGCCAATCCTTTTAAAAATAGCAGTTTAATTATTGTTTCTTTTGCAAGGCTGCATTACAATTAGGACAAAGCATGGAACTATGTTGTAAGCAAATTTTGTTTTTCCAAATCTCACAAGAGTAATTAGTAAACCTACTTTTCTTTTCAGTTTTGCTTGGTTCACATCATTTTCTTTTGTTCGTTGTAGCGGAAGGACTTTTTTTATGCTGTTCTGTACTTGAGTTCAATGTATGGTCCAATGAGTCTCTGTACTCTTCAACTTTCGTCCTTAGTGCGGTTACTAAACGTGCACTGTTGTCACTGTGTCGTACAATATTTTCTTGTATAAGTTCTTCTTTCTTGTATAAGCTCATGAATGAGCAAAATAATAGAAAAATAGGTGTATATGATTCCACTTAATAAAGAGAAACTTAATTCATGTATATATTTATGAAATACAGATTTGAAAAAAACTTCCTTGGTGAGGCGCGTGGTATCTAGGAGATTAAACTGAATGACAGGTGAAACACACGACTCCATCAAACACAGTGACACAACAGACCTTGAAAGAGTCCTCTATACCACATAACTCGAAGCACTACACCACCACTCTCTGCTAGGAAGAGTGGCAAATATCTCTCTAGAAACTGTGTATCTCAGAGATTAAGCGCCCGACGAAGGGTTAATAGAAGAACACTCAGACTTAGTGTGCCATAATTGTGACTCCTGAAGAATCTATTCAGTCCATATTTAACCTCCTAACCTTCTCCAGGAACCATAATTTTAGAATTTTCAATGGAATGCCATACTTTTTGCCGCGGATTCTTGCAGAAAATCAAATTCACAAACGTGTTTATATCGGTGGATTTTTCTATTTGACGCATCCTTTAGCCGTTAAATACTTTGGAACAAGTCTACGGGAATAGGAATGGATTCTCAAATGATGAAAAAAAAAAAGAACAACCAAGTAAAAACATATTTACTTCAAAAACCAAAACATAAGCGTTCTCAGAATTAAGTTATTTAAAACTAATTGAGTAATAACTATTTGTAAAAGGAATACATTTTTCCACCTGCACAGTTTCATGTAAAAAATCTGTAGAGTATGTTTCAGGGAAAGAATCATCGGCTCACATGTTTTGATGAATAGTACAGTTTCTGCCGCTTCTTAAATAAAGAATTTCTAAATTAAATAGAAGACAACCATCATAACCATAACATAACGGGGCAAAAAAAAAGAGATATGGCTGCCCGATGGATCTCCTCCCCACTTCTCTTTTTCGGCTCACATAACGGTAGGACGTTTTGGTGAACATACCAGTGAATCAAATTTCCTTTCAATGTGAGAACAAAATGTGATAAACGGCAAACTTATTTATCAGATTTTCAATAAGGGAAATCAGCTATTGAGGTCGTACTCATGACGCGATTATCGAAATTTTTCTTCAAATGTTCATCGATCCAGGAGATGACGAAAATGAGGTCCGTTCAAAACTCTCTGTATATATATATATATATATATATATATATATATATATATATATATATATATATATATGTCTGTTACCGCTCTAGCGGTCGCAATTATTGTTTAATCGTTACCAAATTCGATATTTAGTCGTTTTATGTAAAAAGAAAGATCAAGTTCGTTAACGGCTGAAATCAGGCTGGGGGAGGGGGGGGGGGTTTAGAGGAGAGGATTTTAGAAAATTTGAAATATCTCCGTTACCATAGGTCGGATCGAAAACTTGTATAGAACCAATCTTCTTGAAAATTAAATGTACTATAAATATTGTTATATACATTTATTCACTATCTTGAATATTAACCGAGATATTAGCATTTTTCAGTTTTTAGCCACCAGCAAACCGCCACTTCTACTCATGTTACAAAAACAATACTCTGCTACATAATAAATCACATTGCTTGAAGTTTAAATACCAAAAATTTATTATACGAGATAAATGCAAATATGTCCTGGTGACCCCCCCGCCGTCATAAGGTTTCGGACTACTAAAATTTGATTGATTGAGATAACAATTATTCTGACTCATTATTAATTGTAGTACTAGATGTAGTAAATAGTTCTAAGTAAAAATAATATGTTATATTCTGATATATTTCAGTAATTGTTTTTCTTTCCGGTGTGAGGCGGGCAGACACGTTTGTTTACATTTCCAACCTCCCCATTTTCCTGTCGGCAGGTTATTGAAATTGGATGAAACATTTCTTATTTCCGTTTGTATTTATTCACGGTGGTGTTGTGTTACCAGTATGTAGATTTATCTATTACTAAACTTCACGAGGGAAATCTGCTTAGTTTACGCAGCCCCTGCGTGACGGACTTTTGTATACTTGCCCTATGAAGTTGGCTTTAATGATACAAAAGAAATTGGCCTAGGTTAATTATTCCTTTGATTGAAATTCCCACAACTAAATTCCTTCTAATCATAGTTTCAATACATTAATTCCATGATCCATTAGATTTTCTAACCGTTTATTAAATTTTAGCAAATGGAACGAGAACATTTAGTGGAAATAAATAAATACCAAACCAAATTGAAAGAAGAACTCGGAAGCCATGGTGATGCGATGGACCAACTAGAAAAACGTTACAGCGATAAACTTCTAGCAGAATTGAGAAAAATAGAAGAATTAGAAACACTTCAAGATGAAGCTAAAAAAGACTTATCCAGGTGAAGTTTTAATTTTTAATTTATCTTCTTGAACATTATAGGATTATTTCAGAATTCATTCCTCTTCTCATAGACGTGTTGTGGGGTCTCAAAGATAATTTTGTTGGATACAACTTTTGAGGAAATGTTTCAAAAATCGCGCCATGAGCTGATTTCCCTTAAGGCCTTCTTCTCTACAAGAACTTTATAATTGTTAGTTCCACTCCCGTGATTTTTCCCCCCGGAGTATTACTCCATATTATTGTGAGCCACTTAATTCCCTAGTTCGTTGGATCAGGAGTTTCTGAGCACGGAGCGAATCACAGTTATTCCTTTCACTATTCATAGTACTTTTTTTTTAGGGTAAAAGAGGAAATGGAGGAAAAAATGCAAGCCGCACTAACAGAACTTGAGGCGGAAAAAAATACCGTAATTGAAGAGAAGGATGACAAAATTAAAGAGGTGCGTGATTAATTTCTTCACGGTTTCTTATAATTTTGAAAATACTATTAAGAATATTAAATCTGCATAAATAAAACTTACATTTTTCTATAATTCTTTTTAAATTCATTAGGAATAATGTTTTTCGGGATGAGGTGTTTGTGGTTACTCTAATCAAAACTGGTGCGATTTTCTAAATATAAACCCTTTGAAACTTAAAGGTAATTTAACTAAGGATAGCTATGAACTTTCGTGCGTCTGTTGGGAAAGTTACAGTTGACTCAAACACAGTACCCTAAAACTAACCCGACTTCTGAACATCATTACCAAAAATATTTTACTTCTTTACTAACAGACAAGAAACAAGACCTATTTATTTACACGAACGGATCCAAAACGGATCAAGGAGTAGGGGCAGCTGCAATTGTTGGATCACCTAACTTTCAATTAAAGCTGCCAGATGAGACTAGCATAAATGCAGCTGAGCTTGAAGCCCTGAAACTTGCGATAGACAACATAACTGAAACTACGGACACGGGCATCATAATTTGCACTGACTCTCTTAGCTCATTACATTCATTAGAAACATATACAGTTCACATCCACTCATCTCGTACATATTACACAAAATCGAGACATTAAACAAAAGAATAACTATGTACTGGTTACCTGGACATACAAACATAAGACAAAGCACACAAGTAGACGAACTCGCCAAATCAGCTACTCAAAAAAGAATTCACGACAACACATATTGTACACACCAAGATATTCAAACCCAAGAAAAACATATGATACTCAATTCATGGCAGATATTTTGGTTTGCCACAACTGACAACACACTTCGAGAACTTAAACATATACTTGGTGAATGACCTTCCTCAAAAAGGCTATTTAGAAGAGAAGTAGTTTTAACGAGGTTAAGAATTGGCCATTCTCGACTGACTCACACTTACTTACTGGAGAAGAGGACCCCTAGAGTCAACACTGTAACTGTAGACTTAATATAAAACATATGCTAACTGACTGCTATCTAAAGACTCACATAGACCTACCATACACTTTGATTGAATTACTACATGACCGTAGCCAGTATATATACCGTGTATTACTTGATTTTCAAAAAATTATAATGTAGGACAATACTGAAAACATTGGCAGAAATGAGCATACTTACGTAAATATAATAAAGTGTTTATAAGAATTTAACTGATTCGCCGCTAAATCGCCCCAGTCCCGAAATGCGATTATTGTAAGAATAAATAAAACGTTTTTCCATGTATTATTAAATTAAAAATATTTCATATTCCACTAGATTACCTCCCGCCATGGATTGGTTAATTTTCACAATTCTAGGATACTAATTAATCTTGTATTTCTGCAGAATCAGCAGCTTGCTCAGTACACCCTTCTCAACCAGAATTGACCTTTCTCATTTCCTTTTGTCCTGGTGTGTCTAGGAACTCAGATCAATGAAACAACTTTAGTCCAGATATCTTTTGCAATTCCTCCCTGCATTCTTCCATTAAATAGTAATGAACTGTATTGGGAGCTAATCCCTTAATAACAGTTTGGCGGTCCAAAGTAGGGTTTTACTTTGAAGTCAAGACCAATATTTGTATTACTATTGGGTATACCGTATTACAAATATAAAGGGTTTTTATTTTATTTTAAAGCTGTATTGAAGTATTAATTTTAAATTTTGACTCACAATTCTGATCAGTAGATATCAATTGACAAACGTTACAAGATAACACATGTTGAGAAAAAGTCATTCTTTTTGGTATCTAACTAGCACTATCTAGAATGGTATTTTTATTTAGAATCCAACAGGAACTCCTTAATATCTTCAAAATGCAATGAAAATTGTGACTTCCCTATTCTGGGACAAACTTGTATACTAATATTACTAGAGCATGGCTTACCTGAATTTACAGAAAGCTCCAGTTAGCTGTTGCTCAATGGTCAGCCAGTGAGGTTGGTCTCAACCGAACCGAATTCGGAAATGTTTAATCAATGAATTCATTTATATTCAACTAATCCCCGCTTCACGCATGTCGCCAGAGAATGGCTGACAATAAACGACATTTTCGGTATGTATAGAATATGAAGTGATTATTCATTGACCAAGTTTATCAGATCTTGAAATTTTGACTTGAACCATTTTTAGCCTTCAACTTCGGGTAGCAAACTTAGTGATACATAAAGGCGAAAACTAATGTTTGACTAAATTACAAAAATACAGGCATTGGCCATATTTAGCTCTCCATAAATTATGTTTTCCAGTAAAATATCAATAATTTACTTACAGCTAGAAAGAAAATTGTTGAACGCAGAAGACGAGAAAAAACATATCAAACTCCTTCTGCTAGATGAATTTAACAGCGAAAAAGAAAGAACAAAATACGTCTATGAACAAGAAATCCAAGGAAACCAAAAAATGCTGAATGAAATTAAAGACGAAAATGGGGTCTTGGTGAAAACATCCATACTGTAAGTAAATGGCTGTTCATTAATTAAATCAGAGTATTCAAAAACATTCACAACCTCAGATTCCATCTGTTTTACATTCCAATTATACCCAAGGGTAATGTCTATGACTGACTAAATATGTGTTGTCTCTCGTCAATGGTCTATTAGACAGGCAGTTCATTGGTTCATCAAAGTCATTTAATTGCAATGAGCCCTTCCAAAGCACGTGCCGTGAATTAACTACTGTATGGAGGATTGGATAGTATATCTAAGTCATTTAGATATAACTAGCTAAGGTACCCGGCTTCGCTCGGGAAATCATTAGAGGCTGAATATTGAGGGTATTTTTATAGCAAGGCTTCAATGTGTACAAATTTACTTCCTGTCTGGGCGTATTATTTTTCTATAACGACCAGGAAACCGTAGGAGACTTATGGAATAGAAAATTTAATTTAAAAGAGTACATGAAAATGTGTTCCCAATCAATCCCTCTCGACTGTTTGACACACCGTGAATAATTCAAATCATGCTAAATAGTATTTATAATGCACATATTTTCTGTCAAACCCACTCCGAGTACACATAGTTTACAAATAGTCGGTTGTAAGTAGAATGAAATACCAATAGTGACAACATTTAACAGAAAATAATTTAACACAGTTACCTCCGTGCAACTTCCCCTTCCGCTTGAGAGATATCAACATTGCTATACTTGATAGTTATACATAGTACATAGTTGTTTCAGAGATTTATAACCTCACAAATCCGAATTATACATAGAACTACCATATAAGTCTAAAAACATAACATTATTATACCTATATCAAATAAACATTAATTAGTACTAATACAATTGGTTACTCCCGCTATAGTTTTTGCGTATATCTCGTTTATACTTTGTTAAACGACAAAAGTGGATGCATCAAAAGTTACTCTAAATAACAAAATAAAAATTCTGTAATGTGCCAAGTAAGTGTAAAGTCATTTAGGTATAATTAAATATCTCGTCAAAGGTCAATTCGACAGAAAGTGCATTGTTTATCAAATTCATTTAATTACAATTTGACTTCCCAAAACCCATGTCGAGAATTAACTACTGGAGGATTGGAAAGTTTATACAAGTCGTTTAAATGCAATTAAATAACTCGTGAATGATCTATTAGACAGGCAGTGCATTGGTTTATGAAAGTCATTTAATCTCAATTAATCCTTCCAAAGCTCCTGTCGTGAATTAACTACTGTATGGAGGATTGGAAGATGTATCATTAGTTCTTCGAAGTTAAATTTATTCATTATTATAGTTATTATTGTTAAAGTTATTCAAATGCAATTAAATTTCTCCTGAATTGTCTATTAGACAGACGGTTCAATGGTTTATCAAAGGCATTTAAGTCCTTAGGAATCCTTGTATTGTCGACCTTCGGAAGCAGCTTTCGTGAATTAACTACTACATAAAGAATTCTGAGGCTTATCCAAGTTAACTAGTAATAATTAAAAGTTTTAAAGTTCTTCTTGTGATTTACTATTATTTGAAGGATTCTCGGATGTACCCAAGTTAATAACCAGACTTTTTCTAAGTTCCTCTTTTAAATTTACTATTATATAGAAGATTAGGCTGTTAATCTAAATCAATCTATTGACCTTCTAGGATTCACTATTTTGGCGAGTTTTCTAATCAAACTGTTATAACTATATCTTCCGAAGTAGTTCTTGTGAGTTGGCTTCTGCGTGTAGGGTTGGGAGAACAATACAACGAAATAAACTTACATCACAATTGCAGTGTTGGACTAGAGCCTACTTCCAAAGCCTTTGTCTTTGTCACTGTTGTGACGATTGAGAGCTATTTCTCATTTTGTAATTCGATAAACACCTGAACCTTCCATTTTAGAAAGTGTATTGGACTACATACGTGTATACAGTAATAATGGATTATTGCTAAAATTTATAGCATCATTACTTTGAATAGGATGAAGAAAGACATAAACAAGCTGAAAGGGACAGTGAGCAAACTTGAAGATGAGCTCAGTAAGAAGGATGAAAAGCTGAAATTTGCATTAGAGGTAATTCACAGTGTCACAGTCATTAATATAAGTTAAGCAAAGGCTTATTATTAAAACAGTATAATTCAACTAAAATAGACCTATTATCCTTGTTCCCAATAGGAATAATGGAGCATTAACTACACTTAATCATTGAGCCTAGGATTAAAAAACCGACAATGACTGCTCGAAAAAAAATGTATTGCGAGGTTACAGCTGAAACTAAATAATCTTCATCAATTATTATGTGAGAAACATGATGCTCTCTTTGTTTTCTTTCGTTCTTGTACACTTTGTTCCGATACAATGACGATTAAATCTGTGTCATGTGGTTTCAAAAAAACAAAAGTCAAAATGATAAAAATAAACAATTAGATACAAGAGTTAATAAAAGAATAAAGGAACATAAGAAGTATACAAAAACACAAAACAAACCTTAAGTAATAGACATAAAATATTTATCTTTTTGTTTTCTATTTTA
Source organism: Riptortus pedestris (assembly GCA_019009955.1). Lineage (NCBI taxonomy): Eukaryota > Metazoa > Arthropoda > Insecta > Hemiptera > Alydidae > Riptortus > Riptortus pedestris. The sequence goes on from CM032233.1 coordinate 9,019,742, forward strand.
TGTCTCTATTCGTTAACTTTTATTTTAAAATGAATACAACAAAAGGTTATCTACAAGATAGTGAAAAATAAAATTTAATAATAAAGTTTTCAAGTGGTTTCAAAAATCAAAAGCTAAAATAATAAAAATAAACAATTGAAATGTGTTTATTTCCATTAAATTTTATCACAATATAATGGAATACGTATATAAACAATTGTCTAATATAATGTCAATTAAAAAACTAAAAACAAGAGTTAATAAAATATTAAAGGGTCAAAGAAGCTTTCAAAAACACAAAAAACCTTAACTAATAGAAACATCAAATATTTATGTTTTTGTTTTCTATTTTATGTCTCTACTTGTTAACTTTTATTTCATAAAGTATGTAACAATAGGTCATCTAAAAAGAGCGAAAATAATATTTATAAATAAGGATTGACCAATTAAATTGACATTTCGAACTTTAAAATTTGACAACAGTATGTAACAAAATCAGAATCAATATATAGAATAACGAAAAAGAGACTTTTAATTCTGAATATCCGAAATGATAATCCGCGGTCTCGCTATATTATAATGTATTTATTAAAATCGTCTTCATATAGATGTTTTAAACAGTTCGAAACCAATGTAAATGAAATAATAATTAAAGAAGACGAAAACTGACCTTGGTTTGGGTTAGCTGTAACGATTATTGGAAGTACTTTTCGAATGAGCTAATTTATATATATTTGCTTATTTGCAACAATATTAAATGTAACAAGTAAATGATATGAATGATAATAATAATTGGCTTGATTAACGACTTGAGGTGGGAAGTTGACCATTGACAATACCTACATTGGATTGTATTATACGGAGTTATACTGTGCACTACACAAGAAGATCTCTGGGCGACTTATGCTTCAGACGTTGTCTTGGGTTTTCTGGAATATGGCTTGATGAAAGTGATTCGACTAAAGGATTAGAATTTGAAGGAAGGAGAGAGTGGGATTTCTGATATCGGGATTTTGCAAGGGCATGGAAAAAAGGAATGTTGAGGTCGTTATGGAGAGTTAAATTGGATACGTAAAATGGGTAATCTGTCATTTTGTGGAGTATTCTGGATTGGAGGGTTTGGATTTTGTAGGACTTTGAAGGTTTAATGGAACCCCAAAGTTCAAGTTCGTATGACCATATTGGCCTGAGTACTGTCGTATACATTAATCATTTCTTTTGTAGTAATAGTTAAGATCTGTTGTCAAGTAGTATTAGTAGAAATCAGTACCGTCGATTCAGTTCTTGTCTTTTTATTGTGATGTGGGGTTTCCAAGTTAGTCGCTTGTCTAATGTGAGTCCTAGATACCTAATTTGTGATTTCTGTGGAATTAGTGTGCTGTTGAGTGCAACTGGAGGGTAAATGGAACGTCGGAGAATAAATGTTACATGGCTTGATTTGCTGCAGTTGACCTTGATCCTCCATTGAGTCAGCCAGGATTCTAGCAGAGCTAGGTGTCCTTGTAAAGATGCGGATGCCATATTTGGGTCTGAGTTGGACGTCAAGATTGCAGTATCATCTGCATACGTGAGAAGGTAAGTTTCAGGATGTGATGGTATGTCGGCACAATAGGCAAGGAATAAGAATGGACTTAGGATACCCCCGTGTGGTACACCTGCCAGCTGGGGGAATAAGGGAGAAAGTGAGGTACCAAATGAAACTTGAAAATGTCTGTCGGAAAGGTATGATTTAAGGATGAGGCATGAGCCAATTTAATTCAATTAAAATAATTTCTGGTTTATGTAACTTTATCAGTTGAAATTTGTATAATTTATTTACATTCTTATTTAATACTTTATTTTCATTATTTAGTACAAGTAAAATAAATTAATAGTACTCAGTTAGAAAATAGACTACGAGAATGTAAATTTAATACTAGATTTAAAATGAAAAAGTAAAGAAAGTAAATATTATTACTTATTATAATATGAAAATATTATTTATTTTAGGAAATAGAAATAATCAAATCTCAACTGGATGAGAAAGAGAATGTTATAGCCAAAAAAGACAGGCTCTTAGTAAAAATAACAAAGCAAAGTGATGTCTACAAAAGAGAGCTGCTTTACAGAGACACGACCGTTGAAGCTTTACTTCAGAAAATAGCTCCAAAGGATAATGAATTAAAATTAAAAGAACGTTCAATAGAAGAGGTAAGAAGTTACTCATGTACATGGGCACGCCCTTCCCTATAACATTGTCAAGTTCGGGCCAAATTTAGAGATTAATTTAATATTACAACACTATTTAATTTAAATAGAATTGGGAATTCTTATTTAAAAAGCACTAACAAATTTCACTCAGATTCAGTTCAGTTAAGAAGTAATTTACTTCTATTCACAGCGGTATAGGACTAGTGCTGTTGTTACTATGTTTTTTCAGGAAAAGTGAAATGTAGCTTTCCTGCATTAAGTCTTTTTTTTTTTTTTTTTTTTTAATATTTATTCGTTTATTTGCAACAACATAATTAAATATTACAAGCAAATGATATGTTAGAAAAAGTGGCTTGACTATTGACTTGAGGTGGGAAGTTGTCCATCGACAAGACCCACAATGGAGGGAACATTGGGTTGTTTATGGAGTTAAACTGAAACACTACACGAGAAGATCTCTTGGCCACTTACGCTTCAGACGCCGTCTTGGGTTTTCTGGAATATGGGTAGATGAAAGTGATTCGACTAAAGGAATAGGATGTGCGGGAAGGAGAGAGTGGAATTTCTGATATCGAGATTTGGCGAGGGTATGGACAAAAGGAATGTTAAGGTCATTATGGAGAGTTAAATTGGATACTTAAAATGGGTAATCTGTCATTTTGTGGAGTATTCTGGATTGGAGGGTTTGGATTTTGTAGGAATTTGAAGGTTTGGTGGAACCCCAAAGTTCAAGTCCGTACGTCCATATTGGTCGGAGTACTGTCGTATAAATCAGTCGTTTGTTGTGTAGTGATAGTTTAGATCTGTTGTCAAGCAGTCTAAGTAGAAGTCTGTACCGTCGGTTCACTTCTTGTCTTTTTAGTGTGATGTGGGGTTTCCAAGTTAGTCGCTTGTCTAATGTGAGTCCTAGATACCTAATTTATGATTTTTGAGGAATTAGTGCGTTATTGAGTGTAACTGAAGGGCAAATGGAACGTCGGAGGGTAAATGTTACATGGCTTGATTTGCTGCTGTTGACATTGATCCTCCATTGTGTCAGCCAGGATTCTAGCAGAGTTAGGTGTTCTTGTAGAGCTGCGGATGCCATATTTGGGTCTGAGTTGGAAGCCAAGATTGGAGTATTATCTGCATACGTGAGAAGGAGAGTTTCGGGACGTGATGGGATGTCGGCAGTATAGGTAAGGAATAAGAAAGGACTTAGGATGCCCCCCTGTGGTACACCTGCCAGCTGGGGGAATAAGGATGAGACTGAGGAACTAAATGAAACTTGGAAATATCTGTCGGCAAGATACGATTTAAGGATGAGGTAGTATGTGAAAGGGAGTGTATTTTTTAGTTTGAACAATAAACCTTTGTGCCACACCTTATCAAAAGCTTGGGATATGTCAAGGAAGACTCCACTGCAGTACTTCTTGTTTTCGAATGAGGAAGCGATAATATCAACTATTCTGTGGCATTGCTGGACTGTGGAATGGGATTGTCGGAAACCAAATTGATGGGGAGGAAGTATGGGGTCAAGGAGGGGATATAGACGTTTAAGGATGAGTTTTTCAAGGATTTTTCCCATTATGGGAAGGAGTGCAATGGGACGATAGGAAGAAGGGAGTTGTGACGGTTTTCTAGGTTTAGGGATCATATGGATGACGGAGAATTTCCAGAGTAGAGGGAAGTAGGTTGTTCTGAGGACAGCATTATAGATATAAGTGAGAAAGAGGACAGCTTTTTTCGGGAGATTTTTGAGGATGCGAGAGGTAACAAGGTCATAACCTGGTGCCTTGTTGGAAGGGAGTTTTTTAATGATATTAATAACTTCAGAGGGATTGAATGCAGGAGGAGGAATCGATAAGGGAAGAGGAATGTCCAGTTGATTGGCGACAAAGGAAGAATGGCGGGGGTCTTGGATATCGTCGTGAGGAGTAAACACCTTGGCCAAGTGTTGACCAAACGGCATTAAGTCTTAATTTTTAACAACAAGTTTCACCACTTCAGTGGCATCTTCAGTTCATTTTTTTAAAAAAGAAGGGAAAATCTACAAAACTAGAAGAATATCGCTAATAACAAAGCCCAGTCATTGTTCATGTAACATGGAAATAACAGTCCATTCATTTTACTAAATTCTGTAATTGGCAGGTCTCACAGATTATCGATTAGCATAAGGTACAAGCATAATACAAAGAAAACACGTAATATAAAATACTATAAAATTATTGAAACGAAACTGTATTAGATAGGCCTTCTTTATTTTGGGGCATACTTAACAGAGTTTGAGGCTCTACTGTAGGAGCAATAACCAACTTTAAGATCTCTGGGCATTTAAGAATGACCCACCTTTTTTCTGGGCACTTCTCGGAGGCTGTGGATCAGATGTTATGATGGACATAAAGCGTAAGACTGTATTCGTGGCAATACGTGAACGCTTTCTGACGTTGTGCACCCAGAACCTGCGCCAATCTTTGGTCCTTGCTAATTCAGCTTCCTCTAAAAGTTCCCCAATTGGAAGTATTGCAGATTTAATCACTTATGTACTATGAATAAGGATTTTACGTACAGTTGTAGGCGTACCAAGAATACCGGCTAAAGTAAAGTGGATTTTGGATTCGACACAGAAATTTTCAAATTCAACTGTATTTACTAGTAGTTCTCAATATAACTTCAAATTAAAGGGTTGGTACCGCCAGTATAAATGGTACTGTTGTCATACCTATCAGTGAAGACCGTCGACAATGGCTGATGGTTCAGTACAGCTGGAAATTGTGCTATCAATACGATGGCACCATCTTCAAGCCCATCAAAAGTTGTACTGAGTTAGTTATCAGTCAGTCAGTAGATTTTATACGACTGTTATCCGCATTAGGTTGTTCACGTTTTAGTTCGGGTCTGTTTACTTACAGTATAGATCTGTCAAACGAAGAGTGGTTTTAGCTGTGTCCAGGTTTCTTTCGTTTGTTATTTCGTTTAAGTAGTTGTAATGGTCTGAATGTTGCTAGTGTTTAGCTGTTCGTTAATAATGTTGCCGTTAAATGTTCGTTGTTTGTGAATCTCCATGTTCTCTAGTATGTCCAATCTACGTCCTTATGCTTGACTGTGCAGGAGTTTCATACTGTCGGCAATACTTGTAGGGTCGTGGCAGTGATCATTCAAATGGTTGGCAAAGTGAGAGTCTTGTTTGTTTAGTCTGAATGGCTAGTATGTGTTCTGTGTATCGCCTTTTAAATCTCCTCCCAGTTTGTCCAATGCACTTGTTATTGCAAATGCACGTTAGTTTGTATACTCCGTTCATATTGTAAATGTCCTTGTTCTCGAGGTCATTTGTCAGCTTTTGTCGTAATGTGTTATTGGTTCTGAAAGTAGTGTGGAGTCCTTCTTTTTGTAGTACGTTGTAATTTTATATGTGTCAAGTCCTGAGTAAGTGATGGCGTGGCGTTTCGTGATTGGTTCTGCAGGGGGTGACTGTCTCGTTTTGTGTTACTGGTTAATTTCTTGAATATTTTGTCAATATTGTGTCGTTTGTAACCGTTGCTGTGTGCTTATCTCGTATATTGTCTTCAATATCGTTGTCATAGTTGTCCTTTGAGAACGGTAGTTTTTCAGTCTGTGTAGCATGTGTCGAAATGGAGTGAGTTTATGTTGAGTCAGGTGATTTGAAGTGGCGTGTATAGTCGTGTCTGTGGATGTGGGTTTTCTGAATATTCCGTATTCCAGCCTATCGGTTCGTCTGGTAATTGTGAGGTCGAGGAAGTTAAGTGTTGTCTGTTTGTTAGTGAGTATTTCCATCTTTCTGTGCATTGTATCGTATTTAGTTGTCATAATCCGTTGTACTTTCTCCAGTACGGTTGGAAATAGTGGTATAGGTTCATGTGAGTTAGTACTTTAGTTACTTGTGGGTGTAGTTAATATATCTCATTGTTCAGTCGGCCTTTTAGGATCTACAAGGATCGTATCTATGTCTTCATCCAACGTTTTTATGCGTCAGTTTTAGCAGATTTCCCTTAAGGGAAATCAGCTATTGAGGGCGTACTCATGACGCGATTTTCGAAAATTTTCTTCAAATGTCCATCGATCCTACCCAGGAGACGACAATGAGGTCCGTTCAAAATTATATATATATGTGTGTGTGTGTCTGTTAACGCTCTAGTGGTCGCATTTTTTATTTGATCGTTACCAAACTCTATATTTAAACGTTTTATGCAAAAAGACAGATCAAGTTAGTTAATGGCTGAAATCGGACCAGTGGGAGGGGGGGGGGGGGTTTAGAGGGGGGATTTTCGAAAATTCATTATATCTCCGTTACCATACGTCGGATCATAAAAGTGTATAGAACTAATCTTATTGTAAATTAAATTTATTATAAATATTGTTCTATACATTTATTCTCTATCTTGAATATTAACCGAGATATTGGCATTTTTATTAAATTTGGGCCCATAACGTACGACGGAATTTCCCGCCAAAAGCGAGTTCGGCCCTTTGCCGTAACTGTTCGGTTCTCGTATGGAGAGTTCTCTATTGTATAACTTCACGTGGGAAATCTGCTTAGTTTACGCAGCCCCTGCATGACGGACTTTTTGGTCTTATGTGCGTAAGTAATAATTCTAATCTGTACGGTTGCATAACGTAGAGGGACCTTGTTAGATAGGCACTATTTGTTGAAACGTATGTCAGTACAAATAATATGTTTTTTTTTTCCAGATTCATTGAAAATTAGTAACAATTCAATTTTGTATGGATGGAATGTTTTAAGGAATGCAACTGATTTATTCTATTGCAATGGATACATACCTTTGGACCTTACTCTCGCGGTGGAGTGTGTCAGGCGTAAAGAAATATTAGATTATCATGATTTGAGGAATTGTTAATACAATTCCAATACAATAGTTTAGAATTCTAAATATGGCTTTTGTCGACATAGCTTATGCTTATCGGAACACTGACTTGGTGGGCCTGTATTAGCTATATTATTCATGAAGTTTTGTTTAAAACAAAAAAATAACTGAAGTGGTGAAACCTGTTGTTAAAAATTTTATAATTAATGCAGGTAGACTACATTTTCTTTTCCTAGATCCTGCAACATCCATCACCCAATATAATATTCCACATTTTTGAGGGAGGGAGTCAAACTATAATGCCACGATTAAAATATAATCATTGTTGAAAGAAGTTATGAGACCTATTGGTTTGCTAACTAACCATTCTCAAACTGCATATATGAAATGTTATGCCAACTTAAGTTTTGGGTAATTGGGATGCATCAAATAACAAAATTTGAGAGTTCTCTATCTCCATCAGCTCCTTAAGTATTAATGAAATATATGGCTATAATTGTCTTATGTTAAAATTAATTTAATGCACCTCCGGTAATCGGATACCAAAAACTATGCAGCAATGCCTTGAAGACACTCAATTTCAGCTAGGTCCGAACAGAACTACAATCTCTAGCAAATAAGAAACGTATACAAATTCATATTACGCTCAACTGCAGGACTGGCTTAAGCTGATTTATACCATCTAAAACTGACTTGAAATCAGATTTGTTCACTGTCTGGTGAGAGTAATTGTGAAATAGCAAATCAAGTAGTGCGTTCGTTCGGCCAGTATAGATTGGTGCCATTTTCAGGGTAGCTTTCTCAAGCCAGCCGAATGTATCACTAGGCAAGCTCTTCTTTCCAATGATCATAAGTTGGTTACCTTTGGTCTTGTGAAGTTTGTTTATTTCGTGACGTATCCTTACAAATGGAACTAGGCTCCTCACAAATAACAAGGTCTTCTTTGGATGTCCTGGATTATTTGGCATATTTGTTTTCGTTTTGTTTTATTAGAAAGTAATCCTATTTCCAGATCAATTTAATCAATACATATATTAGCAAATTTCCCTCAAGGGGAATCAGCTATTGAGGTCGTATTCATAAGACGATTTTCGAAAATGCCCATCGATCCTAACTAGGAGGTGACGAAAATGAGTTCCGTTCAAAATTATATATGTTTATATATATATATATATATATATATATATATATATATATATATATACAGGGTGTCTCAAGTCCCGGTGCCATCCCCCCCCCTTAAAATCGCGCCAATTGTATTAATAAAAGGCTGACTTGGTGTGCCAAAATTGTGACCCCTGAAAAATCTTTTCAGTCCATATTCAACCCCGTAACCTTCTCCAGTGATCATAACTTTGTAATTTCTAATGGAATGTCCTACTTTTTATGATGGATTCTTGTAGAAAATCAAATTTTAAAACGAATTTATATGGGTGATTTTTTCGATTTGACCCATCCTTTAGCAGTAAAATGTACAAATCTTTATATCAGAAACGACACATTTTATTGAAAAATGCTGCGACATAAAAATAGTAGCCTACAAAATTATCTTTGAAACAAGTCTACTGGAAAAGGAATAGATTCTGAAAAAAAAATGAAGCATTTAAAACAAAATAACGCAAAAAGTACTCTTGAGTGAATCCAAAAAAATGTTTACTCCAAACAACATGAACATAACAAAGAACGTTCTGAGAACTAACTACACAGTAATTATTTCTAAAAGAAATACATTTTCCTAACTGCACAGTCTCACATAAAGCTATCATGTAAGGATTCGTATTTATTTAAATTTAAACAAAAAAAATGTTTACAGTATTTTTTTTAATAAGAAAAACCTTCTAAATTGGACTTTCATGAAACAGGAAACTGAAGCTAAGTTTTCATATTCGTTTCTATCAATTCCTTCTAATGAAGTAAATAAAAAAAAAAATAACATTTTAATAAAATCTTAATGGCATTTTTAAAAAGTGTATCTTCCAAAAACAAGAAAATATATTCTTTCAGTATACATCATAACACATTATAGCATATTTCACCTATAATTTGTTTCTATTATATTTTTTTCAGAAAAACAAAGAATTAATTGAATTAGAAAAGCTATGCACAATACATAAATCAGAAATAGATGGACTGAAAAAGAAATTATCTGTATCAGAAAATGAAATAAAGAAACAGAAGCTCGGACTAATTCGAATAAAGGCATTTTTGCGTAGAATACATTTGCATATTTATTTGGCAGCTTCCTACATATATCAGCCCGAAATGCTGAAAAACAAAGTTGTTGTGAGTATATAATTTGAAATTTTAGAATACTGAATTAAAAAAAAAATGAAATACATTGCTTGGGCAAATTTGTTACTGATATTCGACAGATTTTACCAAATTGATCTGTAATATGTATTTATATACCAGTTCAAATTCTAAATATCTCTATTAATATTCAAACTTATTACAAATTTTATGACCTCTAAATGTACGGGGTTTCTCAATATGAATATTAACCGAGATCACTGATTTTTAGCAGATTTCCCTTGAGGGAAATCAGCTATTGAGGTTGTACTCATGACGCGTTTATTGGAAAATTTCTTCAAATTTCCATCGATCCTACCTAGTAGATGACGAAAATGACATCCATTCAAAATTGAATATATATATATATATATATATATATATATATATATATATATATATATATATGTCTGTTACCGCTCTAGCGGTCTCAATTTTTGTTTGATCGTTACAAAACTCGATATTTAGTCATTTTATGTAAAAATAAAGATAAAGTTCGTTAATGGCTGAAATCGGACTAGAGGGAGGGGGAGTTTAAACGGGGGAATTTCGAAAATTCAAAATATCTCCGTTATTATGCATAGAATCGAAAAATTGTATAAAATGAATCTTATTGCAAATTAAATATACTACAAATATTGTTCTATACATTTATTCTCTATCTTGAATATTAACCGAGACATTTGCATTTGTATTCTGTGTGTGATCGGCAGGAGTCGGCTAAGTTCGGACTTTCCGCCGAGAGCTCTGGCGGCCGTTTCCGTAACTATTCGTCCCTCGTGAATATGTTTAGAGGTTTCATACTACTACAGTTGTTATTAGGCAGATTTCTCTATTGTAAAACTTCACGTGGGAAAGCTGCTTAGTTTGCGCAGCCCCTGCGTGACGGACTTTTTTAATTTTCAGCCTTCAGTAAACCCCCACTCCTACCCATGTCATATTGACAAGCTGTTATATCATTAACAGCTTTATTCGAAGCTTAAATACCAAATATTCTTTCATTGGACTTTTGCTGTGTGAGATACATGCAATTATATTGTGTGATGATGTCATCAATTACGATTTTACGTTCTTAACTAAAAAATGTATATTTAATCCAGACATACTAAAATTTAAATTCATTCATGACTGAAATGGACCAAGGATCGGGGAATTTAAGGGGGGCATTCGACAATTCAAAATGTCTCCGTTATTATGAGTTGTATCGAGAAATGATAAAGAAGCAAAATTGTTAAACTATTTGTGCTCTACAACTGTTGACCTTTACATGTTTTTGTAGCTCAAATATTCAGAGATTTATTCTTGTTTTCGTTCTTCAGACCTCACTTCTGCTCGCGCTTAGAAATAGAAAATATACTGTGAAAAGAAATCAATAGTGTGCCACCCCAGCACGTGGGGAATCTGCTTAGTTTACGCAACCCCTGCGTGACGGAAGTTTTAAATAATTAAGCCATCTTTGGAGCCATGTACCCTTTTAGACCACAAATATCTAGTCAAATGGCCACATAAATGTTACTTCATATTTACTTTCAAAAGTCCGTCACGCAGGGGCTGCGTAATCTAAGCAGATTTCCCACGTGAAGTTTAACAATAAATAAATCTACATACCGGTAACACAACACCACCGTGAATATTAAGAGAATACAAACGATAATTAGAAACCTTCCGACGGAAAGCATCTGAAACGTAAACAAACAGTTCTGCCAACTTCTTACCGGAAAGAAAAACAATTACTGTAATATATCTGAATATAACGTATTAATTTCATTGGAAACTATTTACTATAACTAGTACTGGAATTTATAATGAATCAGAATAATTTTTATCTCTATCAATCAAATTTAAGTAGTCCAAAAACTTAAGAAGGGGGGGGAGGGGTTAACCAGAACATATTATCTCGTATAATAAATGTCTCTTGAAAACAATATTTGGTATTTAAGCTTCGAATGATGTGGTTTATTACATAAACGAGTATTGCTTATGTAACGTGAGTAGAAGTGGGGGTTGCTGAAGGCTGAAAACTGAAAAATGCAAATATCTCGGTTAATATTCAAGATAGAGAATAAATGTATATAACAATATTTATATTACATTTAATTCGCAATAAGATTGGTTCTATACAATTTTTTGATCCGACGTATAGTAACGGAGATATTTCGAATTTCCGAAAATCCCCCATCTAAACCCCACTGGTCCGATTTCAGCCATTAACGAACTTGATCGGTCTTTTTGCATAAAATGCTTAAATGTCGAGTTTGGTAACGATCAAACCAAAATTGCGACCGCTAGAGCGTTAACAGACTAATTATATATATATATATATATATATATATATATATATATATATATATATATATATATATATAAAATTTTGAACGGACCTCATTTTCGTCATCTCCTGTGTAGGATCGATGGACATTTGAAGAAATTTTCCAAAAATTGTGTCATGAGTACGACCTCAATAGCTGATTTCTCTTAAGGGTAATCTGCTAATAGTGAAATAAATGAGAGCGAATGAATGGATTAAGACACATTGCTTTGTAGGAAGGAACAGTGGAATGTAGCACATAGCTGAATCGAGGAAGTAAGGATACATCTTGTTATCGGCTGGCGGATTCTCCCTTATCGGCAACCTGATAACACGTCCTTCGCTCTCAGATAAGCTATTCTACATAGAACAGGGGCAACCCGCGAATTTAGCAGGACTAGACTTGTAACTCCCATGGAAATCATTCAAATTATACTATAACATGATTTCTTTTAACTTTTTTTTTAGCAGATTTCCCCTAATCAGCTATTGAGGTCGTACTCATGACGCAATTTTCGAAATTTTTCTTCAAATGTCCATCGATCCTACCTAATAGATGACGAAACGAGGTCCGCTCAAAACTGTATACATTTGTCTGTTACCGCTCTAGCGGTCGCAATTTTTGTTTGGTCGTTTCCAAACTCAATATTTAGACGTTTTATCTAAAAAGAAAGATCAATTTCGTTAGCGGCTGAAATCGGCCCAGGGAGTTTAGAGGGATGAATTTGGAAAATTCGAAATGTATCCGTTACTATTAGTCGGATTGAAAAAGTGTATAGTGTAAATGTTATTGAAAATTAAATGTACTATAAATATTATTTTATATATATATATATATTCTCTATCTTGAATATTAACCGAGATATTTGCATTTTTCAGTTTTCAGCCTTCTAACCCCCCCTTCTACTCGTGTTACATAAACACTACTCTGGTATGTAATAAACACATTATTCGCAGCTTAAAAACCGAATATTATTTTCCAGAGACCTTTATTTATACGAAATAGATGCAAATATGTTCTTGTGACCCCCCCCCCAGTCTTAAATTCATGGACTACTAAATTTGATTGATTGCGATAAACATTATCCTGATTCATTATAAATTACAGTACAAGATATAGTACATAGTTTTCAATAAAATTAATATGTTAGGTTCTGTTTCAGTTTTTGTTTTTCCTTTCGGTAAGCAGTTGGCAGACCTATTTGTTTACATTTGAAACGCTTCCCGCCGGGAGGGGAAAGATTTCTTATTACCGTTTGTATTTATTCACTTAATATTCACGGTGGTGTTGTGTAAGCAATATGTGGGTTTATCTATTATTAAACTTCACGAGAGAAAACTGCTTAGTTTACACGCCCCTGCGTGGAGGATTTTTTTTTTTTTGTAGTTAATCTTTGAGTCAAATTCTGTGGCGGAAGAAAAACTCTTTAGCGCTGAAAAGCATGCCGAATTCCCACGTGCTGAAATATGGATTTCAGGAGCTGTTAACACAGACGCGCGCGTGCATACGTGTGTGCTTTAACAGCTCCTGAAAGCTAAATCCAGCTTTTTCAAAAGCTAACCAAGTTAATATGTTATATCTGGTGAATCTAAGGATGCCAACATAACCACTTAGAATGAAAGCCAAATAAAATTTTCTTTACTTGACTTCAAACCCCCTCCCCCAAAATCCTATTGAATATTCTTATGCAAGTAAGTCTAACCACTCAATTTATAAATTATGTTAATCAATCAGAAACCCATTTTCACATTTCAAGGCAACGCATTTCTCTTTTCTCCTTCTAAATGATGAAATGATTTTTACTTTTTCATTGGAGGAAATTTTACTACACTGTTCATTATTTTTTCCATGGCCATCAGTTTTAAGTCTTGACCTCAATTTGATATTGTTTGGTTAATAAAACAATATATTACATGAAGTGCAAAAAGTATCTACATTAACAGAGAACTTTAAACTACTAACACGCCTAATATCTTTTTGAAGGAACTGTCTGAAAAATTCTTTCATAAGGGGAAAGAAGAAATTCGAGAAGATGCAGTTACATATACAGAACTCATAAAAAGACACACAATGATGGAAAAAATAATCAGACGACTCCAGACAAAATTACAGAAACAGAAGCCTACAGTTAAAATAGTTCACCAACCTTATAAGGTAACCGAATTAAAAATTAATTTTTATTTTATAAAAATTTAGTCTTGTTCACAAGAAATACAAGTGTCTGCTAAGAATTTTTAATAGTAGTTCCACCTAGAATGCATTTAAGTTGGCCATCTTTTTTATTGAAAAAAAAAATCAAAATATGCACTCAACTCATGGATTTTAGTTATGTAATACCTACACCCAAGAGTCATTACTTAATAATAACATTATCAATTCTTGTTCAATATTGTGAAATAATTATTATAGGTTACAATTTTTTTTCATATGTAATTCCGTATTTTTTTTTTTTTCAAGTTCTATAGTAAGCAACCAAAAACAATTTATTCATATATAATTGGTATATCCAGAAAACTCCACCTCATTATCCCATTTCAATTTACTTAAGTATCATTATACTATTAATAAAGCTGGAACTACAGTCTTTGTAAGACATCACCTTTGACTATTCATTGTGGTCAGCCACTAGAATCCCTAAGTCCTAGTGACTTAGTATCCTTAAGTCCTGACTCAGGTTCTTGCCCTGCCACTTCTCCTCATTCCAGTCTGGTGTACAATACGTTTCTCTGGTTGTACAAAGACGATCTGGTTTTATCACACCCAATCAGTGTGATCTCTCATTTAATAGGACAGATAATACCAGGTTTGTCATACAACAACAGAATAGAACTTTTTTCAAGACTTGAAAGGATCTAATCCTTCCAAATAGCTACAATGCCTCAGAAGGCCAGACAAATAGTAAAATATGTAGAGTGATTTATTTAAGTCACGAAGATAGAAACATTTATTTCATGTTGTTCTGCCATTAATTCCCCCTAATGAATGAGATCGGGTGGAAAATTTAATACTTTGATTTACTGAAGACCCTGTTGAGAACAAATGTTCCCGGGAAAGTCTCAAATATCATAAAGAAGGAAGATAATTTTCTATTTATACAAAACCGTGGGAGTGGTTGCTTACATTTGATAGAAAAATTACAGTTTACGTCTGGCTAACCATCCTGATTATGGATGAATGTAAAATATTAAGTTATAATATCCCGAATGAGATATGATGGAGAGAATATCTATCAACTGAACGATTTGATTTAAGACAGTTGCTGATGGAAGAAACAGAAGATCACTCTGACAGAGATGATTTGTTTCGATCAATAGTAATGACAATGTCTTTAACAGAAGGAAAGGAGTCTACTGCTCAGGAGAAAAATCTCCGGTTAAGGTTACTAGATGTACCAATGACCAAAACATGGTTGTAGAACCACTCATAATAATTTTTATTTGAATGAAGAATATTTTGATTTCCATCACCACTGTTTTAACAAAATTAACATCAAATTTTAATAAAAATAAATGGAATAAAAAGTGAGTTAATTAAAATTCAGATATTCATTCATTCTGACTTTTCTACCTAGACTCACTAACCTATAAATTATTATTAACTTAATAATATTAGATTTCCAAAGCCATAACCATAACCAGCAATAATACTAATGCAAATTTACTGATTTTCAGGCATTCTTTGAGCTTTTATCAGAATTTGATCTAATCACATCTCAACTTAATGACAGCAGGAGGAAAGTCAACTACCTTCAAACATTACTAAAGCTAAGCCATAAAAAAAGTAATAAACTGTTTTGATTAAGATGGCATTATTAAAATCTGAATTATATTACGAATAATATCTAATAAATAGACAATAAAATATTATGAAAAATCTCAAAATTTATTTAACATAATAGCAATACAAAGTATTCTGGAATGCATCTCTGGTCTTAACTATCACCAAATATGAATAAAATATTTTTTTTTATTGTTTCATATAAAACATTTCATCAAATTACTGCACAGCAGTCAGAAGCATTAAAGTAAGCATTTTCCAATATGTTGACAACACCATGAAATGCTCCTGCTGTAGCAAAACTTGCATACTCAACAAACTTTCTACTGCATTTGCTAAAGCCAATGTAAAGTGAGAGATGTTTGGTATTTAAAGATTCTGAAGGAGATAAATATGTAAAGTTTGCTGGCCATGTAGGACCCCCTCCCAGGACCAATTTGCCTTTTTTTTTTTTTTTATTCACCGAAGATATTATGTATGCATACTATATTCTGCCCATATAGAATTATTTGCTTATTCATACATTTATCTCTACCACAATTAACAAATTTGATAAAATAAATGATGAATAATGTAAAACCCCTAAATAAACATACCAAATAAACATTGAATTTGGTTACTGAACAATTTCATTCAACATAAATAAAGTATTAAGATAATTTCCATAGACAAAGCATTATTATTATTTTGAAATTAATACATTTGTCCCAATTTAAATAAATGCTTTAAATTGATAATAATCAATTGCTCGATAAAATATGTCCATTATGCGACCTCAAATCAATATTTCTTCTGTTATAATGACAGAGGGGCAAACTACAACACCTTTTACATCAATATTATAATTTCCCAACCATTTTCTGATCTTTAGATGCCTATAGATTTTATATCATAAAAACATTTTGTCATTACTTCATGGGGCTGCTGTTAGTGAATGATAAAAGAATAATTTTGGGTACCAGTAATCAGTTACAATTGATCATCCAAACAACAACATTGACCAGAAAAGTTACAAAGTATCAATATGAAATTCCAGAAATAAATGTTTTTATTTACTTTTTGTCAGTTTAATTATTTTTAAACACTTTATTTAGATGCATTATTTATATATTTTTTTGTTCAAACCCTTTTCTTATTTTATATTAAGTACATATTTTCCTTTATCTTCTGAATGTTTATGTTTTTCTTTCTTTATCAATAACTGTAAATGTCTCAAAATCAAATGTGTGTTTACTAATAAAGCATCGTCAGTAAGATGGTATTATTTTTATAAAGGTACACAAATTGATTCAAATATTCATTTTTGCCTTGGTAGGAATTTGAAATTGGAAATCCCTAGTTGACCCTTTATATATGCTGCCATGTGGCCTCGTAGTAATTTAAATAAACCTTTATTCTTATTAATGCAATATGAATAGCAATAATAAATAAATATGAAATTATTTATTGAATAATGTTATGCATAATAAATAATGAATTAACTATTTATTGGAAGGATTATTCAATGAATATTTATTTGAATGATTCCACACCCCTCATATTCTATGAGTAGTAAGTTCATATACTTTGGACTTCCCAATAAGAAAAGATATTATTGCATACAATTGAAATATTCGCATACAGAGAAATGCTTAAGTAAATATCTATAACAGTGAAACAATGCAACAATGTTACTAGTTATTACACCAGCAATGGTTTAGCTCATAAAATTCTTAAAAATGAGGTGGACGTGGTTTATAATCACAGGCTTGACATATAGATCAATTCCCTTAAAGAAGAGTGTTAATTTGGCAACTCACACTATTAATCAAATGTCCAGTTGATTTCATAAATTCATGGATTATCTTAAAGACCTAATACTATCAAAGTGTAATATAAGCTTGAAGTAAAAGAGGCTGTCTTGGGCCTCTCTTACTTACTCTGCACTACTTACTACACTCTTAATATGAAGATAACTTTTAGAATCTTATTCCCACCCATAAGAAGTTAATAATAGCCTAAGGTTAGGATCAATAACAAAATCCTGTTGATGCCAGTCATCATAAACAAATGGATTACAAAGAACATGTTTTGAGGTATTTCAAAAACATTTTTTTACCTACTTACTTAATACAACACTGCAGTAGTTGCACGTCATCTGAGACTTGGAGAGACTTTTTGAACTGCTGAGTAGAGGATAGAACCTGGGTGCCCCCACCCTAGCTACCTTCCCCTCCTCCCTAGAGCCGTCCACCAGTACTGTTTCAACCCTTAATTGATTCTCCAGTACTGCGCATGACCTTTAGGCATCTGTGAGATACGGTGCGACTACCTTTGTAAGTAGTTCAGTGGCAGATTTACAGGGAGCTTAAAAGTTTAAAAAATAGGGAAAACAATTCAAGCATCTTCGCTTATAGGAAGGAGGGCATCCTGGTTTCCTAAGTCCCATAAAATAAGTCCAAAATTATAAATGTATTGGCTACATCAAGTATGCATTTTGATGGAGAAATAAATGAGAAACAGGAGAAAAGAAAAAGCCTTCCATTATAATCAAACCAAAGTAGGTGTGGACATATGGGACAAAATGTGTTCACTTTATAATGTGTCAAGAAATACCAGAAGGTGACCAATGGTAGTATTTTTTTCTCTTCTGAATATTTCGGAGATCAATTCTCAAGTAATTTAGTTAGGAAATGGCCATATTTCATTTTATAAACCTACCTAACTATTTTATTTTATTTTATAAACCTGACTATATAATGTGTATGTATCAATTTTATATTGTCTAAGCCATGATAACGTGTGAAATATTTTTTTTTTCATATTATATAATCATAAATCATGGATATTCTTCATATAATGTATAAATTATAACTTTTATACAAATATTAGTACAGGCATAATTAAAACTAACTTTAATACTTAAGGAAAAGTGGTAAGTCATCTGAGAGATGACATACGCCCACTCTTGTACTGACGAGGGGCGCCTACTGCAGTGTTAATAATTGACATACTTGAGTAACTTGATAAATCAGAAAAATTTGCTAATAATCATTGAAATAAGATGTGGTTGGGAGAACGATTATAGGAGTAGTATAGGTTTGATAATGATGCAGTGAAATCAAAATACAGATAAACAAATTTTAAAAATGTAGTAATTATTTTATTTATACAAGTATATTTATAAACACTGTACATATAATAAATGAGTTTCTAGCTATCCAGTCTTGTAAAGAAAGATATAATCTGGATAATTTAAAACTCTATTACCAGGACGGTTACTTACTTCTTCAGAAAAACTATTTAATTCTTTGTGATGCATGATTAAGCATACACATACAGCTAGATTATGTCACCTTAGTGATATATAATCAGAATATGAAACAGTTTTTAAAATATAATACAATGATAAAATAAAAATAATACTTGATTCTGGTCCAATTAAATTTCCATGGGAACATTGATAAAAGTTTTCCTCCTGCAAAAAAAAAAAAAATATATTGAATTAGCAAAACAGTTATAAAAAAGATAAAGTATGTCCCAAATATTTATTGCACTTAATTTCTAACTAACTCTATAAGGAGCTAATTAAAACTATATGGATCTATAAAAAATGCAGCCTGATTCAGTTATAAATGTAGTAACAGATATATGAGAAACAAATTCCAGACCTATGGTAAGACAATATGTTGGCTTAAAAAGGCCTAATTGAGTCAAGTGGGATCAACTGCTCTATTGAATCACCACAAATTGAGATTGTCATTTTACATTATTTATTCTAACCAAATTGTATTTATTTTTCCATTCAGAAATGTTTTAATAAGACCCCTGGTTACAACAAATAAGTCTGAGTAGAAACTCATAATCACAGTACCTAGTTTATGATGATTTATGAGAGTGCTTTTTCACATAGGCAGTTCGTGCAAACAAAGTGTACTGGCAAATGAACAAGGTCTTTCAAATTAAGATCTACATTTTTCACCATTTACCATTAAAACAAGGTCACAATAAGACAAGCTTATGTTCTTGAATAGAAAATTCCTGAAATTGTTTGATTGGGTGTAATATACAAATTTTGACTGTCTCAATACTAGCTGTTTGATTACTAATCATTTTAAGATCTTCCCCAAATATAGATGACGTCTGATTGAGTTTAAGCAAATTCCCTACTAATAAAAAGAAAAAATCCTATAATGAGTGTCAGTGCTGGGAATGTCTCTCCAGTTTTATCTTCAAATGCTGACATCAATGGTGTGAATTTAAAATCATGGAAAGAGCATGACACATAATCTAAATTGTAAAAACCTGTAACTCCATTTGTCCAAGTCAATATCAAACATAATAACATATCTGTAAATGTGATTGTCATTAAACAGAGATAGCTCAGTGAAAATGACATGAAAGAACACATTTGTTTCAACAAAGGTTAAGAAGGCAATTTATAACAAGGGTGTGTGTAGAAAGGTTTTAGGATGTGTGTTACAATAATTTTAAAATATAACATAAATTCCTAATAACAATCTGAATTTAAAGTAATGTCTACATCGAAATAAAGATTTATCAGTTATCTAGCCCAGCAAAACTAAGATCTGAAAATTAACACGCTTCAAAGCTTGTTTTTGTTATAAACTACATAAATTAACTCAAAATAAGAAATTAAAATATACTTACCAAAGGATGAGTGTTAAAACATCCGGATAACCTTCTCCTTGGAAGAGTATTGAGATTTAGTTTTTGACAACTTGAATACTTATGATCAGGGTATTCAACTTTTTCCATATTGGCACTCAACTTTCGATAACAACTTTGGTGAAGTACATTTACTACTATTAATAGTAGATTTGTGTGTGGCAATCTCTTAACATGAAATGGCCTGGAAGAGAAAATAAAATAATTTAAATACTTAGACATGTAAAACTAGATGGCTTGACAAATTATAAAAAAATTCCTGATTTATTCAAGTAAAGTTATTAAGAAATGTGTGGGCATACTCGTATGTGTGTGCATGTGTCTGTGTGTCGGAGAGGTGGTGTACCACTGCATAGAGCTCTCCAATAAGATCGTCACAAAATGGACAATTTCATATTCGAACAAACCCAATTGAACATGTCTAGATTATTAATAATTATTTACTACCTTGAGCAATTAACTGGTTCAGATGAATGGTATCCTTCCCTACTTAAGTGTTGCAATAAATATAAATTTCCTTGTTTGTCACATGCATCGTACAAAATTGTAGGTTCTTTTGGTTTCTCAAAAATGGCTGTAGGGGAAGTAGTTGGTATAACATTGCCATGCTTATAAACATGGTCTTCTTCATCATAATAATCTGTAAGAAAATTAAGTATGTAATAACAAAAAAAAATGGAAAATGGTTGCATACCTGTAATTAGTTGTAAAGACTACTACATTGAAACGTCTGTAGATATATGTATATATGTACATATATCTATAGAGATTTCAATCTATATATATATATATATATATATATATATATATATATATATAAATATATATATATATATATGTACATAGTGGTGGCTAGCCAAAATAAATCCCCTATAATTAAAAAAAAAAAAAATAAATAAATAAGAAAATAAAACAGAGAGATCGGAAGGCCCTTTTCATTACTTGGTTTAAGCTGAGGGCCTAATTTTCATGATCAAACAATATATACACCTAAGCCATTGACTCACTCATTAGTATCTTTGGTGAAAATAAATTTATTATATTTTTCATAAACTATGTTTTTTTCTTCAAAATATATATCATAGGTTTTTATATTTATTTACCATCTCAAAACTGACCGACTCATTCATAGAACCAATCTTTAAGGTTAAAACAGAAGAATGGAACAGCTTCAATTTGAACCTCTCCTATAAAACCAAAGGGTGTTCCTCAATTATAATGAACCATTGACTAGAACAGATGGTGATTGCATAAAATGAAAGTGGCGGTTGCAATTTCTGTTTTTAGTCACAATAAATGAATGATAGGGAAATGACTTGTGGAAACGAAACCTGATTAATATTGACTAAGCTGGGGTAATGCAGCCAGAGATTATATACATTATAATAACCTTACATACATTACCTGCAACTAATCAAAATGCTTTATTGTCGGGGTGAACAACCATTTTAATCAATGAGCCAATTTAGTTTTAAAATTTTTTGGAGGGCTGCTCATAAAGTAAAAATGATTAATAATTTACAGAACTTTATTTATAATAAACAGAATAAAAAAAATATAAATTTTTTAAAAAAAGTAAAGATTTCATATACAAATTTTAATACAAAATAAAAACAAACAAGAAAAGAACAGTAAAACGAATTTACTTGAAATTTTTAATGAGAAATTTGGAACTGTTTTTTTTATGCAAGCTGATCAATATCAGCCGGAATTGATGAGGTAGCTACACATATGCAGCTTTCTAATCGTGCATCACTCAGCTTTGATCAGTGGTCATTTTTAAGTAATTTTATGGTTGAAAATAATTGTTCGCAAACATACGTGCTTCCAAACAGAGACATTATTTGCTTTACATTTTTTGTCAAAACATTTTTCTTAGGGCTAACATAAGATTTATAAAACCTTTCTATGTTTACTGAGAAAAATACAATTTTTAAATCGGCATTATTCTGCATGCCAATGAATTACATTTGAAAGTCTTTGAGAATTGTATTTAGATCGATATTAAGTAGCGAGAAAAACATTTTCAAGGAAACCGCTGTCTTCTCAGCTTTGAACATTTGGAATCGTAATTGAAATTCGTTGATTAAAAGGTCTATATATTGTGCGTATTTTTGAGAAGTAGTAACATTTTCATTTTCAAAATGTGGAGAGTGAGACACATTATTCTGCAATAGATGCTGTTCCCACAACTTTAATTTGCACTCAAAGCCCTGAATTTTATCATACAAATTGTGACTAAACTGTCCTTAGCCTTGAAATTCCACATTAAGATCGAATTTTAGAAATGCTTGGTGGGCCGCATATGTTTTAACGGGCCACGTGTTGCTCATCCCTGTTCTACTGAATTAATAAGCTGAAATTAACAACAACAATAAATGCATAATGAATTATCCCTCCATACTTCAAGGCAGAAAATTCTTCTCCTTTTTTCCTTTCTTTTTTAATTCCCTTGTTAAGCAATTAGTAGAGCAGGCAGGATAGAGAATATCCATTGTATTTTGGTATTTGAGATTTTTCAATATATTTAATTTTTCATCTCCCGAACTATTTGAAACTGGCATAGTTTTGGGATTGCTTAATGGTCAACTAATAGAAAACATTTAATCGCAAATCCAATTTTTAAGAATTGCTTTTGGGCAGACATTAATGAAAATTATACAATAATTGTTGAATGTTATTCAATCAATATTCTCCAATAATAGTATTGAGAATGATAATATTTATTCCATGCTGTAGGAAAAATACGAGATCATTTCAACTTAATTTTAGATTACAATTTTTACATTCCATTTAAAAGTTGATAAGGTTTATGGAGATTTAAAAAAAAAAAATCTGAGATATCAAATGAAAAATTCTGAATGTTCCAAATGACGAATAAATAGAAGTGTAAGAATTAATAAATCAATGCAACAAATATTCATAACTTTGAAAAGAAAAGTATGAAGTGGTCACATAAAATATTATACAAAACATTCTGATACAGAACATTGCATGAAGAAATTAAAATTCCAACTTATTCATATTATAATTTATTTTTTTAGAAAACAAACAATAACAACTAACCCTCTTCAGCAAAGACAAATTTGTGTAATTCAGTTTCAATTATCAGCCACAATGCTTTGCCGATTATCCATTCCACAAAGTACATAAAGTATCTGAAAGGCTAAAGCAGACATATATTCATTAATTAATAAACAAATGAAAGCTTATATAATTAAGGAAGAACACATTTTAGATTTAAAATATTTTCTATAATATGAATGAGTAAATGTGTATGCCTGTCTCTAACATATAACCAAAAATCAACAGTTAAATATCTATTATCATACTTACAGTAAGCAAATAGTTTGCGAGAGCTTTAGCTGGAATGATTGTTATGCAAATTGATTGGTAATCAAACATTGTTACGTGGCGAAATATGTTCTTGGAGATCATAGCTTCCATAATTGCACCCTCAATTTCACCAAAGAAACGCCCTGTGTCATTCTTAACTTCTGAAAGTACTATATAGCCATTCCCATCAATCAAATAGCAGTCTATTGAATCAGAGGAACAAGAAGAACAGTTTTCACACTGAAAAAAAAGGCCCATGCAGTAAGGTTCAAAAATCAATGTTAAACATAGTGGAAGCCAAAAAATGATGCCAAATAAAGATTAAATCCTATTGATAAAAAATATTATAACAATACAAGGTCATTCAAAAAGAATGAACTGATTTCAAAGCTTTATGGTGCTTAACACCGGCATCACAGCAGAACACAACACACAATCATGTTGGAAATGGAACATGATGATGATGATGACACCATAAAACTTCAACACCGGTTAAATACATGTGTCTTTATTGCAATCTTGTATTACTGTCTGTTAATAAGATATAGCTTAATGAAATCGGTTCATTCTTTTTGAAAGACCCTTATAAGTAGATGAAATATAAGTCATACAATGATATATTTTATTATTATATTGTTAATATATAATTATTGTGTATGTATTAATATAATAAATAATGCCTTACATTAACTGGTTTTGATGTGATATCCATAAATCGACGGTACAATGCAGCATGGTCAATTTGGAAACCAACAACTGAGCCTGGTGCTTCGTGGCCCCCATCTTTCGGGAATATAGCATGGCTGGCAGTAACTTTCAGGTCATCTGAATACCCTAGAATGTGTCAATACTCACTGAATTATCACATAGGACAATGTTATAAACACATAAATACATGTTAACTTTTGATTCTAACTGGAAGAGTTAAAAAAACTAAGAATAAAAGTTTTGTTACTCTCATTATTCAAACTTGAGGGAGGTGGAGGTTGTCTGGACATATTCCTTTTTGAAATTAAATCTAGATAATGAGATCTAGATAAAGAAACTTTAAGTAACTGGGGAAAAACTTATTCTTCACACAAATGCGCGCACAACACACACCACAAAACCAAGTGTGCTACATCTAAATACTGTTAGTACATTTACCTTCATCAAAGGGAACAGAAAATACAAAAGCTTCAGGATTTAGTTGGTGATGTAGAACAGCACTTCGATACCAAACCTCTTCTAATGCTCGATTGTTTGTGTCTCCAAATGATCTAAATATCAAATAAATACTCTTATAATATGATTTAATATCCATGAAGAGACAATGCTTCATTAGGAAATGGATAGTGGTTGATGATGATCAAAAATGAACAATTCCTACTATCATTTTATAAAAACTAAATAATACAAATGCTGAAATGAAATAGAAATTGCTTCTAAATGTAATATTTTTTTTATATTTGACATAGTTGTGTGAATGATGTATGATCTAAACATAATTTGTTATTGTCATAAAATCCCCATCATACTATAACCTTTCTTTGAATATTATTTATTATATGTTATTATTTTGTCATATACAATCCAAAAACTGGTCATATACTACAAAATTTGCTTTCATGGAAAATGCATGATATATTCATATATTTGGATAAACCAGTAAGGAAAAAGGCATTTTTTGTCATATTAAATAAATTATATATTAGATTATTTGTTAAGAATCTTAGAGATTGTATAAGACTATAAGTGAAAGTATTATGTTCAAATTCACCCTAGTAAAGCTAGAAATTTGAACTCTTGCTGGGGACAATTGAATTTTACTTATATTCTATACACATTAAACAGCTTATTTTTCTGCAGTTTATGTCTATGAGACATAAATCCTCCTCTTCATCATATGATTCCCCAAAAAGGTGTCTTTTTGGTAGGAATTTATTTTGCATTTATTGTGTGTTTGGAAAATGAAAATCTTGGCTCAACATGCCATGTAGGATGGAGGGAGAGTCATGATGTAGCTTGGTGCTTTCCCTGTCTTATCTATGGTGGCTGTTCACTGTTTTTTATGCCCTCATACACAGAATTAAAAATGATGTCGCATGCCACATAAATTTCTACTGTATCACTACATGTGAGAAATCTGCTTAATTTACACACTGTTTTTGGTGATTGAATTTCGGATAATAATTGTAAGATTGCATTTTATTTGTAGTCATATAGAGCCTAATTACTCACACAGTATCTTCGATTGGTTCTGGAATGTATTGCCACCTCGTAAGGCCACTCTGAGTCGCCAAAAACCTCAGTGAAGCACCAAACCGTTTAACAAGTTCAGTTCTGAAAAAGAAAAACAATAAATAACATCATTTAGTTTATGGGTGAGAAACTACACTCTGAAAGCCTTGAGACCATGAATCCCAAGATGTATTCTAACTATTGCTACCAGTTAGAGAATTTCTACTGTTACACAAATTTTCCATGAAAGCTAGATCAATATAAAAACATTTTTCATGAGAGATAAAGATGTGTTTAATTTATTACTCAATTTTTTAAAACATGTTAGAGGTAGTACATCATTATATAAAGTCTCCTAAAGGCAATCCTAATTTTATAACATTCAAGGCAAAAGCTCTTGTGTATAACAAGAAGGGAAAAAAAAACTAGAATAAAACCCTCTTTTTCCCGAATGATTTCTTTGATAGTTTTCCAACTACAACGGAATAACTCATGAAAGTATCTTTTTTGCCAAATGAATGTTCAGAAGGCCATTCGCTTATTTGTGTCTATGTTCAGGCTCTCAACAAACAAAACCATTTATACATTTTTAAAGAGTTTTTCTTTTTTAAAAATCTAATCTTGTGCATGTTTTGCCAACTTAAGTTAGTATTGGAAATATTTATTTGGGTTAATTTTGTATCCAAGACTTATTGAAAACATCACATTGTTGTGAATATGTAGAGTATGATTCACCAACTGTTAGTATCATGACAAAGTCAAAATCTGAAAATTAATAATATTTCTTCCCTAACACTTTGATTTATTTAGGTACGTTATCCATTGGGGCGTACCATGACATTTGTCACTTATGAGTTCCAAACAACCTTCATGATTATAATTTTAAGTAGTTAGTTATTCTTTTTCAAAATAATTGTAATTATAGTTAAGCGATATAAAAATTGTTCACACATTTCTTACCCAGATTAATTTTCATAATTTTAAATTAGAACCATTCTTCATAGAACTGATTTTTCCTTGAACTGTACATTTATTCCAGTGAACATCTCATCCATACAAATCATCAGCAAACAAGAAGGTAACAGCAGGAACTCATAAGTGAATGAAGCCCCTGCAGAGATATTGTTAGCAAGAATTAAATAATTTAAAAAATACTCATTAATAAATGGCTAACTATTTACTTTAGAGTTATGTTTTTAATCGAAGAGAAATTGACAAGCGGCAAAGTAATTGTAATGATATAGCAAATAATTTTGACTTTTTTAAATATAAATTAAAACATTTGTATGGTTACATACTCTCTTCTGTCTTTGGCAGCCCATTTGGAAGTTTTATATGAAACTTCAGTTATCTTTGCATCAAATACTAGAAGTTGCATGAGCTCTTTATCACCTGTAAGAAATTACAACATTTAAAATACTGTGTATAGATATAATGAAATCTTAAGTTATTTAATATAGTTTACTTACAATAATATTCAGTTTCATCAATGCTAGGCTTATTACATTTGTCTGTAAATAATTAAAGCCAATAATTAATAGTATTCATTTCATTCATTAAATATTTATGAAACTTAGCATTCAAAAATGACAGATTTACCAGTTGAATCATCATTGCTAAAATAGTCGTCTGCAGAGAACCTTTCTTTCCATTTCCAGTCTGGAGAAGAAATCTTATTTAAAAAGTGCAACATCTTCTCCTCAGAACTATTGAACCAATGGTCTGAAGTACGATGATAATCACAATAAACCCTAGAAACGTAGAAAGTGAAATATTTGAGGACAATGGTAAGAATGTTATGGCAAAGGAATAACATAATGACTATAACCATGGGTGTTGTTCCCAAAAATTTGACTAAGCAAAACTTTTTAATTAAGCCATAAAAGTATATAAAAAATAACTTCAAATTAACACTTTTTTTTTAATATTATAAATCTCAACACTTAATTTAAAAGCCACATTCCTGAGAAATATTTAAAGGCATCAGGAGGAACATGGAGTTCTGTTGTTTTGAAGTTCTTAGATGTGGATCGAAATTCGAGAAGCAATCAGGTATCTTTCTTTCGATTTGCTAGTTTCATATAGAAAGTATAATAAAAGCTATACCACACAGTAAAGATGAAATTGCTACAATAATCATATCTAAAAAATAATGAGTTTCCTGAAATCCCCTTTAAATTTGGAAATGATATCAGGGAAGAGAGCATAGAGTCTTATGAAATTAAAGTAAAAATGCCAACAGAATTGAAGGAGGTGACTATAGCCCCTATTCATTCTAGTTTAAAGGATAACAGGGAAATTATAAGAGTATTTTGTTTCCTCACCCCCATCCCTGCACTCAGCTTATAAGATCCTGTCTGTAGGCGTTTGTTGAAGAGTTTTAGAGCCATTAAGTACCAGTATAGATAAAGAAGACAAACCAATACCAAACAAATATATTTTTATTGTGGACCTGTGAGCTATTAAGAATGGCAGGCTTTGATGGTTCGGCCATACTGAAAGAATGGAAACTAGTAAGCTCCTAAAAAATGTTTCATGCTTGCACGAGTGGGGCAAGAAGGAGCCCCCAAAAGAAGTGGATGGATGACCTGAAGGAAGACTTGTGGCAGCTGATAGACAGCAATTAGAGGAATCTGGCCAATGGGCACAGTATATTCTAAGATAGTGGTCCCATGTAAAAGGCATATGTTAGTTTAGTTAAAGGTGCATCTCATTTCCTTGATTCATGTTATTAATCTGGAAATATTTATAATAAACATCAGTACCAAAATGAATGAAGGGATCAGGAGTTTCTATGCCTCACCTCAATGCTCATAAATTCTAATCCCATGTAAAACATAATTACTGATTCATAAAACAAAAATTTGTCTAGTTATTGATAGTATTGAAATAACACAGGAAACCCCAGGTAGTCTGTAAAAGAAAATGTTAAAAAAGATTTTGAAACAGTCAGTAAATTAAGATTTAAGATACAATCATTATCTTTAATAAGTGTTAGAGCTCTCTAATGTGGACAGGAACTATTGGGGGGGGGGTGACAGTTATGTCTTTGCATGCAAAGCAGAAAACGAGTATCCATGCTTTCGACTTGTTGAAATGACTATATTTTTAATGGCTTATTTAGCATTATGAACTAAGTAGATGTTATTATTAAAACACTGTAGGTGTTCAAGCTTCAAGTAGGAGTTCTGAGCAAAGTAAACCTAAGTAACTCCAATTTCTGACAATTCTATCCGATTAAAAATCTTCATTGATAAAGCTAAGTAAGTCACAATTAACACACACAGTAATAAAATAAATGTGATCACTGTCCTAATTACTTTCTTAACTTATTTATCATTCATGTTTTAAATGAATGTAGGAAATATGATTGCTACATATATGTTAAAATGAAACTTACACTTCTCCTTACCATTCAGGATGAACCTTCCAGTTTCCTTTGAAGTAGTTAGTAATTGGAATGCCTATGAAAGAATGAAAAAATAAATTTTAGTTTGTATGCAAAGTTAGAAAAACATAATTAGATGACAGTTGGTTATTGGCAAAAGAAATTAATTTAGTAATACAGTCAGGGCTCTGTCAGGAAAATTGTCATGGGCTGATACATTGTGAGTGCAAGGCAATTTAGTCTCTTATGCAGTGATAGTGTGAATTTCCAAAGTTCAGTTTTTCAATGGGCATTCTTGATCAATTTTGCTATCTTTCATAAGTGTCTGACATAATTATTTTAAGAGAAAATAACACAAAGGGGCCAGAAGCAAGTCAAAATGTTGTTTTGCCTTAGGAATAACACACTGTTTATACCGAAAGGCTATCCATCACAATCCTTTTCATTATTTTTATTTCCATTTCTAAGGACCCAATATAAAATATATGTGGCAAGTAAACTGGGCATATATTATCAGCCTATTGTGAAAATCAGTTGGGTTTGAGAGGAAACCCAGCTGACTTCAGGAATCTCAGTATCAACTACCTCCTCAGTGAGGACAGTCGCAAACAAATGTAAGAGGGAAACGAGTACTTCAGAAATGTAAGTAGCAATGTATAATTAGATTTAATAAATATATCATAAATAGGCACTTATTAATACAATATCTAGCAAAAGAATTATTAAGGGATTTTTTAATTAATGTTATTATTTTTTTTTTAAAAAGGATAGCCCCTGAAGAGGTGGCAAGTAAGCCACGAAACATGTAGGACAGTTTCAATAAAGTTTGCACCGAAAAAAAAATGTTTTTTATTGGTCACCCATACCATAAAATATGAAGAATATATTATTTCATTTTTACACTTTAAATCAAGTTCTGCAGGATATCAGAAAATTGGCATACAAAACATTTTGAAAAGAATCATAAGGTTCCTGATAGATGTCTCCAAGGAATATGCACATGTCTTTGGAAAATTCTAATTTTCAGGAGAGCATTTTTTTCTACAGAGGAGGGTATAATGTCAAATACTCAAATCATGGAGCTTGTCGAATCCACAGACTCTCCTGGAATCAGTGTAGAGAATTCCTATGTCAAACTTTTTTTTTTAATTCGTATTTCTACTTATTGTAAATTTGTAACTTTTATATCATCAAATTCTGAAAATATTATTATTAATTAAAAACCATTTGGCTTGATCTTTATTTTGGGTAAGCTATAATTTATACTAGAACTTATAATGTAAAATTGTAATTATTTTTATAACAAAATACAATTTAAGGTCACCTGTAAAAAATTTATAATCACTTTGAACTGATTCAGAAGTAGTTAATGAAGAGGTTGCATTGTTGATGAATGATGAATTTAACCCTTTCCTTGCGCAAAACCACTATAGTGGCTTTGCTCAAGGAAAGGGTTAATAAAGAGATAGAAAGACAGATAAATGAGATTCTGCAGTAGAAGTATAGTGACTTTAAATTTATTATCATGAGAAAGTTCTCTGTAAGACTAAAACTGAATTGAAAATTGAAACATTGTATTAGAACAACTTACCCATTTGCTTAGACTTCATTATTTCATCACCAGCCTTGATCCAGAAATTTCCATAAGAGTGAGGCAAAACCAAGCCCATTGTAAATGGTGTGTTATTCAAAGGAGCAAAGAAATAGTTACGAGTTTCAACTCCAACTCTTCTCTAAAGAGAGAGGGAAAACAAAGAGAAGAAATTAAAACATATTAAGAAGTTGATTGTGAACTAGTAATAAAATAATAACCTCTTCTCTGAAACATTTATTGTTTCATTTTCAGAATGTTCACAACAATGTAATGAAAATATTTGGCTCAAGACCCCAAGATATTTGACACACACACATACAGACATATATAAAATCTTGAACGGACCTCGCTTTTTGTCTACTGGATAGGATCAATGGACATTTGTAGACATTTTTCATAAGTAGTGTCATGAGTACAATCTAAATAGCTGATAACTCTTAAAAGAAATCTTCTAAAAATGCATTTGAAGTAGATATGGATTACAGAAGACTGCAAACTAATAAATTGGAAATATCTTGATTAATATTCACGTTAGAGAAAGGGGCTCAGGTTAGCTATGTGAGTCAAAGTGTTGCCTTTAATCTCACATGGTAAACCTAGAGTGGTGAGTTTGATTCCCGCCTGGGCAGTAGGAATTTATTTAGTGATGAACTCATTAAATAAAATCATTAGTTCCACCCTGGCTAGAAAAGTGTGGTAACCTATAGCTAACCCATCCCAATTAGCCTTAGTAGCAATAAAATCCGTCACACAGGGGCTGCGTAAACTAAGCAGATTTACCATGCGGAGGTTTACAATAGATAAATCTACATACTGGTGATACTACCGTGAATGTTCAGTGAATAAATACAAACGGTAATCTGAAATCCTTCAGTCAATATACAAGTTAATAATCTCTACAGCGGAAAGCTGAATTGTAAACAAACAGGTGCTGAATACATAGATAGACAGGAACAATAACAATTAATAAAATATATCTGAATATAACATATTAATATTATTGAAAACTATTTACTAAAGCTAGAGCTTTAATTTGTAATGAATCAGAATCATTTTTATCTCAACCACTCACATTTTAGTAATCCAAACAAAATAAGGGGAGGGGGAAACAGAACATATTTGCATATATCTCAAAAAGTAAAATTTCAATGAAAACTATATTTGGCATTTAACCTTTTAATGAAGTGGTTCATGTTAAAATAGCTTATTGTTAATATGACATGAGTAGAAGTGGGAGTTTCCTGAAGGCTGAAAACTGAAAAATGCAAATATCTCGGTTAATATTCAAGATAGAGAATAATTGTATAAAACCATATTTATAGTAACTTTAATTTGCAATAAGATTGACTCCACACAATTTTTTGATCCGACGTGTAGTAACTGAGATATTTTGAATATATATATACCAGCACAGTTTTGAACGTACCTCATTTTTGTCATCTCCTAGGTAGGATCAATGGACATTTGAAGAAAAATGTCGAAAATGGTGTGGTGATTACGACCACAATAGCTGATTTCCCTTGAGGGAAATCTGCTAAAAAGTGGACGTTAATAAATAAAAACAACGTTAGAGAAAACATGCATAGAACAATAATTGCAGGTACTTTTTTTGTATTTATTTATCCACTTTTTTGTATTTAACATCCACTTTTTGCTACTAAGGCTGATTGGGAGCTGCAGGAACATGGAACAAGAGTGGTTATGTACATTTTTTTTTAACTGACTTATAATAACAGAGATATTTGGAATCTTTGATATTTCTGCTTCTCTAAACCGTCTCTCTCCTCCTAGTCCGATGAAAACTATACACGGTATTTAAATATGAAAATACATAGGAGATTTACTGAAGAGTGAAAACTAAAAAAGTCTGTCACGCATGGGCTGTGTAAAGTAAGCAGATTTCCAATGCGCTGGTAGAGCACACTTGTGATCTCATCTCACCATATATTCTCTATTTCTAATATTAAAAAAACTAAAAAAAAAACTGATGAGTCGAAGAGGAGGGAGGGGCTGAAGGCTGAAAACAAGAAAGCACCTATAACTCGATTAGTACTTGAGTTACAAAAAAATGCTCAGAACAAAAATTGTACAGCTTCAATAGCCTAACATGATTGATTCTATAACATTTTACCGACTAACTAATAATAAGGGAGATATTTTGAATTTTCGAATTCCCCTCCTTCTCTAAACCCCTGTCCAATTTCTGTCAATCACAAACATGATATTTGGTGTTGAATAAAACGGTTAAATATTGAATATGGTACAGATCAAATTAACATTTTCGAGACAAGAACGTAAAACCTTAATTGATGACGTCATCGCACAACGAATTTGTATGTATATCGCATATTAAAGGTCCCGTGGAAACAATATTTGGTATTTAAGCTTAGAATAAAGAGGTTCATGTTATAATAACTTATTGTTCATGTTATAATAACTTGTTGTTCATGTTATAATAACTTATTGTCATATAATAACTTATTGTCATTAGGACATGAGGAAGGGGGTTTACTCAAAACTAAAAATTCCGAATATCTCGGTTAATATTAACCTTAAAGAAAATATGCATATAACAACATTTATAGGCAATTAAATTTACAATAAAGTGTGTCCTATAAACGTTTTAGATCCGACGTATAATAGCGGAGAAATTTCGAATTTTCAAAATTTTCCTCCTCTAACTCCCCCCCCCCCGTACGTCCGTTAACGAACTTGATCTTTAGCTTTAAATGAAATGCTTATAAATTGAGTTTGGTAACGTTTAAACTATAATTGCGACCGCTAGAGCGTTAACAGACAAATATATATCATAAGCACGACCTCAATAGCTGATTTCCCTTGAGGGGAATCTGCTAAAATGTAAATATCTCATTCAAAATTAGAGGTAGTCAAAAAAAGTGCAGAGTAAATAACTGTAGCAAATTAAATTTGTAATAACATTGGTTATATCATACGTATATACTCACATATATAAACATATTCTGTAATAACGCTAATTCAAATAATATACAATCCAGAAAACATGACTTTGGATATTATATCATTCTGTATTGAATAAAATCATAATGAATAAAATATATAATTGTAATACCGTTCATAATGAATTGTAGACATGGTAAAGGGGAGAGGCACTACAACAAATCTAATGAATTTGTTCTTCAAGTCATTTTTCTGTATAATGATTATTAGTAAAGTCATTAGCGTGATTTTTTTATTGTATGGTGATTGGTCATTCTATTATATAACATTGTCATCACCTTTTCATATCCATCCATAATTGAGTAAAACGTACTACATGTGTATTTCAACGTCTTATATAAAAAATTAAAGTATGAGTGTGTGGACATATGCATACACACACACATACTATATCGATTTTTCTTTTAATTGTTCACTATTATGTTGCATGAGTATAGGTTTGTTTGTTTTTGATTCCTGCACATCAAAAGTAATAATGGTTTATTTACATTATTGGGTAATATGATAAATGTATATTTTGATAAAATATCACCCATGAGATTATAATTAAAATTATTACCATAGACATTATATGAATTTCATAAATTACTATTTTTCGTTCTGACTAATATTGACGGAGATATTTCTAGTCTGTTTTCCCTTTCCCTTCTGGTCCAACTTCAGCCATTAACGAACCAATTTCATCTTCCTTTTTACATGAAACGCCTAAATACCGGGTTGGGTAACGAACAAAAAAATAACGACTGCTAGAGTGGTAATAAACATACATATACAATTTTGAATGGACCTCATTTTCGTAATCTCCTAAGTAGGATCAAGAACATTTGAAGATTTGTTCAAAACGAATACGAAAAATCGTACAAAGAGAAGAATTGCATTAGTTAAGGAGTCTGCAAAAAAAAACTCCGATAAATTTTGATTTGAAGGAATATTACTACAAAATGATTCGAATATTTGAATTTACCGCCTGGAATACAACAGTAAGAGGGAGAGAGATAAAAGTGAGACAGCGGCTTCAGAAGGGCAGCAAAGTCCACTAAACTACATGCAAATGGGATAAGTTATGTTTATAAAGTTAAATATCAGATAGTCATAAAAATGCATGGTTTCATTTAATTTCATTTAGCTCCTTCTATCATAAATGTATGGCTCCTTGGTTTATTTATTTATTAGGCGGGGAATATAAACCGGAATAAAGGAACGCTTCATGAAAGTCTGTATTAGGAGAACATGCAGTGAATAGAGCTCGGTATATCTGCTCTCCTGTTAGGGGGGCAAGAAGACTCCCCACCCCCACCCCTCTAGGGAATTCAAGGAGTTATTATTATTCCAGACGGGCTAATTCCAAAACTGAACCATAGAATTAGTAATCTGTTGTAATGTGTCAAATTGCCTCAGATTTCCGGGTAAGCGCCATTGAAAGGTGTCAATGTAGAAATGTTCAGACTAAGGTATTAGGAGGACAAGGGTTAGAAGGAGCTCATAGCCCACAGCCGGGGTCATTGCTCCTGACAACTCCCAACCACCCACTCGTCAATACTCCCGGGGTCGAGTTCGTAGTACATTCTCCTACTGGAAATCATCTGTTACTGTAATTTAAAATAAGCTTTTTATTAATTAAAATTTTATATCGTATAAATGTTGTTATATTCATTTTTCCTCTGTTTTCAATATTAATAAGATATTTTGATTTTTTTTTTAGTTTCTGCCATCTTAAACCCCGACTTTTAGTCATCACACTTTATCAATAAGCGAATATATGTTGAACGTCTTGTTCCTAGATAAAATACCAAATATTGTTTTTAACTGATTTTTACTGTTAGAGATATGTGAAAATACATTGATAACGCTACCAATTAAGATTTCATTTCTTGACTCAAAAATGTTTATTTTACATATACCATACTCTATATTTAACTGATTCATTCAATGCTAAAGATCATATTCGCTAATATGATTTAATCCTTTAAAGGCAGGTGAAATTCGAAAATTAAAAATATCTCTATTATTATGAGTCCGATTGAAAATTAGTATATAACCAATCTTCTTACACCCTTGATGCTCTACAATTGTTGTTAATAATTTTTTCATAACATAAATATTAAACATTCTTTCTTGTTTTCAGCCTTTCGTAAACACTCACTTCTATTCATTGGATTTCTATTAGAAATAAAGAATGTACGGTGAGATGAGATCATCAGTGTGTCATACCAGCACTTGGGAAAATTGCTTAGCTTACACTGCCCATGGGTGACAACATTTTTTTTTCAATCATTTGAGTAGTTCAAATTTTCATATGTATTAGTAAATAATTAACGTTTAAATACTTAGTGATAATTAAATATTTTACTACAAATATAGTGATTGAAATATTTAATGAACATAATTAGGAAAAATCTTGGGAACTAAGCATAGAAAATAAAATTGAAATGAATTAAAAATATATGAAACTAAAATAATAGGGAATGTTATAAACATTCATTTTTGTTTCCACCTGAATAACTGCCCTGCAATAAAGGATATTCAAGATATTTACCAGTTACCATAAATGATAAAAGTCTTGAAAAACTGTCATAGAAATTTTAAAATAACATTGGAATTAAATTAAAAATGAACTAAGTCTTTCTGCTGTGTAAACTAAACAGAATTCCCATCTGATTCTATGCCACGGTGATGAAATCATTTCACATACTATTTTCCAATTTTCTCTTAATAAGAAGCCTATGAAAAAAAGGATTTGAAATTTAAGCTGAACATGAAAAGTGTATTGATACAGTAGCTTTAATTGAACATCATATTATTTGAAGTAGGGCCGGGCCAAATGATGGCTGAAAATTAAAAAAATATAAATATCTTGGTTAATATTTGAGTTAGAAAAAAAAAAAGATCAATAATTGTAAGAACTTAAATTTGCAACAAGAGGGGTGGTTATATTACACTGTTTGACCTGACTCAAAATAAAAGAGATATTTTGAACATTTGATATTACCACTTCTCTAAAAACACTCTCCACTTAGTCTGATGAAAACTATACAAGTATTTAAATTTGAAATAAGACACTTTTTGATATACTCGCCTATTGCTGATTTGAAAAAAGTAGGAGTGGGAATTTACTGAAGAGTGAAAACTAAAAAAAGCCAAAATCTTGGTTAATATTAGAGTTAGAGAAAAAGGGCATATAATAACGCTTATAGGGAATTAAATTTGCAAATGACTGGTTATATTACATGTTTCGATCAGCCTCTAATAATGGAGATAGTTTGAATTCAATTTTCTCCCTCTAATTCTCCACCCCCCCAACCTGGAGCCCGTTTTTAGCCATTAACGAGCACAATCTTTATTTTTGTATAAACTCTTATATATAAAGTTTGGTAACAATTAAACGGAAATTATGACCACTAGAGCAGCCAATGATTTATATATTTTGTATAGACTAAAGGGGTGAAGGGGGAAATCACACCCCTACCCTTAATAATTTGACACAACAAAATAAAAATAAAAAATCAATAAGAAATAATCTATATGATAATTATATTGATACATTCCCTCTTATCAAAATAGAATTTCTATACCAGCTATTTATATGTAAATATATTTTAACGGACCTCATCAAAATGAACAAACTATCTCCTAGGTAGAATTGATGATCGTTCGAAGAAATTTCTCTAGAATCATGTTATGAGTACAACCTCAATAGCTGATTTCCCAAAAGATAAATATGCTAAAACATAATATTTATGGGCCAACATATAGAAACTGTCTTGAAACAAAGGTTGTTCACCGAGCATACAATTTACGAAATAAAAAATGCTTTCACACAGAAAACACTTTAATCTTGTAAGGTGAGTATAATATAAAAACATTGTTCTTAAACTTTTTTTTTTATCAAACATTCCTTTATACCTTCTATAAAAATAGAAGTTCGAAAAAGTTTCAGTAAAATCATGATTAATAAAATACTCAGTAATGGGGCAGTCCACATTATTTTCTAAATAAAATTTCAACCGAAACAAAATAAAAGGAAATAAAAAGTACAAAATTTGTTAAAACAGTTTTAGGCACAATGTATATATAATATTTATTTATATTGTGTACCTGTAAGGATTAATAGAAATAAATAAATATAATAATTAATAGCACTAACTTCATTAGTAAAAAACAAAAAAAAAAAAGAAAATTAGTGAATTAAAATAAGCATATTTATTTACTTACCATATTGTCATAATGAAACTTTATTTTAAGCCCATGGATACTGCCTTCAGTTCCATTCACCATTATTTCACGCAGCTAAAAATTAAATGAATTCATTATTTCTATTAAAAAGTCTTTAATGGATAATGAATTTATATAATGTCATAATATGAAGGCAAATATCATATGAAGTATATAATATAACCAGGTCTCTATTGGACTATGGCTGCATAGTATATTCATCGGCCCGTCCAAGAGTTCTAAAAATGTTAGATACTGTCCACAATACAGGCCTTCGCCTGGCTACAGGGGCATTTAGGTCTAGTCCGGTAAACAGCATTTATGTGGAGGCTGGCGAACCACCCTTAGATCTTAGGAGGAAGAAACTATGTATAAAATATGTCCTAAGATCTAAATTCTTAAATACTCCATGCTCAACGTCAGTCCTAGATAATACATATTATAATAAATATTTGGTTTACCGAACTAGACCGAGACCACTTTCCATAAGATATACATTTTACACTGCACAAATACCATTAGCAAACACGGACATATACACTTACCAGTTACTACCATATCCTCCTTGGCGTATTCAAAATTTTACAATAGACACATCTTTAGGCAAGTTCAAAAAATCCAACCCAACCTCACAACACATGTACAGTGCTTATTTTAGGTCAGTATTGGGTGACAAAGCTAATAGTGTCTTTGCTTATACTGATGGCTCTAAGACAGCAAGCGGTACAGGTTCTGCTGCCATAGTTGGCTCCAATAATTACCAACTAAAATTGACGCCTGTATCTAGCTCCTATACAGCCGAGCTTCAGGCCATCCTGTTAGCCTTGTCAAGAGTCCATTGCTGCCAAAATGAAATAGTACTGTGCACAGATTCATTAAGCTCACTACATACACTTAACAACATTTACTCGATAAATCCTTTGGCTATCAAAATTTTTGAACAATTTCACCGACTAAACTCTAGTAACATACACATTAGTCTTTTATGGTTACCCGGACATACAAACATCAAGGAAAGTACCGACATCGACAGATTAGCCAAGTGTACTGTAGAAAAACCAGACATTGACATAAACTGTACAGACCACCAAGACGAACTAGCCGAATGCATTAAGACACTACAACAGCAGTGGCAGCAATCTTGGGATAACACGAACGACAATAAGCTAAGACAAATAAAACAAACGGTTAAGGAATGGCCATCAAGTAACAGGAGCACACGAAGAGAGGAAGTTGTGCTGACCCGACTTCGCATTGGCCATTCCTTGCTGACCCACGGACACTTAATGACAAACAAGGACGCCCCGATTTGTAGACATTGCAACGAAATTTTAACTGTACAACACATATTGACTGACTGTCGACGAAGAGACAATTTAGACATTCCACATGACTTACAGGAACTTTTGACCGATAACAGTGATTACATAGACTCAGTCATTAAACA
This sequence comes from Riptortus pedestris, assembly GCA_019009955.1. Lineage (NCBI taxonomy): Eukaryota > Metazoa > Arthropoda > Insecta > Hemiptera > Alydidae > Riptortus > Riptortus pedestris. The sequence continues at coordinate 9,058,953 of CM032233.1, forward strand.
TCTGAAAGACACCAACATATATTACACACTATAATCTACACTTTCTACAAACCACTCTACACTTATTTCCTATATTAGCAGGGTGTACAAACTTTAATATTATTTATTTTCTATTTATTTATTCTGTTTTTTATTTTTTTATTATTTTTTTGGTTATCCCCTTTCCTTATTTTTTTTTATTTATTTAATTTTTCTCCCCCCCCCTTTTCTATAGTTACATTTTCATTTATATATAAGTTCATTACCATGTGTTTCCATAACGTACAATATCGTTTGCTTCATATCACCTTATATGCTTCAAACATCATTTGCCAAAGTTCACTCTTTTTTCGTTTGTTGTTGTTGTTGTTGTTGTTGTTTGTCTTTTTTTTTGCCACTTTTTAATGACACTTTAATAATGAGTAAATCGCCTGCGTTGCGGAACTCATTTAAATTAAATAAATAAATAAAATAATATTAAAAAATAAAAATAGATAGAAACAATTGTGCAGGAAACATATCTGCCTTATTTGATAGAGTTTCTGCATCACTTTTTTGACACTCAAAAGTTAACACAATGCAAATGGGAAGAGTGATTAAATATTTAAATCATATAAAACTGAAAAAGTGTAAAAACTGAAATTAGGGTGGGTAATGTTTCTTCTAATCTGGAATAAAAGGTCACTAGAAGTGTCTTATACAAAAAGTCTGTTCATAACTTGGAATACATTCCTGTAATTTTAGCCCCCCTCCACCATACAAAATAATAATAGCTTCATATTCTTACATCTTTATTTCGCTATTAGATACTGCCACATATACTTACACTAGGCTAAAATAATTTGATCTTATAATGAATTAAATATTAAAATTAAAATTATTTATTAACGCCCACTTTTTGCTACTAAGGCTAATTGGGACGGGTTATCTACAAATTACCACCCTTTTCTAGCCAGGGTGAGACTAAGGATTTTATTTAATGAATTCCGTCACTAAATTGAATATTAAAAAAAAAACCACCAATCAACAGAGCTGGGGGACTACTAAAATTTGTACTAAATAAATAAATCAAAGTTAAAAATGGAATATATTGTGAAACCAAAAAAAAAAAAAAAAATCGCAAAACCAATATAAGTATACAAAATTCTCTAGCGTATCTAAATTTTATTTGAGGGGGCGATTATAAGCTCATATGGAGAATAAATTATAATAACATAGATCAGAATTACAACAATTTGGTAAGATTAAAAAATAAATAAATTCACGTGTCATAGCAATCCTGTGTGGTCAGAGCAATATCTTTTTGAACTTACAGCTTTCAATATTTAGAATGAAATTTGCTAATAGCAATGTACAAACAACAACAATTTTACAATTGTGATTGAGTACAACAAGTCTACAATTTTAGACTTATGTGATAGAAACTGATTTGAACCATTCGTAGGAGTAATAAAATCTTTGCTGTTTGACAACACTATGACTCCATCCTAAGTAGGAGTTGTTAGGTAGTTAAAAACAACAACAAATATTTCACTTTGTACGCATCCGATCAAAAACATTATGCTGAATAAAAAGGATTCCATTCATATTTTTTGTACCCCTTTACATAAATAGAGAAATCCTAAATTTTGTTTTACCCCGTTCCCACCAAAAAGAAAAAGAAAAAAAAGGTCTCTAAAAGTAGAATTATACATGCAAGATTGACCTATTATGTACAATTCTGTTTTTTTTTTTGTTAGGCTATTTAAGCTAGATTATTTATGGGCAACAGTGTATTCCGACCATAAATGAATTAACGATTCCATTTTGTTACGTAAGTCAACACATAATCCCATCTTCAAGCAGGAGCTGAAAGTTCTTTCCTTCTTTAAGGAATCATTAATTTTGTTAAAAGTGTATTTATTTCAGTAAATATAAAACTATTATAAACTTAAAACTCACCCTTAAAATTTCACTATTAGGTTTTCGTGGCTCAGTAGTGTTGTCATCCAGTAACTCTACTTCTGTTAAATCCACACTGTTGTAATTCTCATTAACGCGTGTTTCATTGACACCTTGATACTATAAATTTCAAAACTCTGGATAATTATTTTATTTTATACGAAACGTTCTGATAAGTTTCATAAAACAATACATATTCACACACTAAGGACAAACATAATAAGAACACAAAAACTTACAACAGGACGGAGATCTGGATGAAATAATAAGTACCCATTATTTGTAATAACAAAGGCATACCCATTAGCACCAATCTGCAAAAAAATTAATATGAACAACACATTAGTGCAAAATAATTTTGAAACAATCACAACTGTTTAATATAATTTTGAGTGATTGATGTTGCAGGGTTCTGCACTTTGAGATAAAAAAGCTATAGATTTCCTGGATAATATTTTCTGGGCATAATGCAGGTTGGTGATACATCTCCCTTATCCTGACATCTGAAATGTTTAATCCATTTCAGTTCTCATTTGAGGGGAAATATATTAATGCCTGTCAGGTAGTGTCTTGGATCTTCCGAGTGAGCCCTACTTGATTGGATATAGTTATTCATTTACTCTCCTTTCGTCTTGTGAGGAAGTCATTCAATTCAACAACAATAATTTCAGTACTGGTGTTTTTATAGACGGGATAGAAAAAAAATATATATATTTTAATTTTTTTGTAATTCATTAACTAATGTTGTCTTCATATTTTAGATTTCATAGATATTGGAATCATTTCAAACCATAAATATATGCATGATATTTATATAAAGAAAAATGATTTAATTATATTACTTTCTGACAGAGCTGCCAATTTTATTACAGTTCGTTATTAAATTAATTTTAGAGTAACCAAAGTTTAAAAAACCATGAATTTGTAGCTTTAATTATTTTTTTACATTATTTTCGATAAGGAGAAATGGGGTACCTGTTATTAATGAAGGGTAATTATAATAATTATTACTTTTATTTCTGTTTTATGACATTATTTCCATAATGTCCACTATAACAAGCCAGATATTCTCATCATTAGTAACCAAAATAAATCATCTGATATTGATAATTCTTTGAGAAATGCTGAGAACGCTCAAAAAGTAGTGACTGAGAAATTAAAAAAAAATACTAAGATTTAGCAACAGAAAGAATCTCTGTATTGTAAGACCTCTACAAATTTGAACCAGTTATACTTACTGCTATCATTATTTTGATAAATTGAACTGTGCCTAAAAATACTGTCAAAATCACAAAATATTTAGTTCTACTTGAGGAAATAACTTTGAATTCGCTAAAGTCTACAATATTGAGGTAATGCCAGAAAAGTTAGAAAATTCCTTAATACCTGATAATTTAACCCTTTTATCTTTAACTCCCCCCATAAAATGATTTCTAAGAAACTTAGTATCAAGCATCCAATAATAATAAAACCATTAGTTTTGATAACAAGCTGATTATTATTGTTGTTAATAAAACAGAAAAAAATCCATTAAACTTTGTTTTATCGTGTTATTTTTTTTTTAATTTTTTGAAGAATAAATGAATTTTGTTAATTTATATTAAGGTTAGTAACTTCAGCTTTTCTACTTTAATTTAGAAATTTTTTAATTTACAAGAAAAATATTATTCATTAACTTCCACTTTATGCAGTAGAGATTAATGGGATTTATCATTTTACTTATTAATAAATATTTAAATTAACTTTAAGATTATTAAAAACCCCATATAAATTTATATATAAAAACTTCTCAGTTGTTAAATTTTAAAAATTAAATTAACTATTGCTTCTTTTTAATTTTTTTTACAAGACATTATTTTTTTAAGAAATTTCAATTTGATTATGAATTTGAATATGAATATTTTTACAACATTCTGATTTTGTATATTATTTTACATAGAAAAGAAATTAAAGAAATTCATTATAATAATATTTGAGAAATACATACCTTGTAGGGTAGAGTAAGGCTCTTTATGTCAGAAATTAAAACATCTGTACCAGCTACCCCTAGAAGTTCAGGCAAAGCAGTCTGAAATATCAATATTTACACAAGAAAATAGATAAGCCAATAAATAATCATTTCAAATTTAAACTTAATTTTAAATACAATGTATTTAAAACTAAGTTTGAATTTGAAAGGAACTTCATTTGAAAAGTTGTAATACAAATAGGAAATTGGATTATCATATTAATAGAAATTTATTTATCAAAATAAAAAAAAATAGCCAGAAAAGTAATTGATTTTCTAATAGAAATAAATGTTTTCATTGTTTACTCTGATTACGAATGCTATCCTTATCCTAGGGAGGGAAGGAGAGAGAAAACATTCTTCTAGGCTGGCTTTATAATTCGTTGTTTCCAGAACCATGGTTTTATTACCATAATAAATTTGGTTTGGTATTAGTCAATAAATGGACTCTTTTATTTATTTCTCAAATTCTAGTCATATATAGAATATTTTATTAAATATGAACGTAGGTTTCTTATCATTTCAATACTTGAGGTATAGTTCAATTAATTAATTTAAGTTATAATATGCTATTAAAACATATATTTAGAAATATTAATACTGAAGAAAGTGCAGTGACATTTTTGCAAGATAATAATTTAATCCCAAAAGAAAAACACGGTGAAAATTGATATTTAATGAATCTATGCATCAGGAATAAATTATTTAGATATGCTACAAAAGATCACGTTGAACTACAATTAGAGCCAATACAAGCATTTTAGTATAGCCACCCTATGAATTTATGAAGAGAACACATTTAAATAAATATTAATTGACATTAACAAATTTTGGAATGGGATCAGTAATTAAATTAAGTATAAATAAAAGCAATTTACATATGCAGTTTTTCTTATCAAATTATTTTGCAGTATTTTTATTTAGGTTAAAGTAAGTTAGAGTATTGCATGCCATATAATTGACCAGCACCTAAATTTAAGAACCTAAAGAAACATTTTTCAATAATAATAAGTCGAAAAAAAATGTAGAAAAAATAGTACATTACTGTGAGTTAAAAATAAAACAGTTTAAATATTTTTGATCACTTACATTCTACTAATACAAAGTTTAGTATTGTTTGGTCATATCTTTGTATGATAGTAAAAATATTAAAAAGTTGTTGAAAATCATAAAAGACTGTTAAATTTCTTGAATAAGGCTATCTTCAAATTTGTAGTAAAAGAAAATAAATATTTAAAAAAAAAAACAATTTTATGGGGATTATATATTTACCTCATTTTCTTTTCTTTTTGGATTTTTATTAATGGCTGGACCAGAAACTGATGTCATAAATCTGTACCCTTCTGCTGTGACATGAGGATCTAGTCTTCCCTAAAATTTATTCAGAAAAAAATCTTAATATTTATTATTACTTTTATCGTGATATTATGAAATAAGTACATTTTGTCCCTAAATAAATAGTTTCACTATGGACTTGTTGATACACATAAAATTCAAATGTGGTTGTTCTCTTATATTTTAAAAGTGTTTCTGAAAATAGACTTAAATATAAACCGTTACCAAACTTATATAATATACACCAAAACTTTTTAAAACAATGTGGTGGTTTTTTATATATATATATATATATATATATATATACTCATACACCTGTGTGTGTTTTGTTATTTTACATGTTGACTTAGTATTATATGATTTTTACTATTATAAATCGTTTATGGGTTTTAAAAATTGTTACTATGTAAAAATTGTCATTGATGTTGTTAAATTTGAAAAGTTGAAGTCAATGAAAAAAGAATAAGTTGCTTTTATCTTAACGGAACTTCTTCTTCTTCTTCTTCCTCCTTTATGCCTCTCAGTGTGGAGGTGCCTCAGTCCAAGCCAGCCATGCATCCCGGCCCCTTGCTAACGCTTTCATGGAATTCAGCCCTTGCACTCTTTGTCGTCCCAACCTGGAGATGTTGTCCGACCATGTCATCCTGTCGGCCTAGCCTCAAAAAACTTCCTTGGGTCTCGTTCTTCCTTCATCCGGCAAAGATGGCCAAACCATTTCAGCTGCCTTTTTTTCCACTATTTCTTTAACAGCCGGAACTTCCAGCTCCTCTCGTATGTGCTGATTTCTAACAAGATCTCTCCTGGTTCGGCCCGCCACTCTCCTCATGTATTTCATCTCCGCCGCTGTTACTCGGCTCCAGTGCTTGTCAAGTGGGACCCAGCTTTCGCTTCCATATAGAAGAGTAGGTAAGTAAATGGCCTTGAAGATGTGCAGCTTCACTTTTTTATTAACCTCCCTTTTCCCAGCAACCGTATTGCATAGGTGGTAATAGACGTTATTCGCCTTCCTGATCCAATTGGAGATCTCCCCATCTATCCTTCCATTCCTGCTGATGACCATGCCTAAGTAGGTACATTCCTCTGTCATCTCTAGGATTTCTCCTCTGCATCGGATCTCCACAATCTCATTTTCCCGGCCTATACCACATACATGCACGGCCTATACATGCATTACCTTGCTCTTACTTGCATTTATCAACATTCCCTTTCTATCGAGCTCAGCTTCCCACTCTATGACTGCTTGCCTTACGTTATCTATTGAGTCTGCTATGAGAACAATATCATCTCCAAAAACCATAACTTGAGCAAGAATTGTCCTCATATTCCACTTTCCGATGACCGTCCGAGCTGTCCTCCGCTTGCACATTTTTAGGATTTCATCCATAAATATTATAAATAGGAGAGGGCTAAGACTGTCTCCCTGTTTAATTCCTTTATTCATGCTAAAGGCTTCGGATTCTTTTCCATTTATTCTTACAATGCCTTTAGTGTTATGGTAGGTGGATTTTATGGCCTCTATGAGTGCAGTGGGGACATTTTTAGCAGCGAGAGCAGCCCATATTTCGTGTCTAGGAACGGAGTCAAATGCTGCTTTGATGTCCAGGAAAGCCAGAAGTTCCCATGACTTCTCTATTATAGTTCTGAGAGAGAAGATATGATCCTGGGTCTGGCGGTAAGGTCTGAAAGCTGCCTGCTCCTCCTCAAGGTTTTCCTCCACGAATACTCTGAGCTTTCGTTCAAGGATGGCTGTGTATAGCTTATATACCACTTGGGAAAGACATATAGGCCTGTAATTGCTGCAGTCGCTTGAGCTTCCCTTCTTATGTATAGAGATGAGAATATTGTACTCCCATTCCTTTGGCATAGTTTTTTGAGAAAAAGCTGTTTGGAAGAGAATCTGCAGGTATTTATTAAGTTCTGGCCCTCCAAACTTAATCAGCTCTGGGGCATGCCATCTCTCCCTGGTGCTTTCCCAGTCTTTAGCTTTTCTATAGCTCTTTCCACATCCTCTTCCCAGATTATGCCATCGTAATCTTCTTCTGCTACTACCCTTTCTGGATCTATATCTATGTTAACACTGGAAAACAGTTCAGCATAATGGCGGTTCCATCTCTTCAAGATTTCCTCATCTCTTGTAAGAAGTAAGCCTCTTTCATCCTTTATATTTCTTATAGGCTTATTTTTCTTCCCTGTCAATGTCTTAATAGTTTTCCAGAAGATTTTTGTATTGTCTTGTAGTCATTTTGCAGTTTCTGGCCAAATTCCTCCCAGCTCTTCGTCTTCGCTATTCTAACTACTTGCTTGGCTTCATTCCTTCTCCTGACTAGTATATAATCATAGTCATTCCTAGTAAATAATTTCCAAGCCAGCTTCTTTCTTGCGATCGCAGCTTTAACTCTCTCCCTCCACCACTTCGTTATTTTTCTTTTAGCAGTAATTAATACTGTTCCACATACTACTTCGGCTGTCTCTAGGATAGCTTTTTTCATTTCTGCCCAAACGCTGTCCACACTTCCTTCCTTAGCACACTTCTGGATTTTTTGAGTGAGGATTTCAGCATACTCTATTTTCTTCTCAGGTAACTGCATTTTCGCAATGTCTATTTTCCTATATCCCTTCTTCTGTTCCTTCCTAGGTTGGAGGATTTGAGTGTCCCCAATCAAGAGATAATGGGGTGACCCTATTTCTGCCCCCCTTATAACTTTCACATCTCTAAAATATCCTCTAATTCTTCTGCTATATATAAAATAATCTATAATGCTATTTGCATTTCTTTCCTCAGCAGAAAAAGTGATCTTATGGACTAGTTTATGCGGGAACATGGAGTTACCGATAAGAAGATCATAATCTATGCAGAATTGTATGAGTCTTTGATCATTTCTATTCCTGGTATGCTCACCTCCATGCAGACCCATAGCCCCGTGTGCTCCAGAATGGTCTCTTCCTGTCCTTGCATTTAACGGAACTTAACCATTAAATTATAAATTGTGTTAAATTAGATAATTGATAAATAATCATTTCAATTCAAAGGACATGTTCATTACATACCACAATATAAAACTTAAAACATATAAAATATTAGTCTAGACCATGGTAGCTGGAACTATAGTTTCAAAATTCTTAAAATTTGATAAGCCAGAATTATGAAGATTTCTTTTTCATTATATTAAATTTATGAAGACTATACATGGATTGTTTCATCCTTGCTTAATCCTTTAACAAATGAGCTTAGAGTAATTGAAATTACAATATAAAAAGCAACTATAAAAGGATATTGGTGCTTATAAAAATGAGGAATACAACAAGTTTGTTCAATCCATAGGGAACTCCCCTTAATCATGGAAAAAGATTCATCTCGAAGACCATTTCCTCTTTGATAAGCAAATTTAGTAAAATCTTGAATATAAATAGAATGTGAACTAAATAATTAATAATAAAACATGCATTATTGAAATAAAATTAAACTTACAGTTGCATCTACAAAGGAATGTGTCCAAGAGAGAGGATGCTCCAACCATAAAACCATTGGTCTTGCAATGACTGAGAGATATTTTAAAACCTCACTTCTTACTTCTTCTAATGATTTTATATGCCCAAAATATCCTATCATTAAAAATAAAATGAAAATTAATTCTTAAAATTAAAAATAAGTTACTAAAAAAAATTATCCGAAAGTAATTGAGGAACAAAAAGGAAATGGTTAATCTGAATCCTTTTGGAAGTTTATTAATGAGGGAAAATGCTAAATTGTAGATGTCTCCATTTTGTAATGCATTGAAAACTATTGATACACGTAAACTGTTGTATTGAACAGATTATTTCCTAAACCAAAATAACCAATGGAGTTGCACAGCTTTATCAGGTAATCCCCCACTCATGAGATTTTCATATTAGCTACACATTGTCAACTCCAGCTTAAATTTAAAACCTTGTTGTATTGAATCTTTAATGTGAGAAAATCATGAAATTCAATATGAATATAAGTCAGTCTACTATTTCCATAGAATAAAATTACATCTTTGTAAATTAAGTTGAATAGAATAAATATACAGTCAATAATAAAAAACAAGAACCAAAGAAAAATAAATATAAATCATACCTTATATGAAAAATATATTCAGTTTATATAGACAGAAATATCTTTTTAATTAATGTATTTTTTTCAATTGCAATGAATAATCCAAACTGGAATCAGTTCTTCTATTCAGATATATGACTAGACTGTATAAAACATTTCAATCTGCTATTCTTTATAGATTTTATGTTTGATTTTCTTAAACAGACCTTTATCCCCAGTTCTTTTGTTAACCTTTTGGCAGATTTTCATTAATAAAAGCTATTTACATTGTACTTAAGACATGATTTTCAACAAATTTCAATTAAAAAAATAGGGAGTATACATTTTTGATTTATTATAAAGTAGAATAAAGCAATGCACATTATTTGTTTAAATATTATCAAGCTCAATATTAAAACTTTTCTTTTAAAGCTAATGATCAAGTTCATTAATGCCCAAAAGTGAACCAGAAAGTGCTTAGAAGGATAAAATGTATCATTGCAAAAATATCTCTTTTATTGCGAGTCAGATTGCAAAATGTTTTACAACTTAAGGAGTCTTAAGGGAATTCTGAGTGAATAGGGACCAACTCTAGAGTACTGAAGGTGGTGCAGGTTGCTCTCAAAGTACTCTGCCTTTAATAAAGGGAAAAGCGCGAAAGTGTTGAATTTCTAGAAATCCTACCACTGATGATAGACCACAACCAGCCAGCCCACATCCCAAGTAATTTATTTCTTTACAGCAAGCTGATATAGTGATGTACTAGTCAATACTTCCAAGATATTCTTATATATATATATATATATATATATATATATATATATATATAATACTTAACATTAAAATAATAAGCATTTTATTAAAATTAATTTTCATAGGCTACCAAAACCTATAAAATTCACCAAACTACTTCCAATACCAAAACTCGTCTAAAGTTACGTCTTGGGAACATCCGCTCTGCTGACATCACAAACATCAGCATTTATTTCCTTTATAATCCCTTCCATTTTTCTTCTTCTTGTCATCTCCCCAGTAGCTGTAGCCTGTTACTCTGCTCAATTTTAAGTTTGTAATTGTTATTATCAATAAAAGTCCTTTTTAAAAAGGCTTTCACGCTTAAGTTTTCATTTTCAAGTGTGAAGTCTATTTCCCACAATTTTGAAAACTTTGGATAATAATCCTTAACTGCTTATTACTCAAATTATAGTGAAGCCTAGCACTTTTACTCGTGATCTATTTCCCGAGTCCCCCAATTAAAATTGAGCAGAGTAACAGGCTACAGCTACTGGGGAAATGACAAGGAGAGGAAAAATGGAATGGATTATAAAGGAACTAAATTCTGATGTTTGTGATGTCAGCAGGACAGATATTCCCAAGACGCAGCTTAAGAGTGATAATTATAGGAGTATTAGAATTATTTTAATACAATTTTACTTTATTACCTCTATTCATGCATGACATCCTCACGAGTTCCTGTACATTTGAAACTTCTCTTCCTATGAGATAAGTAAACAGTCTAACTGGTATTCTTGTTCTGTTATCAAACCAGTTATATTTTTGAAAAATATCTGTTATATTATCTGGTGCAGTGTCTGTTATAAGTATCAAGGCTTGATTACAAATATCATCAGTGCAGTTTTTTCCTTTTCGATACTGGAAATAGATTTATAATTAAATTGTGGCATTAGAGATATAATCATAAATAAAATGTATGTAAAATCAAAGGTTGACTAAATCAAATGTTATACTTCAACTAACTCAACAAGTTTTAAGTTTCTAGAATGCTTCTTAACTTGTATACTGTATATAAAGGACTTGTTTACTCTATATAAATGATGTGAGCTCTCTTAGTCGACTTGAAGCCTATTCAAGATAAATATGATTTCCCTCTATTTTTCTTATCATAAAAATCTACCGTAGTTTAAAAATTTACGTTTTTCCATATCTTGAGATTATAATGTGAGAACATTGAAAAAAAAAAAAAAAAAAAAAAAAAAATTGAGAGTTGCAAGTAAATATTTATTTTCATTATAAAATTATAAAAAATCTTAATTATTCATTATTGCAATGAAAAAATGTAAATCTAAAAATTAATTATATTGTTTTGTACAGTGCAAAAAAAATGTATATGAAGAACAAGTTGGAATATTTAGCAAAGCTGGCTTGGTAAAAGTATGTACTAATGAAGTTAGTCAATGTTGTAACTCTTAAGAGGGTGGGAAATGTGTGTACCTTGCCCTCACAACGTATACACTTAGCATTGCAAAGCAATTGAAGAGTAGCTTCAAACCATGACATCTGTTTCAGAATATAAATATTCTAAATTTTAGACAACGTTCAAACCTGACAGGGGATAAAATATGTCAAACAAATGACTAGTAGTGTGTACAGGTAAAGGAGACAAATACTGTGGCTCCTGGATAGTATTAACTATGTGTCCTCCCTTTTAACACATTTGCTCATGAAACATGCCAACGATATGTGACTTCTAGGGGCTCTCAATCTATAAAAAATTGATTTACTATATTAGTTTCATAAAATAACTATATATTATATCATGTATACTAATATGGAAACATGGCTTTAGAGAGCAAACTTTGAAACTTATACTTCTAACAGATATGTATCCCCTTCATAGCAACAACTAGAACTAGTCCAAACAACTAGAGCTTGTCTTTTGAGTGGTCGCAATTATTGTTTAATCATTACCAAACTCGATATTTAGTCGTTTTATGTAAAAAGAAAAATCAAATTTGTTAACGGCGGACCAGGGGGAGAGGGGGTTTAAAGGGGGACAATTTTGAAAATTCGAAATGTCTCCGTTACTATACATCGGGTCAAAAAAATGTATAGAATCAATCTTAAAGCAAATTAAATGTACTATAAATATTGTTATATACATTTATTTTCACTCTTGAATATTTGCATTTAACTGCCTTCAGCAAAACCCCACTTCTACTCATGTTGCATAAACAATACTCGGTTATGTAATAAACCACATCATTCGAAGCTTAAATACCGAATATTGTTTTCAAGAGACATTTATTATATGAGACACAAACAAATATGTTCCGGTGACCCCACCCTCTTCTTTAGTTTTTGGACTACTTAAATTTGATTGATTGAGATACAAATTATTTTGATTCATTAACCCTAGAACTACCAAGGGGGGGGCTCCTTGAGCCCACAACTTTTTGTTTTTGTTCCCTATTACCCAATTTTAATGGGATGTTTTTGATATTTTATGTATTCCTCAGAAAAACATCCTAGAGTGAGGGCATAACAATAAAATTAAATAAAAAAATGTCTATGTTGAGAAAAAAAATTTTTTTGACGTATGGGCTCGAGGAGCCCCCCCCCCCTTGGTAATGCAAGGGGTAGTTATACACTTAAGTACCAAGGGGGGGGCTCCTCGAGCCCACTGATATTTAATACTACTTTTAACTAGTAATTCAAGTGTTATTAATTATATTGCTCAAATAATAATTACTTTGATGTAATTTTAACATACACAAACCTTCTCAAGTTTTTTTTTTCTAAAAAAAAATATATATATTCTCCCCATATAATTTTTTTTCATATAAAAATATATTACTGAGATGGTTATAATTATTGCTCCTGATAGGTACTTTTTTAGAAAAGAGAAGATTTTCTAGGTGGTTCCCAACTAGGGGAACAGTTAGTCCATGCTGAATCCTGGATAAACACTCGGAAAAAAAATTATTGTGCAAAAGCACCGATAATTGCATTACGAATCTGATAATTATATTTTCTTAAATTATTATTCTATTATAATGTTATAATAACTTAGATATAGATAACTTTTTATTCTAACAATATTTAGATATGTTCCTCCAGTAGAATAAAATTACATTTAATTTAAAGTCATCCTTTTTTCCCCATCCGAACTTTTTTTTTTAATTTATTTTTATTTTTGTATTTAATTTTTTTTTTTCACAGGTGTCATAAGAAACGTCCATTAAACATAATTCAATAGAAATAAAAATTTAAAAAAAATTATAGAACCAAAATAAAAGGTTTTTAAGGTTGTGGACTCGAGGAGCCCCCCCCTTGGTAATCCATGCGACCTGGGAGAGGTCGGTAATACTAGGGTTAAAAATTACAATATTAGATATAGTAAATATTTTTCAATCAAATTACTACGTTATATACAGATATATTACAGTAATTGTTTTTCTTTCCGGTCAGAAGTCGGTAGAACTGTTTGTTTACATTTATTTATAGTTTGTATTTATTCACTTAATATTCATGGTGGTGTTGTGTTACCGGTATGTACATTTATCTATTGTTAAACCTCACGGCGGAAATCTGCTTAGTTTACGTAGCCCCTTTTTGTATTATCACAGTAAATCTTTGAAAGCTCTTACTTTATCAATCAAAGCTAAACTATTTGTTATCAAAGTTGTTTTAAATTTTAAAAAAATTAACCATAAGATCAATTACAAGATCTACTACTAAAATTACACATGTTTTACAATATTATGCCCCTGATGAGGTATTGCCTTCTACATTCAGAAGCAGAAGGTCCCAAGTAACTTACTTCTGATTTATTGTTTTTGTTTTTTTTGTTATCATGCATTTATTGAGTCATTTTCTTTGCAATACCAAATAAAAAATTTCAAAAAAAATAGAAATTACTTTTGTCAAAACTTCAAAAGCAGCAGTTAATGTCTGTCGAAAGTTTGCAGTTTCTTCAGGTTTAATTTTCTGCCTCAAAAATTCTAGAAGAGAATTCTTAAACAGTTGTATGTTTTCTGGAGTAGCCTGAAATAAATGAAAAGAGTTGGTGATTAAGATATTAACAAATGGTTCTGCAAGCATAAACGGGAAACATTCGTGTGTTGGTTTTTTTTTTTTTTTTTTTATTATTATTATGCTAAATCAGAAACTTGGATAATGGTTCATGTTTGTTAAAACTTCTCTAAGAATGCCTAGTGTAAGTCACATTATGTATTGTAATGTATGTATTTTTATTGGATATTTGCTAATGTTGACAAGAACTAAACTCAATTAAAAGAATTTTTATCTAGATGTATTTGATTGATCCCCTCTTGATATTTGCAAAAAAAAAAAAAACTTAAGTATAGAAGAATCTAATCTAAACGTGTATAATGATTCCCTGTTTTAATCATAATGAACTTTTCAGGATAATGCTGTTTTGTTGAGCATCATCATGAGTTGTAATACATAGTGATATTATTTAAGTGCATTTACCCAATCATTAATAAATGTGCCTCAGGGGATCCAGCATACAGTTATTTATTATTTTATTGAATTTTGGTCATTTTGGTTTAAAACATGATACATTATAAGTAAATAATAGACAAAGATAATGATCATTATTCTCTAAGAAACCTGATCACATCATACTCTGCATGATTCATGCTAAATCGGTACATATGATGAAGAGCTATATCCAGACGTGGCTAAAGATAAGATACTTATCCAATAATAAAAACCAACAGAATCCCAAAATATTCTACAAATGAAACTACAGTGCTATCTCCATTATCCGAACACTCCTATAATCCGAACTGGCTGAGAGAAAAAAAAAGTGTCTTTTTTTAGAAACAGTCAAAGCTAATGCTTAAAATTAGAAAACACTTGAACATATTCTTCGAAAAACACGCAGCTGTATAGTTGGATTTTCAGGCATTGTTTTCGTTGGACTTCTAGGAATGGGTATCTTCGTTGTGATCTTGTCACACACTTCTTTCAGGCCCTATTTTGAATGAAAAAGGCAAATTTTCCCAAAATAAAAATGTATCCCAATATTACTGACTTCAAAGTTTTGATGGCTCAAAAATTATAAAAAAAGACACGGTATTTATTACCTTGCCATAACTGGAGTGAAATTATCTTGTGACAGTGTGACAATAGAGCCATTTAAGCAGAACTTTTATGAAACGATCGCAGCTAAAATTTTTGTTCCTAAACAGATTTACAATGCACACGAGAGTAGGCTTTTCAGGAAACTTATGCCTGAAAAGACTTTTGTTTATAAAAATGAAGCTCAAGTACCAAGTTAAAAGATATCAAAAGAACAAATAACTTTTATGCCTTGTGCCAATGTAACAGGAAATCATAAGCTTCAATTGCTTGCCATTGGAAAATCAAAAAAGCCTCGAGCTTTCAAAAATACCAAACTCAAAACCAAATTAATTTTTTTTGGAAATTATGTATGCTTTTTTGTTCTTTTTTAATCTGTAAATTGAAAATTTAATTTTAATTAAAATATGATCATCTTTATGCAAATAAAAATAACAATAATTATGTTAATAATACTATAATATTTAAAATTGTGTCTTTTTTTAGATTTTTCTGAAAACATTCCATAATCCAAAATTTAGAGTAATCCGAACACCCTGCAGCTTTTATTTCGGATTACGGAGATTGCACTGAATATTCATTCGGCTCCTTTGCACACTTTTTTTCTCTTTTATAAAGTTTAGTGCATTTAATGTTTAGAATTCACATTAATACATGTGTTTTATTTTTAAGCCAGTAAAAAAGCTATTCCTAGTTTTCAAAATATTTTAACTATCTTTGAAGGGCTAATGTGGTGGCATCACTACTCCATTGTTCAAATAACTTCTTAGCTGCCCTAAAATGCTGAACAAGCATTGAGGGATTTGATAGAAATCAACAACGATGCATGGTAACTGTAAAGCTAAGTAAAATGTACTGTAGAATCCTTGTTCTTAAATATATCACCACTAGCATCAGAGTATAGTATGTTATTCACTTCACAATTGTCACCCATAAAATGAATAGAGCTTATAATTATTTCAAAAATTTCACTTACAGAAGCGTGTTCATAGAACTAACACAATTAGACAACTAAAAATCATATGGAAGGTTACAGCATGGTCCCAAAATATGCTTTACGGCAAAAGCCTCTTTATTATTGAAGCAATTTTGTTATAGAAGGGTTGACTATATGTTAAATATATAATATATTCATATGATAATTAAATTAAAAATATGTATATAATAGAAATGATAACTTACTTGGACCAACATATCATTAGGAAAACACGGAACAATTGCCTTCATTGTTTTATTAAATCGAATAATGTTGATGAAATCATTATTACTGAAGGTATCAAGAAGTGTATGAACAGTAAGGCTAGCAATTGTATTTTTTACACCATGCATTGACCCTGAGCTATCTACGAGTATAAGTATGTCTTTTGTACAAGTTGCAGCTTCAATGTACCAAAACCTGGTTCGGCAATCAAACATGTCGGCTTTATCTGAAGCTTTGGCCCATTCTAATGCTGAAATAAGATTAATAAAATTAATTCATTCCTTATTAGAGTTTAATATAAGGATTCTTAACAGCATATAAATTCAAAAGCTAAAATTAAAACTATAAGAATACTATGCATATGTAAGTTACAGCAACAAGTAGTTGGCTTTTTTCTGTCTGTATAATATTTAGTGTAAATTAAATATATATAAAACAATTAATCATACAAAGACCCTTGGAATTTTTGATCTAATACTTCATTGTATGCCAAGTTATAGATTGGATATAAAATAGGGATTATTGAGGCACAATGTCCCCTCATTTATTATTATGAACCCAATATCTTATGAGGAAGAAGGTAAGGAACCACTGAATGTCCTCAAGACCCAATATGCTCATATAGTTTATCCAGAGAAAAATTAGGAATTTCCTGTTTATGGAAAAGGCTTTGTATTTGAAAGATTGGGAGGGGTATTAAATTATTCTTACCTGGGTAATGTCTAAGGAACCCTGTTGCACTTCCAAAATACTGCCAAGACATAGTTGGATCTGCCTGATAGTTGGTTATAAATGTTTCATCTAATGCCTCAGACCATTTCAATGATTCAAGAACCTTACCCCCTGTTTAAAGAAAAATAAAAAGTAACTTATATTAGTGTTAGGTTATTTTGAATATCATATTTCATTAAATAAAGAATTTTCAGTTTGGATATGGTATTAACTAAATATAAAATTGACCCATTAACGGGAGGAGGGGGGGGGGATGAAATCAAGCTTTATTAAAGAGCAGGAAAAAGAGGAAGAAAAAAACCTGCACGAGGAAAGGAAGGGGGAAATCAATTTGATAAAGAAAAGAAACAAAAATCTCCCATGAGATATTTCTTTGATGGTGTCTATATTTTAAATTATGTACTTTAAATATCTCATTGTTATTGTTTAGATATATTTATTTCATTTTTTTAATAAATAAATTATTTACACACTCACACACTCATGCATGCAAGCACACACACATATAACAATCATTTCTCCTCTAGACAGTCATGGATGGTGGGCAAAGCCCTAATGATATGAGTGATGAGGACCAAAGTAGTTGAGCGCCTTAAAGCTAAAAGTGCCTGCGTGACACGGCTTAAGATGGCAGCTTCTGTTCAGGTCCAGTGCTGTAAGGAATATTGGTCATAGCAGCAGTTTATAAATAAATGTGTATATATTTTTTTTTTCTGTTTCCCATTGCAGACTAGAGAGATGCTTAGCTGCCCCAAGGGGTTATTTGTGATAAAAGTTTTCACATAGTGAACCAATTAATGTTCAAATCCTGTAAACTAGAAATGAGTTGTATCCAGTAAGGTCGCCTGCATCAAGCTTGCCAGTAAATCTGTCAGAGTCCATTGAAATATCAAACCAATCTACTCACTAGCTAACTGGTGAAATAAATCTCTATCTTTGCAGGATCTATTCTGCACCTATTTGTTACCTTAGCTTATTGTAGGTAGTGCGGGATGTATTAACCACCACATTCAGTGGCACCCCAGAAGTTGTTTGTTTACACACACATATGTGTGTATATATGTATGTTTAATTTGTATAATGTATTATTTAAGCAATGCTAAATTTGCAAAACATTTTAGCGGAAGTTGAGCGGAAAGAAACTCTTGAATTGTGGTATACATTATCTTATTTCCTCCGATATGTTAACGATATTGAAATGACTATGTACAATCCATAACCATTAAACATTACTTGGTAATGTTAATATAAGAGAAGACAACATCCCTTTAAACTAAATATGATTTGATGTTGCAGGGGGAGGGGTGCTAGCTAAAATCTCTCTCCCTCACCTCACTTTTACAATATAAATTACTAGAAAATTGGAACTTTTTAATGTTTTGAATAAATAATTTAAGTAAAACAATGTTGACAACACTGAAGCGGGAGTGGAAGTTGTGGGGAGACTAACACAGTTAATTGTATTAACTTATTACCTGTGAAATGTTTGTATTTGCTTTCTATTCACATTTACTATTATGTGTATAATGTTATGTATATAACTATGCTTGGATTTGATGGTGGGGGACAGGAAAAATGTACATTAAAGATGATATTAAGTTATAATAAATGCTATCCATGATTATGATTAGAATTATTCATGGTGTGTCAAACAGTGTAGAGGGATTGATTAGGGACTCATTTTCATTTGTTCTTCAAAACGAAAATTTCTATTCTACAAGTCCCCTTACCTGACCCTTACGGGAAAACAATGTGCCCAGACGGGAAGTGTAACATTAATCATTGAAGCTTTACCAAAAAAAAATACCATCATGATTCAGCCTCAAATGATTTCCCGAGCGAAACCGGGTACCTTAGCTAGTGTATGTATATATATATATATATATATATATATATATATATATATATATATATATGGCTAAAAACAGTATGTTCTCAATTTCAATGATCTGGGAAAAAATTATGAAATAAATTACCTTGATCATAGACATCTGTAGGAACATGAACAGCACTGAAGCTTGTATTAACATTTATGTCATAGAAATGGTGATCTGCTCCAAGATCCATTACTTTGTAAAAGCTCAAGTTGACTCCTTTTAATTCTTCATCTTCTTTTGCATTAGAATATTTTGAACTGAAGTACAAATAGGTCTCATTGTTATCTGTAAACTCTTCTGACAATCTCTCAGCTCCTTCTATTAAACACTAAAAGAAAAAAAAAACTTTGTTAATATTATAGTTAAAGAAATGTTCAAACTGGCCATCAAATTATCCTCAGAGAGTTCTAGAATAGGAAGGATCTTTCTTATAATAAGCAAAATTGTAAATAACATTGAATATATTTCATGTTTTATGCAAAATGGTTTGGATTCCCACAAAATGAAAAGTGACATACTTGATTGAACAAACTGTATTAAAGATTAAAGTGAAAGTGTGTTTGGGGAATCTATTAGTTCACCCTCTACCAAAAAGAAATCATCAAAATGATACCATTTTCCTTTTTTGAAAATTTGAAAGCTATCATTGTTTTAATTATCAACACAGAAAATGCATATTCAAATAAGCCATAGTGGTCATTAACAATATTCCCCAGAACCTATTTTTACGATCCTTAACCCATACAACCATTGGTTCACCTAGCAATAATTCGTATATGCATTAATACATACATAAATATATATATACACACACACACACACACACAGCCACGCAAACATGCTCACACTCACACACACATATATATTCTTACCAGCACTGAATCCATTTTTTGCTTAAGCAGTCGGTTGACATTAGAAACAATGTTGTGCAAGATGCCTTCCCCGTCCGTTGGTAGAACACGTGCATTAAGATTTTTGTAGCTCTAAACATGAAATTCGACAAAGATATTATAACTCAAATATAAACTAAAATAAATATTCAATTTATATGCATAAAATAACTGATGATAATTATTAAAATATGAGTGCATTATAAGTAGTCATAGTTATAAAAACATCTAATATTAATTGGAAAGTACAGACAATTTTGATGTCTGTAATTAAAAAAACTTGATATATATATATATATATATATATATATATATATATATATATATATATATATATAAAATTGTAACCTCTGTCTGTACATTGATTTTTTTCTCGAAATTTCACGATACTTTTTCGTTTCACATACCATAGACATGATATCTGCAATTTGTAGCTTTGGTGTCTGTTTGTTTGTTTGTTACCTTTTCACGCATAAATGGCTGAACCGAATTTTATAAAATTGTGTATGTATATTAGTACTAACCCAACTTAGATTTTAGGCTATATTAACCCTAGAACTACCAAGGGGGGGGGGCTCCTCGAGCCCACAACTTTTTGTTTTTGTTCCCTATCACCCAATTTTAATGGGATATTTTTGATATTTTATGTATTCCTCAGAAAAACATCCTAGAGTGAGGGCATAGCAATAAAATTAAATAAAAAAATTTCTATGTTGAGAAAAAAATTTTCTTTTGACGTGTGGGCTCGAGGAGCCCCCCCCTTGGCAATGCAAGGGGTAGTTATACACTTAAGTACCAAGGGGGGGGCTCCTCGAGCCCACTGATATTTAATACTACTTTTAAGTAGTAATTCAAGTGTTATTAATTATATTGCTCAAATAATAATTACTTTGATGTAATTTTAACATACACAAACCTTCTCAAGTTTTTTTTTTCTCAAAAAGAAATATATATATTCTCACCAAATAATTTTTTTTCATATAAAAATATATTACTGAGATGGTTATAATTATTGCTCCTGATAGGTACTTTTTTAGAAAAGAGAAGATTTTCTAGGTTGTTCCTAACTAGGGGAACAGTTAGTCCATGCTGCATCCTGGATAAACACTCGGAAAAAAAATTATTGTGCAAAAGCACCGATAATTGCATTACGAATCTGATAATTATATTTTCTTAAATTATTATTCTATTATAATGTTATAATAACTTAGATATAGATAACTTTTTATTCTAACAAGGTTTAGATATGTTCCTCCAGTAGAATAAAATTACATTTAATTTAAAGTCATCTTTTTTTCCCTATCCGAACTTTTTTTTTTAATTTATTTTTATTTTTGTATTTAATTTTTTTTTTAATTTTTTTTTTTCACAGGTGTCATAAGAAACGTTCATTAAACATAATCCAATAGAAATAAAAATTTTAAAAAAATTATAGAACCAAAATAAAAGGTTTTTAAGGTTGTGGGCTCGAGGAGCCCCCCCCTTGGTAATCCATGCGACCTGGGAGAGGTCGGTAATACTAGGGTTAATATTCTCTGAGACGATCAGTAGTGGGGGTTATAAGGGAGGCCTGAAATTAAAAATAGTGATATATCGTTTCCTATTGATTTTTCGGCAAGTATGCACATGGCAAACATTGTTTATTTTGTTATTTAGAGTAACTTTTGTTATGTACACTTTGGTAGTATACCGAAGTATAAATGAGTTATACACTTAACTATAGCGGGAGTCAACAATTCTATTAGTCACAAAAAACTCAACCGAATTAAACAAAACTTGGTATGAAAATTAGCACTAACTCCTCCATGATAATAAGCTGTACCAACATTTCTAGGGATGAGCAGGAGTGGGGGTGGTAAGAGAGGCCTGAAATTAAAAATAGTGATATTTGATTTCCTATTGGTTTTTCGGCAAATATGGACAAGACAAAAGTTGTTTATTTTGTTATTTAGAGTAATTTTAGTTATATTCACTTTTGTCATATAACAAAGTATAAACGAGATATACACTAAAAACTAAAGCGGGAGCCAACAATTTTATTGGGCACTAACGATAGAAGTGACCTTAACCAAACTCGGTAGGTGAATTAGCATTAATTCTTCCATGATTATAAGCTATATTAATTTTTTTATGTTAGAACGGGAGTGGGGGTTATAAGGGAGGCCTGAAATAAAAATTCACCATTTCATTTTCTTTTTGTTTTTCGGCAAACGTGCTCATAACAAAAGTTGTTTACTTTGTTATTTAGAGTAACTTCTGTTTTATACATTTTTTCGTATAACAATGTATGAAGTAAGTAAATTGCGTAGAAATATTGATATGCTCAACTATTCTTTCCAATATGAACTCCCAGGTACCTCACTTGTATAAATTAATTCAAATCTATGTTAATATTTTATCCTTAATAATTTAAATCTGTGTTATTTTTTAATGCCAGTAACAAATTGCACCAAATAAAGCATACTGCCCCCCCCCCTCCCCCTTTTCTTCTCCCAAACATTAATTCATGAGAAATGCCAGTTTGCAGATTAAAGTGTGTAGGAACTTTTATTCATACATGGTTTGGAAGACATTATTCTATGATTATGAATTATATGGTCCATTACGTAATAAAAAAAATTACATGCACAGGATACAGGCAATATCAAAAATATTGAGGACAGTGAAGCCTTACATAACAAATTATTTTTATTATTAACAAATCCGCAGCAACGATGGGTATAAACCCTAAACACTGAGACATGGAAATGCCAAAATATTGTCCAAAATAAAGCCTTGCAAAAAAAAATACCATCTTCATTCAGCCTCAAATGAATTCCCGAGCGAAGCCGGGTAACTTAGCTAGTCTACAATAAAAAAAGTTTTTGTGTATATTCAGGGGATGGTAATCCAGTGGTTAAAGCACTGAATTATCTGTGCAAGAGGTGATAGGTTCAGGCCCTGACGATTGGTTCTTCACTCATTCATATAGTTATTTATCATTTGAATATTTATGGTACATGTGCTCAAATATATTATGTAATATAAAATAAATAAATATTCTTACCTGTTTTATGTCTGAAACTCTTGTGACGCTTAATCCTAATTCCCATAACTCCTTCCCAAGTCTTGATGCCCATTTTTCTACACTAGAGAATATTAAAACATAAATGGTAAAGGTATTAAATTAGAAACTACATTTAAAATTGTAGTTTAATAACACTTATATGTGTTCATATAAATTCCATTCCAAAGGAATTGATAATTGGGTAATCATTTTTTTTTATTTAATATTATTATATTTATCCAATACATTTTACACTTTATTACTAAGGTCTTTCAATTATCCATGAAATAGCATTGATAAAAAAAAAATCTTGGAACTTTTGAGTATTTGGACACAACAATTTTTCTTTAATTAGTTTTTCATTAAACAAGAGTACAACAAAAAAAATATTAAAATTGAAAAAAACTATGAATATTTTATTTCATAATTTCCACTTGATGGATTATGAGATTATTAATTAATTAAACATCTAATAAAAAAGAAGTATGATGTTTAATGTTTGTTTAAAAATTAAGCTTGCATTTGCTTAAAATTTAATTTAGAATAGGAAGCATTTAATAAAGTATAACATAATATTTCATGGAAAACAATAGAGTCTGCTATTTGACAGATGATCTTTCCATTTAATTTTAAATGCACAAATTAATTTTGTTGAACTGGTTCAAACTCAATGAATATATTAATAATTAGAATAGTTAAAAGATAATATGAATATAACAGTTCATTTTTATCTACAAATTTGCCACTTTAACAAATGCATTTTGCAATACACATTTGACTAATATGGAGCAAAAAAAATTAAATAAAAGGAAAACTTAGTCATTTTTATAGAGGAAATAAAGTTAAAAGTCAATCATCAAAAATTAAGGATATAATGGTCATAGAAATGATGGTCTTAAATAAAAAGAAGATATTGCAATAATTTTATGCATGAATAAAAAAAAATAAATAAATAAACTTTAAGGGTTTAATAGAATTAATTAACATGATAGTTGTGTACCACCAACAAAAACATTGCATATTCAGTATTCATTATTTCCTTGAAAACAAAATATTTATCAGTCAATATATAGAGAACAGTTCCATCAGTAAGTTGACAAAGAGATAAGAAAAAAGCTTTGCAAGAGAACCAAGAAAATTAGTAGTTCTCCTTGAATATATTGATTTTTTAATGGAAAACATGAACAATCCTTAATACATTCTTAAAATGAATATTTTTTTTAATTTAAAACACTACTATAATTAAAATGTCAATTATTTTTAATAAATAGTGGTAGGTGATATAATAAATTTAAGAATCTCATAAAGAGGTTTGAGGGTACTTTGAATTATAGTTGCACAAAAGTAGAAATTACTTACATTTCTTCTTCTTTGGCAAAAGAATGATTATTGCTGAGAATCAGGAACCACAGTGAAAACAAAACAAATGGTAATTTCATAGTTTACAAAACAAAACAGTCAGAACATTTAAAAAAACATAAATGCCTCACATGAGAGGCTCATGGGGCTAAGAACTAGGCGGGCTATATTTAATCAAGGGCCGTTTTATTTTTACCATTATAAACGCCAAGCCAAATGTATCACATCAAGCGCCTCATGTTAACGCCAGCCCTCTCAAATAAAAATCAAGCTTAAATTTATTGCATGTTTGCATTTTAGCTTTGTTGCAAGAGATCGCCGTTGTTTTTTTTTATAATATAAGTTGTAATTAATGATTCTAAACGAATTTGTCGGCCTCTAGTCATAAATATTTTCAAACAGAATTACGTTGCCGTAGATATTACCGAGATGTGAACAAACGTATTCTATAAGCTATTTAAAGTTATTCATTTTCTTATGATGGATGGTTCTACAAAGAGATTAGTGATAGTTATGAACCGTCTACGTACAGAGAGGCTTCTAATAATAATCAGAAGATTCGCCCTCAGTTTTATGATTTTCTAAAAAAAAAAATAAAGAAGTTTTAAACGCTCTACTTATATTTAATTAATAATTATAATTAAAAATGGATATTAAGGGATTTATTTGCGGAAGGTAAACAAAGAACTCGCTTAGAGCGAGATGCATTGGACAGAGAGGCTGGTAAATTTTGTGGATCGAAGTTTGACCGATAAAAAGATTTTCTTTGGTTAAATGACGATACAGATTTATTTAATATCAGGTTTGGGCAAATATTATTTAAATAATTATTTTTAAAAAAACAAGTATTTTGTATTTGAAATACACGCAAAAAGAAGAATACAAATATAAAATATTTTCGTCTCAAACAATTCCGCTTACAACTACTTCCTCAATAAATATTTTTTAGCAGATTTTCCCTTAAAAAAAGTTATCTACTGATTTGTTGAAAATTTATTCAAGCGTACGAAAATACGGTCGTTTCGAATTAATGGAGGGGGGGGGGCGCTACACTGACTCACTTTTCTGCGGAATTACCTCTGAAAAGTTAAGTATTGTGATATTGGTAGCGCCTGAGGCTCCAATTTTACTGTGAGTTCCGCTACACCATGTTTTGAAATGCAAGTGAAGCTTCTTCATGATGTATAATTCTGTAGGGGCGCTAAATTATAACAAAGAAACAATCTGATGTGGCCACCAAATAGCTTCCTTGTATTCTTATTAATGCAGAACGTAATTTTCTTAATAAAATAAAAATGAAAGTATTCTTATTAAATTTGAGATTGTTTATATGGCATTTTTCGATTCAACTCATAATAACATAGATGTTTCGATTTTTTTCTCCCTTTTGGCCCGGTTTCAGTCATTCTGAACTTGATGTTTGTTTTTACAAGAAACTCTTGAATACGAAGATTGGTGGCAACCAAACAAAAATTACGACCACAAGAGCGCTAGCGAGAAGTACAATATATAAATATAAATGTGAACGGGCATTTTCGTCATCTCCTAGGTAGGATCGATGGGCATTTTAAGTAATTTTCAGAAAATTGAGTCATGAGTAAAACATCAATTGCAGGTTACAATTTAAGCTGAACATGACATGCTTAATGATACAATTGAAAGTTGAACTAATAGAAAAGAGGGTTAAATAAGGACTAAGAAGTACAAATAACTCGATTCGAGTTAAAGCAAATATTTAAAGAACCAGTTGTAGGATATTACATTTTCAACAAGATTGGTTATACCTATTTTGTGATCAGGCTCATAGTAATGCAGATATTTCGGCATTTTCATTTTAAGCCCTTTCTAACATCTTCTGGTTCTATTTCAACAATTTAACAGCAAAACATTTATTGTCTTTCCTTGAAATTGTTAAATATCGAGAAAACCAAAGAAAAATTAAGGCCTCTAGACCACAGAATGTTTGATGACGTTAAGTAGCAAATTTAGACCACAGAATGTTTGATGACGTTAAGTAGCAAATTTATTCATCATATTTATAGTAAAGGTTCCATGAAATGAATAGTCGTATTTTAACTTAAAATAAAATGTTTCATGAAGCTATTACTAACGCGAATTGAATAGGAGTGGGGATTTTCTTATGGTTGAAACTAAAAAAATACAAATAACTCAGTTTATACACAAGATACAGAAACAAATGAATGGAACAGCTATTGTAGAAAATTAAATATGGAATAACATTTTGGGATTCGATTCGAGATATTTGGAATTTCTGATTTTATGCTCCCACCGGTTCCAATTTCTGCCATTAACTAATTGACTTTAGTATTACATGAACCACTTAAATTAAGAGTTTGGTAACCATCAAACAGAAATTTTGACCACAAGTAACAGACAAATACATGAATATAAATCTGAACGGAACTTATTTTTCTCCTTGGTAGAATCAAAGGACTTAAGAATAAACTATTAGAAAATCGTGACATCAGAACAACTTCAATAGCTGATAAATTAACTTTAACTTCAATACAAGTTAAATAACCAAATATATGATTAGACTTCTTGTATCTATATAACAAAATTTCTGCAAAATAAAATAATATATAATACTGAACTGAAATAAAATTCTACTGTATTCTAGTTTGTAAAACATTTAAGATGATTTATTTACTTTAGCATTAACCATTTGA
Source organism: Riptortus pedestris (assembly GCA_019009955.1). Classification (NCBI taxonomy): domain Eukaryota; kingdom Metazoa; phylum Arthropoda; class Insecta; order Hemiptera; family Alydidae; genus Riptortus; species Riptortus pedestris. The sequence goes on from CM032233.1 coordinate 9,085,918, forward strand.
AAGCAAATAAAATACATAATATTCTTAAAAGTATTACCATAATATTCTCAAAAAGTATTTCAATTACGATTTAAAAATATAGTGCATTATTTTGTTTAATTTAAACACAGTATATTTCCATTACCAAATATTTCAAATAAAAAACAGAAAAAGTATTTGTAATACAAATAAAAAAAATACTTAGGTCTCAATATGTTGAGCATTTGGACTGATTTCTGAATAAATGAATGATTTGTTAGCAGATTTCACTCAATCTTCTATCTAATGACTTTTCAAAATCGTTTACAAATGTTCATCTATCCTGACTAATTTAAAATATGTGTGGTCAATAAATATATATGGGTGTATATTATATTTATTATTTAGAAGAAAGGCTAACCTTTTCATTGCGCAAAGCCACTATAGTGGCTTGAATCAAGCTACTATAGTGGCTTTGCGCAAGGAAAGGGTTAAATGGGGATATATGTTATTCATTGTACCATGCAATTACAGGCTTGCACAGACACCACCATAATTAGGTTACCATTTCAAATGTTGTATCCCCCCCCCCAAAAAAAAAACAACTAAATTATGGACTTTGTCCTTAAGGGAAATCTGCTAAACTGCCACCAGGAAGATATGAATTGTCTCAAATGTGCTAGTACTCATCCCCTTAAGACAAGTACTTTCAGAGGTGAAAGTAATTTATTTGCAATATAAAACAACACATTTCTTGAATTTTATAGTTCATGAAAGAACACAATTCAGAAAAACAACTATAATTAATGTATTTTATGTCATTAAATATTTAATATAAAAAAGTATTTTATTTTGTGTTTTAAAATATTTCATTTGAAATACTGTCCAGGTCTGGGGAAGATATATACAAGGAACAACAAGGAAAATAAAAAATAAATAAACACACACTTTTATTGTATTTTTTAAAAAAATTACAAGATGATTGAAAACTTACATTTTCTATCATTACAATAAATAAAATAACAAAAAATACAGCAACTATTAACTGCAAAAAGGTTTTCAAAATTTTCATATATCTACTAATCTATAATTATTCATTGGTTCCTCAATTATTTGGAGCTTTCTTGACTCAAACTCAGTCTTTTATAACTCGTATAAAAATATTAATAATAATATAAATAGTCAAGACTGGGGGATTAGATCAAAACATTCACTAAATTAACAAAATACACATACATACTGAACAAATGAACATCATAGAAGGTAGCTAACATATAATTAAGTTATAAGTGGAAAATATTTCCAAAAGCAATATTAACAGGACAATAACCTCAAAACACAATCAAATCAGTGAGAGATTAACTAATAATACTTGAAGTTTAATATTAGAATATCATGTTGAAAATAATCTTATCTTTTGGTAGCTAAAAATATAATGAATATATCGATTACTACTTTCAATGTAAAACAAAGGTGACTTATTAACAGGAACAAACTCGTATTTTACTTAGTAATTATTGATATTTATTAATTTACTATAATAGCAATTGAAAAATTTAAAATAAATGCATGCAAAAAAGTAATGATTTAGCTTTATGTAAAAAATGCAGTCAGAGAAGAATTGCCAGAATAAAAAATTATATAAGATTTGCATTAATGAAAATAATGTTGCTAAGTATCTAATAAGAACATTTTTAACAGAAAATGTACAATAGTAATAAGTTAAAATAGAGAAAATTATTCTGTCAATGTCTTATTAGTGAATGGTGTAGATTAAAAAAACAAAACACAAATAATACAAATAATTATAAAGAAAATATATTAGAACACAAATGATTTAAAAGGATTTACCTTTATAAAAAATAATTTAAAAAAAAAACAGTGCTGAAATAGCTTGAATAGATATTGCTGTCAGTGGCTTATCAGCAACAGTATAAGGAACATATAATTTATATAAATATAAGTATAATTATATACTTTAAAAAGTACAACCAAATGAGTAAATCTATATATAAATAATTTGAACAAACAAATAATAAAAAGACCAGACACATTTTAAAATGTGCAAATAATATGGGAGTAAAAAAAAAATTTTTAGTGCTTTGGTAACTTTTTTAAAATATAAGGACTATATAAACTAAGTAGTTGCCGCCTTGGGCAGCCAACTAATGAATGATTACTTCCTTTTCTTGAGAACCATTTCTGGCTCGGCTGAAGACTCATGAGCGCTGTGTTCGTCTCCTTTGTCATCGTTGGAACCACGTTCTGAAACACACTCAACATCCTCATCACCTCCCTCATTTTTAGTAGATTGCTCTCCAGAGTGACCTTCCGAAATATTCTTAGCTAGTTCCTGTAAAACATTTTTAGTTAAATATAATCCATACAAAACTTACACGTAAAAGAACAATATATATATGCATGCATGCACGCGCGCGCACACACACACACACACACACACACACACACACACTCACATTCTTCATATTTTATGGGAAGTCACCAATAAAAAAGATTTTTTTTCTGTGCAAACTTTATTCAAACTGTCCTACATGTTTCGTGGCTTACTTGCCACCTCTTCAGGGGCTATCCATTTAAAAAAAATATATATAAAAAATTAATACCATTAATTTATCAAATCCCTTAATAATTCTTTTGCTAGATATTGTATTAACAGGTGCCTACAACTATGATATATTCAAAATCCATGACCAGTAATGTAAGTAGCAATCTATAATTAAATTTAATAAATATATCATAGATTAAGGCACCTATTAATACAATATCTAGCAAAAGAATTATTGATGGATTTGATAAATTAATGTTATTAATTTTTTATATTTTTTTTTGTTGAAAAGAGATAGCCCCTGAAGAGGTGGCAAGTAAGTATGAAACATGTAAGGCAGTTTGAATAAAGTTGGCACTGAAAAAAAAAAAAAATGTTTTTTATTGATGACCCTTGCCATAAAATATGAAGATTATATAAAAAATAATGAGTCCACAATAAGAAGTGTATATATGTGTTTTATATATATATATATATATATATATATATATATATATATATATAGTCACAAAAAACATGCATAATTTGACATTTAATAAACTGGCCTACCACCAAAGAACACCTTAATATGTTATTTTAAAAAAATAACTTTAACTAGACATGTTCAAAAAATGTACAATTATTTCAAACATTGTATTATCCTTTTCCAAGCTCGAATGAGATCAGAAAGAAGGGATATTCTACGAATAAACAGCCTTCACATTTACCCATTCGCAGTTGGGGTGCCATAAAAATGACTCAATAGTTTAATATGTGAATAAAATGAACAAATACTGTAATAAATAAGATGTTTAGACCATTTGAAACAAAATGGACTGAAATACTAAAAAGAAATTATTACAAGATAAAAGTGAAAAATGACAAACCCAGAGAAGTACTTATTACATGCGACAAACTCTGATGACTAACAATTAACCCTTTATAGGGCAAGGGTTGCTCAAGAAGCCCAGCGAACAAAAAATGTAAACTTGGCGGGAGTAGTTTCTATGTGTCTCACTAGATGCCCTGGCCTTCAGAAAAATAGATACAAGAGGCTCCTGCCGATAGGAGCTGCATAAATCTGATCGGAGCAAAATTTGAGCTTCACTGGAAGCCCTTGCCCGTTCTAGCTCTCATCCTCTCCACTACATCTTACCTGGTGTGCGTGTATTATCTATTTTGACTGTCTTTGTTCATCCTCTCCCACCTCAGAAAGGCTAATAATTATTTACTTATGCATTACTTAAAATATTCAAGTTAATTTTGATTAATTTGGTATAGTTATGTACATGTTATTTGCCATTATGTTCAGAAATTTGATAAATTCAGAGTGGATGAAAATTTAAAATGTAGATCATTTTTCTTCTTACTACTTCTCAACCCCAACTTGTTATAAATTGTATGATTGTCTATTTATTTTTCATCAAAGCATCTTATTATTTTTAATTATCTTTAGTTTTACTAGATATGCTCAGTGAATTGAATAAATATGAATACATTTTTTTTTTTGCTAATAGAATTTATTTTCATTACAATTTGAGAATGCCAAGCTATTTATTGAAATGCGTAATATAATAACAAAATACATTGTTTCGTGAACAAAAAAATAGCTTTTTGTTTGCAATATTGTTTTTTAAATATGTACACTCAAATGGACAGACAGCTGTTGAGGGAGAGCGACAGGTAAAAGGCCCCCAAACCATTTTCCACCTTTTCTAGCAGATTTCCCTTAAGGGAAATCAACTATTATTCCTGTCAGGAAGGATTACAAGGGCTTGGGTGACCGTTGCCTAAGACGGGGGAGCGACCTTCCCTAGAGCCTGAAGAGGCAAGGGCTGCTCTGCCTTTTTTTTTTCTTTTTATGATGTTGATGTTATAAATAGTAACATAGGGTCCCCTGGGCACCATATACATCCAGAATTTGCTTCTAACTGTAACACCGAAATGCACTCTATAAAGGGTTAATAATATGGTAAGCTCTGAAATCTCGCAAAACTAAAACACTTCCATACTATACTCTTAATACAAAGCTCAATCATATAATTACTTGCCAAACATTTACTTAGGTAATATAGTTCTTGAAGGACCTAAACCTCTGTATATTGTCCTTAAGGACATCCGACCACTTCTACCTGTCTGTTCTCTTTGTCCAAACTGGTGTGGCAAAAAAACAACATGCTTAAAGTCTGTTGGGCACTGTTCTTTCAATATATCCAAAGCAGTGGTACCTGCCTATCTAATTACTACAAATATCAGGCTCACCATAAATGTCTATTAGTAATAGGGGTTTTCTCTCACCCCAGGAGCTCACTCTGGTTTTCCTTGGCGAGAGTCCATGTTTCACTGTCATGCATAACTTTTGTTCTGATGGTTGTTTGATATATTTAACCCAGTACGGATTCGGAATTTATTATTGAAAGGGTTTTCTGGATAATTAGTGGGCATTGTTGTGCACTAAACAAAAAGTGTCTTCAAATTTAAAGCTAGATATTATTGAACTTCCTATGGTTGGTTAAACCAGAGTGCCCTTCTAGGACGAAGGAGAGAAGCCCTATTACTAATAGACTTGTGAATCTGTGGTGAATAAAAGAAAAAAAAATAACGAAATAAAATCTTCAGGTAGTTAATTAGTGGGACAAAATGGCTATACGTAATTCTTCAATGTGTAGTGAAAATAAAAAAATATACAAAACTATAATAAATCAAATATTTAAATTAACTGGGAATTAACTCAAGCCAAAGGAAAAATAGACAGAAATATTAAAAAGAAGAAGTCGATATTAAAACATACTTTTAAGTGTAGGATATTAAAGATGAAAGAACAGTGAGGTAGGAGCAAAGGTACAAGGAAAGAAATATTAAGAATTGTGGAGGGTTAGCAGAAAGCAAGGAGTCTGTCAAGTAGTATTGATACTTGAAAACTAAGGATTCGAAGAAGCTTTTATAAATTACTTACTTTAGTTTCTGATTTTCGCTCTTCAGAACCTTTTCTTGCACTTTTGTCACCGTTTGCCTGCAATAATAGACATAACATGAATTAAGATATTATTTTAAAAATGGTAGTGCCTTGTACTAGTGAGGGATAGATGACATAGCCTATATAGTACATATTTCTTTCTTTTTAATAGTAGTAATTTTAATCAAAACAAGCACTTAGTGCACACACTCACATGTGTGTGTGTAAAAATTATTATCCATAGGAGAGAGAGAGAGGAGGGGGGAGGGAGAGAGGGAGAGAGAGAGAGAGAGAGAGAGAGAGAGAGAGAGAGAGAGAGAGAGAGAGAGAGAGAGAGAGAGAGAGAGAGAGAGAGAGAGAGAGAGAGAGAGAGAGAGAGAGAGAGAGAGAGAGAGAGAGAGAGAGAGAGAGAGAGAGAGAGAGAGAGAGAGAGAGAGAGAGAGAGAGAGAGAGAGAGAGAGAGAGAGAGAGAGAGAGAGAGAGAGAGAGAGAGAGAGAGAGAGAGAGAGAGAGAGAGAGAGAGAGAGAGAGAGAGAGAGAGAGAGAGAGAGAGAGAGAGAGAGAGAGAGAGAGAGAGGAGAGAGAGAGAGAGAGAGAGAGAGAGAGAGAGAGAGAGAGAGAGAGAGAGAGAGAGAGAGAGAGAGAGAGAGAGAGAGAGCGAGAGAGAGAGAGAGAGAGAGACCAAAATGGTCACCTATCCATTTCAAATCTATCACATCAATAAAGAAAAAAATCGTATGAAAGGACAACACCATAGTTACCAAAGAGGCTTTTGAGGTAAGCAGTGCCTTATTCTGTGGAATAACTCATTTCCTAGTAGTTCATAATTTAAATAGCCAAGATAAAAGAATAGCAATGATGCGGGTATTAAAGCAAGGCTGATTAAAATATTCAAATACTTCAATGGTTTCCAGACAATTCTTTTATTAAAAAGTATCTTGGCCAAATCCACATACCAAGTTTAACAAGGATAAGCCCATCTAATCCAGGAGATGAGGACTCCCAGAAATAATCTTGAAGCCATTAAGGACAAGTACAGATGGAGTATCTAAAGCAACACTAAACTAACGGTTCTGTATGGCAAAGCCGATAGGCATCTGAGTTATGAAGAAAGACAAAGCATAGTAGAGAGAGGGAAAACACCATATAGACATCAAAGTGGGCAAATGGCTCAGGAGAAGGAAATACATAAATTATGAATTTCAAAAAAGCAAACCCTAGCTCCAATATATAGTGAAAGATGCTTGCTCAGACCCAAAAAGGAAAGTAGTCATTAATTGAATGTAGGATAACACAAATTTGAATGCAATTAAATAATATAATATCAAACTTTTTTTTTTTGCAAATAGAATTTCTAAAAATTCTTTATTATACACTGCAAAATCTTTTTTAAAAGAGGTTCTTCTCTCTCACAAACGTGCATGCAAAAATCACACACAAATAACTAACTTTTTAACATTTCTTTAGTCAGTTGATTTTTTAATTAATACTGGTTCAAATGGATGCTGTTAGTTCCTGTCTTCCTTTGTCCTAAGTGCTTATTTACCTATCAGGGCTGGCTAGATTATTGTGAAATAGTAATAATTGCTTTGAGATGCACTGCTGAAGAGTAGTTGCGTGCAACATCATGTTCACCAAGACTGGATTCATGTTCAAGTAGTGAAAGCTCAAAACATTGAGCTACATCACCCCTTCTCAACTTATAACTAAAAAAACAAGGCTCATGTTCATTCAACATATAGATTCATCTACATTTTTCCTTAACCATTACTATTCACTCAGGAAATATAATGAATTTACTTATGATGGAGTTTTTCGAAGAGCTCCTAATTTCAATAAGATCATTTTTATTTGTTATATATAAGAAGCAATAAATCAAAACTTTTCAATTAATTAGAAGTCTAACAGAAATATTACTCTGACATGTTTAAAACTTTTGTAGAATATTACAGAATATATAGTGTGCATATATTGTAAACTGTCAAAAAGGAAACATTATTTTCCATAAAGATAGTTACTTTTTGACATTTTAGATGTTCAAACCTAAGAGATACCTTTTTTTCTACCAATATCTATCTTATTTTATTCCTTAATGTTGATATTTTTGTTAAAAAAATGGAGACAAAAAATTTGAATACTTTGAAAGGATTACAAATTGAATAATACTTTATATTCAACATTTTTTAACCAGGATATTTATGCCAAACTTCTAAGTAAGTACTGAGATATTGGAGAAAGAAAATTAAATCACACAAATTCCAACAAAAACATTCAACTCAAAAAATGGATATATTTACATACTTCTTGAAAGTTATTCTTTTTTTAAAATACAAGATTTTTGATATTTATTTAATTTCAAATATGTGAAAAAATATAAATAAATCCGATATAAAGAAAGAAACATTTATCAGATGACATGAATATTATGGGTAGGCTTCATTATGATTCAAATTTCATTCTAATATGCTAAAGAAAATCACATGTTTGTTTTAATAAAATTTTTGCCTATTCAAAAATTAATTGTATAAACCAGTGATTTTATTTTACAAAGAGCAAAACAAACTTTTTTACACATTACTAACAACACGGAATATTTATTTATTTTAAGGAACCAAATCATTTCTATACAGATATTGATAACGTTAATTTGATATTTCTAATAAATTATTTTTGAGTTGCTGGGATATTGCCATTTATTTTTAATGTAAGAATAACTCTTCCTTATTTTATTTGATACAAAAAAAAAAATATAGAAAAAAAATGTTAAATGATTTTAGTCAAGTAGGGTTGATTGTAATTGAGTGAAATTGGATAGTCGGTATTCATAAATAAATTATATTTTTCTCTTGTTCCTATTGCATTGACTTTGTACCACTCAGGCCAAGCAGAACTTCTTCAGCAGAAGTTGTCACTGAACAAAATTCAACCATATAAAGATTTTATCTGACTTATGAGAAACATTAGAACATCACACTAACTATACTTCCCATAAAAATGAAATTTGTTCATTATCTTCTCCTCCATTTAGGAGTAGTATTTATGTCTTCATTAGAGAAATGTTTAGTTTGAGTTGGACTGCTCAGGAAGAATACAAAAATATATATATATATATAGATATATATATATATATATATATATATATATATATATTAATGAAAATGTTAAATTTACATACTCTCTAAAATATATTTGTACCACCTTTGAACAACTTATGTTTAGTATGTAGGGTTGATTACTCCTAGTCAAGAGTGACTACTAAAAATGTTCTAACATTCAAATTCACTGAAGTATAATGATGGAATGTGATTAGAATTACCTCTACTTGGTAGTCTTCATGGATTGGCTCACTTTCAACACTTCCTGTATCTGTATCAGTTACTGAAGAAGACCTGAACTCTTCATCATCCCTAGCGTCCTTCCTTTTAGCCTTCTGATCTTTATCATCTTTTGATTCGGGGGATGAAATTGATGAATAAGAGGTCTCATCCACATTACTGGACTGGAGAAAGTCATCATTCTTTTTCGCTTGAGCATCGTTATCCTAGTACAAGAAAAGAAATATTTAAAACTAATTTCATATAAGGGTCGATTCTACCACATAGAATGAATTTATCAGCAAGTAAAAAGGAAAACCTATTTTTAGCTCTATAGGTATTTAGGAATAGAAGGTTCTAACATGGAGACTTTGATTTTGATAAAGTTTTGTGAGTATTTAGAGTATCTCAATATCTGACTATTGGTGAAAATAATTCATGGTCATTTTATGTTTAATTTAGTGATTTTTGATTTATACTTTCTTTCTTACAAAAATACCAAACAGCTTCACAGCAAGATAATGACAAAATAACAATATAAAAAGAAAATTAAAAAGTTTTATACTGAAAAATATATTATTTTCATCTATTTCTGGGGTAAAATAACATTTTTTTTTTTAATTGAAACATATGTACAAATATTTTATATTGACTGGTTTAGAATGCATGCCAATACCAAAACACTTTTTCACAGGTCTAAGAAGAATAAAGTCTGAGGGGGTAATAAAAAATGGAGAGTATGCATGTTGGTGATTGGCAACTTCTGTATGCTTACAGAGTTGTTTTTAAGCTTTCTATTTATTTTCTATATTTACACTACATCTTTATCTATAAGTATGACTGATTGCTTCAACTTTAATAGTAATCAGTGAAGAACTGTTAGCAATTTAATAATTGAACAAGCTGGTAGTTCTGATAATTTCATTCAATTTAAATTTTTATGCATTAAGGGTTTCAATTTTTTATTTGGTTTTTCTGAAATTGAAATTATACAATTTAAACTAATTTTGTTTTATATGTCCGATTTTCATTTCAAAGAATCTTTACAAGTTAAGTTAGATTGTTCATTAATTTTTAACCCATTGAGTGATATGGACAGCACTACAAAACTTTTATCTCATGTTTCTTTTCAATTTGGCATTATTTTAAACAAACAAAATCCTTGATATTTACTTGGTCTCAAGAAAACTACTTAAAGTTTCCTGAATGAAATTGAAGATGAGATTGAAGTAATAGAGGAAATATGGTGGACATTAATCGAGATGGGAAAGTATAAAGCAAAGGGGAAGTGGTGGGGAGGATAGGACAAACAGATGTACACATTGCTCCTACCATAGCTGCCCTGAAAGAGATAATAATTGATTTCTTTTAGAAGTTAACCGCTGGTAGGTATTTAAAACATTTTTCGGTACCACTTGTATTTTATGAGTTGTGTTAAAAAAGTGAAAGCCAATTTCTTTTTTTAATTAAATACTTTTAAAGAGAATCAGTCAAGAATTTTGTGTTCATTATCATATATTGAGGCATTCTACATACTCATAACTATAGTAAAATTGAAGTTTCAAGATCTGTAGTCTTACCTTATTAGTTGGAAAGCATGAAATGAATATTAAATTATAGAGGAACTAAATAAATTTATTAGAATCTAAATTAAAACTATACTTATTTACTAAAATGTTCAACATCGGTGTATCATCAGTTTTAAAAGTGTAGAAAAATTAAGTTTTCAGGAAGGACAGAAAAAAGAATATTCATGCAGATTCATGACAATCTCATTTATCGGAGAAGGTCATCAATAGATTAAAATACTTTCTACTTCAAGTCTTTTATTCCAACTTCCTAAATATTTCAATTCACTCGCAACCTCTTTAGAGGACAACTGAAGCTAAGAGCCACAGCATAACTATTAGATTTAACAAAGATTTCCAAGTGAAAGGTTCTCTCCCTGTACAAGACATTTAGCTGTTTTTGTTTTATTTGTAATAGGGTTATAAATGAATTGAAACATGTAGAGTTTGAATAAAAGTCTTAAAGGAGAATGTGGCCTCATTTCTGTTGATTATTGGGATTCTCTTCTACAGTTAATCTCATAATTATTTGAGTATTTCAATTTTTTAGATTTTAAATTTGAAATATGAGCTCCTTAACTATTTTTAAAAATTATAGATATTTTGAATTGTGATACTATTTTTTAATTTATCTTTTGTTCCTTATATATATGCTCCAAATTGATAATATTTAAAAAAAAAATTAAAAAATATAGTTTAATTTACTATTTTACTCTCTATTATATTGTGTTTAGAAATTGGTATAAGATTGAAATATGTCACTGATAAGAAACTTCCAACGTGAGAGAAAGACTCTCATTTAATGAGTTTTCTAATAGTTAAAAATAGAAATATTCCATCAGTGTGTATGTGCAGTTTTACAAGAGAATAAATATAAAATAATCTTCATTCTTATTAAGAACTCAACACAATATATAAATAGAATCCCCACTCCCACACAAGAGTAATATATAATTATGTATTTATACATAAAATCTACTTTGTGTATAAAAAATACATTGATAACAAATGTAAAAGTAAAAAAAAAATTGATTACAAAATATTTACCTTACTATTCCAGAAGCAGCAAACTACAATTAATGTTATAGGAATTAACAGGACAACTATGTATATGGCCCACAGCCAAGGGTATCGATTGGTAAAAGCAACAAACTGACTTAACAGAGTATCCTACAATAACAGCATAAATAGGATAAGAAAAATAGCAATAGTTAAAAATGTAAAATTAATTAAGATGCAAATGAATATACTTAAGTAATAATATTTTGGGAAATAAGTCCTTTCAGGATTCTAATTTGTTCTTAAATATTATAGCATTTTTCTATGTCAATCTAATATAATTTTAATTTAGATTAAAATGATTAGTACTGTGTGTAATACTGAACTGAAAAGGTGAAATGGAAAAATATTAATGGATAGTCTCAGTTGAAATGATAGGAATATATACCCTTCGATAAAAACTCCACATTTGTGGAAACAAAATTTTTTGTGATGCCAATTATTGTAAACAATTACTTTCCCTTCCACTTCTTTGTTTTTCATATCATATTAATAACCCTTTCCAATTGGCAAAAAGTACCATATATTTTATTCATGACATGTCCTTTCTATTCAGAAGAAACTGGCAATGGCTGGTAACACCGATATTAAATAATGACGTACCACATCATTATTTCAAGAATGTCCAAAATTAATCAAAATATTAACTGTCAAATAAGCCAATGAATTGGGGATCTGTTTGTTTAGATTATATCTCAGAGGTGCTACAGCCGGAAAGCCGAAAAATGGTGGAAAGAAAGGAACAGTTTATGACAGAGAAAGCCAATATATCTGAAATACAAATTTGTATAAATCTGTAGAAACATTTATTTGTTTCATATTGCAAACTAAAAGGACTCATTTTCTCATATAACAACAAAACAAAATATTACATTTTATGGGTAGTCTTAATTATATTATAGGCCTTATGTGTATACTGTGTACCACACTTTAAATATAAAACCAAAAAACTATTACCAACTACATATAAGTAAACCAATTTTAATTAATGGCATAACTATTAAAAGCAGCTTAACATACAGGTATAGAGAATATCAAAGGTAATTACACTCGGTTTTGCGATTATTTACAGGGAAGAGCCAAATACTTCAAAACTAAAAGTAATTCTTCTCCGATAATACCTCTTTGACTCGACTCCAAAGGTACCAGGCATATACTGCTATGGGAAACAAACAATATAAAAAATATAATGACCACCATCCAGGTTTATGGTTTAAAGCAACCATTATTCTTGACCACAAAGATTCCTATCAAATTAAAGAGAATGTTTATAATAAAAGCCATAAAAAATATAATAGGAATGTGATTTACTGGCAAAGATATTATCAAAATTTTGAAGGTTATATAAAAAAAAAAGAAACAAAAAAAAAAGCTAAAAGGGTATTTCCTAGCGATCAGAAAATATATTTTCTGAAACTAAATATAGGATATGATATATATATATATATATATATAACTAATATTAACCCTCCTTTGTCAAGGACCTCAATGATCCATGTTAGAACAGGGAGCATCACTTTAAAGTGGCAAGACTAGACTAAGATTGTCATTTTATTTGTACTCTGTTGGCAAGCATCTCAATAGTCAAGAATCTATGAATTCTATTGAGGAATGGCTCTCTAATAAGTTTGTGCTTGAGTAGAATCATCTTTCATGTGGCTATTTTTTTCAATTCCTTAATTATTAGTTATCCCCGTTCAGGAAACAAGAGGGCTATACTACATTTCTATAATCTTATTAGGTTGTTAGGCTATATGTAGTCTCAATGCTAAAAACATCAGTTGGAAATTGATAAGTGTTATCAATGAGATCTACCGGGTCAGCACAACTAGAAAAATGTAATAAGGTTCCTCCCACAAGCAAAACTGTCTTAAACAAAAACTATGCAGATAGTTTTAGTTAGTTAGGGCTATTCAGCCCTTGCCATTTACACTACTCATACTATGATTTCCTACATTGTTTTAAACTGCAAATTAGAAAATTAAGAGTAAAGTATTATTATATTTATCTTTTTTTATATACTGTATAAAAATATAATTCTAAGCCATTCTTCCTCATCAAAATTGTTAACTATTATAAAATTTAGTTAGTGTGACATTGACTTGGGCTTAGAGTGATAGTAATTATGATTCTTAATATTTGTTTGAATGCACATTACTAATTTAGAGGAATCCCTCAAAGCCATACTTATAAAATTTGTGCAACTAACTCCCCCCATCTTGGTGCATAAATATAAATGGAATAGGAAACCTTAGCTCATGTTACACAGACCATTAGAAAGCTCTCGTTGGTTTAAAAAAATACCAGTGTTGGATTTTAAAATTACAAAGTGATGGATATACATATACATACTCCTTCTATCTCTGCCATTATTTAAGGTGAATGTGTGTGCGGTGTGTGTATAATTAAATAAAATAAAATATTTAGTACTAGAGATAATTGTGAAAACCGCTTTTCCCTCATCTAAAGCTCATACAGTTAACACCTCTCCAAATGGTTAGGGGTACACATGGTGTAATAGGTTTTTATTTTATTCATTCTCCGCAATTGTCATGAGCATTGTCCATTTTTATGAGATTCATAACTCAAAATCAAAATGGAACCACAGGAGAAAGTTGGTACAGGGGTAGATAGAAGTGCTGGCCATGTTCTTTAAAATGCTTTTAGGTTATTTGTTTTAGTTAACTTATTTTAATAAAAAAAACAAAGCTACTAAAAATGAACAAGGAACTAAAAATTGAAAATCATGATCAGATCTGTCAACGGTGTGTTAGTGTTCAGGTAAATTGTTATGTGTGGTGGGTTGTTAACGTTTTGTTAGATCTGTTTACTTACCATTCAGAACTGTCACACGAGGTACGTTTAAACTAGTGTTCAGGTAAACTGTTATCGTGTAGTGGGTCATTGTCCTCATCCGTATGGGTGTTTACATTTCAAGTGTTAATGTGTATGGTGGTATGGTGTAATACATATGATATGTAGATACGGGTATAATATAATATTTGTGTCATTGTTATTATACATTTAAAAATTTTGCATCATAGACAACAAACTCGCAGGTGTACGGATCTCAGAACGAACAAGACTAGTGTCGTTCGACATCAAAGACCTATACCCATCTATACCAGTGCAAGAAACCATCGACATTCTCACTACAGGACTCAGCGACTTATACGATGATGACTACATCAGGGAAATCGCTGACCTGACGAAGACAGTGCTGAAACAGAATTACTTCCGCTTCAACAACGAGATATATATACCCACAGATGGACTCGGAATGGGAAATCCCACTTCTTCTATACTTACGGAAATATTTATTCAACACATCGAAGATACGCACATAGAAAAACTCATGGATAAACATCAAATTACAAGATATTTCAGATTCGTAGATGACACATTTTGCATCGTGGAAACAGATGACATCAACGGGATTTGGAAAGACCTCAATAAACTCCACCCCAACATACGCTACACCATGGAGACTGAAAACGAAGGAACACTAAACTTCCTTGACCTCATGATTACCAGGAAAACCGACAGATTGGAGTACGGCATATATAGAAAACCTACATCCACGGATACAACAATACACGCCACTTCAAACCATCCAACTCAGCACAAACTAGCTGCATTTCGCCACATGCTACACAGACTACATACCCTTCCGCTCTCAAAGGAAAACTACGACAAGGAGTTGAATACAATACACGAAATAGCCTACAATAACGGCTACAAACGACACACGATCGATAAGTTACTCAAGAAAATAACTAGTAACGCCAAGCAAGACGCGAGCACTTCGGCTGAACCAATCACCAAACGACACGCAATCACATACACGGGTCCTGATACATATAAAATCACAAACGCACTTTGGAAAGAAGGACTTCACACTACGTTCAGAACCAACAACAACCTACGGCAGAAGCTCACAAATGACATCGAGAACAAGGACATCTTCAATATGAACGGAGTATATAAACTCACGTGCAGCTGTAACAACACATACATTGGACAAACTGGAAGGAGATTGAAAACGCGATACACCGAACATATCCGCTCGTTCAGACTTAACAAACGAGATTCCAATTTCGCCAACCACCTGAACGACCATTGCCACGACCCGACGAGTATAGCCGACAGCATGAAACTTCACTTCTACACCGACAAACGAAAGAGGCCGACGATTGGATATACTAGAGAATATGGAGATATACAAACAACGGACATTCAACGGAGACATCATCAATGAACAGCTCAACACTAGCTCGGACACGATCTTCAGACCACTACAACTTCTTAAAAGGAATAATAAACGGAAGACGCCAACAGACGGAATCACCCAGGATTACCAACAGGTAAAGCGACGACGCAGGTAGTTCCATATAGTATTTAATCATTTATTTATTCATTTTTCTATGATGCAAAATTTTTAAATGTATAATAACAATGACACAAATATTATATTATACCCGTATCTACATATCATATGTATTACACCATACCACCATACACATTAACACTTGAAATGTAAACACCCATACGGATGAGGACAATGACCCACTACACGATAACAGTTTACCTGAACACTAGTTTAAACGCACCTCGTGTGACAGTTCTGAATGGTAAGTAAACAGATCTAATAAAACGTTAACAACCCACCACACATAACAATTTACCTGAACACTAACACACCGTTGACAGATCTGAGTAGTAAATAAACAGATCTCGATTCAAACGTAAACAACCCACCACACGAAAACAATTTACCTGAACATCAACATCCCTCGTGTGACAGATCTTAATGGTAAGTAAACAGATCTGGACTCAACGTAAACAACTAATACGGTGAACAGAGCTTAAAACCCACTGACTGACGGACAAGCAACTCAGTACACTATCAACAGGCTTGAAGATGATGCCATCGCATCGAAAGCGCTTGCCAGCGGTACTCAACCATCAGCCAATGACGACGGTCTCCACCGAGAGGTATGACAATAATATCATTTATATTGGCGGTTCTAACCCTTTATTTGAATTACCAGTATTTTTATTATTTATCTTTACCAAAGTATGTTAGTTGGACTCAAGCTGGTTGTAGTCAAACTACAGTTGGATAGGTATCAGCTAATATGCCTTTAACTCCATTGAAGATGACTATGTTTTGAAAGTTCAATGCGCTAATAAATATTTTGTTAGGGATTGGATTTCTATTTAAAAGATGCCAAGATGCCTAAAACTCACCCGCTGGCCAATTAAATACTAAATAAAATGCTACTTATATATGTATAAACTAGTTCAAAATTCTTCTGTTCTACATGAAATATCTGGAAAACGTTATCAACGCTGTTTTGAATCTATTTTCTTCCACCAGACCATTAGAAAGTACAACATTCACTAAAATATATTAAACAAATGTAATGACTTCCTAATTACTTACTGCACTCTTTTCAATATTTAATATTTTCTTGTCATATGTCACAGAGGCAAATTGTTTTGCAACATTCTCATCGTCTGTAATAATTATGTTATCAAACAAGATTTTTGAAGAAACTGACCACAACTCAAAGCCAACAGCATCCTGGAAAATAGGACATATATTAAAATTAGCTATCCTTCTTAAAGACATTAGGTAGAAATAATTTTGATCCTGGTAAAAGTGAGTTCGTGTGCATACAATAATTGTGTTGTTCAATACTGAAACTGAATATAATGGATTCACTTTATATTTTTTTTAAATTTTAACAAGTAAATTTGAGGCTGCTATTTAGTATGCATTATTAAATACCTAGAACACTGTCAACAGATTTTACCATAAATCATGGTTATCAATATTAAATGTTTATCATGCAGGTGCTGAATAAACTAAGCAGATATCCGAAGATTATGTAATCTCATTTTTTATTCTCCTTTTCTCCCTTTACAAGAGCCATCGAATTGATATCTGATTACATTTTGAAATAGTAACGTCAAAACTATTAATATAAAAAAAAATAGCATTACTAGCTTAAACTGGCCCAGTGTTCAACGTGTTAAGAAATGTATGCCTTATAAATAAATAAATGACATTTGGATTAGAACATCTATACAAACACACAAGGAGGCTGAGGATCCTTTTATTTTAGGATAGATAATTTAGAAGAGCAGTTGTTGGGTCCCATTGTTTCTATACTTTGTAGAAATATATTTAATTCAACTACTTCCCCAAGTTATATGGTTGATTAGACTAGATCAATGGTACATAGACTGATGACAGTTGAACATTGCTTTTCAAAAAATAAAAAATGAAAAGCTTTAGGATAATCGGAACTTATTGGTTATCAGGAGGCCACAGATTTAAAGACAATTATCAAATCATAATTAAAAGAAAATCACTTTATTATTTAATATAACACTACTAGAATTTATAAATACCAAAATGGCTAGCGTGAGGACACTCATTATTTACAGATAAAATGTTTACTGGTTCAAAACCGCATATCGCTATTCTGTGTCATTGCTATCACTTTAGACTGTTCATACTTGACTAGGTTGTCCTAGTCATTCTGTTTCTTTTGTTATCAGAAAATGAGTGATCGTTTATTAACAACACTTGGTGTTTGTTTATTAATACCATTTGGAGTTTATTATCACCACTTGGTGATCGTTTATTATTACACCATTTGGACAGCTACCTTGTAGAGTTAATTTAGCAGTTGGCGGCAGGGATAACCACTGTATGCAGCAACTCTGCGACATAGAGCAGTTTTGGGCTAACTCTAATTTATAATTATATTTTGTCATTCAACTAAATTCTAGAAATGTTATTTTAAATAATAAAGTGTTTTTAATATGATGTAATAATCGTTTTTAAATGGGTGACCTCCCGATAAGTACCAGACAATCTATGGAGACTGTCCAAGACAATGCTGTCTAACAGAAGAAGAAAGGTAGTGACCAGTGCTGGACTGACCAGGTCGCTAGGTCGGCAAATGCTGAGGGCCCCCGGTCCTAAAATGATAAAAAGAATAAACCTAAATTTCAATAGGAATTAATTTTATTATTAATTAACACCCCAAATAATATTTATTTACATTTGTAAATACATTGCTGATACATATTTCTATTAGAAAATGCACATTATGCTAGCTATTTTTAAAGTTTTTTTTTTTTTTTTTTTTTTTTTTTTTATTTTTTAAATTGGTAATGTTCTTGAGGAACTAATGTCCTGAATTATTAATACAGGTAAAACTAGATCTATTAATTTTTGTAATAGCCTACAATAAATATTTGTATGAATTATATATGCACATTTTATAACCTCAAAGGCATCAACTACTTATTTTATTTATTATTAAAAAAAAATCTTATCTTTAAAGTTACTATATCATATATATTTTTATTGACTTACAATAGTAGACATCGTATGGAAAGGATGTTTATCCTCAAAGAAATCTGGATTAGGTATTTTTCGAGGGTACCAAATTCCTTTGAAGTCTGGATTGTTAATTAGAGGAGGAGACCATTTTCCTCTGTAATCAGGATTAATAACGAGAGGAGCTGCCCACGGTCCACATCCAGGCGCATCTTCACATGCAGGATTAGGTACTAATGGTGCTTCCCATTCGCCATCCATCTCATCATCCCTAAGAAAAAATAAATCTTTTGAATATGGAAAAAGTTTATGTCTCATACTTAATATTAAGAAAAATAATTAAAACAATTGTATAATTAAGGGGTAAAACAACATAACTTAAAAATCAAAATAATTAATTTTTTTTTTTTTTTTAATGATGTATTAAAATCTTCTATGTAAAATACAAAAGATGAAAACAAAGAATAATTTACTAAGGGTGATGTTTAAAAATTTAATGAATGGCATAAAATGTGAGTTATTTGTGGAAGGAAACTTCTGAGAATAATAAATAGATTCGTCATATATAACAGTAATAAAAGTCCATCACGCAGGGGCTGCGTAAACTAAGCAGATTTCCCATGTGAAGTTTAACAATAGAGAAATTTCAGAATAGAGAATCAAACAGTTACGGGAACGGCCCGAACTAGCTCTTGACGGAAACTCATGACTAGACCCGAAGTTAGCCGATCTCATATCAGAAGCCGAAAACAGAAAAATGCAAATATCTCGGTTAATATTCAAGATAGAGAATAAATGTACATACCAATATTTATAGTACATTTAATTTGCAACAAGATCGGTTCTGTACAATTTTTCGATCCAACATATAGCAACGGAGATATTTTGAATTTTCGAAAATCCTCCCCTCTAAACCCCCCCCCCCTCCCACTGATCCAATTTCAGCCATTAACGAACTTGATCTTTATTTTTGCATAAAACGTTTAAATATCGAGTTTGGTAACGATCAAACGCAAATTGCGACCGCTAGAGTGTTAACAGACAAATATATATATATATATATATATATATATATATATATATATATATATATATATATATAATTTTGGACGGACGTCATTTTCATTATTTCCTGGGTAGGATCGATGGACATTTGAAGAAAGTTTTTCGAAAATCCCATTTTGAGTACAACCTCAATAGCTGATTTCCCCTAAGGGAAATCTGCTAAAAGTTACAAAACTTTAGATTTGAGGAACTACTCTAAAATCCGTTTCAAAGTTATTGTTGGTACAATATTCAATATTGTTGTTGTTTCTTACAATAAAGGATAATCAAACCTTCAGAATATTAAGGATGATTTTAGAATGACAATTGGAAAAACTGAATCAATTATCAAAACACATGTGGCAATATGGCAAATATCAAAAGTGTGTATTGAAATATGCAGCAAGCAAAAAAGCCTCAATCATTAATTCTAAATTTGTCCAGAATGATTAGGAAGTGGGGGACATCAATGAAAAATGGGTTATAATGCAAATATCACAATAAAGACATTGTGCCATAATATATTAAAGGTAAACAAAAAATTTGTATTCCTGAATCTTAAATAAAACTAAATGATATATCAATTACATACAAGATGAATGGTGTAAAACTCCTGAGAGTATTTCTGAAAATGCAATGCCACAATATGAAAGATTTTTCAAGGATAAATAAAGAAAACAAATGCATACAAGCACCATTTATCTTTATGTAATAAGGATTGCATTTATTTAATTTTCTTTAATATCACTTCTTAACCAAAATAATTGACTCAATGGTATAGGACTTTCTTTTATCTTTAATAGCATATTGTTAAAAAAAAAGAAGACTGAAAATCAAGAGATTTATTTTTATGAAGTTATAGTGACGTAGTAACCCAATAATATGAAAGTCCGTCTAAGCAGATTTCCCAAGTAAAATGTAACAATAGATAAATATACATACTGGCAACATTTAACACCACTGTGAGTAATATTAAGTTAATGAGAAATCTGTGTCAATTATAATAATCTCCCAATGGAAAGCATCTGAATTGTAAACAAACAGGTATGCCAACCTCTCCAGGGTTGAACAGATATACAGAAATATGCTTCACCGGAAAGAAAAACAATTACTGAAATATATCTGAATATAACATATTAATTTTATTGAAAACTATTTACGATATCTAGTACTGTAATTTATTATATATATATATATATATATATATATATATATATATATATATATATATATATATTATTGTAATGAATCAGAATAATTTTTATCTCAATCACTAAAATTTTAATAATCCAAGAACTTAAGTGGAGGGGGGAGGGGGATCAACAGAATATATTTGCATGTACCTCGTATAATAAAGGTCTCTTGAAAACAATATTTGGTATTTAAGCTTCGAATAATGTGGCTGATTAAATAACTGAGTATTGTTAGTTTAACATGAGTAGAAGTGGGGGTTCGCTGAAGGATGAAAACTGAAAAATGCAAATATCTCGGTTAATATTCAAGATAGAGAATAAATGTACATAACAATATTTATAGTACATTTAATTTGCAATAAGATTGGTTCTGTACAATTTTTCGATCCAACATATAGCAACGGAGATATTTTGAATTTTCGAAAATCCCTCTCTAAACCCCTCCTCCCACTGGCCCGATTTCAGCCATTAACGGATTTGATCTTTCTTTTTACATGAAACGATTCAATATCGAGTTTGGTAACAATCAAACAAAAATTGTGACCACTAGAGCATTAACAGACAAATATATATATATATATATATATTGAAGAGACCTCATTTTCATCATACCTTGGGTAGGATCGATGGACATTTGAAGAAATTATTCGTTAATCCCGTCATACCTCAATAGCTGATTTCCCTCATGAGAAATCTGCTAAAACTTGATTGAATCACTAAAAGGCCCAGGGGCCAAAATCTTTAAACGTTTTAGCAGATTTCCCCTAATGACAAAATTTTCGAATAATTTCATCATATGTCCATCGATCTTACCCAGGAGATGATGAAAATGAGATCTGTTCAAAATTATATATATATATATATTTATATATGCTCCTGAATATTTGTTAAACAAAGAACATGTTCATGAGTAGAGCATACTATTTAGTAAAGGGTAGCCAAGATTTTATTATTACTTTTATAAGATGAGCAGATTAATCAAACACATATACATGGCACACACAATGAACTCCATATGGACTATAGTTCAAGCCATTTTTATATATAACTGGTTAGCTATTTATAATATTTTCGTTACACTGAACTCATAATTAAACATATCTTATTTTATAGATATGTATAATTTACAAAAATTGCTAAATTAAGATGAAAAACAAACCAATCATCAGGTTTCTCTGCACTAGGATCACTGATATTAATTGGCTCATCTTCAAGCCAGCCTTCCGGTTTTACAGCATTTGCATCAGGGATTTCTGCAGGAGCATCCTCGTCCCACTCATCAGGTTTCTTTGCACTTGGATCAGGGATTTTTTCTCTGTCATCCCACGCTGCAGGTTTTTTATCATTGGGGTCATCAATAACTTTGGGTGGATTAACTGGAGGTTCAAAGTCTTCCAATAAGGAACCTTCATTTATAATCTGAAAAGTGGGTCAGGTTATATTACTTGCACTTTATAGAAGAAAATAAATGAGCAAAAGTTAAATGTTTTAGAAATCTATCGAGTTTTACTACACAAGTTACAGTTTTAAATGACCATTATTAGTGAGTGAGAGTGCCAAAGGCAGTCATGGTTGATACAGTGGGGGTACTACTTACAAAACTGAATGTAGCTATAGGAACAATACACAACTAAGCTGCAAGCAAATATTAGTTTAACTGCCGATGCTAACAGTACAATGCTTTCAGTGGTAGAGGCACGGATCCCTAGTTTTTATGAGGTCCAACAGTCTCCTAGAGATATTTTATACAAGTTCTTAATTATTAATCCACGCACTGTTCCATATCAGAATAGTGGCTTAGGGTAGAGCCTAATAGATGGCTAGAACTGTACAAGGTCTACATTAACTAGAGAACGAAAAAAATAAACAATTGAACTAAAAGAGCACATGAATATAAAGTGTGTAATAAACATTCAGAATTATGATATGATTTTTTAAAAATTTAAGCCATGTTAAATAATATTCCTCCCTCAGCAACCTGGCTGTTACAATATAAAACCTATTTGAAGCATAAGCTGGAAGAAATAAGTGGCTTCATATAAAATTTGCAAGAGTAGGAGTTGCTGTAAGATGAAAATGAAAAAAAAAAAAAAAGCTCTGATAACATTCAATTTATACCAAAGTGTATAGAGTATCAAATGCAAAAAATAAACCACACAAACTACTATATTTATGACACTTTTTGATTCAACATATTAAAACAGATATCTGAGACTATATTTATCCCCTTTCCTTATTAAACTAACCACCTGGTGTTATTCAGACATTAACTAAAGACTTTCAATTTTACATGAAACTCCTAAATAACATGTGTGGTAACAATTAAATAAAAAAATAGTGTTACATAACTAAAATTTTCATTAATGAAATGTATAAAAACTCGATCATCTATTTCTCAAATAGTAAGAACCCTATTATATGAACAAAATTTGAAGTTTAAACTGACTATGAGATGTTTAGTAATATAACACTTTAAAGTGAAAATCACTTGAGTGGGGAGAACACAAATAGCACATATAATATTCGAGTAAAAAAATCATACAGAACAAAAATAGTAGCATATCCTATATCATAATGTAATATTTTTAATGAGATTAATCTTTTAATGTCTAAATATGAATGAATAATTTTGTGTTTTAACCCTTTTCTAAGCCCCCAACAAACAAACATGATGCACTCAAATTCAAATATTAAAAAGAATTAATAAACGCTGCCACTATCCTCAATCAATAAAAATGGATTAGATTAAAAAAAAAAAAACATTGCATACCTTATGATCAACAGATATAGAGAAGGTGCTGTCAGGATGAAGTACTAATCTGAACAAATGTGGCTTAGAATCTGTAAATGTTTCATCAATGCGAGTTTGAGGTGGTTTACAGTGTTTCTCCTCAAAGCTTCCATTCAAAGGATTCTTGTGTTGAAAAATGAAGTGCAGCTAAAAATAATAATAGTTTTATAAGAGTTTATCACATATAAATAAAACAAATAAGAATATAGTGTTGCCTGCAATTCAATTATTTTAAAAGATTATTAGAATACCAGGCAATTGCCTCATCCCTCACACAGGATACTTATAATCTTCACAACTTTAATAACTTCCAAATGGAATAGAATATGTTACTTAAAATGTTTGCAGGCGTTCAAACATTTTTACGATGACAATTTTCCATTCTAATTTCATAACGGTTCTAAAAACCACCTATCTGAGAAAGGGAAGGGGGGGTAATAAATATAATGATGGGTGTCTTGAACAGGTCACTGGCAGGATAAGTTCTATCTCAACAATGTGCAAAAATTGTGTGAAGCTTTTAAAATAAGATATTCAAACTCTGGAGAATTTTGTTCAGATTATATTTAGTCTGCTTTATATCAGACATGATAGGAAACAATATCTGGCCTAAAATTATTATTATTCTTAATTTTTCATTAGTTTCGGAACTGGCTTTTTAATATTCAAGCCAGCAAAAAAAAAAAGTTTTGAAATAGCCACAGAGTTCTGTTATCTACCTGGTAGTGGCCTTTATTATTTGTAAATTCAGTGAGATAGATGTTCAGAAAGCACAGACAGCCATCAGGGAGTTACTACGTTATGAGGGGTATTACTAAGTGGGTGATAACTGCTGTCTATGTCTTGACAGAAATGTTGGACCAATTTCAGATAAGTGTTCAACTTGCAAAAAAGACTAGAACCCTGACAATCTCAACCTGTATAAAAAGAATAACAATTGAATCCAAAATGTATACCATATGGCCCCCAAACTCGACAGGGAGTGCTGGATCACTAAATACCTGTTTCCTGGAACTTCAAATAAAAGACTATGTTCAAACAGGGTCATTTGCAATGCCACTGAGTATGTACAAGCATTTTGATGAATGCAACATTTTACCAAGAGTATCACTTCGTGGCAAGTTTGTAATGATATGGACTGACATAAACTTGGTAATGTGTTTGCTCATTTTGATGAGAGGTATGAGAGAAGATACTTCATAATCCTATAGAACACATATTTAACATTCTGAAGAGGTGAATAACAACCAATGACCACACATTTTGCTAATGTTCAGAGAGTTGAAAATAATTTAATTGAATATTCCCCCTCAAGTTGATATTGCAATTCCCATCCACTTGATAGGAACATAACTGGAGCATATAAGCAAAGAAAGGACAGGTTCAATTTGTTATTGAAGTGGTAACTGTATTATTTTATAATAAAATAAACATTTTTCTTTATTCTTGTCTTCCATGAACTTTAAAAATAATAAACAGCCAAGATCAAAAGGGATAGTAAACATAATGCACCACATTCAGCTGCATTTTAGTATTTAGTAAACAATAACAATTTTGGACACTGAAATACAAACTCTTACTTATACAGATTCAAACTTACTGAAATAAATACTTGTAAATGCGACAGTTACACTGAACAGATATTCACCCACCTGATTTATGAATGTAGACTGATTCAAGACATACAAAGACAGTAAAAGACTCATTCCCACATGGCCTATCAGCCCCGAATTTTTATTTTCAAAACACCTAAATTTATTAAAAGCGATAGCCTATGATATCCTTAAGCTCAGAGAGGAAAAGATAATATAAAATTAATATTATTTAATTTTTTATTGGTTATTAATTGTATTACTGAATTGTTCTATTTAATGTTTTTTGTTTTATTTTGTCAAGTTTAATTTTCATAATCTTATTTACATTTTTAATATGTATATACATTATATAAAAAATTGTTAAAAGTTTTGACAAAATGCTCATATAATGCACATATGTATGAGATGTGCAGAAAAATATAATCTCTCCACATAGGGTTACTAAACATAAGAAACACAAGGCAGACTAAAAATAATCTGACCAAATAAGAATTTTAATATTATGCACTAATTTAGTCCAAATGTTTATCTATTTAGGTCCAATTTATATGGTTCAAATTTTGTAGAGTAAGCTTCAATAGTATGGGGGGGGGTTGAGTTTATTACCATTAAGGATTAAATAGCTTTATTATTTATATATAGACTAATGCAATTTTACCTTATTTGTTGTTCCACATTTGTCAGGGCCAAACATAATACTATATGGAGTTTTGTCATTGAACTCATTAAGATCAGCGATAGGTCGTTCCTTAGATATAAGTTTTAAATAAGCACCACCACATTCTTGGCCGTCTTGATGTAAAACTTCATACTGAATAACGAAAGGCCTATTACCAAATACGTAGTCTCTAAATAGTTTAGCAGAAATAGCTCGGTGTTTAGCTTTTGCAGCAAATGTCAATCCCATGTCGTTAGGAAGAGCATCTTTAGCAGGGAATCCAATCAGCCAATCTCCTGTAAAAGAAGAATAATTTTATTTAATGTAGAGTCGATAGGAAAAACAAAAAAATATATTTAAAATATTCTTGAGCTAAAATATGCATAGAAATGCATAGTTGAAGTACTTTATTACTGATTTAATGCTCCACAACATAAGAATCTAGAAGCAAGCAAGTTAATATTCAAAACAAGTTCCAATCAATTCCTACCAAAATGAGATTATACAACTCAGTATTGCTGATATTTTGATTTTATGTTCAGTGGTAATCAATGAATCAAAAACAACCAAAAAAAATTATTAAAAAGGAAAATAATTAAAAATATCACAAAACAGATTTTTTTTTATTATTATTTAACTCAGTTTATATTTTCAACAAATCTTTTCTTGATCTGAGCACAGTTGGAAATAGTTCGGTTGTACTTTTATTATCATTATATGGTAACTATTGGTTTTTAGCGATAAAGCACGTTTCATACATCAGAATTCACTCCAATATTAGTAATAATCCTCTGAATCCATTAGCGACTAGGATTACAAATTCGTTTACATTTTTGTACTAAATTGTGCCATACTAAACATAAGTTTCAAAGGAATGGACCACAGAATTCAACCCGTATTCGTAGGCAGAGCTTTATATAGCAAGAGTGGCAGGTTCGATTCCCACCCTGGTCAGTAGACATTTTTTTAGTGACTCATTAAATAAATTCCTTAGTCCCACCCTGGCTAGAAATGGTTGGTAACCTGTAGATAACCCAACCCGTCCCAATCAGCCAAAGTAGCATAAAGTGGATGTAAATAAATAAAAAAAAATGTATTGTAAAAGATGGACTATAATAGGCAATAATAAAAGTGATATTTCTGAAACTGGTGATCTGATTTAAAAATGGATGAATAAAATAAAATTTATCTTTTTAATTCTCATAGGTTCCATTAATGAATGATTGTGCATTACATTTTAACTTTATGTTGTGTTAAGCATTTTTTATTTTTTTATGCTAATTGCACTAGCACTTATAAAATATTAAATAGTAGGGGGCTGGAAGTATCTAGAATATTTAAAATATACTAATACTTCAATAATCTGATGAAATGAGGATAGATAAATATCACAGGTATCTCTCCAGATTATATATATTAAAAAGAACCCCTATTGGTTATACTCAAAAATATTATACATATGGCTGGGAATGATAACAAACAGGGCTTACCGTCATACTGCAGTGTTGAACCGTCTTCAGTTTTCTTCTTAGACTTGGACAAAATCCAAGATGCGAGGGCGTCTTTGTCATTGAATGTTTCAACAAAGAATACACTGGTATGGGTTTTTAATTCCTTACCAACGGCTTCTTGGTCATATTCTTGAAATGTGGCTGGTACACCCTGTAAAACAAAGCATTTCGTTATAATGATGTATAAATATAAGTAAGTATAGCATTATAATTAGAAATAAAGAAATGCACATAATTAATTAACATAAGTTTAATAGATCTAAATATGGTGTGCAACTAAAGTAACTTGATACATTTCCAAAAGTCTTCACTCGAGAATGGCTAGGGTTGTTATATTGTGGGTTAGACAATTTCTAAAATCAACAATATATCACTTAAACTGAATATTTACACTTAAATACAAACCTTGGTGTTACTCTAATAACACTCAAGTCTTATCAACCTGAAGCCCTTCGAAATTTCCTAATCCCAAACAAGCTTACATAATATTTAATAACAAAAAATTAGCTATTGACATATTTGTTGGAAGTACTTTCATGCAAAGCAACACAATTCAGTTAATCTATCCTGAAATTTATGGGGCTCAGACTAGCCATGTGAGTTAAAACATTGGTCTTATTCTCAAATGGTAAACCTACAGTGGAGAGTTCAAGTGGGCAACAGGAATTTATTTAGTGACAGAATTCATTGAATAAAATCCTTAGTCCCATCCTAACTAGAAAAGGGTGGTAACCTGTAGATAACCCTTTCCAATTAGCCTTAATTGCAAAAAGTGGATGTTAATATAAATAAATATCCTGAAATTTAACAAGATGACCTTTAAATGAAACTAAATATTTTTTAGAGAATTAAATCTTGAACAATTTATGTGGTGGTTAGAACCTAAGACAGATCAATATACATTTAGATAAGTTAAAGCAATCCTTATCTGTGACATCTATAGTCATAATTATTTTATGATTCTACTGCCAACTACCTCATATTTCATAAATGGGCATATCTTCAAATGGAGAGAAGAATAAATTAAAGACAGATTGACACAGTGACTATAATACCCCAGTAAGAAAAAAAATACAAATGGAAATACTTCTATTTTATACAATCAATTAAATACAACATTTTCTAATACTTTTACATTAGAGAAAAATGTTTGAATTGGTTGGGACTCGAAACTGTGTCTCCTTGCTGTACAGTTGAGTGAGCTAACCAACCAAACTAATGATTCATGTAATACTAATATAACTTTCCAGGCCACCTCCCCAAACCTACTCTAATCCTCACATTGCATTGAAGAGGAGACAAAATCAAAATGACAATATTAAAAAAAAAAAAAATTGTATTTAGTTTATGGAATTTTATAACTTTACTTTTAAAATAAGGAGTATTTAGTATTAGCAGTGCATTCCTTCCATAAAAATTAAAATTAATTCAAGCTAAAATAGCACTTCAAGGACCAAGCCATTTAGTGAATATTTTCTCAACTGCCAAATGTTTTTTTTTCCTTCCTCAATACTGTAGTAAACTGTTAAAAGAAATTTATTCTGTGTTACAAATTAAACAATCATTCAAAAAAGGGACAAGTATCACGTTTTTAACTAGAAAAATTATGTACAAATCCCAGGAGCTGCAAACTAAATTTTCAATAGCTGGGCAACAGGTTTTATAGTCAGATAAACTTTTCCAGCACAAAGACAGCAGGTACTCAGACAATTACCACCAATTACCTTGGATCTTTTAATGCAAACTTAATATTGAAAGAAAAAAAAAAGACAAGTTCCATTTCCTGCACTGGTTTTCGACAAATAGAACTTTTTGGAGGTATCGGGGAAAGACACGTTAAACACAAGTAAGTTCACCAAATGTATGTGATTGATTGTATGCATATATATAATAATAATAAGATGTATTTTAGGTAAATTTCAGAGTTTTCTATGTACTTATATAAAAATATAAACGTTAAAAAAAAGTGAAATACTATAAGATAGTAAAAAAATTAAGTTTAAACCAAAAGAGGTAATTATTTTTATAATATCAACAGCTGTTCCTCTCAAAAGGAAATTTGTTTCTTCATTTGAATGGTGATCCTCTAGGTAAGAGGTATATGGCCTGCAGTTTCAACACACAATAAAGCTAAGATCTCACCAACAATATTAGAATAGGAAGTTTACTTAGAAACCAAAGCAAAAATGTATCATTAGATTGTTATAATTTATAGTAACATTAAGTTCGTCAAAACATTGTTTAGAATATATTTATCAGAATAAGAAAGTTATTTTGTAGTAAGATTTACACAAAATTTACTTCTAACTTTCAATCATCAATTCATAAGTCATTGGCATTACAAAATAATAATCGACTGGAATAAAATTATTTAATTTAGTGCTTCTTAGTTAAATTTTTATTATACGCACAGACTTTCTTGTTTGATTGATGGGGGGGGGGGGTTTGCCGGAATAGAATTAAAGTGAGTGTGATTGATATTATATATTAAAGTTACCTTTCAAATAAACAAATTTATTTTGTTTACAACATTTGAACATATCAACATCATTATTATAACATGAACTATATATATAATACTGTATATTTAAATATAAATGATACTCTCACCCCACAAGTCCATGCCTATTGACATAATTCATATTATGTTTATTTCAACCTACCAAGGACAGGTATCATAGTCAGTAGACAAAATATAACCCCCACCCATGCAAGTCAATATAGATTAAACTTAAAATAGCAAGAAAAAAATTAACTTACCCCGTCTACAATTTCATCATGAGATAGAACACAGTGATGGGTCCACAATAAAGTGGCAATGAGACACAATAACTTCATCTGAAAACAGAAAGAAATGTTAAATTTAAAATAAGAGCTCAGTGAGATTCATACGTTGTAAATGTTTGCCAAAACAATATTTGGGTCCTTCTAAGCTTATAGTTTTACTCCCTTAACACACTGACTACATTATTTTCAGCAAAGAAGACACTTGAAATAAGAGTTACAGTGATTAATACTCTCACTATATAGATGGAGCACTAGCAAGGGCTATAATTTAGTGATTATAAATAGGTCAAATAATGAGCACGTTAAAAAAGAAATCTGATATGGACACCACATGACTAGTTTTTACTCCTATTAAATTAAATAAAAAAATTGTTTCCCCCCTGCACTTCATTTGAAAGTCACACCATAGAACATAATATATAGATCTTCTATTCAAATAGGTATAGAGAAATAAGTATACATTTTTACACATCTTTAACCCTCCCCCTTGGTCTATTTCAATCAAAAGAGGGATGCACAACTAGATGACACAACAATCTTAAACATCAAATTTTATCATTATAAGCCATTTTTGAATTATGCAGGTCACTAAACTAGTCAAAATGGGTCAGAAAGACTCAAAATGTATAATTGCATTGAAATTTGAAAAACATTTTTGCAATTACAATATGTCATTTAGTTCGAATAAGGAATTAAAAACAATACCATGACTTTTTACGAGTACTTATTTCGTCTACATAGTAACCCTATGTGGAGGGATTTCATTTTTCTGCACATCCCAAGCATATTTGCAAACTTGTAACAATTATATAATGTATTTACACTAAATCTACTACACTTCTTTATAGCTAGACTTCCCTGTGTGCAACTGAAAATAAATAAGAACTTTTTCAGTTCTAGGATATATTTTAAAAAGGCTCTAAGAGTCCATGATCTATTATACTATACTATATATATATATATATATATATATATATATATATATATATATATAAACTTTATGAGCACCATTTAGCCCAAGCAACGCCGTAGAATCTGTCAATTTCATTTAGAAATTCTATTTTCGTCTAAATTTAAATTTTTTAGTAGGTGAGTGATAATGACATGAAGAGCATCATGTTAAATACAGTCTAGAAGTATTTTCCATTAGCTATCAAATCTAAAAACCTAAAAGAAATAAAAGACCAAGAACATTTTTTTTTTCTTTATTGTCTATTCATTTATAATTGTTTTTACGAATTATCTTGAGTTTAATATTTTATGTACATTAACTGAGACAAAAAAAACAAAACATTAATTTATATTTGTCTCCCTTTTTTAAATGAAACCGAGGGATTTCAATTATACATTTAGCAAATAATTCCAAATTTATTATTTTAAATTATGTAGTATAATTATCTATTAAGAAAGAATCGTTCTAAAATAGCATTAAAGAGTACTAGTCATTTTGCAATAACTAATTTTAATTATAATTACTTAGAAATACATTAATTTACATTTACTGATTATAAAAGCAATAAATAATTTTTTGTTTTACTCATTAGTTAATATATAATGCATTTAGCAATTGTTTAAGTAAACTATGCAATGCTTGCATTTATTCATCAATATGTCAGATAATTAGTTTTCTATAATTTCATAACTTATAAAATATTGGCAAAACTCACTTGTTACAAAAATATTTATCTTGAATGCAATAAATCTATCATTATAACTTATTTATCTGGACTTGGGAAGCATTTAAGCTAATAGTAAGTTATTGTACATGATAAGCACATGTCGGCAGCACCTCTTATCACAACACAACAAAGGGAGTGAGTTCAAATTTCCTCTGCCTTACAACATTCTATAGCTAAAAATAATCCCAGACCTAACTTGAAGGAAAACTGAAGGAGGAAGACTCTGCAGTGCTTACAATTCCTAACATCCTATTACTATTGATTTGTGCTAATTAGTTTCTGTTGCAATGGGCACTAACTATTTCTAAGCAATAAGATGGGAATGCAACTCGACTTTCTTTTATTCATTATATTCACTTAATGGAAATAAACCAGTAAACATACATTGAGTAACAAGACTCCTCTCTCTAATTTCACTTAATTCTTATTTTATAACAGCAAATATAAAATTATTCACTGTACATTTTTGTCAATAATAGGATCTAAATGAATTCAAAGAGTAAATGATTAATAAATGCTCCGAAATACTTTAAGTTAACAAACATATTACAATTAGACTTGGCTACAAAAATAAAATACAATCACTGGGAATTGAGGGAGTACATTTTATTACTTGATTCATAAAATCAATAATATTGCCAATAAATATATTTCATGAATAGAAACAAATGTAAGAAACACGAACAGATTACCCACAATGGACCATAAATGTGGGCTAATATAATTTTATCGAATTGGCATGATAAAAATTTGTTGACAAATATGCCAAATTTTGTAATAAACATTAATGATTTAAAAAAAAAAACATAAGACAATCTATAAAATAACATAAATAATCTGTAGTTCTAAGAACTAAATTTAATTACTCCTTAAAAGAGGAATAAATTTAAAAATGGGGACATACATTTTTGTGTTAAATAGATCAAAAATGATCATAAGCCCTGATCAGAAGGGTAATTTCTAGTAGCTGAGAAATGCCCTATTAGAAAAGACCATGCAAATTCAGGGACGAAATTACAGTACTATTATTCTATAAGAAGAAGAAACTGAACAATATTTTAAGTAACGGTTAAATTAACACTTCACTGTGTATAGTTTATGCAAGGTACGCATTTAAAAAAAAAAATTATACCCTACGTTCAAAAATGAAACAAAAAAAAATCACTTGTGTTTCTTAATATATACAATGAGTTATTAAAATGGTTAAATACAATAATACATTTTGTACTCACAGTGAGAAACACGAATAAAACATGATTAATTGCTACATTAAAGAAAAGTGAATGACCACATTCTTAACTACAATAAGTAAAAAACAAATACTGGGAAAAAAAACTATGTTAAGAGGAAGGAATTGTTCTGAGCGTTGGGAAACTTTTTTTTAACCAAGGAAATAGACATTTATATGGAAATTTTATAAGATATAACATTTTGATATGCAAATTAGAAAAGAAAAGTATTTATCAATTAAACTTTATTTGCTAATTAAATTTCCGACTTAAAAATACTGAGCAATTTCAAAGCCTTCCAATTGAGACATGAAATTTTTTTTTTTAAACAAAAGTATCTTATTTGAAAATTTTGAAGTTTTATCCGTACAGAAAATGGAGATTTTGAGAGTTTTTGAACTGGGTTAGAACACTCAGAATATTCCATATTCATTTACATACTCGCTGTAAGTACGGTTTGATTAATTAAAGCGACAGTAGTTCTTGAAGCTCTGTACACAGTGATAACAGAACATGCGATCTGATCTATTTAAATAGCTGTTATAAAGTTGACATCTGTTTAGTTGGTTTTAACTAGATAAATAACTAATGTTTTACAATCGAACCTTCAAAAAAAAAATATATATATATATAATGTAAACAAAGTAATCTAACACAGCAAACGTATATAATAACTATTTGAATTTATTATTTAAACGGAAAATTATAACAAAGAAATGCAACAAAATAAGAATAATTCTACTATTCCATATATATGTGCATGAGTGTGTATATGAGCGCATGTGTGTGTTTGCTAGAGATTTTTTTTTACAATTTGAATTATAGAAATGTGTTTTATTAAACAAATAAAAGAAGAACGTGTTTTTATTTATTTAATTTCTTAAACTTTAAAAACGATTATAACTTTTACTACTATATAATTCAATTTTTTTTTAAAATACTCTTTTATCATATATTTATTGGTTTTAATTATATTTGTTATTGTTTTCAAAGTTTTTGTTCAATATTTTTCTGCTTGAATATTTTGTAGTGTTTTATGTTCAACATGTTGCATTTTGGATTCGCCAATTAGTAATTACATTTTTTTTCTTTTTTAAAATTTAAATAAGCAATGGTTGTGAAGCACTTAAAAATAAAAAAAGAACAAAAAAAATCATTTCAAAACTAAAATTATGTTTATTAAATATTTGGAAACTTGCAATTTATAATTTTTGTAACTTGGATGATAAACCTTATAAAATGTCGAAATAATAAGTTCTACGTCTTGTGTAAAATACACGAACTAAAATCAATGAAGAGTCCAAGTAATAAAAGAACGAAAAGTCATAAAAGAAAGTATTTATTTTTTATAGGGTTGCAACATAAAGTTAGTTTTATAGGAATTTCATATTTAGTCGCAAACAGCCAACCTTTTCAATCAGTTAATAAATTGATTAGACAGCAGGATTAATTTTAATGCTGTTGAATACATTATTTTAATGCTTGGGATTTGAGAGTCTTCAGGAAAGATAAGTGTGTTCTTTCTTTTACATTTTTAGTTTCAAAATAGAATGTGGTATTTAAAAAATATTTATTATTTTTGAAGAGTTCGTTATTATTTGCGCAATATTTATCAACTATGATGTTTTTCGAATGAAGTTTATTGTCATTAAGAGACACGTGGCATTTATCTTCAGCACACAAATCGTAAAGTTTAGACATTAATAATTAATTATTTCGACTGTAAGAACAATGAATATTTAAAAACCATAATTTCATTTAATAATAGTATTGTGGGTAGTACAGACGAAGGATATTTCAAGAAAATGAAAAAAAGGGAATAAGGCGGTCACAGATGCGAAAGAAAAAGTTTGTGCAGTTATACTGAATCTATATATTAATAAATAGGATTTGTAAACTTAGAAGACTAATAATTTAAAAGGAAATTAACCCATTTAGGAGTGGATATCAAATGATTACGGGTTTTTTTATACAGATCTATTCCGTTTTATAATTCTAAATGAAATATCTGTTTTACAGTCAGGAATTCAAAAGTTTTATGGGCTGTGATTATTAATTAGCAGCTTGTAGGTATAATGCAAAGGAAGAAGTTACTTGTTTCACTAATTTCAACAAAAGTACAATGTATATTTGTAATGAGTGAGCCCTACACTTACTCAGATAAACGTTTAACTCAATTAAAAGTGAGAAAATAAAACTTAGGTTAGTACTAATGTATATTCATAGCTAAACATGAACCCTTTAAGGGAAACTGTAGTATTTATTGGTTAAATTAGGAACAATATTTACCACAGGATTGTCCAAAGCCGGTGGGGAGAGTTCATTTAAAATTATTTCGAACGAGATTTAAAAAAAAAAAAAAAAAAAAAAATACTTCTCGATTGGAGATTATGTTATAGATTGAATGCGGCATGTCGGGTAAGGGCTGAGATGAAACTACTAACGGAGGCGAAGGACTGATATTAGTGGATGAAGGGGCAAAGTTTACTTACCATCTAGGCATAGGCGGAGGGCACGAGTAGGTTTATTAATCTGACTAGTCGGCAAGTTGGAATAACGGTGCGGGAGAAATGAGCAGTTAGTTGAATAGCGCTCGGCCGAATAACTGTCCAAGGGATAGATAGCAGACCATCCCCAGGCCCCTCGCCAAAGAGCTACATACACTACACACGCACACTCTACTAACCACCATATACCAATGACGTCACTGTACATGTAAAAACATCTACTTCTTTATATAATCTATTTTAATAAATAATGCAAATTTTGGAATACTAAGGGCCACAACAAATAAAAATATAACTCCTTGTATATTTTAACACTCATTTACAGTGGGCGAATGGATATAATTTTAAAAGGAGGTAATTGGTCAGAACCACCTCATATTATATTTAACAAATAACTTATAAAGTTTATCAAACGTATAGATATGAATGTAGCAAAAATACATTAGAATGTAAAGTTGTGAGGAATGGGAATTATAATTCAATATATTAACCTTACATAGACTCGCAAATTAAACAACGGTTGAGTTTAACTTTAATTGATATGTTTTTTGTTCTTATTTGTATTTATTTACTTTTTCTCACCTTCATTCTTCAGCTTTTATAGTGCCAGGCAGGTCTACAATGAAATATCGTAATAACAATATTCTTTAGCAAAATACTTTTAAATTTAATTCGGGGCTCAGGTTAGCCATGTGAGTTAAAGCGTTAGCCTTAATCTCACATGGTAAACTTAGAGTGCCGAGTTAGATTCTTGCCTAGGCAAAGGAAATTATTTAGTGACGAAATTCATTAAATAACATCCTAAAACCCACCCTGGCTAGAAAAGGGTGGTAAACTGTAGATAACCCGTCCCGATTAGCCTCAGTTGCAAAAAGTGACGTTAATAAATAATAATAATAATAATAATAATATTTACTTTTTCATTTCACTTATTGGTTTTGTTTGTAATTATCTTACTTATTTTAATATTGTATTTTATTATTTTATTTCTTGTATATAATATTTGAGTAGATAGTTGATAAACATATAAATATTGTAAAATAAAAATGTATTTAATCCTAATAATACATGTAATACGCCATGTGGCAATGGAACATGTATTCAAATAAATAACTCCTCATAGGGTTACTATGTGGAGAAAAAAAATGTACAGTGGGGGGAAAGAAGTATTTCCTTTAAAAAATGAAGTGAAAAATAATCGTTTGAGTTTACCCAATAATAAGTACAACTAAAACTTGTTAAATATCAATAAACACTCAATTTAAAGCCTTATCATAATAAAAAAAAAATATTTTAAAATAACATAAATACCAGGAAAAAAGTATTTGCACACTTTCTTTGTTTGTTTTTTACTTCTTAGAGTATAATCCTGTTTTTTTTGTTTTTTTTATTGTCAGTATTCAAAAATATTTCAATCGTGTATGATCTACATAATTTTAACTGCTTAATAATGCCAAGACCAAGTGAACTGAGTGTTGCCTCTCGCGAAAAAGTGATTTTACAGCGCAACCCACAAAAACCATATCTTGAAATATCAGATTTCTTGAATCTTCATTTTTTTCTAAAGTAAGATAGGTAATTAAGAGATGAAGAATGAGATTCAACTGCAAATAACCGATGCAAAGGTCGTCCCAGGATAATAATTGAGAGCAAAATAAAAATTGAAGATTGAAATCCAGTTGTAAGTGCAGGTGTTCTAGCTAATATGGTCGAATCAACTTCTGGGGCATATGTCAGCACGAAAATGGTAAGGAATATTTTGAATTCATTACGGTTTTGAGACTCAATAATAAGAAAACTTTTCTTGGTGGCATCGATGTTTTTAATTCCAACTTTCATGTTCAGAAGGGTTAATTTATAAGGCGACCCCCATACTTGATTTCGGTCTACATTACTGCAAAAATTTTCTAGGCGTCCATTCTTTTAAAAGGAAAAATCATTAAAATAACAATAATAGTTGTATTGTATAAGTGGGATAAAAACTTAGGAAATTAGCAGAAGCGGTGTACCAGAAAATAATTGCAATAACTATTATGGGTAAGTAGATGGTATATTGGAAGCAATTAATCAATTTTCATACTTTAGAACACTTTAGATTTGGTGTAAAAAGATTCTTCTTTATATATTAGTCACTTTTATTTTCCAGTACTAATCTTCGACCGAGGTGGTCTTCTCTATGTAGAAGTTTTGTCTCGTCGAATTTAATTTGGTGAGAATAAATCGTTGCGTCTGAGACCTGCCTGCAATTAGGCAGGAACACTCCTACACAACTGACCTGTGATAGTAGATCTGACTCCATATAAGAAAAATTATGATATGTTTTGTGGTAGAAAGTAGAAAAGCATAAAATACATTGGGTAATATATATTGTGGAATTTACAGGGTTGTGAAATGGGGAATAGCCGAAAATGTTTACATAAAGGGTTAGTTGATTAGTTAAATTTCGACTAAGAGGTGCTTGGACTGAAGGTCTCAAAGCAGATGTGGGATGAGCTGGATGGTTATGGATGAAATAGGAGCATTCTTACTTGGGTATTAGAATTGGTGAGAGTAGCCGGCGTGCAGAAGAGTTGTCGGTGCTTTGATTCTGATGGTTTCATTAACTTGGTCGGTCAACATGCAAAACTCCACTGGTGGCCCGCAGGCCCACTTTAAATCTCTTTAGCCAGTCATTATAGAAAGTCCTTTTTAGGCTAAAGAGGTGTGCCTACACTACACTGTACATTGTCTCGAACCAGAGTCCTGGCAAATCTGAATCTTGTCTTCGAGAAAGCTTATAACAAATGATCCAGAAAGATATTTATTTTATTATTTTATTTTATTTATATATTGTAGCTTCGCAGCTGTGACGATGTTGCTCAGAAAAAAAGCTGCAACAAATTTAAAAAAAATGAATTTAAACGAAAACAAAACCACAAAACAGAAATTGAACACGAAAAACGGAAATGGAACACAAAAACAAAATAGAAAACAAAAAAGTCCGTCACGCAGGGGCTGCGTAAACTAAGCAGATTTCCCACGTGAAGTTATACAATAGAGAATTCTCCATAGGAGAGCCGAACGGTTATGGCAAAGGGCCGAACTAGCTTTTCGCAGGAAATTCAAAAATCCGTTATCGGCCCAAATTTCATAAAAATGCAAATATCTCGGTTAATAATCAAGATAGGGTATAAATGTATACAACAATATTTATAGTAAATTTAATCTGCAATACGATTGATTCTGTACAATTTTTCGATTCGACGTATAGTAACGGAGATATTTCGAATTTTCGAAAATCCTCCCCTCTAAACCCCCCCTCTCACTGGTCCGATTTCAGCCGTTAACGAACTTGATCTTTCTTTTTACATAAAAGGACTAAATATCGAGTTTGGTAACGATCAAACAAAAATTGCGACCGCTAGAGCGGTAACAGACATATATATATATATATATATATATATATATATATATATATATATATATATATATATATAGATATATATATATATACAGTTTTGAACGGACCTCACTTTCGTCATCTCCTGGGTAGGATCGATGGACAATTGAAGAAATTTTTCGAAAATCGCATCATGAGTACAACCTCAATAGCTGATTTCCCTTAAGGGAAATCTGCAAAAACAGGAAGGGAGCACAAAAACAGAAATCGACACACAACAATGGAACAAACAAAAGATAGAATCTAAAACTAACTACAAAAACTGAAACGTGAGAAAATATAAGAGAAAAATGAAACATAAGAGTAACGGTTGGATAATAGGGAAATCAAATAAAAAACATTAAACAAAATATAATAAAAATAAATAAATTCATAGATAAAATGGAATATGTATCTAAGATGTGTTATCAACGAATTAAAAATAATTGAGATATCGATAAAATATAGGTGGCTTTTTCCAAAAAAAAAAAAGAATAAAATATATCTCCCTTATACACAATCGTATATCACTGGAGTTTCATGCTCAATTTGCGTTACTGAGAACTAAAGTCATGAATTGCATTATGGCCGTTCGACCAAAACAAACAATAAAATATTTACTTTAACGATAAAATACCAGAAAGATAAACGGGTAATAATAAGAAAGTCCGTCACGCAGGGGCTGCGTAAACTAAGCAGATTTCCTACGGGAAGTTATACAATAGAGAAATCTCCATATGAGAGCCGAACAGTTACGGCAACTAGCGTTTGGCGGGAAATTCAGTCATCCGTTATCGGCCACCAATTAATAAAAATGCAAATATCTTGGTTAGTATTCAAGATAGAGAATAAATGTATAGAACAATATTTATAGTAAATTTACTTTAAGATAAGATTGGTTCTATACAATTTTTTGATCCGACGTATGGTAACGGAGATATTTCAAATTTTAAAAAACCCCCCTCCCACTGGTCCGATTTCAGCCATTAACGAACTTGATCTGTCTTTTTGTATAAAACGTTTAAATATCGAGTTTGGTAACGATCAAACAAAAATTGCGATCGCTAGAGCGTTAACAGACCAATATATATATATATATATATATATATATATATATATATATATATATATATATATATATATATATATATATAATTGTAACCTCTGTCTGTACATTGATTTTTTTCGCGAAATTTCACGATAACTTTTCGTTTCACATGTCATAGACACTATAACTGCATTTTGTTTCTTTCGTGTATGTTTGTTTGTTTGTTTGTTTGTGTGTAACCTTTTCACCCATAAACTAGCCCAACTTAGACTTTAGGCTATATTAATATTCTCTGAGACGTACAGGAGTGGGGGTAATAAGGGAGGCCAGAAATAAAAAATAGCGATATTTCGTTTCCTATTGGTTTTTCGGCAAATACGCACACAACGAAAGTTATTTATTTTGTTATTTAGAGTAACTTTTGTCATATACACTTTCGTCATATACTGTAGTATAAATGCTTTATACGCTAAAAATTATAGCGGGAGGCAACAATTTTATTTGGCACAAAAGACTCAACCGAAATAAATAAAACTCGGTATGTGTATTAGCACTAACGCTTTCATTATAACAAGCCATACTAACATTTCTAGGGACGGGCAGGAGTGGGGGTTATAAGGAAGGCCTGAAATTAATAATAGTGGTATTTCGTTTTCTATTCGTTTTTCGGCAAATATGAACATAACAAAAGTTGCTTATTTTGTTATTTAGAGAAACTTTTTTATATACACTATCGTCGTATACCGAAGTATAAAGGCGTTATACGCTAAAAATTATAGCGGGAGTCAACAATTTTATTTGGCACAAAAGACTCAACCGAAATAAATAAAACTCGGTATGTCAATTAGCATTAATTCTTCCATGATTATAAGCTATATTAAAATGTTTAGGTTAGAACGGGAGTGGGGGTTATAAGGGAGGCCTGAAATAAAAATTCGCGATATTTCATTGTCTATTTGTTTTTCGACAAACATGCACATAACAAAAGTTGTTTACTTTGTTATTTAGATTAACTTTTTTTTTTATACATTTCTCCAGGAACAATGTGTGGAGCAAGTAATTTGCGTAGAAATATTGATATGCTCAACAATTCATTCCTATTTGAACTATCAGGTACCTCAGCTGGAAAAATTAATTCAAATCAATGTTAATATTTTGTCCTTAATAGCTAAAATCTATGCATAATGCACAGGAGACGGGAAATTTGACAATTTGGAGGACAGTGAAGATTAAAAAATTAATTTTTTTTCCAGAAACGACGGGTGTTAACCCTAAACACTGGGACGGGTAAATGTCAAAATATTTTGCAAAGTAAAGCCTTGCCAAAAAAATACCATCACTATTCAGCCTCACATCAATTCCCGGGCGAAGCCGGGTATCTGAGCTAGAATATATCTATATATATATAAAATTGTAACCTCTGTCTGTACATTGATTTTTTTCGCGAAATTTCACGATAACTTTTCGTTTCACATGTCATAGACACCATAACTGCATTTTGTTTCTTTGGTGTATGTTTGTTTGTTTATTTGTTTGTTTGTTTGTCTGTTACCTTTTCACGCATAAACGGCTGAACCGAATTTTATGAAACTTGGTATGTATATTACAACTAACCCAACTTAGACTTTAGGCTATATTAATATCCTCTGAGACAAACAGGAGTGGGGGTTATAAGGGAGGCCTGAAATTAAAAATAGCGATATTTCGTTTCCTATTGCTTTTCCGCAAATATGCCCATAACAAAAGTTGTTTATTTTGTAATTTAGAGTAACTTTTGTTATATGCACTTTTCCCGTATACGGAAGTAAAAATGAGTTATACGCTAAAAACTATAGCGGAAGTCCACAATTTTACTTGGCACAAAAGACTCAACCGAACTAAACCAAACTCGGTATGTGAATTAGTATTAACGACTTCCTTATAATAAGCCATATTAACATTTCTAGGGACGGGCAGGAGTGGGGGTTATAAGGGAGGCCTGAATCTACAAATTTTTTTATTAACAAATCCACAGAAACGACGCGTATTAGCCCTAAACACTGGGACGGGTAAATGTTAAAATATTGTGTAAAGGAAAGCCTTGCCAAAAAAATACCATCACCATTCAGCCTCAAATCAATTCCCGGGCGAAGCCGGGTATCTGAGCTAGTATATATATATATATATATATATATATATATATATATATATATATATATATAGAAATATATAATTTTGAACTGACTTCATTTTCGTCATCTCCTGGGTAGGATCGATGGACTTTTGAAGAAATTTTTCGAAAATCGCGTCTTGAGTACGACCTCAATAGCTGATTCCCCTTAAGGGAAATCTGCTAAAATTAATTTTTAGACTCTGATAGTATTTCAGATTCCCTTAAATCGAAAGTTAATTAAATTAGTTTTAATTATTTTGCAGCAATAATGTCAAAATTACAGTTTACAATTTCATAAAGGCACCGGGACATAACTTATTTATTAATAAGACTACGTGCAATATTAAGAACCCGTTCCGCAAGGGCTGTTTTAACGAAGAAGATTTCTCACGTGTTGTTATGATATACACTAGCGATCTTTTCTCTACTTAAAATATCTAATTCTAAGTGAAAATCCGAAGAGCATAGGTGGGGGTTTACTGAAGACTGAAAACAAATGGTACGAATAACTCGTCAAATATTTTGATCTACGAAAAAATTATAAATACATATAAGACATGAAAATAAAAAATGAATTTTTTGCCTCGAAAGTATTTCTTGCTTCGAAAGTATTGCTTCAGAATCGAAAGTTTATAAACTCAAAATATTGATCAAACCCTCAATTCAGGTATTTCATAAAGATAATACCAAATTGCAAATTTTCAAGTTATTTCATTCTGTTGGTGATGCTTTCTGGCTTCCGTATTTAGTTTTAGCAGATTTCCCAAAAGGGGTACCGTTCAAAATTATATATATATGTCTGTACCGCACTAGCGGTAGCAATTTTTGTTACCAAACTCGAAACATAAGCGTATCAACACTAAAGATCAAGGCTAGTTCGTTATCGGTTGAAATTGGACCGGGGAGGGGGCGTTTAGAGGCAGATAATTTGGAAAATTTGAAATATCTGCGTTAGATATGTCGGATCGAAAAATGTTATAGAACCAATCTTTAACACCTACAACTGTTATTATATACATTTTTTCTTTATCGTGAATATTAACCGAGATATTTGGACTTTATAGTTTTTAGTCTTCGGTAAACCCACAGCCCTACTCATATTAACAATATTAACTCATTGTCATATTAACGATAAGCTGTTATGTCGTGAGTCACTTTATTCTAAGCTTAAATAACAAATATTGTTTTCAAGAGACCTTTTGTTGTACGAGATACATGCAAATTCGTTGTGAGATTACGTCATCAATTAAGGTTTTATGTTCTTACTTCGAAAAAGTTTATTGGTTCTATACCCGATATTTCACTGATTTTCATTGAGATGGATCGAAAAATGTTATAGGCCAAGTCTTGTTAAACTATTGATGCTCTACAATCTCCTACCGCATACACTCCTACCGCACTCAATTATTGAGCGAGTTATTGTAATTTCTTATTTACTAGTGTGCGTGACAAACGGCTGAAATCGGACAAGGGGGAGAATTTTGAAAATTCGAAATGTCTCCGTTAATGTAAGTCGGATCGAAAAACTGTATAGAATAAATCTTATTTCACGTTAAATGCACTATGACTACATTGGATATACATTTATTCTCTATTTTGAATATTAACCGAGATATTTGCATTTTTCAATTTTCAGCCTTCAGTAAACCCCCCTTCTACTCGTGTTACATAAACAATAGTTTGTTATATAATAAACTACATTATTCGAAGCTTAAATACCAAATATTGTTTCCAGAGACATTTATTATACGAGATACATGCAAATATGTTTTTTGACCCCCTCTCGTCATAAATTCTTGGACTACTAAAATTACAGTACTAGGTATAGTACATAGTTATCAATAAAATTAATATGTTATATTCTGATACGATTAAGTTATTGTTTTTTTTGTTCTGTGAGCTATTGACAGACCTGTTTGTTTACATTTGAGATGC
Source organism: Riptortus pedestris (assembly GCA_019009955.1). Lineage (NCBI taxonomy): Eukaryota > Metazoa > Arthropoda > Insecta > Hemiptera > Alydidae > Riptortus > Riptortus pedestris. Next base: position 9,130,225 of record CM032233.1, read on the forward strand.
TTCCCACCGAGAGGGGAAAGATTTCTTAGTACTGTTTGTATTTATTCACTTAATATTCACTGTGGTGTGTTAGCAGTATGTAGGTTTATCTATTATTAAACTTAAAGAGGGAAATCTGCTTAGTTTACGTAGCCCCTGCGTGACGGACTATTGTATGTATTGAGTGAATAAAAGTCACGTTGCCAGTTAGTATTTGAATGTGTAAATGCAAGTGCTGACATAGCTTGTTGGGTGATATTGCGAGCAGATTAAAGTGTTTGGAATTAAGTCAATTGACTGTTCGACGTTTCATCATTGGAGTAATTGACATTGTGGGCCGGGAGCCGTCGGTTGCTAGTCTGTGTATGATGGCGGGAGTGAGAGGACTGCTCGTGGTGGTGGTGGTCTCCCTCGCCGCTAGCGGTGCCACAGCTGTCAGGGGAAAGGGCTCAGTCCTGCCCGAAGTCTGGAAGGACATAGCTATGGAATACCTCGAGAGGGAGAGCTGGAACCCGGGCTGCAAAGACTGCGGCAGAGTGAGGCAGATGCTGGGCAAGAGGAAGCCCGAGTTCAACCTGAGCGAGCTGAGGCTGGAGATGGCCAAGCAGGATATACTGAGGAAGCTGGGGATGACAGCCCCCCCAACCCCTGGCATGATATCCTTCTCGTCTCTCCCTCACCCCATCGCTGCTGGAACCCTCTTCACCAAGTATAAATCCGACCCCAAATCCAAGAAACGACACACCGAGAGAGTTTTTGCCATTGCCTCAGGTAAGACTACAAATCGTATCCTACCTTTACTGAGACGTCTTCCTTTAAGATTTTGGCAGAGAATATCAGCTATTGAGGGGATGGTACACATGATGTGACTTTCGAAAAATGTGTCTGTTACCGCTGTAGTGGTCGCAATTTTTGTTTGATCGTTACCAAATTTGATATTTAACCATTTTGTGTAAAAAGAAAGATCTAGTTCGTTCATACCTGAAATGGAACCAGTGGACGGAGGGGGGGGGGTTTAAAGGGAGGATATTTTATTTTTTTAACGGACCTCATTTTAATCAGCTATTGAGTTCGTACTCAAGCCGCGATTTTCGAAAAATTTATTCTTATGTCCATCAGTCCTACCCAGGAGATGACGAAAATGAGGTTCGTTCAAAATTATACATATATATACATATTTGTCTGTTAACGCTCTAGCGGTCACAATTTTTGTTTGATCGTTACAAAATTTGATATTTAACCATTTTTTGTAAAAAGAAAGATCTAGTCCATTAATAGCTGAAATCGAACCAGTAGGCGGAGGGGGGGGGGGGGTTTAAAAGGGAGGATTTTCGAAAATTCAAAATATCTCTGTTATTATACGTCGAATCGAAAAATAGTATAGAATCAATCTTATTGCAAATTAAATTGACGATAAATATTGTTATATACACTTATACTTTTGAATAATACTCGAGATATTTGCATTTTTCAGTTTTCAGCTTTCAGCAAACCCCCACTTCTGATTATGTTACATAAACAGTACTCCGTTATGTAATAAACAACATTATTCGAAGCTTAACTACCAGATATTGTTTTCAAGAGACCTTTATTATACGTGATACATGTTAATATGTTCTGGTGACCCCCTCCCCCAGTCTTAAGTTTGTGGATTACTAAAATTTGATTGATTTAGGTGAAAAATCTTCTGGTTCATTATAAATTAAAGTGCTAGATATAGTAAATATTTTTCACTAAAGTTAATATGTTATATTCTGATATATTTCAGTAATTGTTTTTCTTTCCGGTAAAAGGTTGGCAGACCTGTTTATTTACATTCCAGACGCATCCCGTTGGGAGTATTTTTATTATCGTTTGTAATTTATTCACCTAATATTGACGGTGCTGTAATGTTACGAGTATGTAGATTTATTTCACGAGGGAAATCTGCTTAGTTTACGCAGCCCCTGCGTGATGGGCTTTTTGTCATCTCCCCAGGTGGGATCAAAGGACCTCTGAAGAAATTAGCCCAGAATCGCGTAATTAGTACAAACTCGAACTAGATGATTCCTCTTAAGCGAAATTTGCCAATTTAGCATCTTGTGTCTGGCCAAACTATCTGAGTGAATTGGCTTATTGCAGTCGAGGATGTGGTTAAATTATCAAGCACTGGTTATGGTATTAGAAGATTTCCCTCAAGGGAAATCAGCTAATGAGGTCGTATTCATGGCTCAATGTTTGAAAACGTTCTTCAAATGTCCATCGATCCTGCCTAGTAGATGACGAAAATCAGGTCCTTTCAACATTATACACACACACACTCGCCTGTTATCGCAATTCTGTTTTGATCGTTTCCAAACTCGATTTATAAGCCTTTCGTACAAAATTAAACGTCAATTTCGTTAATGGATGAAATCGATCCACTGGGAGTAGGGGGGGGGGGTTCACTTTCTTTAATATTAGCGGAGATATATGAGTAACATGTTGTGTCATGAAACACATTATTTCAACCTTCAATGCCAAATATTGTTTCTGTGGACCGTTTACTGAGAGAGAATACGAAGTGCGATGACGTCAACAATTAGGATTTTGCGGTAGATCCTACCAAGGAGAAAACGAAAAAAAAGTCCGTCACGCAGGGGCTGCGTAAACTAAGCAGATTTCCCACGTGATGTTTTACAATAGAGAAATCCGCCTAGTAGGAAGGGATCTCTAAACCTATTCACGAGGGACGAATAGTTCTGGAAACGGCCACCAGAGCTCTCGGCGGAGAGTCCGGAACATGGCGGGGTTCCGTTGACCACATACACAATACAAATGCAAATATCTCGGTTAATATTCAAGATACAGAATAAATGTATAGAACAATATTTATAGTAAATTTAATTTACAATAAGATTGATTCTATACAATTTTTAGATCCGACGCATAATAACGGAGATATTTTGAATTTTCAAAACTCCCCCCTCTAAACCCCCCCTCCCACTGGTCCGATTTCAGCCATTAACGAACTTGATCTTTCTTTTTACGTAAAACGCTTAAATATGAAGTTTGGTAACGATCAAACAAAAATTGCGACCGCTAGAGCGTTAACAGACATATATATATATATATATATATATATATATATAATTTTGAACGGACCTCATTTTCGTCATCTCCTGGGTAGGATCGATGGACATTTGAGGAAATTTATCAAAACTCGCGTCATGAGTACGACCTCAATAGCTGATTTCCCTTAAGGGAAATCTGCTAAAAAAAGTCCGCCATGCAGGGGCTGAATAAAGTTAACAGATTTCCCAAGTGCTGGTATAATATCATATCACCTCGTATTCTTTATTTATATGTACAAAACGGATGAGTAGAAGAGGAATGGGCTTACTGAAGACAGAAAACAAGAATGTAAGAATAACTTGCTTAATACTTGAGTAACCGAAAAATGCATAGAATAAAAATTGTAGAAAAACAAAATTTTAAAAAGATTGGTTCTATGACATTTTATGATCCGATTCATAATAACGAAGATATTTTGAATTTTCTAATTCCCACTCTCTAAACCACCACTGTTCCAGCCCCGATTTCGGTCAATAACAAATATGATGGTTAGTGTTGGCTGAAACGGCTAGATATCGAGAATGGTATAAATGAAACAAACATTTTCGAGTAAATCTTGCGAACGAAAAATGTTAATTGATGGCGTCATCATATGACGTATTTGCATGTGTCTCACAAGTTAAATTGTTCAATGAACACCATATTTGGTGTTTAAATTTGAAATGAAGTGGTTCATGAAATAACAGATTATTCTTAATATGACATGAGTAGGAGTGGGAGTTTACTGGTGGCCAAAAACTAATATACGGAAATATCTCGGTTAATATTCAATATAGAGAAAATATGTATATGAGGACATGTATAGAACATAAAAATTTGCAATAAGATTGATTTTATACAATTTTTCGATCCGACGCATAACAACGGAGTTATTTCGAATTTTCGAAATTCTCCACCCTCTAAACCCGCTGGCCCGATTTCAGCCCTTAACGAAATCGATAATTATTTTTACATAATATATATTATATACATAAATATGGCGTTTGGTAATGATCAGACAAAAATTGCGACCACTCAAAAAAAAGTTCCGTTCAAAATTATATATGTGTATATATATACTAGCTTAGATACCCGGCTTCGCCCGGGAATTGATTTGAGGCTGAATGGTGATCGTATTTTTTTGGCAAGGCTTTACTTTGCACAATATTTTGACATTTACCCATCCCGGTGTTTAGGGTTTATACCCATGCATTTGTTAATAATAAAATTAATTTTTATGTAAGACTTCACTGTCCTCCATATTGTCTCCTGTGCATTATGCATAGATTTCAGCTATTAAAGACAAAATATTAACGTAGATTTGAATTAATTTTTCCAGGTGAGGTACCTGATAGTTCAAATTGGAATGAATTGTTGAGCATATCAATATTTCTACGCAAAATTACTTTCTCCACACATTGTTCCTGGAGAAATGTATAAAACAAAGTTAATCTAAATAACAAAGTAAACAACTTGTTTACAACAACAATTTGAAAAACAAATAGACAATGAAATATCGCGAATTTTTATTTCAGGCCTCCCTTATAACCCCTACTCCCGTTCCAAACTAATCATTTTAATATAAAAGACAAAAATGAATATCACAAAGGTTACACTAAATTACAAAACAAACAACTTTTCTTATGTTCATATTTGCCGAAAAACAAATAGAAAACGAAATACTGCTATTTTTAAATTCAGGCCTCCCATATAACCCTCACTCCTCCCCATCCCTAGAAATGTTGGTATGGCTTATTATAATGAAAGCGTTAGTGCTAATACACATACCGAGTCTTATTTATTTCGGTTGAGTCTTTTGTCCCAAATAAAATTGTTCACTTCCGCTATAGGTTTTAGCGTATATGTCGTTTATAATTCGGTATACGAAAAAAGTGTATATAACAAAAGTTACTCTAAATAACAAAGTAAACACCTTTTGTTATGTCCATATTTGCCGAAAAACCTATAGGAAACGAAATATCGCTATTTTTAATTTCTGGCTTCCCTTATAACCCCCACTCCTGCCCGTCTCAAGAAATGTTCGTATGGCTTGTTATAATGAAAGCGTTAGTGCTAATACGCATACCGAGTTTTATTTAATTCGGTTGGGTCTTTTGTCCCGAATAAAATTGTTCAGTTCCGCTACAGGTTTTAGCGTATATCTCGTTTATAATTCGGTATACGAAAAATGTGTATATAACAAAAGTTACTCTAAATAACAAAATAAATAACTTTTGTTATGTGCGTATTTGCCAAAAAATCAATAGGAAACGAAATATCGTTATTTTTAATTTGTTGCTACCCTTATAACCCCCACTCCACTTCGTCTCAGAGGATATTAATATAGGCTAAAGTTTAAGTTGGTTTAGTAGTAATATACATACCAAGTTTCATAAAATTTGGTTCAGCCGTTTATGCGTGAAAAAGTAACAAACAAATAAACAAACAGACACCAAAGGAATAAAATGCAGTTATGGTGTCTATGACATGTGAAACGAAAAGTTATCGTGGAATTTCGCGAAAAAAATCAATGTACAGACAGAGGTTACAATTTTATATATATATATATATATATATATATATATATATATATATATATATATATATATATATGTATATATAGATATACACACGAAATATATGCATTTTGTGTAAAACAAAAGACCTAGCTCGTTAATGGTTGAAATCGGACAGAGGGAGTGGGGGGGGGTTAGAGGGGACGAATTTCGAATTTTCTTCATTATTTTATATCGGATCAAAAAATTGTATCGAACTGATCTTATTGTAAATTTAATTGCCTATAACTGTTGTTACATAATAAACCCCGGGGTCAAATGACCCCGTACGTAACTCTCTCCCAGTACGGGTCGGTTTTGAAGATAAATGCTCAAAAAATACTTTGACGGTTTTTGCTTTGTACTAATAAATATATTTAAAAATAGTACGTTTATGTATTTCAAATCAAAAAAATACGTCGTATATCATTGAAAAATGCACGGGGCTTTATAGTGGTCTTCGGGCTCTAGTCCGGCACGGGCTCATATAGCCCCGTGTTATTGTCCGTGCTTTTCCTGTGAACCGCTTGTTCTGTTATTTACAAGGCTTGTGTAAATAACAGAACGGGTCCCTTCCATTTCAGTTTTCTTTTTGCTGTCGTTTTGAAATATTAATCTGTATAATGTGCAAATCACGTGGCCGACAATTAGTGGATTTAGCTTTATTAAAGAAGTGTTCCGGCTGTTTCGAAAAATTAAGAAAAACATTGTCCTCTAAAGAAGCAGACAAAAAAGTTAGAACGTATTTTGAAGTCACTTTGTCTACAATGCTTCAACAACAGCCATAAATCTATGTCCTAGCCACTGTGACAATGAAGAATTGTTCATTTTGATAATAATCATTTGTTTATTCATATTATTTCTTTATTATGTTTATTTTCCAATTATGTTTTTAAACTAAATTCCTAGTTCCTAGTTTGTTTTTCTCGTTTTCTAATTTTATCTTTATAAACTAATAAATTTTTATGTGTCGTAATTTAAAGTTAATTCATATTCACCCATTTTAATGTATAACAAAAATTAAAATCCTTCCTTGATCACCAAAATTATCACACAAAGGAGAAAACAAGTTCCCGACAAGGTGAAAAATGTAAGGTAAATATTCATTTCTAAGTCACGTAACAAATAGTTGATGAAAACACGGCCTACGACTGCCATATATTTTTTGATGTCCTAAGAGTAAAAAAATGTTTGAATATAGCAATTTAGTTCATTTTACGAGTGGTAGTAGGGCATTAAAAGTGGGCATAAGTAAGTACGGGGTCGATTGACCCCATGCCGTACTTGTGGATAGTTGCACCACGGGGACAATTGACCCCGTGTCGTACTTGTGGATAGACCACATTTTTGAAGTCCGTACTGAACGTGTTAAAGATTTGAGAATTTCGTGTTGTTTATCGATAGGGAACAGTAAAGTTAATTTGTTTTGAATTCGAAAATAAATTATAACATTCTTTTTTATGAACCAATTTTAATGACATTTTTTGTGTGTATTCATAAATATATATAAAACCAATGAAAAAATAAACAAAGGTACCAAGTAAGTATTTGTGATCAGAAAACAATTATAAATTGTCAATTTGAGTTTTTCTGAAAGCAAATACATTGTTTCACGTTAAATTGAATATCTCCAAAAGGGAAAAATAATCATGGAAATCTTTTTTTGTTTTCGTTCTAAGACATGTGATCTATCACCTAAAGTAATAAAATGAATGGTTGTTTGACTCCTTTATTGTTTATTCCAAGTTTAAAAATAAATATTTAAAAAAATTTAGAAATTTATAACAATAAACAACATAACAATGCAATATCATGCATCACTACGTATATTCTAAGATTAAATACAAAATATTGTTTTCATATGACCTTTATTTTGCGAGATACATTTACTTGATCTATATCACACGCGATATTTAAAGGTTTCAGTCAATATTAAAGATCATATTTGTTATTGGCTAAAGTTTGGCCAGGAATAGTGGGGGTTTAGAGGGGGGGGGGGTCGAGAATTTATATTTTCGTTATTATGAGTCGGATGATTATTCACTTAATATTCACGGTAGTGTTGTGCTACCAGGACATAGATTTATCTATTGTTAAACTTCAGGTGGGAAATCTGCTTAGGTTACGCAGCTGCGTGATGAACTTTTTTAGCAGATTTCCCTTAAGGTAAATCAGCTATTGAGGTCGTACTCATGACGGGATTTTCAAAAAATTTCTTCAAATGCCCATCGATCCTACCCAGGAGATGACGAAAATGAGGTCCGTTCAAAATTATATATATATATATATATATATATATATATATATATATATATATATATATATATATATATATTTGTCTGTTAACACACTATCGGTCGCAATTTTTGTTTAATCGTCACCAAACTCCGTATTTAATCGTAGGTCAAAGGGAAGATCGAGTTCGTTAACGGCTGAAATCGGACCAGTGGGGGGGGGGGGGGGTTATAGGGGGATTTTCGAAAATTAGAAATATCTCCGTTACTATACGTCGGATCGAAAAATTGTATAGAATCAATCTTATTGCAAATTAAATTTACTATAAATATTGTTATATACATTTATTCTCTATCTTGAATATTAACCGAGATATTTGCATTTTTCAGTTTTCAGCCATCAGCAAACCGCCACTTCTACTCATGTTACATAAACAATACTCGACTTACATTATTCGAAGTTTAAATACCAAAAATTGTATTTAAGAAACCTTTATTATACGAGATACATGCAAATATGCCCCGGTGACTCCCCCCCCCCATCTTAAGGTTTTGGACTACTAAAATTTGATTGATTGAGATAACAATTATGCTGACTCATTATTAATTACAGTACTAGGTATAGTAAATAGTTCTCAATAAAATTAATATGTTATATTCTGATATTTTTCAGAAATTGTTATTCTTTCCGGTGTGAAATGGGCCGTTTGTTTACATTTCTAACCTAACGCTTCCTGTTGGCAGGTTATTGAAATTTAATGAAACATTTTTTATTTCCGTTAGTATTTATTCACGGTGTTGTTGTGTCACCAGTACGTAGATTTATCTATTACTAAACTTCACGAGGGAAATCTGCTTAGTTTACGCAGCCCCTGTGTGACGGACATTTATTAACCCCCGCGTAGTTCAATTCCTGTTTACATAAACAGGAAACGGCGAGTGCAAAAGCAAACCACAATTTCAATGGCTGATTTATATTAAGGTATATCTGCTAGCATTCCTAGAAACATTAGTAAGATAAAATAGCAATCTTTGATAATCAGAATACCTAACATAAATAATGTCACCTTATCTTAATACGTAGGTAGATGGGTGCAAATAGTTACCACCTGTCAGCCTCCATTACCTCATTTTCATAGTTCATTCAGTAGACTTTCAAGGGATTTTATCACTCCTCCTTAATATGAGCAGTATGATCAATAGACTGTAGATAAGTACGTCACGCAGGGGCTGCGTAAACTGAGCAGAGTTTCAAGGTGCTGATATTAAACTCTACTGATCTCATCTCAACATATATTCTCTATTTCTAACTAAAAATCCGATGATTAGAAATATGGCATGCAGAAAGCTGGCAACAATAAATGTCAGTCACGCAGGGGCTGCGAAAACTAAGCAGATTTCACACGTGCTTGTATAACACACTTATGATCTTATCACATATTCGCTATTTCTATGTAAAAAAAAAGCCCGTCACGCAAGGGCTGCGTAAACTAAGCAGATTTCCCACGTGAAGTTATACAATAGAGAAATTACATACGAGGGCTGAACAGTTACGGAAACGGCCGAACTAGCTTTTGGCGGGAAACTCATTCGTCAATCGAACCGAAATATTTGCATTTTTGTGAATTGTTGCCCTTAAGGGAAATCGGCTATTGAGGTCGTACTCATGACGCGATTTTCGACAAATTTCTTCAAATGTCCATCGATCCAACCCAGAAGATGACGAAAATGAGGTCCGTTCAAAATTATATATATGTGTGTCTTTTAACGCTCTAGCGGTCGCAATTTTCAATGAAAAAGAAAGATCAACTTCGTTAATGATGAAATTGAGGACCACTCAAAATTATATATATATATATATATATATATATATATATATATATATATATATATATATATATATCTGTTACCGCTGTAGCGGTCGCAATTTTTGTTTGATCATTACCAAACTCGATATTTAATCGTTTTATGTAAAAAGAAAGATCAAGTTCGTTAATGGCTGAAATCGAACCAGTGGCAGAGGATGTTTAAAGGTGGGGATTTTCGAAAATTCGTAATATCTCCGTTACTATACGTAGGATCGAAATATTGTATAGAACCAATATTATTGAAAATTAAATGTACTATAAATATTGTTATATTCATTTATTCTCTATTTTGAATATTAACCGAGATATTTACATTTTTCAGCCTATAGCAAATCCCCACTTCTGCTCATGTTATTTTAAAAATTCTCTGTTATATAATAAACCACATTATTTGAAGCTTAAATACTACATATTGTTTTCAAGAGACCTATATTAAACGAGATACAGGCAAATATGTTAAATTTGCCCCCGTCTTAAATTCTTGGACTACTAAAACTTGTTTGATTGGGATACAAATTATTCTGATTCATTGTAAATTACAGTATATAGTAAATAATTTCCAATCAAATAAATATGTTATGTTCTGATATATTTCAGTAATTGTTTTTTTTTCCGGCGAGAAGTTGGCAGAACTGTTAGTTCATATTTCAGACGCTTCCCGTCGGAAGGTTTCTTATTATCGTTTGTATTTATTCATTTAATATTCATGGTGTTGTGTTACCAGTATGTAGATTTATTTGTTGTAAACCTTCCCGTGGGAAATCTGTTCAGTTTACGCAGCTCCTGAGTAACGGACTTTTGTTAACGTTTTCAAAGGTGATGTTGATTTCAGGTTGTTGACAAATACAGCGTAGAGTGACCACAGCAGAGCAGAGGGCGGTGATTGCAGCTCATTTTCTAGAGGAAGGCCGACCTAAGCCCACTCCCTCATATTAGATTAAAGGGACCCTAACTAACTAGCTATTTTCTACCCCATCATAGACCCTTGACCAGGATATACCTGATCCTCCTAGCTTGGCCGGCAACAAAACTTATTCATCTCCTATCTCATAGCTTTGCTTTAGCCTACAGATAGTCTCATTAGTCTGAGTTGGTATTCCGGCTGGTGGAAGTGACCTGTAATGGAGGCAGATGAAAAAAGCCCGTCACGCAGGGGCTGCGTTAACTAAGCAGATTTCCCACGGGCGTCACGTTTTTGCATTCAAATCAAACATTAAAAGTTCAATGAGAACAATAATTGGTATTTAAGCTTCAAATAAATTGCTTCATAACATAAGGGAATATTGTGAAACAATGTACATAACAATAGCTATAGAAAATTAAATTTTCAATAAGAATGGCTCTATTTAATTTTTCGATCCTACGCATAATAACAGATATATTAAGAATTTTCGAAATTCTCCCCCTCTAAATCCCCCCTTCCCCTGGTCCGATTTCAGCCATTAAAGATAACTTGATCTTTCTTTTACATACAACCACCAAATATTCAGTTTCGTAACGATTGAACAATAATTGCGACCGCTAGAGCGGTAACAGGCATATACATATACATATATATATATATACATATACAGTTTTGAACGGACCTCATTTTCGTCATCTCTGAGGTAGGATCGATGGACATTCGAAGAAAAATTTCGAAAATCGCGTCATGAGTACGACCTCAATAGCTGATTTCCCTTACGGGAAATCTGCTTAAAATCACTAAGCTTCTGCTGTAACAATTTATTAACCAGTCTAGTTCTAAGAGCCGTCAGGTCAACATCCAGGACTTTCGGGCACTGATGATGATACACTGCATCGAAAGCGCTCTGTCGTTTTATTACATTGTTACAGTGGAAGCATAGCTATTTCTTTCATCTACCTACTGTCCCATTATTATTTAGCTGAATTCCCACGTGCTGGAATAACACACGTGATCTCACCTCACCACATTTTCTCTGTTTCTATGAAAAAGAAGTCCATATCTATAGATAAATCGACATACTGGCACACTTAACACGACCGTGAATGTGAATAAATACAAATGATAATGAGGAATGATTCATTCAATTTGATAATCTCCACAACAGGAAGCGTCTGAATTATAAACAAAGGGGTCAGCCAATCTCTCAGAGCTGAATAGATAGATAGAAATATTCTTGATCTAAACGAAAAACAATTACAGAAATATGTCTGAATATAATATATTAATGTTATTGAAAACTATTTATTATATCTAGTACTTTAATTTATAATGAATCAGAATAATCTCTTAGTAATCCAAGAACAAAAGATGAGGGCAGGAGGGGGGAGGGGGGCATCAGGACTTATTTGCATGTATCTCATATAGAAAAGATCCTTTGAACTTAATATTTGGAATTTCAGCTTGATATAGGACGGTCCATGATATACTGGCTTATTCTTAACGTGCGATGACTGGAAGTGGCGGTTCACTGTCATATAAATAAATAAATATATATATATAAATATATTGTACAATGAATTACAACCCCACATTAGCCAGGAAGATTTCATCAATATGTAATGATATTGGACAAATCATTTGGAAATATCAAAACAGAGTTAAACATAGATTCAGCCAAATAAAAGATAAATTAAAATCAACAGATACGAAATATACTTACGGGAAATCTGCTAAAAAGAGTGACAAATAAGAAAACAGAGATTACACCTGTGTATTTTATATATATATATATATATATATATATATATATATATATATATTAATTTATCTATTTCGAAAACACTTCATTCGGGATATATTTTATTATATTATAATAATAGTTATTTATTATACAAGTGACGAAAGTAGATCATTTTACAACTCGAGTGAAAGGTTTACCCACACGAGCGAAGCGAGTGTGGTAATTTCACGAGAGTTGTAAATCCTACTTTCGTCACGAGTGTAATATTAAATTTTTTCTGTAATCGTGTAATACATGATCAGATCTAACCAGAATATGAACAAAATTAGGATGTTGTGAAGATTATTGTATGTTGTTGGTAGGTTATAAGCATGGTTGTGAAAGGTTATAAGCATAGTTATAAAACAACTAGTGATGATTGTGAAGTAGTGCAGTTATAAACAAGTGCAGGTTATAAACAAGGAAGGTAATTATTATTATATTTAAATTTTAAAATATATTGATTATTTCCACCAATAATTCATTCACAGTTCAATTTATTTTGTTAAAATAAATTCTTACAATGTTAAGAAACATTTAAAAGCATTTAATTTCCAACTTCAAATTATTTTTTAATTTATACTTATTACTAATTAAGAAGGCAATTCATTTTCTTCACTCTATTGCAAAATGTTTCACTTTCTTCACTCATTTCAGTTTAGTAATGTTACCATTATTCAACGATTACAGAAAAAATATATTTTTATTTAGCGATATGAATCAGCTTACTTGAGCCGCCATACTTTGTAAGCTATTCTCGGACTGGTACGGCTGGTGGAAGATCCTACATAGCCGTTTGTTCATGGCTTGAATTTCGAAAATATTCCCTCAAATGTCCATCGAGCCTACTCAAGAGATGACGAAAATGAGGTTCGTTCAAAATTGTATATGTATATATATATATATATATATATATATATATATATATATATATAGCAGTCACAATTTTTGTTTTATCGTTATCAAACTCGATATATATAATGGGAAAAGAAAGATCAAGTTCTTAAATGGCAGAAATCGAATTGGGTTTGGCGTTATTATACGCCAAATCGATAAAGTATGTAGAACTAATCATATTGTAAATTTAGTTGTCTATAAATGTTGTTATGTATATTTTCGCTAAGATTATTATTAACCGAGAAATTTGGATTTTTTGTTTCCAGCCGTTCGTAAACCCCAACTCCTCCTCATGTCCTAATAACAATAAGCTATTACAACATGAGCCTCTTTATTCTAAGCTGAAATTCTAAATATTGTTTCCATGGGACCTTTATTATGCGAGATACATGCGAATTCGTTGTGGGATGGTGTCATCAATTAAGCTTTTACGTTCTTGTTTTGAAAATGTTCATTTGATCTATACCTTACTCGATATTTAATCCTGTTAATCAACAATAAAGATCAAATCTGTGATTTGCTAAAATCGGACCTGGAATAGAGGGGGAATTATAAAATTCAAAATATACCCGCTATTATTTGTCGGTTCGTAAAATGTTATACAATCAATCTTGTTAAACTATTAAAGCTCTACAATTGTTGTTCTATGTGTTACTTACAGGCTCGAAACTAGTGGAGAAATAAAAACGTCCGTCACGCAGGGGTTGCGTAAACTAAACAGATTTCCCACATGAAGTTATACATAAGAGAAATCTCCATACGAGAGCCGAGCAGTTACGGAAACGGCCAAACTAGGTTTTGGCGGGAAACTCACTCGTCCGTTATTCGCCTACATTTAATAAAAATGCAAATATCTCGGTTAATATTCAAGATATAGAATAAATGTATAGAACAATATTTATAGTAAATGTAATTTGCAATAAGATTGGCTCTATACAATGTTGTGATCCGACGTACGGGAACGGAGATATTCCGAAAATCCCCCCTCTCACTGGTCCGATTTCAGCCATTAACGAACTTGATCTGTCCTTTTGCATAAAACGTTTAAATATCGAGTTTGGTAATGATCAACCAAAAATTGTGACCGCTAGAGCGATAACAGACATATATATATATATATATATATATATATATATATATATATATATATACTTTGAAAGGGACCTCATTTTCGTCAACTCCTGGTTAAGATCGATGAACATTTGAAGAAATTGTTCGAAAATCGCGTCATGAGTCCGACCTGAATAGCTGATTTCCCATAAGGGAAATCTGTTAAAATGTTTTCAATCGTCATTTGATATTTTCAGTTTTTTTTTTTTTTGGGTTGACCTTCGGCCAAAGATTAGTTAAGCAAAAGTATATAATTCATAGGTTAGTGTGCAATAGAAGGCAGCGAGGGAGAACATTTGTCACTTCAACGTCACACAAACCATATTTTAGTAAATAAAGAATTTGATAGTGCTGTTTACATGAGAGTACTACTATTTACTAGGCGTAAATAGAAATACGTCCCAACACTTAACTATTGATACGAACGATATCTCAGCTCCTGTCTGCCCGTTACTCAGGGGCTGCGTAAACTAAGCAGATTTCCCTTGAGCTGCTAAATGATGCTGATGAAATCACCCCTCGTTCTATTCTCAAATTCTCCAGTAGTAAGAAGCGTATGTAAATAAGAATAATCAGGCTATGAGGTTTTTAGTGAATCAGTTACTCAAAATGAAAATCTGATGGCTAGAAGTTGGGCTTTACTGAACACTGAATACTAAAACCTTTAGATATTTCGTTTAATATTTGAAATGAAAAAGTCAGTCACGCAGGGGCGTCGTAATGTAAGCAGATTTTCCTCGTGAAGTTTAATAATAGATAAATCTACATACTGGCAACAAAACACCACCGTGAATATTAAGTGACTAAATGCAAACGATAATAAGAAACCTCCCGACGGGAAGCGTTTAAAATGTAAACAAACAGGTCTGCAAACCTCTGACCGGAGAAAAACAATTACTGAAAGATATCAGAATATAACATATTAACTTTATTGAAAAATATTTACTATATCTAGCACTGTAATTAATAATGAATCGGAATAATTTTTATCTCAATCAATCTAATTATAGTAGTCCAAGAACTTAAAACGGGGGAGGGGACAAGAACATATTTGCATGTATCTCGTATAATAAAGGACCCTTGAAAACAATATTTGGTATTTAAACTTCGAATAATGTGGCTTATTATATAACAGAACATTGTTTATGTAAAATGAGTAGAAGTGGGGGTTTGCTGAAGACTGAAAAATGCAAATATCTCGGTTAATATTCAAGATAGGGACATATAACAATATTTATAGTACATTTAATTTGAAATAAGATTGATTCTATACACTATCCGAAATATAGTAACGGAGATTTCAGCCTGGTCCGATTTCAGCCGTTAACGAACTTGATTTTTTTTTTACATAAAACGACTGTATATCGAGTTTCGTAACGATCAAAAATTAATTGCGACCGCTAGAGTGGTAATAGACAAATATATATACAAGTATATATATATATATATATATATATATATATATATATATACAAGTTTGAACGGACCTCATTTTGAATTTTTTAATCCACTGGCACGATTCCAGCCGTTAAAAAACTTCAGTTTTGCATGAAGCCCGGGTGTATATATATATATATATATATATATATATATATATATATATATATATAGTTTTGAACGGACCTCATTTTCGTCATCTCCTGGGTATGACTCATGGACATCTGAGGAAATGTTTCGAATATCTCGTCCTATGTATAACGTCAATGGCTGATTTCACTTAAGGGAAATCTGCTAAAATAGTAGAAGCGGCCTATCTATAAAGCTAGTAACAATTGCCAGAGTTGAAATGAAACAAGATGACGGAAGCCTTTCGTTTGAGGTGTAATTATTCTAAACGAAATACTTCCGTCTGTCGACTAATTGCCTCCACGCAGCAGCTCCGTATGAAAGGGGGGTCTAAGAGCCACCCCTGACTCCTTCTATCTTGACTCCACCTGAATGCATTACTTCTATGATGTTTACTATGGACATTCATAAAGTCCGTCGCGCTGGGAATGAGCAAACTAAGCAGATTTCAAACGTGCTGGTATAAAACATCAAACATAAAAGAGAGGATGGGTTTACTGAAGGCAGAATATAAGAAAGTACGAATAACTCGCATAATAAGTCCGTCACGCAGGGGCTGCGTAAACTAAACAAATTTCCCACGTGAAGTTGTACAATAGAGAAATCTACCTGATAATAACAGTAGTAGTAAGGAATCTCTAACCCTATTCACGAGAGACGAACAGTTAAGGAAACGGCCGCACTAGCTCTCAGCGGAAAGTCTCGAACATAGCCGACTCTTGCCGACCCCACACAAAATACAAATGCAAATATCTCGGTTAATATTCAAGATAGAGATTAAATGTATAGAACAATATTTATACTAAATTTCATTTGCAATAAGATTGGTCCTATACAATGTTTTGATCCGACGTATGGTAACGGAGATATATAGAATTTTCGAAAATCCCCCCTCTAAACTCCCCATCCCACTGGTCCGATTTCAACTGTTAACGAACTTGATCTGTCTTTTTGCATAAAACGTTTAAATATCGAGTTTGGTAACGATCAAACAAGAATTGCGACCGCTAGAGCGTTAACAGACAAATATATATATATATATATATATATAATTTTGAACGGACCTCATTTTCGTCATCTCCTGGGTAGGATCGATGGACATTTGAAGAAAATTTTCAAAAATCGCGTCATGAGTACGACCTCAATAGCTGATTTCCCTCAAGGGAAATCTGCTAAAATGTGTAGAATAACAATTGTAGACACATCAATAGATGCGCCTATAGGAATTATCTGTCAATGCCATTTAATTGGCTGAATGAACTGGAAGGGTATGTTGGACTGAGATGAGGAAACTTGGAGGAATGGGAAATGGCGGAAAATATTAAAGAAAAAATACTTATTTAGAGGCTCTCGAGATCCATTAAATTTTTTCAGACATTGAAAGAGTTATAAACAGTACATATAACCTTTGGAAAAATTAGCTCTCTTGGCATAGGCGTAAACTAAGCAGATTTCCCTTATGAAGCTTAAAAATATACATACTGGTAACATAACACCTCTGTGAATATTAATTGAATAAATACAAACAGTAATAAGAAATCTGTCTGTCAATTTTAACAAAATCCCGACGGGAAGCTTCTGAAGCACACTGGTCTGCCAAACTCTCACCGCAATGAAAAACAATTACTGAAATATATCAAACATATTAATTTTATTGAAACCTATTTACTATATCTAGTACTATAATTTGTAATGAATCAGAAAAATTTTAATCTCAATCAATCAAATTTCAGTAGTTCAAGAACTTAAGACGGGGGGGGGGCACCATAACATATTTGCATGTATCTCGTATAACAAATGTCTTATGAAAACAATATCTGGTATTTAAGCTTCGAATAATGAGGTTTATTACATAAGAGATTATTGTTTACGTAACATGAGTAGAATTGGGGTTTTGCTGAAGACTGGTTAATATTCAAGATAAAGAATAAAAATAATCATAGTACATTTAATTTGCAATAAGATTGGTTCTATACAATTTTTCGATCCGATTTATAGTAACAGAGATATTTCGAATTTTTGAATATCCTCTCTCTCAATAGTCAGATTTCAGCCATTAGCGAACTTGATATTTCTTTTTACATAAAACGATTAAATATCGAGTTTGGTAACGAAATTTAGTCGTTTTATGTAATCGAAAAAGTGTATAGATTCAATATTATTGCAAATTAAATGTTAAATTCATTTATTCTCTATTGTTAATATGAATCCATTATTATTAGCTATGTGAGTTAAAGCGTTGACCTTAATCTCACATGGTAAACCTAGAGTGGCGAGTTCGATTCTCGGCTGGGCAAAGGAAATTATTTAGGGACAAAATTCATTAAATAACATCCTAAAACCCACCCTGGCTAGAAAAGGGTGGTAACCTGTAGATAACCCGTCCCAATTAGCCTCAGTTGCAAAAAGTGACGTTAATAAATAATAATAATAATAATATTTACTTTTTCATTTCACTTATTAATTTTGTTTGTAATTATCTTACTTATTTTAATATTGCATTTTATAACTCCTTGTATATTTTAACGCACGTGAACAGTGGGGGAATGAACATAATTTTAAAAGGAGGTAATTGGCCTGAACCTCCTCATATTATATTTAACAAATATAATAAAGAACTTATAAAGTTTGTCAAAAGTATAGATATGGATGTAGCAAAAATACATTAGAATGTAAAGTTGATTGTGAGTAATGGGAATTATAATTCAATATATTTACCTTACATAAACTTGCAAATTAAACATCGGTTGAGTTTAACTTTAATTGATATGTTTTTTGTTCTTATTGTATTTATTTACTTTTTCTCACCTTCATTCTTCGGTCTTTATTGTGCCAGGCAGGTCTACAATGAAATATCGTAATAATATTCTTTAACAAAATAGTTTTAAATTTAATTCGGGGCTCAGGTTAGCCATGTGAGTTAAAGCGTTGGCCTTAATCTTACATGTTAATCCTAGAGTGGCGAGTTCGATTCTTGCCTTGGCTAAGGAAATTATTTAGTGACGAAATTCATTAAATAACATCCTAAAACCCAACAACCTGGCTAGAAAAGGATGGTAACCTGTAGAAAACCCGTCCCAATTAGTCTGATATTTGCATTTTTCAGTCATTGCAAATATGTTCTGGTGACTCCCTCCCTGTCTTAGTTCTTGGACAACTAAAATTTGATTGACTGAGGTAAACATTATTCTGATTCTAAATTTTAATTTCTGATAAATTACAGTACTAGATAAAATAACCATTTTTTTGAGGTGCTGGATGGTGAAGGAATTATTATCTCAGGTAAGAAAAAACGCCTCGTTCCTTCACTGTTGTTTATTCGTTGCGACAAAGCGCTTTCAGAGCATACGCTCCATCATCAGTGCCCTGCTCTTCACATAGATGTGACAAGAACCAAGGATTCCCTGTAAAGGAGTCACATCTTTGTGAAGAGCAGGGCACTGAAGATGGAGCGTATGCTCTGAAAGCGCTCTGTCGCAACGAATAAACAACAGTGAAGGAACGAGGCGTTTTTTCTTACCTGAGATAGATAAAATAGGTTTGGCAGACCTGTTTGTTTACATTTGAGCCGCTTCCTCGGGAAACTATTAAAATTTACTGAAAGAATTATAATTACCGTTTGTGTTTATTCACTTAATATTCACGATGGTGTGTTACCAGTATGTAGATTTATCTATTGTTATACTTCATGTGGGAAATATGTTTAGTTTACGCAGCCCCTGCGTGACTGACTTTTTATATGTTTCAGGTTTTTGTATACAATACAATATAATTATATTTAAACATATAATATTATTTGTATCTGTTTCAGAGATAAGCTGTAGCGTGGATTCAACAAGTGTGAATTTGAAGCTGAGTTTCCAGATGCCGGAGCAGGCAAGGAAAAGGGATCAATTGAATTCAGCTAAGCTGTGGCTGTATTCAAATGAAGCATGGCTTACCAAGGGCACAGCCATTCTATCATCAAAACCCTGTGGAGCACTAACCTCCGCTCAAATGAACAAAATGCCCGTCTCATTACAACCGAAAGGTTATTATTAATTAATTGGGATAATAAAAAAAATATTTACACCGAGATTTATCTCATTTGTGTATATCAGTGTTAGCAGATTTACCTTAAGGTTGTAGTCATGACACAATTTTCCGTAAATTTCTTCAAGGAAACTGTTAAAAAGTCCTTCATGCACGGTCATCTGTTAACTAAACAGATTTTCCACGTGCGTTACGTATTTGAATTTATCACATAACGTAAAAGTTCAATGAGAACATTATTGAGTTTTTAGGCTTCAAATAAAGTGCTTCATAATATAACAGCTCATTGTTAATATGACATGAGTAAGAGTCGTGGTTTACAGAAGGCCGAATACTAAAAAATGCAAATATCTCGGTTAATATTTAAGATAATGAAAAAAACGTACATAACAACATTTATAGAACACTACATTTGTAAAAGACTAGTTCTATACAATTTTAGCAGATTTCCCTTCGGGGAAATCAGCTATTGAGGTTGTACTCATGACGGAATTTTCGAAATTTTTCATCAAATGTCCATCGATCCTACCTAGTAGATGACGAAAATTCCGTCACGCAGGGGCTGTGTAAACTAAGCAGATTTCCCACGTGAAGTTTTACAATAGAGAAATCTGACTATTAACAACTGTTGTAGTAAGAAACCTCTAAACCTATTCACGAGGGACGAATAGTTACGAAAACGGCCGCCAGAACTCACGGCGGAAAGTCCGAACATAGACTGCTGCCGAGCACACGCAGAATACAAATGCAAATATCTCAGTTAATATTCAAGATACAGAATAAATGTATAGAACAATATTTATAGTAAATTTAATTTGCAATAAGATTGATTCTGTAATCTTTTTCGAATTTTCGAAAATCCTCCCCTCTAAACCCCCCCCCCCTCCCACTGGTCCGATTTCAGCCATTAATGAACTTGCATAAAAATTGCGTTTAAATATCGAGTTTGGTAACGATCAAACGAAAATTGGGACCGCTAGAGCGTTAACAGACAAATATATATATATATATATATATATATATATATATATATATATATAATTTTGAACGGACCTCATTTTCGTCATCTCCTGGGTAGGATCGATGGACATTTGAAGAAATTTTTCGATACTCGCGTCATGAGTACGACCTCAATAGCTGATTTCCCTGAAGGGAAATCTGCTAAAATGAGGTCAGTTCATATATATATATATATATATATATATATATATATATATATATATATATATATATATATATATTTGTCTGTTACGCTCTAGCGGTCGCAATTTTTGTTTGATCGTTACCAAACTCGATATTTAGTCATTTTATGTGAAAAGAAAGATCAAGTTCGTTAACGGCTGACCAGTGGGAGGGGGGTTTAGAGGGGAGGTTTTTCGAAAATTCGAAATATCTCCGTTACTATACGTCGGATCGAAAATTTTTACAGAATCAATCTTATTGAAAAATAAATTTACTATAAATATTTTTATATACATTTATTCTCTATCTTGAATATTAACCGAGATATTTGCATTTTTATTAAACCTGGGCGCCTAACGGACGAGTGACTATCCCGTCAAAAGCCAGTTCGGCCGGTTCCTTAACTCCTCGGCTCACGTGAAATTTCTGTATTGTAAAACTTCACGTGGCAAAATCTGCTTAGTTTACGCAGCCCCTGCGTGACGGACGTTTTCTATCCGATGTATAATAACGGAGATATTTTAAATTTTCGAAATTCCCACCTTTGAACTCCCCCAACCCCACTGGTACGATTTCAGCCATATCGAACTTTATTTATTTCTCTTTATTTTTACATTACCAAGCAGATTTAGTGCTTACAGCGTTTAAATATGGGATTTGATAATGAACAAACCAAAAATGAGACCGCTAGGTCTGTAATAGACTTTTTCCTAATCTCCTGGGTAAGATCTATGGATATTTGAGGAAATTTGTCGGAAATTGAGTCGTGAAAAGAACCTCAATAGCAGATTTTCCTTAAAAAAAATGTTGTCCATTCGAGATCTGTCTGTCTGTCTCTATATGCAGGGTGTAACAAACTTTAGTTTAGTACGCAAACTTTGAGAGAGAATTCTAGACACAATTTCCAACTAAAATGTTCATATATGCCCTGATTTTCACTTGTTTTGGAGATATTGTATATATATATATTTCTTCAAATTGGAGCTATTTTTCTCCATATAGCAAGCGATAACTCCAAAAATTATTTCAATACCATTCGAAAGAGCCATAAATTTCCCCTAAAATGATATCCCAAGCATAGCCACATGCCATTGTAAAGTAAGAACTAAGGGGGTTTAATGAGAATAAATAACGACATTTTCTTTCTCTGTAAACTTTCTTCATTTTTCGCTCCACTATCTGTAGAAAAGATTTTAACACTCAAACTTCAGAAAAACGTTTACATTTAGTAAGCTGCAAATCACTCCTATTCGTTATGATGAGTAGAAACTCATCAGATTTTTACTCAGAAATAGAGAATATATAGTGAGATGAAATCACTAGTGTGTCAGACCAGTACCTGGATATCTCCTTATTTTACTGAGCCCTTGTGTGAAGGACTTTCTTATTTTTTACCCTCTCCTCTTAAGGGAAATCAGCTATTGAGGTCGTACTCATGACGCGATTTTCGAAAATTTTCCTCAAATGCCCATTGATCCTACCCAGGAGATAACAAAAATGAGGTCTATTCTATTAATAAAAATTCTATTCATCACCCGGGAATTCATAAAGCTGTATATATATATATATATATATATATATATATATATATATATATATATATATATATATACTAGCTCAGATACCCGGCTTCGCCCGGGAATTCATTTGAGGCTGAATGGTGATGGTATTTTTTAGCAGGCTTTACATTGAACAATATTTTGACATTTACCCGTCCCAGTGTTTAGGATTGATGCTGGGTCATTCCATCTCAAATCAACCAAAAAAAAATGATTTCGACACCCATGATTTCAGATTTTGCTGAATTTTATTTTGGGGGTTCTATGATCATTGATTTTCAGAAACCATACCAAATATTTTTGAAACATCTTTAAACGGATTTGGGATTTTATGGCCTCTTAAAGTTTTGTGATTTTAGTGGGTTTCTATCGATTAGGAACTGTTAAAAAGGTTAAATTGTTTTCAATTTCAAAAAATAATTTGTAACTTACTTTATTTACGTACGAACCAATTTTGAAGAAATTTTTTTTGTGTGTATTCATAAATATATTTAAAAACAATAAAAAAAATAAACTAAGGTACCAAGTAATTAATTGTGGACAGAAAAAAATTGTGAGCAAAGTGTCAATTTGTAGCTTTTTTTCACAAAGCTAAATATAAGTAGTTTTCCACGTAAATTTGAATTTCACCAAAAGGGAAAAGGGACAATCATGGAAATCTTTTTATTTTATTTATGTTCTTAAGACATATGACCTACCACCATAAAACAATTAAAATTAATGGTTAATTGAACCCCTTTCATTGTCTATTTCCAAGTTTATAAAATAAATAATATATAGAAAAATTGTATTAGAAAATTTGTAATGAATTTTTTTAAAAGAAAATGATAAATAAAGGTAGACTAAAAAGTATAGTTTTACATAGGGTTATTGTACAAATACATAAACTGTTTACATTATTGTTTACCCCCAGTTAAGTGTAATTTAATATATACTAGTCTTATGGTATTGTTTTTGGTCAATTTTCTTTACAATTTTAAAGTATCGTTTAATTTTGCTTCAAACACTTGACATTACATTGTTGAGAAAACTGGTATTTTCTCTTCTTTCATATGTTTTTGAAAATTCCACAGTCCCCTAATATATATGAAGAAATGGGTAACAGCAAACATATATCCTCATCTTTTTTATGCCAAGAAAATGATGCTGGAATGGTCCCATGGGGATGACGGAGCACTGTAACTGTGACATCATTGTTCTTTGGTGTTTTTTCCACCTACACTCAACATGCCAATGTACCACAATCTGTCATAATACACAAGCAATGAAAACAATCCTGGGCTTAAATCTTTCAATGTTACTTGACTCTTTGGGTCATGATTGTTCAATAAATTAAAAAGTGAGAGCTCTGGTTTTTCGTCCTTGCTAATTTCTTCGAGCCTCAAATAGGTTCCGGTTTTCATCTAATTGGCTGAAAGTTGTGAAAATGTAATCCTTGTCGCCCTAGAAGAGTTTGAACATCTTTGAAGCGACCTTCCAAAGCAGGATGCGAGTTTATTTCATTCAACTAATTCTTTAGATATAGAAGAAAAAACTGACTTTATTCCTATTCTTCTGGTTTTGCAAAACTCAAACACTTGAGTGAGCCACTGATAATATTTGGTTTTCTAAGGGTCTTATTGCAAACTTTCCTTCCGAGCTTAATCATTTCACTGTACCTCCAATTCCAGTTCACAATTCTGTTTAACCATGACTAGTATCCAAAAAAAAGACCATTGGGCCCGAATTTTCCAAAATCTTTCTCATGTAGAGGCACAAGATTAATGAAATTGTACTTATTTTTGCACTGAGAAGCACACCCATCACTGAAGTAATGAACATTTTTTGATATGGTAGGCGGTTTTCTTTCCAAAAATTCAATCATCATATTTTTGGAATTTCATACCACCAATATCTTACATCCGTGTTCTGAGGCCATCAGATTATAAAGCACACAAGGGGTAGGACAATATTTTTTCTTCAAGTTTGCATCTATTGCAGTGTATGATGACAGGATGTATAGTGCAAGAATTTGAGGTCCAGCTGGAATCCTTGGGATTCGTCTTGTAAGTTTGAATGAATAATATTCCACTGAATAAAGTCCATTTGAGATAATAGCTGAGTCAAAAAGGAGATGTTTTCCTACAATTTTTTTTTTTTAAAAGATGATGATTGTGATTTAGCAATGAGTAAGAATGAGGTATCAGTTTGTGAAGTTTTTCCAACTAACGTTTTCAATGAATTCTTCAACATTCTGGCTGGAACATCTGTATCATTTCTGTTCTATCTGTAGGACATCCACTGATTGTACTTAATAACCTCTTCCTCGTCATAGTCTTCGAATTTTGATTCTAAAATTTTAATGAGATGATTTATTGAAATTTTCATAGCCTGAACAAGCCAGTGAGGCCTGTTGAGGAGAAGATTTTTCTTGTACACAATACATGATTAGTTATCCTTTACATAGTAGCTAGTTGCAGTTTTATGAATTAAGATAACTTAAATACCACTCTGTTTTTAAAATTAACTTTAAGTATATACCATTAACTATTTTACTTCTGAGCTCTTAGTTACCTTAATTTATCATTTTCTTTTAATTCATACAAATTTCTAAATTTTTTCTATTTATTTATTTTTTAAACTTGGAATAAACATATGAAGGCGTCAAATAACCATTAATTTCATTGTTTTAGGTGGTAGGTCATAATGTCTTAGAACATAAATAAAAAATGATTTCCATGATTATCCTTTTCCCTTTTGGAGAAATTCAAATTTTACGTGAAAGTTCTATATATTTGGGCCTTTATGAAAAGCTCAATTTGACACCTTTGGTCAATTTTTTTCTGTCCACAAATACTTACTTGGTACCTTAGATTTATATTTTTTTTATTGTTTGTAAATATATTTATGAATACACACAAAAAATTCCGAATCAAAATTGGTTCGTAAATAAGAAAGTTACAAATTAATTTTTGAAATGAAAACAAATTAACTTTACAGTTCCTAATCGATAGAAAACACTAAAATCACAAAACCTTTAAGATCCATAAAAATCCAAACCGTTAAAGATATATCAAAACTATTTGGTATGGGTTTCTTAAACCAATGAATAGAACTCCCAAAAATAAAATTCAGCAAAATCTGAAATCATGGGTGTCATGGTGTGGTTGAATTGATGTGGAATGACCCTTAATAATAGAATTATTTGTTCGATAAGGCTTCACAGTCTTCGATATTTTTATATTTCCCGTCTCTTATACATGTAAATATGGTGAATTTTTATTTCAGGCCTCCCTTTTAACCCCCCCTCCCGTTCGAACCTAAAAATTTTAATATAACTTATAATCATGGAAGAATTAATGCTAATTGACATACCAAGTTTTGTTAAGTTCGGTTCAGCCGTATATCAGCCGTTGGCTTCGTGACGCGGCGGGAGAGTGGTACGGCACCGGCATTAAAAAGCTGGTAAACAGAATGCAAAAAGTGATTGATCGTCAAGGCGAATATGTAGAAAAATAAGTACATATTCAACCCTTCCAACGATGTAACCAAAGTTGTAAATAAATTAAATTTTCTATGAAAAAAAAAAATAGGAGACCTTACTTTTCAATACGCCCTAGTATATACATTTATTCACTATTTTTAATATTAACGGAGATATTGGCTTTTATTAGTTTTCGGCCTTCAGTGACCCCTCTCCTCATACGCTCGTGATCATATTAGCAGAAAGCTGTTATATCATGAACCACGTTATGGAATGCTTAAATGCCAAATATTGATTTCATTGAACGTTCGCTGTGTAAGGTACATGCGAATGCGTAGTGTGATAACATCATGAATTACCATTTTGTGGACGTGAATAGAAAATATTTATTTCTTCTATATCATAGTCGATACTTGACTGAATCATTACACATTAAGGATCATATGAGTTAATGACTGCAATTATTTATAGGATGAATTTGAAAATTCAAATTATCTCCCTTATTTTGAGTCGTATCCCTTAATATGAGAAAGTGTTAAAGAGTTCTTGTTTTATAAATTTTTCCTAACTTGAGTTATTGTACTTATTGTTTTCCTTAATACCCCCCTTTATCGGTTTTTACTTAAATAGACGTAATGAGATCACCAGTGTGTTATACCATCACGTGGGAAATTGGCTTAGTTTACGCAGCCCCTGCTTAACGGACTTTTTCTTCATCTCCCTTAAGGGAAATCCGCTAAAAGGCGCACTTTGTAAATATTTGATCAAAGGAAATCTATTCATTTAATATCTCTTGAATATGCTGGATGGTAGAGGAACCAATTGATAAGGATCAATAAGAAGGCCAAGTCCTCTACTGTTTTAGCAGATTTCCTCTAAGCTCTAATCAGCTATTGAGGTTGTATTCATGACGAGATTTTCGAAATATTTCTTCAAATGTCCATCGATCCTACCCAGGAGATGACGAAAATGAGGTCCGTTCAAAACTATATATATATATATATATATATATATATATATATATATATATATATATATATATTTGCCAGATACCGCTCTAGCGGTCGCAATTTTTGTCTTATCGTTACCAAACTTGATATATAATCGTTTTATGTAAAAAAAAAGATCAAGTTCGTTAATGGCTGAAATCGGATTAGGGGGAGGGGGGGGTTTAGAGGGGGAGAATTTTGAAAATTCGAAATATCTCTCTTACTATACGTCGGATCGAAAAATTGTACAGAATTAATCTTATTGCAAATTAAATTTACTATAAATATTGTTATATACATTTATTCTCTATATTGAATATTAGCCGAGATATTTGCATTTTATTAAATCTGGGCGACTAACGGACGGGTGACTTTCCCGCCAAAAGCTAGTTCGGCCGTTTCCTTCGTTAATGGCTGAAATCGGACCATGGGGAGAGGGGGTTTAGAGGTGAGAATTTCGAAAATTCGAAATATCTCCGTTATTATGCGTCGGATCGAAAAAAAATGTAAAGACTCAATCTTATTGCAAATGTAATGTCCTATGAATGTTGTTATGTACATTTTTTCACTTTCTTGATTATTTACTGAGATATTTGCAGTTTTTAGTTTTCGGTCTTTACTAAAGCCCCACTCCTCCTCATCTCATATTTTCAATATTCGATTATGTTATGAAGCACTTTATTTGAAGCTTAAATACCAAATATTGTTCTCATTGAACTTTTAAGTTTTGAGATAAACGCATATACGTGGCGCACGTGGGAAATCTGTTTAGTTAACGCAGCCCCTGCGTGACGGACTTTTTTAATATTATGCAGAGTGCACTTTTGGAGTCAACGCTCTATCGTCAGTGCCTGCTGATTAAAAGTCACCCGGCGGCCGTGGTCCAGGCAACGCAGCTTTAATCAGCAGGCACTGAGGATGGAGCGTTGACTCCGAAAGTGCACTCTGCATAATATTAAAAAACAGTAGATGACTTGGCCTTCTATCCTTATCTATTCATTCAAAGTCCGACACGCGACTTTAAATGAATAGATTTCCTTTGATGGAAATATGCTAATGAAATTAAATCTCATAAATACTTAACACCTTTTTCTTATTATTTTGAATGTAATAATTATTTTTTTCTGTAATCGTTGAATAATGGTAACATTACTAAACTGAAATGAGTGAAGAAAGTGAAACATTTTGCAATAGAGTGAAGAAAGTAATCACTTTCTTCACAAGTGAAGTGAAATTAAATGCTTTTAAATGTTTCTTAACATTGTAAGAATTTATTTTAACAAAATAAATTGAAATGTGAATGAATTATTGGTGGAAATAATCAATATATTTAAAAATTTAAATATAATAATAATTACCTTCCTTGTTTATAACCTGCACTTGTTTATAACTGCACTACTTCACAATCATCACTAGTTGTTTTATAACTATGCTTATAACCTTTCACAACCATGCTAATAACCTACCAACAACATACCATAATCTTCACAACATCCTAATTTTGTTCATATTCTGGTTAGATCTGATCATGTTTTACACGATTACAGAAAAAATTTAATATTACACTCGTGACGAAAGTAGAGTTTACAACTCTCGTTAAATTACCACACTCGCTTCGCTCGTGTGGGTAAACGTTTCACTCGAGTTGTAAAATGATCTACTTTCGTCACTTGTATAATAAATAACTATTAATTGGTATTCAAATGTATTTTTCTACGATTTAGTAAATCTAAATATAACCTTTTTTTCAGATGACTGGTTAGAAATGGACGTAACTTGGATGTTGCAGGAAAAAGAAGAATGTTACAGTTTCAAAATAGCATGGTCTATTGATGGTGGTCTCGAGTGTTCTACTTACTTAAATACAACCATGAAGCCTTTTATACTGATGGATCTTGTTCCTGCTCAAGATGCGGCAGATGTAAGTCTCCGCTCGATTTAGTGTTATTTAACGACCGAGATAAATTGGGCGAATCTTATTGCGAGTGTAGTGCTCTATAAATGTTCGTTCATAGACTATTTCTCTATCTTGAATGTTAACCGAAGTTTCACGAATACGACCTCCCCGTTTTCATTTAAGCAGATTTCCCTTAAGTCAAATCGTCTAATGAGGTCGTACTCATGACGCCATTTTCGATAGCAGATTTCCCTTTAAAAAAATGTGGTCCGTTCAGATCTGTCTGTCTCTATATGCAGGGTGTAACAGGCTTTAGTTTAGTACGCAAACTTTGAGAGAGAATTCTAGACACAACCTCCAACTAAAATGTTCATATATGGCCTGATTTTCACCTGTTTTGGAGATATTGTGTGTGTGTGTGTGTGTGTGTGTGTGTGTGTGTTTGTTGTGTCTATATATATATATATATATATATATATATATATATATATATATATATATATCTTCAAATTGGAGCTATTTTTCTCCATATAGCAAGCGATAACTCCAGAAATTATTTCTCATTATATTATTTCCAGATATTTACTCAGAAATAGAGAATATATAGTGAGATGAAATCATTATTGTGTCAGACCAGTACCTGGGTATCTCCTTATTTTACTGAGCCCTTGTGTGAAGGACTTTTTTCAACCCTCTCCTCTTAAGGGAAATCAGCTATTGAGGTCGTACTCATGACGCGATTTTCGAAACATTTCTTCAAACGCCCACGGATCCTACCCAGGAGATGACCAAAATGAGATCCGTTCAGGTATATCTGCGTAGTTTATGCAACCCCTTCTCAACGGGCTTTTCCTTCATCTCCCTTAAGGGAAATCCGCTAAAAGGCGCACTTTGTAAATATTTGATTTCCATCCAAAAATCATTGGTTCATCGCATAAACAGTAAGTTCCTGCAGTCGACATGGTGTCTTTTACATCCAATATACAAATATGTCGTGTTGTTGGTGAAGCGATCCTAATGGCGATTATCGCAGGTTCATTTGCCGTGAATTTTCAAAAAGGTTTAGTTTTTATTTTTATTGGTATATTGTCGGATCCAAAAGCGATGACAAAGTCGGATCTGCAGCAATCACAGAAAGGGAAGTTTTTTTCAGGAAAGTTACTATCCCACTTCAGCATACTTGCTGCTGAACTCCACGCAATTTGGTTGGCACTTAAAAACAGAACACCTACATCATCACAGCCCAAACACACACTAATTTGTTCAGATTCACCAAGTCCATTCTTAACCTGCCGTGACATTTACATCACTCACCCAATAGCACTAAGCAGAAGAAATTTATAAACAGCAAACAAATCAAAATACAATTGCCCTGTATTGTCTGCTAGAACACGATCACCTTGGGCTTAGTACGACAGCAGACTACCAGGCTAAACTAATTACTCAACAAACTGAATACACACAAAGAAACTTACTATACGAAGACATAGTGAGGACATATACGCCACCAAATCCTAAACAAATGGCAATCAGAATGGATGGAAGTAAAACAACCACTTCCGCAGTATATAAAGTACAATTAAGGAGTTGCCATCGAGCCATAGGAGTACTAGACGGGAGGAAGTTGTTCTTGCCAGACTCAGGATCGGCCACACACACCTCACTCATAGACACTTAATGACAAGGACAGAGAACCCTATATGCAAATACTGCAACAAGCACCTATGTTAATATTTTATCCTTAATAATTCAAATCTATGTGTTTTTTTTTTAACGCCAGTAACAGATTGCACCATTTTAGGTATACTGCCCTCCTCTTCTCTTCTCCCAAACATTAATTCATGAGAATCGCCAGTTTGGCCTTAAGTGTATTTAATGCTTTATTTAATTAAAACGAGAAAATTCTTTGAACAAACAGTTATAATATTGTGAAGATAATGTAATCAGATTTGTTAATACAATTTAATGTATTACAGGATTGAGATCATAAATGAGTTGACACCACTGAGCCTAGGGAGGTGTGGAGTGGGGATTAATTCATTTGTACTATCTGTTCTGCCGCTTCCCTGCCGACCTCATATTAGTCTATGTTTACATGATAATCGATGCTTACACTTTTAGGAACGTTGTGTTATTCTCAGGAATGTGAATTTGTTTAATAATCATGAATAAATAATTTAAAAGGATGAACGCTGGGGAGATGCACCCAGTTATTTCTGGTATTTATTAACTCTGCTCCGGTTAATATATGATGTATTTACTGAACACGCTATGTACCAATATGAATATACAGCTTACAAAAGAGTATTTTCAATGGTGGTTATGACGCACCTAAAACAGCTGTCACCGTTGGGCTTTGTACCGCTTCAAGGGAAAAGAAATTTTATTCATACACAGTTTGGATGACAGAATACTTTCTATGATTATGAATTATATGGTCCATTACGTTACAAAAAAAAAAACTACATGCACAGGAGACGGGAAATATAAAAATATTGAAGACAGTGAAGCCTTACAGAACAAATAATTTAATTCTTAACAAATCCACAGCAAGGACGGGTATAAATCCTAAACACTGGGCCGGAGAATGTCAAAATATTGTACAAAGTAAAGCTTTGCCAAAGAAATACCAGCCATGCAACAAGATGCAGCAAGATTGGTTCTGTCAAATGAGTTCATGGGCGAAGCCGAGTAACTTAGCTAGCTAGTTATAATATATAATAGGAACAACCGCAATATTTTAAAAATAATGAAATGGTTGATTTACGGCGTTATGTTTGCCCAAACTGTTTCAGTGTAGGATAATCTTTGGAACTTTAAATTACAGGAGGATGTCATCCAAGATAAAAATACTATCGATGATTCATGTAGAAGATGTTAGGGATCTATTGGCTCAATTGACCATGTAATTGGTGGATGCTCCCTCATTGATGATACAGTCTGTGGAAATAAGGCAAATGCTAATCCATAAGGAACTGCCTCTAAAATATGGTCTAATTGAAAAAAAAAAGTCCGTCACGCAGGGGTTGCGTAAGCTAAGCAGATTTCCCACATGCTGGTATGACAAATTAATGATCACATATCACCAAAAGGGTGGTAACCTGTAGATAACCCGTCCCAATTAGCCTGAGTTGCCTGAAAAGTAGACGGTAATAAATAATAATAATAATATCACCATATATTCTCTATTTGTACGCCGAAATCCGACGAGTAGAAGTCGGTGTTCACTGATGACTGATAACAATAAAGTACGAATTACCCTCTTAATACTTGAGTTGCCAAACGTCCGTCACGCAGGGGCTGTGTAAACTAAGCAGATTTCCCTCGTGAAGTTTAATAATAAGCCTACATACTGCTAACACAACACCATCGTGAATATTAAGTGAATAAATACAAACGGTAATAAGAAATCTTCCCCCCTCGACGGGAAGCGTCTCAAATGTAAACAAATAGGTCTGCCAATGGCTCACCGGAAAAAAAACAATAACTGAAACATATCAGAATATAACATATTAATTTTATTGAAAGCTATGTACTATATCTAGTACTATAATTTATAATGAATTAGAATAATTTTTATCTTAATCAATCAAATTTTAGTACTACAAAAATTTAAGAAGGCGGGTGGGTCACAAGAACATATATACATCTATTTCGTATAATGAAGGTCTCTGGAAAACAATATTTTGTATTTAAGTTTCAAATAAAGTGTTTATTATATAACAGAGTATTGTTTATGTACAAGAGTAGAAGTGGGGGTTTGCTGAAGGCTGAAAACTGAAAAATGCAAATACCTTTGTTAATATTCAAGAAAGAGAATACATTTATATAACAATATTTATAGAACGTTTATTCTTCAATAAAATTCATTTTATACATTTTTTTGATCCAACTTATATGTACGAAGATATTTTGAATTTTCAAAATTCTTCCCCTCTAAACCCCCCCCCCCCTCGCCCATGTCCGATTTCAGCTGTTAACGAATTTGATCTTTCTTTTTACATAAAACGATATATAGTCGTTTTAATTACAAAGAAAGATCAAGAAAGAGTTTGGTAACGAATAAACAAAAAGTTCCACCGCTAGAGCGCCCACACACAAATATATATATATATATCAATATATATATATATATATATATATATATATATATATATATACAGTTTTGAAAGGACCTCATTTTCGTCATCTATTAGGTAAGATCGATAGACGTTTGAAGAAAAATTTCGAGAATCTCGTCATGAGTACAACCTCAATTCAAGCTTCATAGAGCAACAATTGTAGTACATCAAGATTGGTTCTATAATACTTTTTCCATCCGACTTATAATAACAGAAATATCGACAGAGTTGATGAGCAACCTCGTATGTCAAAAAAATGATAAATCCTGGTTTTTTGCATATTTATATTAATAGTACTGTTCTTGTTGTTCTGTTTCGAGTCTATATTCAAAATTATTTTATATTATTCACCTTTACTTTGAAATAATTGGAAGTAATATATCAATATTTTCATTTACTAAATGATTTAATCAGTTTTTCAAGCCTCCTGTAATCATACATACCATCAATGAACATCAATACATACCAAATATAACTCACAACTACAACACAATTAAGAGTCACCATCACAAATGCACACAATTTCTAACGGAACATGGACAGACAGGGCATTATTTAAAATGATTTAAAATTCAAGACAATGACAAATGTACTTGCGACTCACAGACAACACAAACGTTTTTACATATACTTTATGACTGTTCAAAATTGAATCAAAATAGATCAAATTTAATAATGAAGAAAGTTTTGAAAGGAAGTAATTGGCCAGAATCACCTCATATTATATTTAACAAATATAATAAAGAACTTATAAAGTTTATCAGAAGTAAAGATATGGATGTAGCAAAAATACATTAGAATGTAAAGTTGATTGGGAGGAATGGGAATTAATTAATTCAATATATTTACCTTACACAGACTTGCAAATGAAACATCGGTTGAGTTTAACTTGTATTGATTTGTTTTTTTGATTTTATTTATTTTTTCATTTCATTTATTAATTTTATTTGTAATTATCTTACTTATTTTAATATTTTATTTTATAATTATTATTATTATTTTTATATTATATTTGATTAGAGGATGATTAACGTGTATATATTGTAAAAATAATAAAAATAAAAATGTATTTAAACATAATCATACATGTAATATGCCATGTGTCAATGGAACATGTATTCATATAACTAACTAACTCCTCATGGGGTTACAATGAGGAGGAAAAAAAAGCCTCCTGTAAAAGACATTTTAGCAGATTTCCCTTAAGGGGATCAGCTATTGAGGTCGTACTCATGACGCGATTTTCGAAATTTTTCTTCAAATTTCCATCGATCCTACCCAGAAGATGACGAAAATGAGGTCCGTTCAAAATTATATATATATATATATATATATATATATATATATATTTGTCTGTTAACGCTCTAGCGGTCGCAATTATTGTTTAATAGCTACCAAGCTCGATATTTAGTCGTTCTATGTAAAAAGAAAGATCAAGTTCGTTAATGGCTGAAATCGGACCGGGGGGGGGGAGGTTAAGAAGGGAGAATTTTGAAAATTTGAAATATCTCTGTTACTATATGTCGGATAGTGTATAGAATGAATCTTATTGCAAATTAAATGTACTATAAATATTGTCATATACATTTATTCTCTATCTTGAATATTAACAGAGATATTGGCATTTTTCAGTTTTCAGTCTTCATCAAACCCCCACTTCTTTTTAAAATAAATATGCTTTTATAATTAACAGTATAGTAAAGAGTTTCCAATCAAATTAATACGTTATATTCAGATATATTACAGTAATTGTTTTTCTTTCCGGTAAGAAGTTGGCAGAACTGTTTGTTTTCGTTTCAGATGCTTTCCGTCGGGAATATTATCCTTTGTATTCCACTTAATATTCACGGTGTTGTTGTGTTACTGGTATGTTGATTTAAGTATCTATTATTAAACTTCACTTGGGAAATCTGCTTAGTTTACGCAGCCCCTACGTGACGGACTTTTTTTGACATCCAAGGTTGCTGATTAGATATATTAAATTGTAGAATTTCTGCACTCAACCCCCTCCCCTCCCCTCCTTCCGGCTTCTTAATTAATGACGCAATCACACTATGTATTTGCATGTATCACACATACTAAAGGCTCTTTGAAAGTAATATTCAGTAATTCAGCTTGGAATAAGACGTCTCATGTATATTGGATTATTCATAAAGTGTGATCACTAAAAGTGGGGATTTCAATGAAGGCTGAAAAAAAAATATCTCCGTAAAATTTGAGATCGATAAAGAATGTATATAGTAACATTTGTATACAATTTACAATAAGATTGGTTCGATTTTTCTGTCCCACTGATATAACTTAATAACTGAGATGTTTTCGAAATTCCCCACTAACTCCTCGAAATTCCTCTCTCACTGGTCTTATTTCAGCCGTTAACGGACTTGATCTTTACATTTACAAAGATCTTTAAACAATAGTTCTGTAACGATCAAGCAAGAATTAATAAACTCCGTCACGTAGGGACTGCGTTAACTAAACAAATTTCCCAAGTGCGTTGCGTATTTTTATTTATCTCAAAACGTAAAAGTTCAATGAGAACATTATTTGGTATTTAGGCTTCAAACAAAGTGCTTGGTAACATAATAGCATATTGTTAATATGAGATGAGTAAGAGTAGGGGTTTACTAAAGACCGAAAACTAAAAAATGCAAATATATCTGTTAATAGTGAAAATCAAGAAAGAGAATAAATTAATATAACAACATCTATAGAACATTATATTTGCAATAAGATTGGTTCTATACAATTTTTAGATCCAACGCATAATAACGGAGATATTAAGAATTTCTCCACCTCTAAACCCCCCCCCCCTCCCCCTGGTCCGATTTCAGCCATTACCAAACTTGATCTTTCTTTTAACATAAGAGGACTGTATATCAAGTTTGGTAACGATCAAACATTAATTACTAGAGCGGTAACACACAAATATATATATATATATATATATATATATATATATATATATATATATATATACATATATAAAATTGTAACCTCTGTCTGTACATTGATTTTTATCGCGAAATTTCACGATAACTTTTCGTTTCACATGTTATAGACACCATACCTGCATATTGTTTCTTTCGTGTATGAGTGTTTGTTTCTATGTTATCTTTTCACGCAGAAACGGCTGAACCGAAATTTCTGAAACTTGGTATGTCTATTACTACTAACCCAACGTCGACTTTAGGCTATGGTAATATTCTCTGAGACGAACAGGAGTGGGGGTTATAAGGGAGACCTGAAATTAAAAATAGCGATATTTCGTTTCCTATTGGTTTTTCGGCAAATATGAACATAACAAAAATTGTTTATTTTGTTATTTGGAGTAACTTTTGTTATATACATTTTTGTCGTATATCTAAGTATAAATGAGTTATACGTTAAAAACTACTGGGAAGTCAACAATTTTATTTGGCACAAAAAACTCAACCGAACTAAACCAAACTCGGTATGTGAGTTAGCACTAATGCCTTCCTTATAATAAGCCATACTATCATTTCTAGGGACGGGCAGGAGTGGGGGTTGTAAGGAAGGCCAGAAATTAAAAGTAGCGATATTTCGTTTCCTATTGGTTTTTCGGCAAATATGAACATAACAAAAGTTGTTTATTTTGTTATTTAAAGTAACTTTTGTTATATACATTTTTTTGTATACCGAATTATAAACGATACATACGCTAAAACCTATAGCGGAAGTGTACAATTTTATTTTGGAGAAAAGACCCAACCGAAATAAATAAAACTGGGCATATGTATTAGCACTAACGCTTTCATTATAATAAGCCATACCAACATTTCTAGGGACGGGAAGGAGTGGGGGTTATAAGGGAGGCCTGATATTAAATATAGTGATATTTCGTTTTCTATTCGTTTTTTGGCCAATATGCACATAACAAAAGTTCTTCTTTTGGTTATTTAGAGAAACTTTTGTTATATACACTATCGTCGTATACCGAAGTATACGCTTAAAATTATAGCGGTAGTCAACAATTTTATTTGGCATAAAACACTCAACCGAACAAAAATAAAACACTGGGTATGTGTATTAGTACTAACGCCTTCCTTATAATAAGCCATATTAAGATTTCTAGGGACGGGCAGGAGAGGGGTTATAAGGGAGTCCTGAAATTAAAAATAGTGATATTTCGTTTCATATTGGGGTTTCGGCAAATATGCACATATTAAAAGTTGTTTATTTGGTTATTTAGAGAAATTTGCTCAACAATTCTTTTCAATATGAACTACCAGGTACCTCACCTGGAAAATTAATTCAAATTATAATATATTATTATAATATTTTGTCCTTAATAATTTAAATCTATGCATAATGCACAGGAAACGGGAAATAAGACAATATGAAGGACAGTGAAGTCTTACATAAAAAATTAATTTTATTATTGACAAATCCACAAAAACGACGGGTATGAACCCTAAACACTGGGAAGGGTAAATGTCAAAATATTGTGCAAAGCAAAGCCATACTAAAAGAATACCATCACCATTCAGCCACAAACGAATTCCCGGGCGAAGTTGGGTATCTGAGCTAGTATATATATATATATATATATATATATATATATATATATATCCTTGTCTGTGACCGCTCTAGCTCGATATATAAGCGTTTCATACAAAACTAAAGGTCTAGTTCGTTAATGGCTGAAATCGATCCATTTAGAGTAGAGGGGGTTTAGAGGGAGGAATTTCGAAAATTCCAAATATCTTCATTATTATACGTCGGATCAAAACATTGCACAGAATCAATCTCATTGCAAATAAAATGTATTATAAATATTCTTATACACATTCCTTTTCAATCTCAAGTATTTACAGAGAGAGATATTTGCATTTTTTTTAAAGGTTCAGCCTTCAGTAAACCCCACTCCTACTCATGTCATGTTAGCAATAAGTTGTTAAATCGTGAACAACGTTATTCCAAGCTTAAATACCTAATATTGTTTTAATTAAACGTTTACTGCGTGAGATACTTTCAAATACGTAGTCCGATAACTTCATCAATTAAGATTTCGAGGTCATGAATCGAAAAAAATGATTTCTTCTAAACCATAATCAATACATAACTGTTTCATTACACTAAAGATCGTATTAGTTAATGGCTGAAATAGGGGATGGAGTAGGGGGGGGGGGAGAGTTATAATGGGGAATTCTGAAAATTCAAAATATCGCCGTTATTATGTATGAGTCGTATCGCAAAATGTTATAGAAGTAATCTTTTTAAACTATTGATGCTGTATAATTGCTATTCTATACATTCTATCATAACTCAAGTACTAAGCGAGTTATTTGTACTTTCTTGTTTTCAGCCTTCAGTAACCCTCCCTCCCCCCCCCCCAAAGAAAACCCTCTTATTCATCGGTTTTTTTTACATAGAAATAGAGAATGAGATCACAAGTGTGTTTTACTGGCATGTAGGAAATCTGCTTAGTTTACACAGCTTGATGGCCTTTTTTTTAGCAGATTTCCCTTAAGGGAAATCAGCTATTGAGGTTGTAGTCATGACGGAATTTTCGAAATTTTTCTTCAAATGTCCATCGATCCTACCTAGTAGATGACGAAAATGAGGTCCGTTCAAAACTGTATATATATATATATATATATATATATATATATATATATATATATATATATATATATATATATATATTTGTCTGTTACCGCTCTAGCGGTCGCAATTTTTGTTTGATCGTTACCAAACTGGATATTTAGTCGTTTTATGTAAAAAGAAAGATCAAGTTCGTTAACGGCTGAAATCGGACCAGTGGGAGGGTGGGGGTTTAGAGGGGAGGATTTTTGAAAATTCGAAATATCTCTCTTACTATACGTCGGATCGAAAAATTGTACAGAATCAATCTTATTGAAAATTAAATTTACTATAAATATTGTTATATACATTTATTCTCTATATTGAATATTAACCGAGATATTTGCATTTTTATTAAATCTGGGCGGCTAACGGACGGGTGACTTTCCCGCCAAAAGCTAGTTCGGCCGTTTCCTTAACTGCTCGACTCTCGTGAAATTTCTCTATTGTAAAACTTCACGTGGGAAATCTGCTTAGTTTATGCAGCTCCTGCGCGACGGACTTTCTTCAACTCGAATACTGTCGAGTTATTTGTATATTTTTTTAAGCCTCAAGTCACTTCAACTTCCACACCTACTCATGTTCTCTTGAAGGAACTGTTTCAATAAGCATCTTCTGTTTAGCATAATTTCAAATCCTTTTTACATG
Organism: Riptortus pedestris; assembly: GCA_019009955.1. Lineage (NCBI taxonomy): Eukaryota > Metazoa > Arthropoda > Insecta > Hemiptera > Alydidae > Riptortus > Riptortus pedestris. The sequence goes on from CM032233.1 coordinate 9,169,691, forward strand.
GGCTTCTTATGATGGGAGAAATAGAGAAGAGAATATGGAGTGACATCATTAGCTTGTCATTCTAGCCCCTAGACAATATGCTTAATTTATTCAGCACCTGTGTGAGATGCTATAGAGTTTCTTCATGAGAATAGAAAGTCTTATATAGTTCATTTTTTTTTTTTTTCATTTCAGGTTCTTCGTGACAAGAGACACGTAAACTGTGCTAATGGGGTGACAGACTGCTGCAGGGAGAAGTTATATGTTTCCTTTGCTGACATTGGCTGGGACAATTGGATTATCCAGCCGAAAGGATATGATGCCTATTATTGCAAAGGGAACTGCGCAAACCTAGCCTCTCTATCACTAGGAGTCACCCCTTACCACTCTGTAATCAAAGCAAGTAGCATTTCGCTTTTAATATTTACTTATTTGCTTTATTTATTTATTTCCTCAATGAAGGAACTATTTTCTATATGTCCCATACAATATAGTACATCACATGCATTTGTAGTTTAATAACAAATAAGTTATATACATATATATTTAAAAAATAAAAGTGACTAATACATAAAGGAGAATCTTGTTACACCAAATCTAAAGTGTTCAAAGTATGAAAATGGATTAATTGTTTACAATATACCATCTATTTACCCATAAAAGTTATTGCAATTATTTTCTGGTACACCACTTCTGCTAATTTCCTTTAGTTTTTATCCCACATATCCAATACAACTATTATTGTTATTTTAATGATTTTCTTTTAAAATAATGGACTTCTAGAAAATCTTTGCAGTAATTTAGACCGAAATCAATTCTGGGCCGCCTTAAGAATTCACCCCGTAGACCCGAAAGTTGGCATTAAAAACATCAGTGCCACCAAGAAAGGTTTCCTTATTATTGAGTCTCAAAACCACAATGATATCAAACCAATATAACAAATACTGAAATCCATTAATTCATGTCTCAATTCAAGTCTTTTCAAAAACTTGAAATATTTGCTTACGCGTGTGTTAAAATATACAAGGAGTTATATTTTTATTTTTGTGACCCTTACTATACAAAGTTTGCCATATTTGTTAACATATTTGCAATACTCCAGTAATTACAGGCCACATATTAGAAGAAATCCCCAAATAAGATTGAGGAAACGTCTCATTTAAATATCACTGGAAAGCTTTTAAGACAATTTCTGAGTGTTTTTGAAATGAATCTTATTTGTTTGGAAAACTATAGTGAAAAATGAATGTCTAAAAAATAGACTAAAACAAAATTATCTTATGTATAAAATCATTAAAAAATAAATTCAATATATGTGGCCAATGTTAAAGCAATGATCAACAAACATATTTTTTCAGGACACAATTGGACCTATTGTTTCGCAAAGATGTATCCTTTCTATAGCTCAATTTGTTTTCTTATGTATACAACTTAGCAATGATTGTGAAAAGAAAGAAGAAGTAATTTTAAAATAATTGTATTTCCATAAATATCCTTCAGCAAAGTTTACCCATACAAATTCCACAAAGCTATTCGTACAATTGTCTCTTATCAAGGAGTTAATTTTAGCAGATTTTCCTTAAGGGGAATCAACAATAGAGGTTGTGCTCATGATTTGGTTTTTGACATATTTCTTAAAATGCCCTTCTACCTTACCCTAGTAAATGACAAAAATGGGTTCTGTTCCTGTGTATATGTGTGAGTGTGTTTTGTATATTTGTGTCTCATTGCCATAGAAGCACAAAAGTAAATAAAGATACATTGGGTTTTTAAAGATTTCAAGGGGTGCCTCCCCTTAAGCTTATGATGTAGAGTCAATTTCCCCTTTCTCACCACTAAAAGGGCTCGACTCATAATCTGTATAATATGTATAGGATAAGATTAAATAAATTAAAATTTTCTCCTTAAAGGTAAACTTTATAATGAAAATATATTTTGTCTCACATTCTTTCTTATTATCTTTTACACGTTTCAGCTTCAAACGTCACAATCTGGAAGGAGGAGTCTGTAATTGTATATTATATTCTATAAAAACTACATTAAAAAAACTAATATAAAATAAGTTGAATAAATTTAATTTGTTTACGTTTAAGTTACAAATGCTGTTTTGGTTTATGTCAGAGGTTTTTCTGTGCATTAAAATTTTGTTCAAACATAATTCCGTTGTCAAATATTACACTTTTTAGGCAATACTCAATCTAGAGCCACAATATATAACAATGGGATTTTGCTTTAAAAAATTGTCTTTACTATAAACGGTTTTATTATCACATTTACCTGTATTTAAAAAAATCAGTCTAATGGAGCAAACATTTTCCCATTTGTTACAGAAACTGAGCATGAAAAATTCTAATATGTTGGACTTCTCGCCCTGTTGTACCCCAACAACTCTTTCGGCAGTCCAGCTGATCTATGTGAAAAACGACAGTGTGATTGAAAAGACAATTCCCAATTTAACAGTTGAATCTTGTGGCTGCATGTGATGTCACAGCATAGTGTAAAGTTTAGTTTAATATAAATAGATATTGAAATAAAAATTATTCAAATGATTTATTTTCTCCCCATACTCCTACTGGTTTTAGCAATTGAGGTTGTACAAATGACATGATTTTCATAAATTAGTACCCACCAATCCTATATAAAGGGACAACAATAATGATATCTGTTCCGAAATATATATATATATAAACATGTGTGTGTTCTTTTTTTTAGAGGTTGACAGTAGTATTCCAAAAGATTCCCAGAGATTTATTATGTTTAAATTCTTTTTACCCTCAGGTTACAGGATAAAATCATAGTGGGGTCGTAACCGACACTTATAATTATTTCTTTTATTTGTTTTTTTAATAAGGATTTAAAAAACAGTGAAAAATTCTTGCAGGGCTCCTTAATCCTTCTGGAAAATTTAAATATATAGTGGAGTCAACTATGCTTTTTGGAATTATGCCTTTTGTTGATATTATGATTGCAGTGAAAGTGACAGAATCTGCTTTGTGAAAGTCTTTTATTCCTAAATCCAGGCATTTCTTTATTTTCTCGGCAAAAAACATTAATATCCTCATCATTTGGGACAGCAATACCAATGATGTCAGTTGATGTTTTTATATGCCTTATCAATGATAAGAATGTCAGACTTATTATGATAGACACTACAATAACATCACTCCACAATACATTTTTACATTAAATTTTTTGAGGGATATAATGATATAATGAGCTGCATTCTGAATTAGTAGCTATCACCTGGTGATACATTTGAACCACATGATTATTTCTCTGCAAATATTCTGACCCTGTTAATATCTCACAACCTGCAGTAATGCACCGAATTGATTCGTAAGCTTTATTGAACATCTTACACTAATTGGATACTCTATTGTCTTTTTGTAAATGACTTTTATAAGATTGAGTAGAAATGACAGCCACACATGAATAGCCACCTTTCGGTTTCTGTGAGTAATTCTCCTCTCCTAAGCCATGCCACAGAGCTTTCTTTATCTACCTCCTAATCCATGAGCCCTCTATAATAACAACCATGGAGCTTTTTGTTCTGCCATTTGGAGTAAAATTCTGATTTGAACTCCATTTCATTATTCACTTTCAACTTCATTCAAGGATGTATAACGTTCATAAATTTTAGTAATATCTTAAGGGATTACGTTCTCTCTTGATCTAATTTAGTTCTTGAGATTCATCTCCTGAAAAAGCATAAATTCTTTATATTAATGTGACCCTACCTCCATGTTTTCTCTGAGTATACAGTAGTGCCACTGAAGAAGGTAGATTAGAGCGGATACTAGAGCTGAGATGAGATGGTTGGTTTGTCACCTGAGTCAGGATCATCGCCGGGTGTTTGGACAAGGTGTTTCCTGCTTCCTGGGGGGGGGGGTGTGGGACCTTGGCAGGTTAGAGCATTGATTATAGATCTAATTATGCTTGAGAGGTGTATACCTCCTGAGATACTTCGAGCGAGAGTCACAATTATCCCCAAAACTGATAATGGAGGAATCCGGGTGATTACTGACCAATATCCATTTCTTTGGTGGTGGTAAGTAAGGCACTTGCATAAAATCCTAGCAGCTAGAGTGGGTCTCATTGTTCCTTAGCAGAAGGGATTTCGTGGTGGATTTGACACCATTGCTCACAGTGCCTTTCTTCTGGTGCTGTCCTTGGATCGATGTGGAGGAAGAAGAGATCCCTGTGCGTCTCCATTCTTGATGTCAAGAAGGCATTTGACAGTGTGAGTCATGTTGCAATTCACCAAATGCTGTTTGCTAAAGGCTTGCAGGTCGAATTTCGCTACTAAGTGGCAAATATTTATAGGGAAACTACTGCTGTTATTGTTAACCTACGGGGAGCATCGCTAGTGATGAGGGCTGAACAGGATGTTGTGCAAGGTTTTCCTCTTTTGCAGTTCTTCTTCAATATTGTAATGGACCATGTAATCACTAGGCTCCCAGAAAGGGTTGTTTTCCTTCTTGGATGGTCCAGAATCTCTGTTTTAGCCTATGCTAACGACCTGATACTCTTCTTATCGAGTGTGGCTGGTATGGAGGTTATGTTAAAGGCTGTAGTGGAAGGTCTTCGTGACTTTAGGTTGGAGCTAAATCCGACTAAGCATTGGTCTCTAACATTAACCCCAGCTGTATGATGTAATGTGGTGAAGTGTGATCAAGATGTTGGGAGTCTGGGGGTTCAGGACACTTGGGGTCATCTGGGAACCGTTTTTGGTGAGACTGGAAAGGTTTATGACCCTATTGGTTTGGAGGAGGGACTTCATAGGATAGGTAGAGCTCCATTTAATCCCCAGCCTCCTGCCGAGTCTCTATCATAGGCTGGTACTTGGCCGTTTCAAGCCTGTGGTTCTCTGTCAAGCGGATGTTCTTGTCAGAAAGGCTGTTAAAGGTTGGCTTCACATCCCTTTTGACACGACTAATGCTCTTCTTCATTTTTCAGTTAAGTTTGGTTGTGCTTGGAATTGTTAAAGTTTCTCAGACTGCACCCTCTTGGTGTGGGAAAAGGTTTTCTCGATTAATGGCAGCCTTTGAGGATGTGGGCCTTAATTGAGGAGGTAAGAGGAGGGGGCCCCCGATTCCCTTCAGGTGTGATTACTTCAGATTCTCGGGCCCTCAATGTCCTTGAACTTTGTTAGGTGATGGATGGATTTAACCCAGGCTGAATAAGTGTCTGCTTCAATGGCATGGATTCGCTGAGATGCAGGCAGGCTCACTGGAGAGGAGTATGTATGGTTCCTTCGTTTGTATTCAGGACACTGTTGTCCAGGGGCTGAAGAGGGCTGGAGGTGGACATTGGATACAGAGCAGGGTGCCGCGATCTGGAAAATACTGCACATATTGTGCAGAAGTGCCCTTTGGCGGAAGTCATTAGGACTCTGAGGCACCATGGCTTGGTCGACTTCCTGGAGAAAAATTTCCAGAGGAGGGGCCTTATTATATTGTAAGAGACCACTCTTGTTAAGGATGGAGCCAGGAGAAGGCCCGATCTCATTATTTCCCACCAAGGAAGAACCACATTAATAGATGTGTATGTGTTGAGTGGCAGAGCCCAGCAGCAAAGAAGTAGGCTTGATAAAGTTCCAGAAGTAAGATCAGCCATGGATCATTAGAGCTGCTACTGAGCTTACAGAAGTGCCTAGAAGTAAGGTGTGTGTACTTCCCGTCACCCTCTCCTGGAAGGGAGAAGGTCTGCACGGGAATTAGGAAAGCTGGGAGTGCCCCACAGTGCCCTTGCCTGGATGACAATAGGAGTGCTGCAGGGATCCTGGAGGATATGGACTGTGTGGGAGTGGCAGGCACACGTTGGCAATATTGGGAGTGTGGAATCAGACAGCGTTGCGGATGTGAAGCTTATATAAGGACCCTGCACGATGGGAGTGTCCAGAAAAGGTGTTTGGAGATAGGACGGGCTTCCAGTTGCTGAGATGGCAGGAATGGTGTTGTTTTTCTGTATATATGGTATTATTTCTGAAGGTTAACTTTTATTTTTGATTTGCTAGCAGTTTTTTAAAAATATTTTTGGTAGTTTTAGTAGATAAGATATGAACTTGTAAATGTATTAGTGTAGTTTCCTAAATATTACAGAACCAGTCATGTTAAACCGTTGATGGTCTACAATTGTTGTTCTATACATGTTTTCGTAACTGAAATATAAATTGAGTCATTCATATTTCCTTGTTTCAGTCAACCATCAGTTCTGCTCATTGGATTTTTGTTAATATTATTATTATTATTAAAATAGAGAATATATAGTGAGATGTGAACAGTTGCGTGTCATTCCAGCATTTGGGAATTCTGATTAGTTTATACAGCCCTCGCATGGGAAATGCTTTTATCTCTGGACTGGTGTCAGAGGCTTAGTTTTGACCTATGCAGATGGCATTCTTCTCCAAGTTTCCTTGTATCTAGCTTGTTTTATTAATTCTATAACTTTTAATTTGTAGACAATGGTAGCACAAGATTTAAATAAATTTCTCATTTCAAGTTTTTAAACCCCTTTATTTTACTGTATTTCCTTTTTAATGCGTCTTTCTAAAAATGCAATTAATATTTGGAAAATAACCCCATAATAAACACAGAAACAATGTTGGAAACATGCAATCATTGACTACAAATAAAAATAAAAATGAGGGCTCAATTATTCCTACCAATTACTGATTTCTTGCAGAGAGAAGATAGGCACTTCAAGGGATAAAAATTAGTAGGTTTTATATAAATAAAAAAGTTTATTTATTTTTTTTATGTATCACAGATTACTTTTAATTTACAAAACATACACACAAATATATATACTATGTTTTAAAATTATTTAGGAAAAAAATTAATGTGAATGTTTTCATTGTTTATGATCTCATAACAAATAAAAATAATCTGAAATACTTGTTAATAACATAAACAGACAACTACTAATAAATGCATTCATAGGAATATTCATTCATAAAACTAACATGGATATATTATTAAGAAAAACAAAAGAGAATACAAGGTCCATTAACTGGAAACAATCATTTTGTCGATCTACAAATATCAAAATATTATTAAAATGGCATTTAATACGTAAGCTTTCTTGGATCTTACTGTTTACAATTGCTTCATACAATACAGGCAGTGTATATTAAGCCATTAATTTGCAAAAATATACACCAATATTCAAGCTATAGACTTGGCACAAAGTAAAACCTAACTTACAGCATTAGGTTTATTTCCCCCTGATATAGTAGGGATCAAACTAAAATAGAAAAATAATAAATATATTAGCATTCACAAATATTTTAGTAAATGCATTAGTTTCTTATGCTACGTTATTTCAGGTTTTAACTGGAGCAGATATATTGGTGTGTACATCAAAATAGTATTTAGATCATTTCACAATGTATATATGTTATGAAATGAGATTGTTGTCATTTACAAAGAAACAATTTTAAAGGTCATGAAGTTTATACATTTGAATTGAAGTTTCAGAAAGATAAATGGCCAAGTAAATTATTTAAAAAACACCTGTAATACCAGTCTGAATACTGTATACAATATTAACATCATTTGAAAATATGTTTAATGGTGTGTGAGACATACAAACACAGAAAAAGTAAATAAATTGGATATAATTATAAGTTTTAAAAATGATCAGATCATATTGTTCACTCTCAGTTTATATATTTCTTATATTTATATATAGCCAACTCTTTTATAAAAGTATTAATATGATTCAAACCACAAAAAAAAATAATAATAATAAAATAAATTAACAAATGACCTTTAACACAATTTCAAAGATATATAAAATGAATTAATCTCTACAAAAAAAGTTTGTTAACAATTCTTATATTTACAATGCAATACAAAAATTCCAAATAAATTGCTGGAATTGAAATATATCAGTAGAACTAGAATATTTACATAAAAAAAAATAATGGCAATTTAGACATTTTTCACACAATTAATAAAAGTCAAATTTATTTTGATAAAAATAGAAAAAAAAATTCAACACTCAATGACTTGCTTCATTGGACTATACAAATAATCATATTATATGTGAGGGATATATATGGTACAATTTTCTTATACTGCTAAAAGTCTTAAATATTGTATCTTTTGGGAAGTTTCAGAAAGCACCCCAATCATTCATATGGCATGTTTTAGTTGCATTTGGAATAAAAAGCTCTCATTTACAAGTTTGTGAGCACAAGTGATGGACATAACTGGTGGTGGTGCATTTATACACTTTCAGATTTGTATCTGTTGTAGAACAGGGTTTTCTTTATATTCTTAGGAACCATGTAGCAAATCAGGTTTGATTAAAAATTGTTTATAATAAACAAAACCCCATTTATTTTAGCTGTTGAAAAACCTCCTCTAACTAAAGGTGTTTCCTTAGGGCAGACTTTAAAGATGCTTTTTGGCTTATTATACTGCTAATCTGATCATAAGAAAAAACAGGTTCTGACATTTGTTTAGAAGAACCTTCTCCTGAAGAATATTTTAAAACGATAACTGCACAAGTAATTTTTGATAGGTATAGAGTTATTTCACAGGTTTAATTTCACCCAGTACTTGCATTTGTAGTACGTGGTGAATCAGCAGAATATGTCAATACAAAGTCGAATTTAAATACTGTTTCGCAAATAAGTCTGTAAGAGGTAAACCGCTATTCAAGGCCAATTGACATTGTGCTGCAGTTAATATTTTAATAATTTTCCAAATTATATGTAATTGGAAAGTCGAGTCACGCTGATTAGAGGAGTAACAGATTCTAATACCCCATATAATCTGAGAGACAATTTCAGAGGATCTGGTAAACTCTAATTCCTATCCAAAAAGCAATTTATACAATTCCCCCACTATAAATTGAATGCTAAACATACATTATCCACAGCCCAACAGATTCTATTCACAGAACTATACCAACTTCTAAATATACATACATTTTTTAGTAAGTATTGGATTATAACAAGAATAAAATTTAGCACCATAAAAATATATTCTTACAATTTAAAATTATTACTAAATTAATGAAAGTCTGTGATTAGATAAGGCTGTCGTTTCAACTACAACTCATTATGTCATCTTCGACTACAACAGGATTAGGTATATATAAATATACCTATATCATAAAACTCTGAACATTAACAGTGTAATCATAGATTACCAAAAGAATTGATGACATATTAATGGGTTTAAATATATAAGGCACTTTCAGATTATAAAAATCTAAGGCAAGATTATTATAACTGGTCTTAAAAAATATTAAGTCATTTCCAGGAATAAATGAAGCCTTTAAAAGGACTTAAGCCTCTTTACAAATATTCAGTGTGAAATTAAAGCAACAATTTTAAAAATATATTCACAAAGATATTTTAGGAAATATTAAAAAAAAACTCTTCAATTAAATCAGACTACACAATTTATACATTCAATATACAGGTCATATAGAAACAAAATATAAACATAATTAATGAATCAAAGATCCATGAGCCAGTCTCATGATACACTTTAAATTATAATTTTAACTAAACTTTATTACTAAATGAATGTAAGTAGTAGGGGTTCAATCAGATATGAAAAATCAAGACAATAATAATTCAGCATTTAGTTTTGGTTTTTAGTTTGTTCTAAACATTTAAAGAAAAACTCATTAGAAATTAACTGTAGAGTTAATACATTAATTACGCATGACATTACTGGAGCTCAACACAGCTGTTATAGGGGTCATTGGTATAATACAAATAGCAATACCATTAGTAGTACATTTATTATATCTTTAAATAATCGGAATAAATAATACGAACACTTAAAACATTGATGCGATAAAAGCTCAAATGTAATATAACTGAACCCCAACTACCTCATTCATCCAATTTCTAATGTCAAACTATCTCTGACTTTTGTAATTACTAAATTTTCAAATGGTTTAATCTTACAAGGAATTAGAAAAAATTTCATTTTTACAATGGTAGGCAACTCGAGAAGGCCAGCAAATTTATGAGAACTGGTGTCGAACACTGAGTAGAACTTCGCCATCAGGTAACCTTTTCATGAGTGACCAGGCTTCAATTCGTGACAATTCACTCACGTCAATGTTGTTCACAGACAATAGCTCATCGCCAGCAAACAAATTTCCACATTTTTCAGCACAACCTCCTAAAATTGGAAAATAAATATAAGTAATACATTAGTGAAAAAAAAAAAAAAAAAAAAAAAAAAAGGGATATTTTGAATAAAATTGATCACTAAACTAATTTCTCTTTAACCCATTGTGATGGTTGTCTTGCTAAATGAACATAACAGGAGGGAATAATGAAAATAGCTGTTGGTTTCAATGAAGTTTTTTAAAACCGAAACAGGAAATTGAAGAGGGTGAATTTTTCCCAGGATGGTCGAGCTACAGATCACTTCTTCTCTATTAGACAAATGTTTGAAAAAGACTAAGGTTATGATGTTGATCTGCATCACCTCTTCACTGACTCATGGCACACATGACAGCTTGGACAGGCTATAATTACTAAATGCAAGGTTGGAAAACCTAGCTTATACGATTGGTGAGAATAACTCTGGAAGAAACTTTTGTAAGGTCAAAAATGGAGTTAGCACGTCTAATGGTCATGGAGATACCACTGGGTTAAGACAAGGAGATTCATAGTCACTGTACACTGTAGTACTGTTTTACCTCCCTTAGAAATGCCATCCAAAAAAAACAAAACAAGAACAAGTCCTGGAGGAACCGTATCCAACAGGCTCACACAGCACAAGGCACATGGTGAAGTTGCCATGACCACTGCTAGAAATACATATTTCATCATTGGCTGGTGATCTGAAAAATTTTGTAAGAGTAGCAGAAGATCTACAGATCAAAATAAGTTTAGAAAAGACCAAGTACATGAGAACCTCTAGACAGACTAGTAAAATTGGAAGTCCAATCAAATTAGGGGGGGGGGATTGTGTTTCCTAGTTGTAGCACATTCAATTTCTTGTGAGTCCTGGGAGAGTTAGTTATGGAAAGCAATAGTGTGGAAGGAGATGTAAAGCCTGAATGGTCACAGGGACCAGATGCTCATGTAAAAGACAATTCACTTTACTCCAGGAAGGCTGATGAATGTCTGATATTATATCAGGTAAGGAGAAGTAGCAGACCGAGGTGGAGGTTGTTTGACGATTTGCAACAGGACTTTTGGAGACTAGGAGAGGAGAACAAGAGACTCCTCCTAGCTGCAGACTACATGGAATGGTTTTAGTTACTGGAAGAGGCCCAGTTTCTGGGAAGACTGTAGTTCATAGTAGTTAGTTACGTTATAATGATTTAAATTAAACATGTGAATTTAAGAGAAATTATCTCCAATAATGTTAGAGGAAGGAGAAGAATTTCAAAAAATCTACTTTTGTAGGTCATATCTTATCCAATCAGGAATTTAATAATTCAAAAACTTATATTTTTAACTACTACTAGCCAAGAGCTGTCTAGTGATGTATTACAGTATGGGGGCCATCAAATAAAAGTTTCTTATTTTTATGCCGCTACATGAGTGGAAAGAAATATTTTGTTCAAAAGAATGTTAATCAGTACCACTCATGACATGGTACAAATGTATGGGAAATATTGAAAATTTATCTTAACTTGTTATAAAGATATAAAGAGCGGACTTTGACAGACACAATGACCAGACTAGCTGTTGGAGAAAAACTCAAATGACATTTCCTGTTGATCCTGTTTCATGTTCCTTCATGATCAAATAAGCATTGTTTGAACCATGTTTCAGAACGGTTGTTTTATTCATGGCAATTGCAGTACATATAGTGAATAATATAAAACCTCATAAGCAATTTTTTTGATCAGATGAAATGAAACGAAGACACCATATATCAATTTAATGAAATTCAATCAAAAGTTTCATTTATATAATGAATTATATCAATTTATTGAAATAATTTTAAATAAAACACCATTGATATTTTATTTATTTAATTTAATAGGAGTACATTGAGTCATATGGGTGCCCACACCAGATTTTTATAATGAAAATTTTATGTCTTTCAATAGTTCTAAATAAACCGTAACTTCTGGATTCATAGCGAAAACCTAATGAAACATACACCAAATTCCATTTTTGATCACCTTCTGTATAAGTAAATGCTAATGCAATACCTGTAAATATTTTTTTAATAGTGAGAGGCTGATCTCCATACGGTGAATCTTTTCCTCCTTCAAGACTGAAACCAAGTCCAGCACCATCTTTAATCAGAGTAACAGAAACTGGTGGTCCCCATTTCGCATCTTTACCTATAACATAAATAAATTATAAAAATTATATGTTGTATTTCCTCATATAAAACACAGTTTTCTACTCTATAAAATAAATCCAAAACTTCATAATGATAGCTTTCTTTAATTGATACGATGAGGCTCAGTGTAAGATTTAGCTCCTACTGATCGTATGATCAATAGATTTATTTGTTAAAATGACAAGACTAATTTAGTTATAATTCAGGAACAAGATGCCAATTATTTTGAGTCATATATGTATTATTTCAAAATTGAAGAAGAACTAGCAGAAGGAGGAAAATGTTTGAGCAAGCTACTGTACACATGTCATGCCTACAATCTTTGATATTATCATTAATGCAAAATTGGCATGTAATAGTATGGAATGTTTTTGTATATATATAGGGGTTACGGTGGCCATGTGGGTTAAGGCATGGGTACACCTACCACTTCCGCGTCAGCAAGCAGAAGGTAAAAATAGGTGCATTTACTCGCAAAGGGAGACATTAGTTCATGAGTTAGCTACCAAAGCGAACTGGTGTCACAGTGCTTATGGTCTAAAGAGTACAAACATTTGCAGCCCTCGAAATGACTAATGCTTATGACTCCCTTTGATCCCATCCACAGGCAGGACAACAATATAAACCAATGCCAAGGGTGGGTGAGGGGTCTCACTCAAGAACTATATGTCAGCTTTGCAACACATATCTCTTCTACTAACTTCCTGATTTTTACCTCTAGTTATGATTGGAGTGAAATTATAGGTTTTTTATTTGAACAGGTCTGTTTAGTAAGTCAGTATCATACCCAGAGTTCTTTTTGTTACAACTGTATAGATTTTCTTTATAATGTTCATGGAAAATCCATATGAATTGTGTGATTGGATTGGTTGTATGACCAAGAAAGATAAATATTACTTAAGATTTTTTTTATTAGTTTTTTTTTTTAATGTGATTATATTCCAATCCAAAATGAAGAGCTAGTTTAAGCTGTCTAATCTCAATTATGAGTGTAAGCTGTCTAATCTCAATTATGACATATTCATGAAGGTGATCCAATCTCCAATAAGATTGTTCTCTTCTTACCATAGAATGTCAATATCTTATTGAGTGGTACTGCCGCTAGACCTTAAGGTTAGAGGCCATTAAAGATTTCGAGAGGTTTTCACTTTCAGTAATCATATCAGAAACAACAAAGAATTTTTTACACTAAGAAATAAGATCAATGAAGACAATAAAGACAATAGTAAATTATATATTGTAATCCAGAAACAGTGGTTGTCAGTTATTAATACAAGAAAGGAGATAATAATGTCAAGCAATCTATATATATATATATATATATATATATATATATAAATATATATATAAAAATGAATGTTTGTTTCTATGTCCTTTATAGAATCGTAAATGGCTGAACCGAATTTTATGAAACTTGGTACGTATATTACTACTAACTCAGGTTAGGTTTTGGCTATATGACGCGAAAGACTAAATCGAAATCAACGAAACTCTGTATTTTTGACTATAATAATATGATAATCTATGATTATGTTATATATAAAAAAAGATACATGCACAGGAAACGGGTAATATAAAAATATTGTGTATTTTGTAGAATTAAGTACATAACAAATATTTCTATTATTAACATATCCCTAGCACACCTGACTGGGTGTAAATCTTAAGCATTGAGACGGAAAAATATTTTACAAAGTAAAGCCCAAAAAAAAACATTATTATCATTCAGCCTCAAATGATTTCCCGGGCGATGACGGGTACCTTAGCTAGTAGAATATAAAACTGCACCCTTCTTGAAGAAGCAGTCAAAGCTGGGGGAGATTTGGAGAGGTAATAAGAGTCATTATCCAAAGGCAGTTAATTAATTTGTATACATTTCAATAAGTTAACTAATATAATTAGAATAATTCATTTGTTACATAAATAATTACCTTTTGTTTGATTAATTGCTTTCGAATCTGAAAATCTGTTCAAACGTACAGCTGCAGAAGTTTTTCCAGGAGTTGCTGTAGAATTCTGCTCCTCTTGTACTTCTCCCTTGTGCCGGGAAACAACCAGAACTACTTCAGGTCGTGGAGCCTTAAAGAAAGATGGTGAAATATTTCATTCATATATTGGATCTCTAATTTGTATAAAAAGTAAATTTTACATGTTAATACAGATAAATAGATATTAAAATATTAATTCAGATTACTCGAACAGTGAAATACTCATTTAATGTGAGAATAATAAATTTTAAGTAATTTTAGGTAGACTAAAAATGGGCAGCCTAATTCTCGATTTACCAGAAAATAATTTAAGGATAACTTATGGTAAATGAAGTAATTTAAAATGAATAAAAATATGGGAACTGTAAATCAAAAAATAAAATGCGTACATTTGGGATTAGTAGGATTAAAAAGAAGTGTAATGCTCTTTCAAATGGGGTATATTAGGGAAGAGTGATTGAGGTCCATATAGATAAAAAAGGGCATCAAATTAATGTGCAAAAATTATAGAGGTAAGCACTTCTTAACAGATCATATAAATTCTTGTCTGTGGCTATTTATCAAAGATTAATAGATGGTGATAGCATAGCGTCCTTAGCCTTAATAGGTAGCATTCAATGCCTAAATTTACAGAAGTAGAACCATTTCTCTGTCAGGCAATCTATTTATAAAGTGGTAATAGCTAATGAACTCATTTTATGGCAAGAAACATAACTAGCATTAAATGTTCAGTATCTATCAATTTACCTTGAGTATGGCCAGAGATTCATAATGAGTCAAGCCTTTCATGCTTTTCCCATTGATTGAAAGTATTCGGTCTCCTTTTTGGATTCTACCATCTCTTTCAGCAGGACTTCCAATCAGCACCTTGTGTACCTAAAATGAAAAAATGATAATTCATGTACTTTCATTAAGACTAATATGATTTTATCAATTATAATTTGATGAAATTGAAGAAAAAAATTATGCATTACACTACATTTCATATAACTGAAGTTTATTTTGCACCTTTAAATAATAATTGGTTTTCTTTTTTTTCTTTTTCCCATCAGATGAAATGATTTTCTTAATTGTTTTTATTTGATCCCTCTGTGAAATATGCAGTTCCAGTAGACTTATAAAATATTTTTTCAAAAGATTAACAGTTCATGTTCAGGTTCAAGGAATTAATTTGTTTTTGCCTCTTTATGAATAACATGGGGAATTAAGTTAACATGTAAACTCCATGACTATTAGCGAGACAGAAGAAAGGGAAGATGAGGGGGGGGGGAGTAATGCTACAATCCCAATTTATATATATATATATATATATATATAGTGTCAGTGGAGTTTGCCCTCTATAACAACCTCACAAGGCAGCACAAATAAAACTTGGTGGAGAAGGAAATGAGGGTGCTTGAGTACCCATCACTATACAAGTTTTATTTACAGGGTCTTTCAAACAGAATGAACCGATTTCATTAAGCTATATCTTATTAACAGCCACTAATACAAGATTGCAATAAAGACACATGTATTTAACCGGTGTTGATGTTTTATGATGTCATCATCATCATGTTCCATTCCTAGCATCGCATCACGTGTTCTGCAGCGATGCTGGTGTAAAGCACCATAAAGCTTTGAAATCAGTTCATTCTTTATGAATGGCCCTGTATATTGGGATGATTTAACTGAATCTCCACTTTGGGAAGCCAATTGTTATGGTACTATAAAGATAAAAAAATTTTCTTTTTGTCACTTGAGGAAAAAAGATCTAAGAAATCGAAAAAGATACATCTTGTGGGAATTTCAGCAGACATCGGCTCAAATAGGTGCTTCCAGAAAATAGACTTATCGGAAGCCAGTAGTGAGTGAGTCGAACAAACCCGTCCCAGAAAATGGGCTAAAGACCTCCTCGTTCCTGTCTTCTTGCAGCTATTGAACACTGGTTCGGAGAAATGTCCCTATCGTATTTATACGTAATAACATTTTTTTGATTTAACAAGAAAAAACTCATGCAGAGGCTGTGTTATATAAGCAGATTTCCAACTTGAGTCACGTATTTGCATTTATCTCAAAACGTAAAAGTTCAATGAAAAAAAATATTTGGTATTTATGTTTTAAATAGAGTGCTTCATAACATAACAGCTTATTGTTAATATGATATGAGTTGGAGTCAGGGTTTACTGAAGGCCAAAAACTAAAAAAAATGAAAATATCTTGGTTAATAATGAAGATAATGAAAGAATGTACATAGAACATTACATTTTCAATAAGATTGATTCTATACAAATTTTTCGACCCGATGCATAATAGCAAAGATATTCGAATTTTTGAAATTCCCCTTCTAACCCCCCCCCTCCCACTGTTCCGATTTTAGCCATTACGGAACTTGATCTTCATTTCTACATAAAACGTTTAAATATAGAGTTTTGTAATGATAAAAAAAAAAATTGTGACCACTAGAGTCTTAACAGACAAATTATATATATATATATATATATATATATATATATATAGATATATATATATATATATATATATATATATATATAAATGATTTTGAACGGACCTCATTTTCATCATCTAGTAGGTAGATCAAGGAGGTGATGAAGAAATTTGTTGAAAATCCCATCATGAGTACAACTTCAATAGCTGTTTTCCCCTTGGGGAAATCTGCTAAAATGTGTTTTCATCACCTATTCTGGAATAATTGAAGACCGTGCGCTACTTTTAAATATCGTAGTACGTAGTTTATAACAATTTTACTCTGTGCGTCAACTGTGAACTACTAGCTCTCGCATATTTTGGGTCAGATAATGCTGATTTGAAATTGGAAATTTCCCTTTCTAAAATATTTATGAGCTTAGAAAAATGTACATATTACTATATATGTGTGTTTGTGTGTGAAAGACAAAAAAATGAAAGATGGTATACTCACAGTAATTTCTTTTGCTTCATAATCTGCTCCACCAGCAAGTGTGATTCCAATACTCCCCCCTGGTATATCTCGATGAAGGATAACAACAACTACTTCATGGGTGTTCCCCTCATCTTCTAATGTGTGGTTGGCTTCTTCGATTAGTTGAGAAAGTTCCTTCAATATAATTAATTAGAATTAAATACGATTTTGCAGAATAAATGAAAAATTATGTTAAAATAAATAAAATTAACTAAGCAGGGCAAAAACGAATTATCCAAAAATTTATTTATAAAATGTTGGCAGCAATTAAAATGTTCTGTTGTCATACCTGTTGATGTGCCTCTCACTCTGCTGGCAAGCACTTTTAAGCAAGGCAAGAGTGGAGACTCAGGTTTGCCTTGGGAGTTAAGACATTGGTCTTAATAAGCTAGATAAACCTAGGGCCGTGAGTTCAACTCCCACACATGGGCAGTAGGAATTTATTTAGTGACAAACTCACTGAATAAAATCCTTAGTCTCATCCTGGTTAGAAAAGAGTGGTAGCTTGTAGATAACCAATCCCAATTAGCCATAGTAGCATAAAGTTGATGTTAATAAATAACGTTTAACATTATAATGCAAGAGCACCATCTTTTAATGGTGTCAAAAGGTACTGAGAGTATGACTTTTGTTGGACATTAATGTGGTTTACACGTGAATTCTCACACTGAAAGCATTTTACGAAACATCAGTCTCTATCGGCAGGTGTGACAAAACTACCTATATACTGATAGAACTGGCTCTTTTTTTTATTTTATTTTTTTAATGCATATATTAAAAATTGATCTTATCAATTGTAGTATAATTAGGTGATAAAAAATCAATGCAGTTTATATAAAAATTCTATTTTAATTTTGAGAAATAAAAAAAAAATAGTTCAGAATAATGTCTAGACATGTTAGTTTGTTAGGAATAAACCACAAGCCAGAAGGTTATATTAGGGAATCAATACAATGCTAATATCACGGTAAACCAATTATTTCACTGGGATGGATAATAATATACAACTTCGGTCTATCTCTACCTAGAATCTTAAAATATATTACTGCAAGCCAAAACATTTTTTTGTATTTTAATTCATTTTTTCCTATTATACTTATAATTTTTATTTCCACCAAAACTGAGGAAAATTGTATAATTCATCAGAATTTGCACACAGGGCAATTAGTAATTAATGTCATGGAGAGTCCGCATTAGATAAAACTTTAGAGCCCCAAAAGGTTTAGGTTAATTGCAACTTTCAGAAAAGTATAAAAGTTTAATCAAGAAATAAAACAATAACAGTAAAAAAAATTATGTTCCATGAAATTACATTATAATGGATCCAATCTATTTTAATTCATAGACCCAGTAAAATAACATGCCTAGACTCCTTGAATTTAGCAAGGTGATAAATTTATGCAAGTGATCATTAATTTTTTGGCAATCATGCACTGGAACATGGCAAACAATCTGACTTTAATTATTTTTGACTCACCCTTTTCTATATTTTCAATAGCTTCAAACTTCTTCATCAAATAAATCACAATCCATTTCATTTTATTTATTTCACTGATATTGATGAGTATAATTATTTTTTTAGTTTTAACTAGTATTGATATGACAAAAACTAATGTGAGAATCATTGATTAAAGTTAAATAAAAAAAAAAGTAAGCAAAACGGCAGAAAACCCAGAAAAGAAAATTTGACATTCAGAGCTTCAGTCATCAGGGATTAGGAGCCTAAGCTCGTCTTTATACTCAAGTGATTAAACTGTAGCAAGGAAGAGATAAACAACTATAATATGGATAAGTAAAGAATATACTGTTAATAATAATTTCTTAAATTTGCGGTTAATTTTATAACATATTATCTAATATATGTTCACCGTATTGTATAGAGAATTTTTTAGTTTACCAACAATTTTTATTTTTTAACACTTGCAGCATTTGAACTTTGTTAAGATGTCACTTGCATGATGTGCTGAAATACTGAGGATAATTTGATTAATTTTGAAGAAGAGATTTGTTGCCTGGGAAGTTAATAGTTTGGACTCTTTTGTAACCAATGCTGGAGAGATAAACCATTTAATTGATCACAAGACATGAATCATATTGTAAGAGATTTTTATTTACTTGCATATAATTTATTTTATTCTGAAAAAAAAAATTGACAGAGCAAGTGCCAAGGACGAATGTCCTTAGGCAAAGGTTAGGGCCAGGGATCATTACTTTAGTACACAAGTATCAGAATGATTATTCTTCAGGGTGAGTCAATAGTTCATACAAAATAATGGTCGGTCCTCTCACTGCCTCGATTTGACTCACTGAGAGAATCAAACTGATGGAATGACTTAAAGCTCATATAAGTAATTATAGGGTATGCCGCATATTTTATAGCCTGTAGCTCTTTACTATAATACTTAAATATAGATTCACAAATAACTCGTACTTTACTACATCTCATTTGGCCTCTCTATCGAGCTCTAAAATTGTTTAAATATAGTCAAAGATGATTTCCAATAAAATTAGGAACACAATTTTTCAGAGTCTTCTGATTGGTTTAATATTAGTAAATATTACATAAGTTTGAATTTTCTTTCTTGTAAAATTCATCACAGAAACTTCTAACGCTGAAAATAGAAAAAAAAATATATATATGAAGGTCATTATTTGGGCATAAAAAGGAAAGATAACTATGACTTTTCTCTTGTCTTGGTTTTGGGAACTTTTGGCTAATTTTAGCTTAGCTGAACTTTACAATGGAAAATAAAAAAAAAATATTTTGAGTAATGATTAATGTTTCAATTTTAACTTGACAAATCACTCGGAGTCTTAGATGCAATATTGAAGATTAGTACAATTGATATGATGCTTTAAATGAAGTACAGTTACAACTCTTAAAACTCAAATAATTTTTTCACTGGGTAAATCAGAAGCAGAACACATTAGGACAGCTGGTATTCATTTTATATGAAAACTACCCTATAAGAACTCACAGTAAGAGTAAAAGAGATAAATTAGAACCATTTTTTGAGAGTTATGTTGCCAATTCGTGATTTCATTAAAATGTAAAACACTGGAAACTGAAGATTTATTTTGATAAAGAACAGTTTTAAAGCTGTATTTACTTGTAAATGAAACCGCTGATCTCCGAGAATAGTAATGGGGTTTACTCATTAATTTAAAGGTAAAAAATTGAGTCCTCAAACAAATAAAAGTCAAACCAATAAACAAATTTGAAAAGAATTTCTTAAAATTTTGCCTCATTAATATAGTGTCACAAGAAGGATATAGATCCTTGTCATCCATATTGTACGGAAACCATGTTGTATGAGAGCGGCGGATCAATGAAGCCGTTTATTTAGTCAGTAAAATTAGATATGTAAATAGATCAATTACCTGCTGGGAAATGAGGCTTGTAGATGAAGCGAGTGATGTAATACTTCCAAACTGTGTCTCCTTTTGGAGGTTCGAAGCAGAGCCATAGTGTGATGGATTAGGAAGACAGCTGTCATCACTGTTGGTCGAGTCAACTGATGAAACTCGAGGGTGCTGGATGCTCATCTGACTACTGAAGCTCATCTTGAAGCGGCTATTTGAAAGGCCGAGATTTTCTCCTTTTTCAAAGACTTTCTTCATGCTGTTCACATTTATAGTCTTTGATGTTGGTAGACAGTCATCCTTCAGCTTTTCAAACTTCGAATCCACTTGCAATATTGGTCTACTAATTTTATTTGATGTCACATTTTCCGAATTGTTGTTTTCAACTACTTGCCATTTGTTTTGATTTTCATTTGTTGTGATGCCATCGGTAAAATCATTGTAGTCATTAATTTTCATGTTCAAATTTTTGTCGACTGGTTTATGGCTACTGTATGTGAAGTCATCAATATTGAATGATGTTTCACACTTAATAAGCTCATTCGATTGTTCGACATTTTTAGCCGGAATTTTTTCAGGCTTAGAGGGGTAGTCCCCAAATGCAGTATCGTTTCCATTAATAGGAGCAGTCTTCTTTATCTCTTTGGATTCAGTCAATTGGTCAGGATATGACTCATTTTTTTTCTGGATAATAGCTGACAAGTCCAGTATCGGGGCTGCAATTTTCTGTGGGCGAGCCTCTTTTTCTGGTTGTTTATTTTCGCCTTTATCTTCTAGTGGAGATGGTTCTTTTAAGTCGGTGCCACTGCTATACTTTGCTGAAGATAAGACGTTCTTGCGGTTTATAGCTTCGACACTTTGTGCTTTCAGTATCCTCTTATTTTCTGTGCTTGTACAGCTTCCTGAACTACCACAGCTTGCTTGTGAACCAGAAGTCAAAGTAGAGCCGCTGGATGAATTTGAGGCAGTAGTTTCAGATGAAAGAGTTCTTTTCAACTTCATATCATAGCGGTTAGCATTTTTTAGAGGAGGAGTCGGAGTTTCATTTTTCTTGCCACCAGGCATAGGAGAATGAGGAGGAGAAATACTCGATCGGCTTGAGCTCACTGCTGAATCATTATCACTCTCTTCTTCCAAACCACGCTCTTCACCTTTGGATCTTTGTGTGTCAGAGCTATAGCCTTCGTTGTATTTAAATCTTGGCAATACATCATGGCAAACATTCAAATTGGGGGAAACAGATTCCTGGCTATACTCATAGCTTATGTCAGAAATCGAAGGTGAGGTGATGCTCTCCAACGATTTTGGCTCAGAGTGTGAAGAGAAAGGATTTCGAGACAGACTGGCTAATGACCTAGTTATGTTTGTATTAGCTCCTGTCAAAGTTTTAGATGTTTCATTGAAGCAAATACGGAGCTCCTCTCGGCTGGAGCTGAGAGAGGATGATACAGATGACACAGATGATGAAGTTCCATATAGAGAAAGTGATTTTCTCTTGAATGCCGGAGAATATTTTGGGATTTCGCAGTTGTTATCTGGCTTCCAAAGTGGGGTTGGCATCAATGATGTAGCTTTGTCAATGGGAGGCTTATGAGTGTTCTGAGCACTGCTATTGCAAAGCTTGTCAATTTCAGTTTTATTCACATTCGATTTATCCTCCTCCAAATTTTCTGTAATTACACAGTCATTGCTTTTTATTACAGGAAGATCGTCAACAACTTGAGTAGGAACCTCAACAAGTTTTTCTGGAATAACTAAACCTCTCAGTTTAGAGAAACCTTTCTTCCTTTGTTCAGCCAAAGCAACAAGAGAAGATCTTCTCAAATCTTCATGAGTTTTCGAAAAGGATGGATTTTTTGATCCAACATCAATCAAACTTTGAGACCGAGTATGCAGTTTTGACTCTCCAGAAAAACTGAGTGCTCTTGTAAGACTACTGTTTCCACTAGAAGTCATAAAGTTTTTCTGCTCAAAGGAGTGTTTAGGTTGATCTGATTTTCTGGGAAGAGTCGAAAACTCAGCTTTTATTGGCAAAGTAGTGGTACATAATGCATTTTCTGTCAAGTCGAGGGTACTCTGTGTTTTTTCACTCTTTGGTAGAGTGTTCTTGTAATTGTCAAAATTAGCAGTGACATCAAATAAACTTTGATAAGGTAAGCTACCTTTCTTCATGGGGCAAATTGGTTTCTGTTGGTCTAGAAGTTTCTCTTTAGCATCATTTTCATTCTGTACAAGTTCAGGCACCTCTTGATTGGACTGCTTGCCATTTAGAACTTTCTTGGGTGTTTTAGGAACCTGAGGTGAGGTGTTCTGCACATTTGAAAACATTGCAATTTTATCTTTTACACTTTTCTCGCTTTTTTCATCATTTCTCCAAGAATATTTACTGGTGTCACCAGAAATCTTCTTGGGTTCAGTTCTTGAAGTAAGTTTTGTCTCTTTCATGGGAAGTGAAGCGAGGGTATTTTTTGCATCTGTCCCTGTTTTAATAATGACAGTTTTACTTTGTGGAGTGGGATGTTCAGTCCCATCGGGAGGGAGTCTTGAAATTGTTGGAGGCAACTTTTCCAGGATAACAGCATCTGTAAAAATAATAATAATAAAAATTAGAAAGTGGACAAAACCGTAAAACAAAATTATAATGGAATAAGCAATCTCCAGCCCCTGTAAACAATTTTTAATCTGATTATAGTACACAGTGGAAGAAACCCATTAATGCAGTTAACTTGATGAGTATGTGTTTTGATGAATTCTCAAAATCGAGTATTCAAACAAAAATCCTAAAAGAGAGGTCATTCGAATATACTTTGTTAACTGGGAGGATATATGTACGCATGTATGCATATATACATATATATATAATATATATATATATATATATATATATATATATATATATATATATATCAAACAAAAACATAACAAATTAAATTAGTTTATTTTTTTTAATCACCCCTATACCCTACTCGTATCAGCTCTGCATATTTTTAAATTCCATCTACCATACACCTATTTCAAAAAGTTAAAAGTATTTAGTTTCATTCACATTTCAAAATTTTAATTTGCATTGTTGTAATTTAATTTCCTTCTAGTTTAATTACCTCATTAATGAAATCAGTAAAAGCAGAAGGGAATTCTGAGTATAGACATTTCCCATAATATGGGCTAAATTTTAAAATAGTACATCTTTTTAAAAATGAGAATAATGTGAGCAAACTTACTGCTTGGCTTTGGGATAGGCTCAGGCACATCCATGGTGGCTTTCTTCGTATCAGCAGTTCCTTCTGGAGCTTCTGTAAAAATAAATAAAAGGAATTAGCTATCAATCAAACAATGATGACACTTACACACTGGGAAGATAAACTAAAAATTTAATTCAAGGGTGTCAGTAATAGCAAAGGGGAAGTGAGATCACCACCCCATGGCTCTGTTGCTATTAAATCATTATCTGATTTGTTATTGGCTAAGAACGTATTGAAAACAAATATTCTGATCTCAGCAAACATTGCTCACATTCTTCACGAGTGATCTCAATTAATAATTGCGACATCTTACCAGTTGCCGTGATAAAGTTTTCAGGATTGAATGTGGACAAATGCCTTGAATGGTTAAATCATATTGAAGAATTGAGAAAGAAACTAAAATCACTTTCCTTCTTATTAAAATGTGTTAAAAAATATCTTCCAATGAAAACTCTATTATTAATATACTATGGATATTTCCATAACTGGTTAACTTATGGAGTTATTCATTGGGGCAACTTCAAAAATCATATTTTAATATTTAATTTGCAAAAGAGAGCAATAAGGTTTATATAGGCTCCAGTCGTCAACTTTTAAGGCGTCAAATATAATGACTTTTTTCTCAATATATATGTACCAAACCAATTGATTGTGAAACAAAACATGAACTTATTTTACAAAATAGTATATCACATAATCATAAAACAAGATACAAGAATATGCTTCAATCCCCCAATCACAAACATAAATATTTCAAGAAAAATTTATCATCTTCATGAGTAAAACTCTTTAACGCTCTGCCCGAATATATCAAATGTATTACAAAGTATTCTTTCTTTAAAAATAAATTGAAGAAGTTCATGTACAAGCAATTTTTTTATACTCAAGATGAATACATTCAAAAATATTCAATTATTAAATAAAACTAATAAATATTTGTCATAAAAATTGTTCAAAAAATAATTTACGATCAGGTACACTGTCTCTTTAAGGTGGGACAAATCATTTATAAAGCTTGCCATCCTTTCATAAATTTGGATGTTAATAAATAAAAAAGTGTATGTTATACTTATATTTAGAGTTGTATTAAGACTTTTAACGTAACTAATTTATTGTATATAATTATTTAAATTGATGAATTTCATACTATGTATTCTTAGAATTTGACCTAATTTTTTAACGAACGTATTATATAAATATAAAACGGGGGCTCAGGTTAGCCATGCGAGTTAAAGCGTTGACCTTTATCTCACATGGAAAACCTAGAGAGGTGAGTTCGATTCTCGCCTGGGCAAAGGAAATTATTTAGTGACGAAATTCATTAAATAACGTCCTAAATTCCTGGCTGGAAAATGGTGGTAACCTGTAGATAACCCGTCCCAATTAGCCTGAGTTGCAAAAAGTGGACGTTAATAAATAATAATAATAATAAATATAAATGTAATATAATATAATTCAATAATTTATAAAGAATTTAATTTTTGAGTAAAAATAATGATATTTGATGTATCCTATTATGCTATTCATTTCACACATTTTGTCCTTAAATGTCCTCTACCTCTGTAGGTTTTAATTGAAAATTAGTTAACTGTTAAAAAATAGTGAGTGGTAAACATTCAATGATGGTAGTTCTGATTAGAAATAGACCTGCAATAGACCTCCCCATCCCGACCCAATTTTAGCCGATAACAAATTTGATCTTTAGTTTCGCATGAAACGGTTATATATATATATATATATATATATATATATATATATATATATATATATGCATATGTATATATATATAGCTTTGAAATGACCTCAATTTCGTCATCTCCTAGGTAGGATAGATGGATATTTAACCTATTGATGCTCTACAATTGTTGTGCTATTCATTTTTTTTGTAACTCAAGCATTCAGCGATTTATTCATACTGTTTGCCTTCAATGTCCTCCCCCCCCCCATCACATTTTAGCAGATTTCCCGGAAGGACATTTTTGAAACATTTCCTCAAATGTCCATGTTTTGTTTAATCGATACCAAACGCGATATTTAATCGTTTTTTGTAAAAATAATGGTCAAGTTTGTTATCGGATGAAATCAGACCTGAGGAAGGGAGGTTTGGATTACGGGAATTTCGATAATTCAAATTTATATATATATAATTTTGAACTGACCTCATTTTCGACATTTCCAAGGTAGGGTCGATGGATATTTAAGAAAAGTTTAGAAAATCCTGCCCTTTGGTGAAATCTGCTGAAATGATGTAAGTTTAAACCTTCCATGTAAGTTTTAGCCGATTTCCCTTGAGGGAAATCAGCTGTTGAGGTTGCACTCATGACGCTCTAGCGGTCGCAATATTTGTTTAATCGCTACCAAACTCGATATGTAAGCGTTTTATGTAAAAAGAAAGATCAAGTTCGTTAACGGCTGAAATCGGACAAGGGCGAGGGGGTGTTTAGAGGGGAAGAATTTCGAAAATTCTTAAAATCTCCGTTATTATGTGTCGGATTGAAAAATTTTATCGAACCAATCATATTGCAAATGTAATGTTCTATATTATGAAGCACTTTATTTGAAGCCTAAATAAAAAATATTGTTTTTATTTAACTTTTACATCTTGAGTTAAATGTTAAATACGTGACGAATCTTATTGCAAATTACATTTACTAAACTTACTTTACTTTACAAATATTGTTATATACATTTATTCTCTATCTTGAATATTAGCCGAGATATTTGCATTTTTATTAAGTGTAACGGACGAACTATGGTTCCCGCCGAAAGCTAGTTCGGCCGTTTCCGTAACTGATCGGCACTCGGTATTGTATAACTTTACGTGGGAAATCTGCTTAGTTTATGCAGCCCCTGCGTGACGGACTTTTTTGTTTATTGCCTTCAGTATCCCCCCTCCCATCTCATTGTAGCAGATTTCCTGGAAGGACATTTTTGAAAAAAAATCCTCAAATGTCCATGTTTTGTTTAATCGATATCAAACGCGATATTTAAAGATTTCTTGTAAAAATAATGGTCAAGTTTGTCAACGGGTGAAATCAGACCTGACGAAGAGTGGTTTGGAGTACGGGAATTTAGATAATTCAAATTTATATATATAATTTGGAACTGACCTCATTTTCGACATTTCCAAGGTAGGGTCGATGGATATTTTAGAAAAGTTTAAAAAATCGCGCCCTTTGGTGAAATCTGCTGAAATGATGTAAGTTTAAACCTTCCATGTAAGTTTTAGCCGATTTCCCTTAAGGGAAATCAGCTGTTGAGGTTGCACTCATGACGCTCTAGCGGTCGCAATATTTGTTTAATCGCTACCAAACTCGATATGTAAGCGTTTTATGTAAAAAGAAAGATCAAGTTCGTTAACGGCTGACATCGGACAAGGGCGAGTGGGTGTTTAGAGGGGAAGAATTTCGAAAATTCATAAAATCTCCGTTATTATGTGTCGGATCGAAAAATTGTATCGAACCAATCATATTGCAAATGTAATGTTCTATATTATGAAGCACTTTATTTTAAGCTTAAATAAAAAATATTGTTCTTATTGAACTTTTACATCTTGAGTTAAATGTTAAATACGTGACGCAAGTGGGAAATCTACTTAGTTAACGCAGCCCCTGCGTGACAGACTTTTTATTTTCGCAAATTAACCATAGGGTGGAGGGGGGTGTAACTTTAATTGCAGATGTCTAACTTTATATATGAATGTAATTTAGCGCGATTAAGTGAAAATAATTTTTGTATGAGATTGATAGGAGCTGTCAGGAGTACAGAGCCATTAGTGAGTTCCCCCTTTGGAGGTAGGCAGGGAATGTACTCTTGGCATCGGATCATCGCCAAAACGAGATTGCTGCTAATAAAGAAAGAAAGAAACCAGATAAAACTTTCTTTTTATCCCCCAAGAAGGATTAAGAGCCAGTTCTGTTGTAATGAGAACGTCTTCATTGCATCCCCTGCTCCCTTTACGCATTTAATCAAAGTGGATCTCTTTCTCTCTCTCTCGCTCTCCGTCATGGTTCATGGTGAGCTGCCTATTCGTCACTCTTCATTCGTCGTCACTAAATTGATTTTGAATTATCTTTTGTATGAGTCATGAATTTTCCGCGTCGAAATAGCTTCTCGCTCGCAACTGGGAAACCATTGAAATCCTGTACAACTTCCATTACTTTTAGCGGGTTTTTTTTTAGCAGATTTCCCTAAAGGGAAATCAGCAATTGAGGTCGTACTCATGACGCGATTTTTGAAAAATGTGTTCAGATGCCCATCGATCCTACCCACGAAATGACGGAAATGAGGTCCGTTCAAAATTATATATATATTTGTCTGTTAACGCTCTAGCGGTCGCAAATTTTGTTTGATCGCTACGAAACTCGATATTTAATCGTTTTATGTAAAAAGAAAGATCAAGTTCGTTAATGGCTGAAATCAGACAAGTGGAAGGGAGGGGGGTTCAGAGGGGCAGAATTTTCGGAAAGTCGAAATATCTCCGATACGTCAGATCGGAAATTTATATAGAACCAATATTATTGAACATTAAGTTTACTATAAATATTGCTATATACATTTATTCTATACCTTGAACATTAATCGAGATATTTAAATGTTTCAGTTTTCAGCCTTCAGCAAACCCCCACTTCTACTCATGTTACATAAACAATACTTATGTATGTAATAAAGCACACTATGTGAAACTTAAATACCAGATATTGCTTGCAAGATACCTTTATTATACGATTTAAATGCAAATATGTTCTGGTGACTCCCCCTCCCACCTCCCCGCTCTTCAGTTTTTGGACTACTAAAATGTGATTGATTGAGATAAAAAATATTCTGATTCATTATATTACAGTACTAGATATAGTAAATAGTTTTCAATAAAATTAATGTTATATTCTGATATATTTCAGTAATTGTTTTTCTTTCCGGCCAGAGGTTGGCAGTCCTGTCCATTTACATTTCAGACGCTTCTCGTCGGGAGGTTTCTTATTGACTTTTGTATTTATTCACTTAATGTTCACGGTGGTGTTGTGTTACTCGTATGTAGATTTATCTATTGTTAAACTTCACGAGGGAAATCTGCTTAGTTTACGCAGCCCCTGCGCGAAGGACTTTTATTCTTCAAAAGAGTAGCTATTGGGGTTGGTCACATGAAAAAAAAAAGTCCGTCACGCAGGGGATGCGTAAACTAGGCAGTTTTCCCACCTGATGGTATAACACACTTGTGAACTTATCTCACCACATATTCTCTATTTCTATGAGAAAAAAAAAAAGTCCGTCACGCAGGGGCTGCTAACACAGCCGTGAATGCTCAGTAAATGTACAATACAAGGCTGAATTGTAAACAAACAGGCAAGCCAACCTCGTAGCGCTGCATAGATAGACCGGAAAGACAAACAATTCATGAAATATATTTGAATATAACATATTAATTTTATTGAAAACAATTTACTAAAGCTAGTGGTGTAATTTGTAATGAATCAGAATCAGTTTTATCTCAATCACTCAAATTTTAGTAATCCAAAAACAAAAGAAGGGGGGGGGGGTCAACAGAACGTATTTGCATATATCTCACAAAGTAAAAGTTCAATGAAAACAATATTTGGTATTTAGGATTCAATTAATATCTTTTATTATATAACAGAGCATTATTTATGTAACACTAGTAGAAGTGGGGGTTTACTGAAGGCTGAAAACTGAAAAAATGCAAATATCTCGGTTAATATTCAAGACAGAGAATAAATGTATATAACATCATTTATAGTGTATTTAATTTTCAATAAGATTGATACACTTTTTCGATCCGACTTATAGTAACGGAGATATTTCGATTTTTCAAAATTCTCCCCCTCTAAACCCCCCTCATCCCCCTGGTCCGATTTCAGCCGTTAACGAACTTGATCTTTCTTTTTACATAAAACGACTAAAGAACGAGTTTGGTAATGATTACACAAAAATTGCGACCGCTAGAGCGGTAACAGACAAATGTATATCTTAATATATATAAATTTCCTGTCACGATGTTTGTCCGCGATGGACTCCTATACTACTTAACCGATTTTAAATTAAATTGGCACACCGTGGGCAGTCTGGTCCAACTTGAGAGATAGGCTATATTAATTTTCTCTGAGACGAACAGGAGTGGGGGTTATAAGGGAGGCCTGAAATTAAAAGTCACGATATTTTGTTTTCTATTGGTTTTTTCGCAAATATGCACGTAACAAAAGTTGTTTATTTTGTTATTTAGAGTAACTTTTGTCATAAACACTTTCATCGTATTCCGAAGTTTAAATGAGTTATACGCTTATGACTATAGCGGGAGTCAACAATATTATTTGGGACAAAAGACCCAACCGAAATAAATAAAACTCGGTATGTGTATTAGCACTAACGCTTTCATTATAAGAAGCCATACCAACATTTCTAGGGACGGGCAGGAGTGGGGGTTTTAAGGGAAGCCAGAAATTAAAAATAGCGATATTTCGTTTCCTATTGGTTTATCGGCAAATATGAACATAACAAAAGTTGTTTATTTTGCTATTTAGAGTAACTTTTGTTATATACACTTTTTTCGTATACCGAATTATAAACGAGATATACGCTAAAAATTATAGTGGAAGTAAAACATTTTATTTGGCACAAAAGACTCGACCGAACTAAATAAAACACTCAGTATGTGTATTAGCACTAACGCCTTCCTTATAAAAAGCCATACTATTTCTAGGGACAGGCAGGAGTGGGGGTTATAAGGGAGACCTGAAATTAAAAATATTGATATTTCGTTTCCTATTGTAGTTTCGGCAAATATGCACATAACAAAAGTTGTTTATTTTGTTATTTAGAGAAGTTTGCTCAAGAATTCTTTTGAATATGAACTACCAGGTACCTCACCTGGAAAAATTAATTCAAATGTATGTTAATATTTAGTCCTTAATAATTCAAATCTATGCATAATGCACAGAAAGCGGGAAATATGACAATATGGAGGACAGTGAAGTCTTACATAAAAAAATAATTTTATTATTAACAAATCCACAGAAACGACGGGTATTAACCCTAAACACTGGGACGGGTAAATGTCAAAATATTGTGCAAAATAAAGCCTTGCCAAAAAAATACCATCAACATTCAGCCTCAAATGAATTCCCGAGCGAAGCCGGGTATCTGAGCTAGTATATATATATATATATATATATATATATATATATACAGTTTTGAACGGACCTCATTTTCGTCATCTCCTAGGTAGGATCGATGGACATTTGAAGAAAAAAATAGAAAATTCCGTCATGAGTACAACCTCAATAGCTGATTTCCCTTAAGGGAAATCTGCTAAAACCGATGACTAGAAAGGGGGGGGGTTCTGAAAACAAAAAGGTACTAGTAACTAGTTTAATACTTACGTTACGAAAAAAAAATGCAAAGTACAACAATTCTAGGCCAACAACAGTTTAATAAGATTGGTTCTATAATATTTTGCAATCCGACTTTTAACGACGGAGATATTTTATATTTTTGAATCCCATCCTCCCTCTGAACCTCCACTATTCCAGCCTTTAGCAAATATGATCTTTAGTCTTGACTGAAACGGCTAAATATTGAGTATGGTATAAATCAAACAAACATTTTCGAAACCAGATTATAAAAGTCCGTCACGCAGGGGCTGCGTAAACTAAGCAGATTTCGGACGTGAAGTTTAGCAATAGAGAAATCTGCACACTGGTAACACAACGCCACCATGAGTAAATACAAACGGAAATGAGAAATCTTTTTGTTAATTTTAATAAATTCCCAACTGGAACGGCTTCTGAATTGTAAGAATAATTTATATTTTAATAACTCAAATTTTAATAGTTCAAGATCTAAAGAAGGGGGGGGGGCGGATAGAACGTATTTGCATGAATCTCACAAAGTAAGGAAGGTAAGGTAAGGTTAGAAACGACAGGCAAGGTTAGAAGAAGCCTCCCACTTGAGCCGAGAAATGGCGGAAATGGCCGAACTAATTCGAACGATACACGACCACGTGTCCCACAGACTTCATAAAAATGCAAATATCTCGGTTAATATTCAAAATACAGAATAAATGTATAGAACATACAAAATTTAATTTGTAATAAGATTGATTCTATAAAAATTTTACGATCCGACGTATAGTAACGGAAATATTTCAAATTTAAGAAAATCCTCCCCTCTAAACCCCCCCCCCTCCCACTTGTCCGATTTCAGCCATTAACGAACTTGATCTTTCTTTTTACATAAAACGGCTAAATATCGAGTTTGGTAACGATCAAACAAAAATTGCGACCAGACAAATATATAAATATACAGTTTTGAACGGACCTCATTTTCGACATCTACTAGGTAGGATCGATGGACATTTGAAGAAAAATGTCGAAAATTCCGTCATGAGTACAACCTCAATAGCTGATTTCCCCTAAAGGAAATCTGCTAAAATCTTAATTTATGACGTCACTACTCAACGAATTTGCATGTACTCGCATAATAATGGTCTCTTGAAATCAGTATTTGCAGTTTAAGCTTAGAATAAAGTGGTTCATAATATAGCAGGTTGTTGTTAATATGACATGAGTAGGAGTCTGGGTTTACTGAAAGCTGAAAACTATAAATTCCCAATATCTCGGTAAATGTTAATCTTAGAGAAAATATATACATACATATTTTCATAAATATATACATAAGATTAATATTATATGAGATGTATAACGCTCTTGTGGTTGCAATTTTGGTTTAATCGTTACCAAATTCGATATTTAAACATTATATGTAAAATTAAAGATCGTGTTCGTTAATGGCTGAAATCCGACCAGTGGGAAGGAAGGACCTTTAGATGGGGAATTAAAAAAATTCTTAATATCTTCGTTATTGTGCGTCGGATTGAAAAATTGTATAGATTCAATTTTATTGCAAATGTAATGTTCTATAAATGTTGGTATGCACATTTTTTTACTATCTTTATTATTAACTGTGATATTTGCGTTTTAGCAGATTTCCCTTGAGGGAAATCAGCTATTGAGGTTGTACTTATGACGGAATTTTCGAACTTTTTCTTCAAATGTCCATCGATCCTACCTAGGAGATGAAATGAGGTCCGTTCAAAACTGTATCTATCTGTCTATCTATCTATCTATATATATATATATATATATATATATATATATATATATATATATATATATACACACATATATACGCAATTTTTGTTTGATCGTTACCAAATTCGATATTTAGTCGTTTTATGTAAAAAGAATG
The DNA here is from genome assembly GCA_019009955.1 of Riptortus pedestris. Lineage (NCBI taxonomy): Eukaryota > Metazoa > Arthropoda > Insecta > Hemiptera > Alydidae > Riptortus > Riptortus pedestris. The sequence goes on from CM032233.1 coordinate 9,202,755, forward strand.
ATCAAGTTCGTTAACGGCTGAAATCAGACCAGTGGAAGGGGGGGGGTTAAGAGGGGAGGATTTTCGAAAATTCCGCATATCTCCGTTACTATACGTTAGATCGAAAAATGTATCTTATCAAAAAATTAAATTTACTATAAATATTGTTTTATACATTTATTCTCTATCTTGAATATTAACCGAGATATTTGCAATTTTATTAAATCTGGGCGGCTAACGGACGGATGACTTTCCCGCCAAAAGCTAGTTCGGCCGTTTCCTTAACTGCTCGACTCTCGTGAAATTTCTCTATTGTAAAACTTCACGTGGGAAATCTGCTTAGTTTACGCAGCCCCTGCGTGGCGGACTTTTATAGCTTTCGGCCTTCAGTAAACCCCCACTCATATTAACAATAATCTGTTATATTATGAAGCACTTTATTTGAAACTTAAATACCAATTATTGCTCTCATTAAACTTCTACTTTTTGAGATAAATGCAAATACGTGGTGCACGGGGGAAATTTGCTTAGTTATCGCAGCCCCTGCGTGACGGACTTTTTGAGACCTGCACAGATTGTAAGAAGACGGTAGCTGTTCCGTGTTGAGTCAGACAATATCTCGGCTGGTTTTGGTTGTGGCTGGCAAGATGCCCACTTCCTATGAGGCATCAGCTCTTCACTTTTTAGCAGACGGCGGACAATGGGATGGTCCCAGCTTGTCTTATATCCTTGAGTCGTTATTGGGGCTGGTGTTTTTTGCGAGAGGTGCTCCCACTCCGTCTGCCGCTGGAGCTATATGCCTCCCAGCCACCCGCTTTCCCTTACAGCTCAACACTTCATTCCTCAGCCGGGCGGCTCGGGTGAGTTAAGGCGTTGCTCCCAACCTCACCTGCTGAACCTAGAGACGTCAGATGGATTCTCACCTTGACAATAGGAATTCATTTAGTGACTAACTCGTCATCATATTATTCTTACAAGTTGGGGCACAGGTTAGCCATGCGAGTTCAGGCGTTGGTCCTAATCTCACATGTCGGAAACTTTGACTCAATCTTCGTTGAAGAACAAATGACCGAATGTCAATAGATGACAAAAAAGTAAACTATTTTCCTTTACGTCCTCAATGATGCTCTTCAGGAGTAATAAACTTGTAGAAAGATTCCAACTTAACACCTCGGCGGTAACGTCAAGACTGATAAAAACGCCACCCAGGGGCTGAGTAAACTAAGCAGATTTCCCACGTGTGTCACGTATTTACATTTATCTCAAAGTGGGGGATTTCTGAAGGCCGAAAACAGAAAAAATACGAATATCTAGATTAATAATCAATATTGTGAAAAAACGTGACTAACAATATTTATAGACAATAGATTTGCAATAAGATTGCTTCGACCCCATGCATATTAACGGGGGTATTACAATTTTTCGAAATTCCCCCTCTAAACCCTTCCTCCCGCTGGTCGAATTTTAGCAGTAAACGAACTTCATCTTAAGTTTTACATAAGCCGTTTAAATGTCGAGTTCGGTAAGGATCAAATAAAAATTGCGGCCGCTTGAGCGTTAACAGACACACACACACACACACACACACACACACACACACACACACACACACACACACACACACACACACACACACACACATATATATATATATATATATATATATATATATATATATATATATATTAATTTGTAATAATATTGCTTCTATACACTTTTTCAATCAAACTTATAATAACGAAGATATTTCGAATTTTCGGAATTCTAACCCCCCCCCCCCTCTTTCCCTAGGGCGATTTCAGCCGTTAACGAACTAGGTCTTTCTTTTAGCAGATTTCCCTTCAGGGAAATCAGCTATTGAGGTTGTACTCATGACGGAATTTTCGACCTTTTTCTTCAAATGTCCATCGATCCTACCTAGGAGATGACGAAAATGAGGTCCGTTCAAAACTGTGTGTATATATATATATATATATATATATATATATATATATATATATATATATCAATCTTATTGCAAATTAAATTTACTATAAATATTGTTTTATACTTATTTTCCGTATAATGAGTATTAACGAGATATTTGTATTTTTTGTAATGAGTTCCGCTTTCAGTAAACCCCTACTCCTACTAGGGACATATTAATAATAAGCTGATATCTAATGAACCACCTCATTATTAGGTTAAATACAAAATATTGTTTTCAACAAAGCTTTATTTTACGAGGTACAAACAAATACGTTCAGTGGACCCCCCCCCCTTTTTCCTGGACTATAAAAATCTGAGTGATTGAGATAGAAATTATTTTGATTCATTTCAAATTACTCCACTAACTATAATAAATAGTTTCCAATAAAATTAATATTTTATATTCAGATATATTTCTTTAATTGTTTGTTTTTCCGGTCTATCTATCGATACTGTACTACAAGGTTGGCTAACCTGTTTGTTTACAATCCAGCCGTATTACGTTGTAGGTTACGTTCTATTATTAATTACAGTAGTAGATATAATAAATAGTTATATGAATAAAATTTATAACTTATATTCAAATATATTTCCGGAATTGCTTTTATTTCCGGTAAAAGCTGGCTAACCTGATTGTTTAGAACTCAGGCTGTTTGCTATCAGGAAGGTTCTTACCATTTGACTTGCCCTTTATTTGTTTACTTAATATTCACAGCAGTATTAAGTCTTACAAATAATGGATATTCTGTGGTACTATTTAGTGTTGGTGTAATAAGTGTACAGAGCGCTGCTATCATTAACGGTAAGTCCATCTTTTGTGTTCTTGTTTTTTTTTGAGATTGAATTGTTTTTAATTTAATCTCGGAGCCTAACGGACGAGAGATATTTTCCCGCCAAAAGCTAGTTCGGCCGTTTCTTTGACTGGCTCGGCTCTCGTGAAATTTCTCTATTGTATAACTTCACGTGGGAAGTCTCCTTAGTTTACGCAGCCCCTGCGTGACGGACTTTTTACTTAAAAGCATATATATCAACTTTAGTAGCGATAAAACTATAATTGCGACCGCTAGAGCGATAGATAGATAGATACATACACACACACACACACACACACACACACACACACACACATATATATATATATATAATTGTAAGGGCATTTGAATGTAAATCTGCTAAAACTGATGAGTAGAAGGGAGCGTTGGATGGGAGGGGGGTTACTGAAGGCAGAAAACAAAACAGTATGAATAACGCGCTGAATACTTGAGTTATGAAAAAATGACTAGCACAACAATTGTAGAGCATCAATAGGTTTCAAAAATATTGGTCCTATAACATTTTACGATCCGACTCATAATATTGACAGTATTTTGAATTTTTGAGTCCACCCCCTTTAAACCCCCACTATCCCATGTCCGACCCCCCCCCCTCCTCAGCCAATAACAAATATGATCTTTAGTGTTGGCTGAAACGGCTAAATATCGAGTATGGTATATATACAGTGTGTCCCAAGTTTCCGTGGCACAAGCCTTAAAATCGCCAATTGTATTAATAAAAGCCTGAGACATGGTGTGCAATAATTATGACCACTGGAGAATCTTTAAGTCCATATTCAACAGCCTAACTTTCTCCAGTACTACTCCAACGAGTATAACTTTGGAATTTCCAATGGAATGCCATACTTTTTATGGTGGATTCTTGTTGAAACCAAGTTCAAAAAAGTTCGTCACGCAGGGGCTGCGTAAACTAAGCAGATTTCTTACGTAAAGTTTTACAATAGAGAAATCTGCCTGATAACAACAGTAGTAGTAAGGAATCTCTAAACCTATTCACGAGGGACGAACAGTTACGGAAACGGCCGCCCTAGCTCTCGGCGGAAAGTCCCGAACATAGACGACTCCTGCCGATCACACACACAATACAAATGGAAATATCTCGGTTAATATTCAAGATAGAGAATAAATGTATAGAGCAATATTTCTAGTACATTAAATTTGCAATAAGAGTGGTTCTATACAATTTTCTGATCCGACGTATGGTAACGGAGATATTTCGAATTTTCGAAAATCCCCTAAACCCCCCGTTCCACTGGTCTGATTTCAGCCATTAACGAACTTAATCTGTCTTTTTGCATAAAACGTATAAATATCGAGTTTGGTAACGATCAAACAAAAATTGCGACCGCTAGAGCGTTAACAGATATATATATATATATATATATATATATATATATATATATATATATATATAATTTTGAACGGACCTCATTTTCGTCATCTCCTGGGTAGGATTGATGGTCATTTGAAGAAATATTATTATAAAATCGCGTCATGAAATCTGCTAAAACGAGTTTATATCGGTGAATTTTTCGATTTTACGCCTCCTTTAACCGTAAAATGCACAAATGTTTATTTCAGAAACGGCACATTTTTTTAAAAATACTGCGCCATAAAAGTTGTTGCCGAACAAAATTATCTTTGAAACACGTCTACGGGAAAAGGAATGGGTTCTGAAATATTTGTCACGTATTCTTGAATGAAACCCAAAAATGTCTACCTCAAAGAACATCAAAATAACCCAAAACGTTCTTAGAATTAATTTATTTTATATTAATTAGGTAGTAATTCTTTATAAAAGGAATACATTTTTTGTCGCGTCATGAGTACAACCTCAATAGCTGATTTCTTTTAGGGAAATCTGCTAAATTAAGCTGAGATTTATTATGGTTTAATTACTATAATAAATAATTTGAGAAACGTTCCACTGTAGTGGAGTGAGGGAAGGTGGCTGAGGATTGGCAGTTGTTGTGAGCTGCTCAGTATTCAATGGAGAGGGGATTGGGCAGGCTGAATCTGAACCAGAACCTCATTAATATGTGCCAGCTCGTCTTAGGCAGGTTTAAACTTGTAAACAAACACTTGCCAACACCCACTAACACACCAAGCAAGGCCTTTACCTCACTCACTACCACCTTTCATTCGAGCCAAGTCACATATTTAGTGTTTTACTGAAAATGACATTTTCGAAATTATTCTACAAACGCCCATTGATCCTGAGGACGACGAAAAAGTCCGACACGCAGCGGCTACGTTTACTAAGCTCTCTCTCTCTCTCTCATTAATTTAATTAAATATTTATCTTGTGTTTTCTATAAGATGAAGGATGTCATAGGAAATGAGACCGGATCTCTCGAAATATGTCACATTAATGCAGAATCCCTATTGTGTCATTTCGATGAAGTTTGTCACCTAGCCGACCTTGTAGTGTGAGTCTTGACTCAAGCCATCTATATCAAATTTAATGGTACATTTACCCGGATTTTAGCAGATTTTCCTTAAGGGAAATCAGCTATTGAGGTCGTACTCATGACGTGATTTTCGAAAAAAAATTTCAAATGTCCATCTATCCTACCCAGAAGATGACGAAAATGAGGTCCTTTCAAAACTATATATATATATATATATATATATATATATATATATATATATATATATATATATATATATATTTGGCTGTAAACACTCCAGCGGTCGCAATGTTTGTTTAATCGTCATCAAACTCGGTATTTAACCGTTTTATGTAAAAAGGAAGATCAAGTTTGTTTATGGCTGAAATCGGACCAGTAGGAGGGAGGGTGATTTCGAAATATCTCCGTTACTGTACGTCGGACCGAAAAATTGTATAGAACAAATCTTATAGAAAATTAAATGTACTATAAATATTGTTATATACATTTATCCTCTATCTTGAATATTAACAGAGTTATTTGCATTTTTATTAATTGTAACTGACGAGCTATGGTCGCTTCGATTCGTTCCCGCCGAAAGCTCGTTCCGCCGTTTCCGTAACTGTTCGGCACTCGTATGGAGATTTCTCTAATGTATAACTTTAAGTGGGAAATCAGCTTAGTTTACGCAGCTCCTGCGTGACTGACTATTCTCTTTTTAGGAATGATCCAATTGGTACAATAGAAGCAGAGGTGGAGTAGCTATTTATGTCAAAGAACACTACCAAGTAAAAACACTAGAATATTCAGAGTACAATAAAAACCGCCAAGAATACTTATTTCTTGAAATTAAAGTTGTCACAAAAAAAATTTTTACAGGCACTAGGTATATACAGACCTCCTAAAGTAGGATACATGACGGATGTAGAAGAAGCAATACTCAAGTCTAGACTTCATTATTCTGATTTTGTTTTACTCGTAGACCTCAATATTGACCCAAATTCTGCAGATTTTCTAGCAAAGCGACTGAGGTCTATCTTACGAACATTAAACTTATATTTGCTTCGAGCCGACTAACCATACATGCATTTGTACGGTAGAAGCTGAAACATGGATAGACCATATAATAGTTTCTGATACTTCTAAAATTACCAATCATGGGCAAATTCAAGTTCCAGGGATTTCAACCCACAATTTACTTTTCGTATGCTATAAACGAGGAAATTTTGTTAATGTTCATAAAATAAGTTATTATCGAAATCTCAAAAAAATAGACACATTTTTTTAGGGAAAACATTGAACATATAGACTGGTCGTCTGTTACACGTTTTATCGATGTAAATGAAAAAGCTTGTAATTTTAATAAAATTGTTACCAATATTTTCAACAAACACGCTCCCCTGAGAAATTCTAAGAAATGTAGGAGAAAACCAGCACTTTGGATTGATATTGAAATCAAAACAATAATATCGAAAAGAGACTGTTTGTTCTATATATTCAAAAAATATAAAAAGATTGAAGATTGGGAATCTTATAGAGTCCTTAGAAATAAAGTAGGTAAAGCATGTAGGGATAAGAAAAGGAAATGTATGAGTGACTCCTTATTTTCAGCATCACCAACAGAGATGTGGAAAGAGCTGAGACATTTGGGAGTGCTAAAACCGCGCAAAGAAGATTGTGCTTGTATTGATACGGAAACTTTGAATACTTTTTTGCAACCCCACCAGTTACCATAACCCCACTAAATACTAAATAATCTTATTCTTCCTACAAATGAATTTACAGATGACATAATTTTTGATGATGTTACAAAAGAAGATGTTAAATGGAGCATGGATAAAATTAGAAGTAATGCTGCTGAAGAGGATGGAATCAGTAGAGATATGTTAAAAATGTGAGGGGATGAGTATATTGCTAACATAATAAACGCATCGCTGTATGGAAGAAAACCAGAATCAGGCCAATAGCAAAAGTTGCGAAGCCACTCTGCCCAGAACAGTTCAGGCCTATTTCCATTGTGCCAGTGATGTCTAAAATTGCTGAAAGAATTGTTGCTCACTACATTAAAACATTTTTAAATACATGTAGTTTATTGTGCCCACATCAATCAGGGTTCAGGCATGGGCATAATAAGTGTACAGCTTTACATACAATAACATCTGACATCAGAAAATCAATAGATCGTAGGAACGTAGTGTTGTAGGTTTCACTTGATTTCAAAAAGGCTTTTGAAACGGTAAATCACCAGTTGCTCCTAATGAAGATTGGTGATATGGGCATGGGCGAGCAATTGATTGGAGGGATAAAATCCTTTTTAGAAAATCTGAGACAAAAAGCCAAATTAAAAAACATTTTTTCTAACTGGGCCATAAATAAATCAGGAGTACCACAAGGATCTGTATTAGGGCCACTTCTGTTCTCAATCTACATTAATGACATAACATTCTGTGCCCTACATAGTAGCATTCACTTATACGCAGATGACGTTGGCATACAGCTTTCGGGTGCTCCGGAAAACGCAGAAGAACTTTTACAAAGAATAAACGAGGACTTAAAGAGTACCACTGATTGGTGTGTTAATAAAGCGTTAACTTTTGAACACACACACAAAAAAAAACAAGTGGCTACTACTTGGCACCCCAAAAATATTAAAATAATGTAAACAATCTGGACTTTCAATAAAAATAAATGACCAAATTATAGCAAGGAGTGAAAAAATGAGTATTCTTGGAGTAATATTTAGTAGCAGGACCAAGCAGGTTCGGTAGCTAATAAAATAAGATGATCCTTAAATTCCCTAATAAAATATAAAAACTTTCCCCTCTTTGAAATTAAGTTAAAACTAGTATTATGATTATAATTCGGTTTATATGGACATCACATCTACAGGCGGCATTAAAATTCCGAGAGCATATAATTCAGCGGTAAGGTATATATTCAATGCTAAGAGAGATGAGCACATTACTTCGTACATTAAAGCTCTTGGATGGCTCACTTTTAAGGTGTATCGGCGCTTAAGTATATTGTGTCTTGCAAGGAAGATTCTGGATTTTAGAGTGCCCAGATTTCTTTATGAGGGTTTCATTCCTGTGCATAGTGAAAGACTGGTAAATAATTTCCAATTAGCAGCCTGCAGAACCAATATATAACGCCAGTCTTTCTCTGCTGTTGCTGCAAGAGAGTTAAATGCTTTACCTAAGAAAATAAAAGCGTCATCATCATTCCGAAGGGTCTGCATTAATCATTTTCTAATGACCGAGATGTATGTTTTAAATTAAATTTATAATAGTTTAGTTTTGTTTATAAACTGTACAATAATAAGCATGCATGTCAATTGTCTGTGAGAGTGGACCATTGCATGACCTATGACAATAAAAACATCTCTCTCTCTCTCTCTCTCTCTCTCTCTCTCTCTCTCTCTCTCTCTCTCTCTCTCTCTCTCTCTCTCTCTCTCTCTCAGACACACACACGCTCTCTCTCTCTCCTCTCTCTCTCTCTCTCTCTCTCTCTCTCTCTCTCTCTCACACACACACACACACACACACACACACACACACACACACACATGCGTATGCGTGCCCTTTTGTGTTTTAAGCACCTTAGGGCCATCTCATATGAATGTTGTGAATCTGAGAGGACAGTGTTGGCTTTCCCTCGTCGACAGGTGGCTGAAGGAATTACTATCGGGAATGAGATATGACGAGGTTAATATTGGCCGTATAGCAGATGGGCTCCAACCTACACAGCCAGCTCATTCATTCAACTAGCAGACATGACTTAACCAAACCTTGGGGGATACACCGCCTCAACACACAACTACAAGATGTTTTCCAAAGCTTTATAGCCCATCATATTAGCTATTACAGATATTAAACTACTAACTTGCTTATTAAAGCACATCCGATATTACACTAATGTTAACAATAATGTCAGTCACCTAGGGCTGCGTAAACTAAACAGATTTTCCACGTTCTGGAATGACACCTTAGATGCTATTCAAGATGGAAAAAAAATGTATAGCAACATTTATAGGACATTATTTGTGCAAAGAGATTGCTCATGGGGTATAGAATATTTCAATCCGACTAATAATAACGGCGGTATTTCGAATTTACAAAATTCGACCTTCCTCCTGGTTCGATTATAGATATTAACACACACACACACACACACACACACACACACACACACACACCCACACACACACATATAGATCTCCCACATATATATATATATATATATATATATATATATACGAGGAGTGTACAGAAAGTTCTACGCCTGATATATATATATATATATATATATATATATATATATATATATACAAATATATTACAAAAAATTTTTGTCAAAAACTTCAAAACAACTTAGACAGCTGAGATCACAGGTGATCTCAGCTGTCCAGGTTGTTTGGAATGTTTTGACAACAATTTATTTTTGACCGGGTTACAGAGGTTGGAAAAGCGGTGGAATAAGTGCGTAGCTGTTGAGGGGGACTATATTGAAAAATAAAAATATGTAAGTTGAAAATATATTTGTATATATATATATATATCAGGCTTAAACTTTCTGTACACCCCTCGTATGTGTGTGTGTGTGTTTGTGTGTGTGTGTGTGTGTCTTTTAACGCTCAAGTGATTTTTCTTTAATCGTTACCAAACTCTATATTTAAACGTTTTATGGAAAACTACAGATAAAGTTCGTTAACGGCTGAAATATGACATGGTGGAAGGGGGGGGGGAATTTCGAAAGTTCGAAATACTTCGTTATTATACGTATTTTAGTAAACCCCCACTTTTAGTCATCCCACGTTAAAAATAATAGAATATATCATGATTTCCAATCTGTATATAAAGAATTCATCATTATTGGTTTTGGGTAATCACAGGTATACAGTAAGTGCTGAGATGTTCCTAGGTAATGGCACTTGGGAAGGGGCAGAGGGGCTGTTGTGTAACTTGGTGAGGGTTAGGGCTCCAGGAAGCGGGATCCTGAAAAACTTATACCTTTTTCTTTCTGTTGCTAGGAGGAGTAAACAACTTCCCAGAACTCCGATCGATAGTCCTCCATGTTAAGATTTAATTTCTCTGAGCACCTTACTGGCTTTAGCTATAAAAAAAAAGTCCGTCACGCAGAGGCTTAAACTAAGCAGTTTCCCTCCTGCAGTTTTGCAATAGATAAGTCTACATAATGGTAAAACGTAAAACCACCGTGAATATTAGGTGATTGTAGGGAATTCAAAGGGTAATAAGAAATCTTTCAGTCAATTTTAATAACCTCGCAACGGAAAGCGTTTGAATTGTAAACAAACAGGTCTGCCAACCACTTGTTGATCAGAAATAATTTTCAACGGAAAGAAAAACAATTATTGAAATATATTTGAACATAACATATTAATATTATTGAAAACTATTTACTATATCCAGTACTGTAATTTAAAATGAATCAGAATAATTTTTATCTCAATGACTCAAGTTTTAGTAATCGAAGAACTTAAGAGGGGGGGGGAGATTATCAGTACGCATATAAATGTATCTCGTATAATAAAGGTCTCTTGAAAACTATATTTGGTATTTAAGCTTCAAACAAATTGGTTTATAGCAGAATATTGTTTATGTGACTTAAGTAGATGTGGGGGTTTGCTGAAGGCTGAAAAATGCAAATATCGGTTAATATTCAAGATAGAGAATAAACAACATTATTTATACTACATTTTATTTGCAATAAGACTGGTTTTATACAATTATTCGATCCGACGTATAGTAACGGCGATATTTCGACTTTTCAAAATTCCCCCCCTCTAAACCTCCCCTCCCCCTGGTCCGATTTCAACCATTAACGAACTTTATCTTTCTTTTTACATAAAGCCCTTATATATCGAGTCTGGTAACGATGAAACAATAATTGCGACCAGTAGAGCGGTCATCATTTTCGCCATCTTCTGGTAGGATTGATGGGCATTAGAAGACATTTTTCGAAAATCGCATCATGAGTACGACCTCATTAGCTTATTTCGCTTAAGGGAAATCTACTAAAACTTCCGTCACGCAGGTGCTGCGTAAATTAAGGAGATTTCCCACATATTTGAATGATGCACTACTCATCTTATTTCAGGATATATTAAAACAAATTAAAAAAACAAAATCTGAGCTGAAGTAGACGGTCAATAAAATCACAATTGATGAATTCAACTAGTAGCTCATGTATCTCGCATAACACAGGTCCGTGAAAAGCAAAATTTGGTATTTATGCTTGGACTAAGACGTTTCATGATATATTCTATCTGCTCATATGTGTGTAATTATGAACGGACCTCATTTTCGTCATCTCCTGGCTAGGATCGATGGACATTTGAGGAAAAATTTTCAAAATCGCGTCATGAGTACGATCACAATAGCCGATTTAACTTAATGGAAACTTGCAAAAAAGTTGTGTAAACTAAGGAGCTTTCCCGCATGATGGTTTAACACACTTTTCGTCTCACATCAGCTAAAAACAGGAAAGTACTAATAACATGCTTGAGTTACGAAAAAGATTATAGAAGAACAATTCTAGATCATCATATATTTATAAATATATAATTTTGAAAGGACCTCATCTGCTGGGTAGGATTGATGGACACTTTTCGAAAATCGTGACGTGAGTACAACCCCTTAAGGGAAATCTGTTAAAAATGCAAATATCTCGGTTAATATTCTGCATAGAGAAAATATTTATACAACAACATTGATAAGTCATTTAATTTGCCAATAAGGTCGGTTTTATACAGTCTTTCAAACGGAGATTTTTATTTTTTGAACACCTCTGCCACTGACCGATTTTAGCCGCTAATGAGCTTAATTATTACTTTTAAATAAACGCTTATATAGATAAACATTTCGACCGCTAGTGTGGCAACATACAAGTAAATATATATAAATATATTTGAGCGGATTTTAGTCATCTCCGAGTTAGGATCAATGGACATTTGAAGAATTTGTTTAGCAGATTTCCCGAAGCAGATTCGAAATTTTTCTTCAAATGTCCATCGATCCTACCTAAAAATGAGGTCCGTTCAAAACTATATATATATATATATATATATATATATATATATATATGTGTGTGTGTGTGTGTGTGTGTGTTTTTGTCTGTTATCGCTCCAGCGGTCGTAATTTTTGTTTGATCGTTACTAAACTCGATATTTAGTCGTTTTATGTAAAAAGAAAGATCAAGTTTGTTAACGGCTGAAATCGGACCAGTGGGAGGTGGGCTTAGAGGAGAGGATTTTCGAAAATTCGAAATATTTCCGTTACTATACGTCGGATCGAAAAGTTGTACAGAATGAATCTTATTGCAAATGAAATTTACTATAAATATTGGTATATACATTTATTCTCTATCTTGAATATTAACTGAGATATTTGCATTTTATTTTTAAATCTGGGCGGCTAACAGACGAGTGACTTTCCCGCCAAAAGCTAGTTCGGCCGTTTCCTTAACTGCTCGGCTCTAGTGAAATTTCCCTATTGTAAAACTTCACGTGGGAAATCTGCTTAGTTTACGCAGCCCCTTCTTGACGGACATTTGCGAATATCGCGTAATGAGTTTAACTTCAATAGCCGAGTTCCGCTAAGGAAATCTGCAAATACGCAGTGCCCCATGAGCCAAGGCAAGCCGATGTCTACTGTATATGAACACGAAATACACCTAAGAAGTTACGAGGAGGAATGGATGTTGGAGGGAGTAGAGGGTACTGAATGAATGAGAGGGTACTGCTGAATGAAGAGAAGGTGAGGGGGGGGGGATTGGTGAGACTTGGGTGGGGGTAGGGGGCGGCTGAACCGGTCCTCCCAACACTCGGCGAATCGTTCAATAACCTGACTCGATGGTCCGTCCGCCTGTCCACTCAGGGGGAGGGGGTCTCCCTCCTTTCGAACATACACCAATCTCCTCCCAAGTAAGCCATGATGAAGGTCAAGGTTGAGAAGCCCCACTCAGCCAAGGTTCATTATTATTACTTTCGGCTTCTAGACTCTATTTAGGACTTCAGCCTGCAGCAGGTTATTCTCCAGCAGCTCTTCTCAATAAATAATTGATTCTTCCCCAATTTTATCCAAGTAAAACTTTAAGGTCAATCTTTGACGTATATTTATTTGCTCTCAGATGCTGCAAGCCCTCCATAACTTGTACCATAGTCGCAGAGTTCGCTCCAAGAGACGATGAAGGTCAAGGTTGAGAATCCCCACTCAATAAAAATCATTGTTCTTACTTTGGCTTCCAGACTGCATTTAGGACAGGACTTCAGTAGCTCTTCTCAATAACAGAGTGATTCTACGTCAACTTTATCCAGGTAAACTCTTAAGAAGGTCAATCCAAGTGATGATGAAGGTCAAGGTGCAGAAACCCCATTCAGGGAAAGGGCGGGAAGGCTCATTATTAATCTGACTTTCGGCTTCTAGACTGTATTTCGATCTGAGACTCTAGCAGCCTATTCTTCTGGAGCTCTTCTCAATAACTAATTGATTCTCCTCCAAGGTTACCAAAGTAAATCTTTTAGAGGGTCAATCTTTGCGTATATTTGATTTCAGGTGCTGAACCCCCTCGTAACTTGTGTCACAGTAGCAAAGTTCGCTCCAAGAGACGATGAAGGTCAAGCATGAGAAGCCCCACTCAGGGAAAGGGCGGGAAGGCTCATTATTAATCTTACATTCGGCTTCCAGACTGTATTTCGGAACTGAGACACTAGCAGGTCTTCTTCAGGAGCTCATCTCAATAACAGATTGATTCTACTACAACTTTATCCACGTAAATCTTTATGTAGGTCAATCTTATGGTATATACATTTGCTATCGGGTGCAGGAGACCTCTGAGAATTTGTGCCACCATCTCAAAGTTATCTGCAAACCACGATGAGGCCAAGACCGAAAAGCACCGCTCAGGCAAGGCTCATTATTATTTATTTGCTTTCAAATGCTGCAAGCCCTTCATAACTTGTGCTACTGTGACAAAGTCTGCTCCAAGCGACCATGAAGGTCAAGGTTGAGAATCCCCACTCAATAAAAATCATTGTTCTTACTTTTGGCTTCCAGACTATATTTAGGACCTGAGACTCTAGCAGGTTAATATTCAGTAGCTCTTCTCAATAACAGAGTGATTCTAAATCAACTTTATCCAGGTAAACTCTTATTAAGGCCAATCTTAAGGTATATTCATTTGCTTTCAGGTGCTGCAAACCATTCAGAACTTGTGTCACTAGCCTGTAATTGATCTCCCTACAATCCTTCATCTGTTTCTCAGTTTATCTAAATAAGCCATGATGAAGGTCAAGCTTGAGAAGTTCTACTCAGGAAAGGGGTCATACTATTAAAATCACCCAACTATATTTATTTACTCTCAAGACCCTTCAGAACTTGTGCCACCACCGTTAAAATTAATCCAAGCCACGATGAAAGTCATGGTTGAGAAACCCCACTCAGTGAAAGGGCAGGAAAATTCATTATTCTTATTTTCGGCATCTAGGATCTGTTTTTGGAGCTGAGAATCTAGCAGGTTATTCTTCAAGAACTCCTCTCGATTACTAATTGATTCTCCTCCAATGTTTATCCAGGTATGAAGGTGAATCCTTGACCTATGTTTATTTACTTTCAGGTGCTGTAGGCCTTTGAGAACTTATGCCTCCACCTAGCAGGTATTTCTTCAGGAGCTGTTCTGAGTCTTCACTCCAATCTGTGTTCAGCAAGTTCTTCTCAAGAATCGCCCTAAGACTTCGTTACTCAGTTTAGCCAAATAAACCATGATGAAGGTCAAGTTTGAGAAGTTCAACTCAGGAAAGGAGGTGTATTACTCACCACGCCGCATTGAGTTTATTTGTTTTCAGTTGCTGCAGACCTTTGAGAACTCCCAGACTTTCCAATCCAAGTCCTGCGCACCATAGTAGATGCTCCATATTATATCACCGATCACACCCTCATCATAAAGATATTATCCCATGTGTAAAGGACTTAATTCCCCTAAGATTCAAAAAATTCCACAGGAGGCTATCCAATCATCCTAATTCTTTCCAGTACCACTCATCCATATTCCCCTCCACGGCGCCCCTAGAGACAATGGCCAGAGATCTCCTATAGAAGTGTAAAGTGAAGTGATAGCAGTGGCTAATTTCTTCTCAAGTGCCATTCCTCCTTAGCTCTTGACTTCCTTGCCAGGCAGGGAGAGGCTGCTCCTCTTATTGTGGTGAAGGGGTGTAGCTTCTGTCGAGAGTGATGGAGGAGTGAATTGTATGTACATATCACATTACAAAATGCATTTAAATGCAGACTGAAATATTTTTAATAAAATATAATAAATTTAAAAACAAAAAATTTGAGAACTTATACCACCATCGCAAAGTTAGCTCCAAGCCACCAAGCCCTTGATAAAGGTGAAGATTGGGAAGGTCCACTCAGGCAAAGTTCATTTTTTTTACTTTCGGCTTCTAGACACTATTTAGGACCTGGCGCAATAGTAGGTGATACGGCCATTTTACTCGGTATTCAGCATGCCTCTCCTGAATAAATGATTGAATTTCATTCTATTTTACCCAGGTAAACCTTTATGAAGGCCAATCTTGACGTTTATTTATTTACGTCCAGTTGCTAAAGTCCCCTTCAGCTCTCAGAACTTGTTCCAATATGGTCCAATTGACCTCCCTTACATTCACTCATTCTTTACTCAGCTTAGCTAAATATGCCACGGTGAAGGTCAAGTTTGAGAAGTCCAAACAAGGGAAGGAAGGTAGATTACTCAGCCTGCCCTCCGTGACTTAGTTGCAGTTTTGTCATAAGGGAAATCAACTACTGAGGGTGCAATTTATGAAACGTTTTTACAAACGTCCATCAATCCTGCCCAGGAGCTAACGAAAATGAGGTCCGTTCAAACTTATATGTATAGTCTGTTACGTTTTCTTCATCTCGAAATATATTAAGCTAGATATTTACATTTTTTAAATTTTCTGCTTCAAATAAATCCTCACATTTAGGTATCGCACATTAGGTATAAACCTATATGTCAATAAAAAGTCCGTCACGCAGGGCTACGTAAACTAAGCAGATTTCCCACGAGAAGTAATACAATAGAGAAATCTCCATACGACAGCCGAGCAGTCACGGAAACGGCCGAACTAGCTTTTGGCGGGAAACTAACTCGTGCTCTATCCGCCCACAATTAATAAAAATGCAAATATCTCGGTTAATATTCAAGATAGAGAATAAATGTATAGAATAATATTTACAGTAAATTTAATTTGCAATAAGACTAGTTCTATAAAATCTTTTCATCCGACGTACGGTAACGAAGATATTTCGAATTTTTGAAAATCCCCCCTCTAACCCCCCCCTCCTCCCACTGGTCCGATTTCACCCATTAACTTGATCTGTCTTTTTGCATAAAACGTTTAAATATCGAGTTAGATTACAATCAACGAAAAATTGCGACCGCCAGAGTGTTAACAGACAAATATATATATATATATATATATATATATATATATATATATATATATATATTGTATATAATTTTGAACGGACCTCATTTTCGTCATCTTCTGGATAGGATCGATGGACATTTGAAGAAAATTTTCGAAAATCGCGTCATGAGTAGGGCTCAATAGCTGATTTCCCTTAAGGGAAATCTGCTAACATCTTATTTCAATCTTAATTCCAAATATTGTTTATTTGGACTCTCTTAATGGAAAACAGCTATTATCAGCTTATAGAAAATAGCTATTAGGATCGTGCTCATGACGTTCGAAAAATGTCCTCAAATGTCCATCGATCCTACCTAGATGTCGAAAATGAGGTCGGTTCAAAATGATATATATTACTTTTTTAATTTTCAGCCTTCCGTAAACCCCTACTTTAAGATATTACTCACTTTAAGGAAATCAGCTATTGAGGTTGTACTCATGACGCGATTTTCGAGACCTTTAACCAAATGTCCATCGATCTTACGTCGTAGATGATATTATTGTTAATGGCTGAAATCAGACCAGTGGGAGGGGGGGGTTTTGAGGGGAGGAATTTAGAAAATTCTTTATATCTCCGCTATTATACGTCTGATCTAAATACTGCATACGACCAATCTTCTTGCAAATGTAGTGATTTATAAATGTTTTTACATTGCAGCTAAGGCTAATTGGGACGGGTTATATACTGGTTACCACCCTTTTCTAGCCAGGGTGGGACTAAGGATTATATTTAATGAATTCCGGTACTAAATAAATTCCTATTTCCAAGGCGAGAATCGAACTCGCCACTCTAGGTTTACCATGTGAGATAAAGGCCAACACTTTAACGCACATGACTAACCTCAGCCCCGTTTTTACATTATATACACATTTTCTCTATCATGAATATTAACTGAGATATTTCGAATATTTAGTTTTAGATTTTCAATAAACCCCACTCCTACTCATATCATATTATCAATAAGTTGTAATATCATGAGCCACTTTCTTCTAAACTTAAATCTCATATATTATTTTCTATGAACCTTTATTATACGTGACTAGCTAAGGTACCCGGCTTTGCCCGGGAATTCATTTGAGGCTGAATGATGATGGTAAATTTTTGGCAAGGTATTACTTTGCTCAATATTTTGACATTTACCCGTACCAGTGTTCATTGTGTCGTTGCTGTGAGTTTGTTAATAATGATTTCTTACGTAAGGTTTCACTGTCCTCAATATTTTTATATTTCCCGTCTCAGGTGAATGTAGTTTTTGCATGCAAATTCATCAAGTAAGATTTTCGTTCTGGTTTCCAAAATGATTACTTCATCTATACCATTCTCGATCGATATTTAACCACTTCAGTCCAAACTAAAGATTGTATATGTTATTGGCTGAAGTCGGACCTGGAATAGTGTTTTTTCGGGGGGAGGGGGGAGGGGTGTTGAAAATTCGAAATATCTCCGTCATTATGTGTCTGATCGAAAAATGTTAAAGAACCAATCTTGTTCAACTGTAGAGCATCACAATTGTAGCTCTATCAATTTTTTGCAGATTTCCCTTAAGGGAAATCAGCTATTGAGGTCGTACTCATGACACGATTTTCGAATAATTTCTTCAAATGTCCATAGATCCTACCGAGTAGAGGACGAAAATAACGAATATATATATATATATATATATATATATATATATATATATATATATATATATATATATATATATATATATATATATATATATATATGTCTGTTAACGCTCTAGCGGTCGCAATTCTTGTTTGATCGTTACCAAACTCGATATTTAGACGTTTTATGCAAAAAGGCAGATCAAGTTCGTTAATGGCTGAAATCGGACCACGGGGAGGGGGGGGATTAGGGGGGATTTTCGAAAATTCGAAATATCTCCGTTACCATACGCCGGATAAAAAAAATTGTATAGAACCAATCTTATTCTAAATTAAATTTACTATAAATATTGTTATTTACATTTATTCTCTATCTTTAATATTAACCGAGATATTTGCATTTTTATTAACTTTGGGCCGATAATGAATGACATTTTCCCGCCAAAAGCTAGTTTGGCCCTTTGCCGTAACCGTTCGGCTCCCGTATGGAGATTTCTCTATTGTATAACTTCACGTGGAAAATCTGTTTAGTTTACGCAGCCCCTGCGTGACGGACTTTTTTAAAATATAGGATTTCCACACTAACAGCCATTACCAAATGTGATCTTTAAAGTCAAACGAAATATGTTAGAGAGTTATATAATAAAACTATTCAAGAGAGAATATCGACTGAAGAGCGTAGATGGAGCAAGTTCCATATGCAACTGGAGTTGTGTCAATGTGGGTGAGAGACAGGCTGGATGGATTAGAATGCTTGCCTCAACAATGATCTGCCAAAAGATTGATGCCCTTCTCTATAGCCATTGCCAAATCCTTACTTAAGATAAAGATCAACCCCTTTTTATTAGCAGATTTCCCCTAAGGGAAATCAGCTATTGAGGTCGTTCTCGTGAAGCGAATTTCGAAAGATGTCCTCAAATGTCCATAGATCCTACCCAGGAGATGACGAAAGGGAGGTCCCTTCAAAACTGTATACATATATATTTGTCTGGTAACGCTCTAGCGGTCGCAATTTTTATTTGATCGTTACCAAACTCGATATTAAATCGTTTTAGCAGATTTCCCTCAAGGGAAATCAGCTATTGAGGTCGTACTCATGACGCGAGTTTCGAAAAATTTCTTCAAATGTCCATCGATCCTACCGTGTAGATGACGAAAATAACGAATATGTATATTTGTCTAGCAGTCGCAATTCTTTGTTAATCGTTACCAAACTAGATATTTAATCGTGTTATGTAAATAGAAATATCCAGTTCGTTAACGGCTGAAACCCGACAAGTGGGAGGGGGGGGGGTTTAGAGGGGAGGATTTTCGAAAATTCGAAATATCTCCGTTACAATACGTCGGATCGAAAAATTATATATAATAAATCTTATTGCAAATTAAATTTACTATAAATAATGTTATATACATGTATTCTGTATCTTGAATATTAACCGAGATATTTGCAGTTTTCTGTTTTCAGCTTCTGAGATGAGATCGGCTAACTTCCGGTCTAGTCGTGAGTTTCCGTCAAGAGCTAGTTCGGGCCGTTCCCGTAACTGTTAGATTCCCTATTCTGAAATTTCTCTATTGTAAAACTTCACGTGGGAAATCTGCTTAGTTTACGCAGCCCCTGCGTGACGGACTTTTATGTTAAAAGAAAGTTCGAGTTCGTTAATTGATGAAATCGGAACAGTGGGAGGTGAGGGGTCAGAGGGGGGGGGGATTTTCGAAATATACGTCGGATCGAAAAATTGTATTGAACCAATCTTATTTTAATTAAATGTATTATAAATATTTCTATATACGTTTATTCTCTTTGTTGAATAGTATTCGGGATATTCGTATTTTTCAGTTTTCACCATTCAGCACCCCCACCCACTTCTAGTTTGCTTAAAAACTGTTATATTATGAAGCACTTTATTTGAAGCCTAAATAACAAATATTGTTCTAATTGAACTTTTGCGTTTTGAGTTCGTTAATGGCTGAGGGGGGGTTTAGAGGGGGAGAATTTTGAAAAGTCGAAATATCTCCGTTATTATGCGTTGGATAGAACAATTGTATAGAGCCAATCTTAATGGAAATCTAATGTTCTATAAATTAGGTTATATATATTGTCATACCTCTCGGTGGAGACCGTCGTCACTGGCTGATGGTTGAGTAGCGCTGGCAAGCGCTTTCGATGCGATGGCATCATCTTCAAGCCTGTTGATAGTTGTACTGAGTTGGTTGTCCGCCAGTCAGTGGGTTTTATGCTCTGTTCACCGTATTAGTTGTTTACGTTTAGTCCAGATCTGTTTACTTACCATTAAGATCTGTCAAACGAGGGATGTTGATGTTCAGGTAAAATGTTTTCGTGTGGTGGGTTGTTTACGTTTTAAATCGAGATCTGTTTACTTACCACTCAGATCTGTCAATAGGCTTGAAGATGATGCCATCGCAACGAAAGCGCTTGCCAGCGGTACTCAACCATCAGCCAGTGACGACGGTCTCCACCGAGAGGTATGACAATAGTTTCATTTATATTGGCGGTTCTAACCCTTTATTTGAATTACTAGGTTATATATGTTTTTTCACTATCTTTAATATTAACCAAGATATTTGAGTGTTTAGTTTTCGGCCATCATTAAACTCCCACTCCAACTCATGCCATATTAACAATAAACTGGTATAGTATGAAGCACTTTATTTGAAGCCTAAATACTAAATATTGTTCTCATTGAATTTTTAAATTTAGACATGAATGCATTTACGTGGCGTACGTTGGAAATCTGGTTAGTTAACGCAGCCCCAGCGGACGGACTTTTAAATCTATTCCATAGTTCAAGACAAACATTCCCTTCATGAATATCGACTGCTAATAATTTCTTCTAAGAGTGTAGAGTTTAAATAGAAGCAATAACTTTAAAGGGAACTAGAGAAGAAAAAAATGCCGACAACACTTTCTAATTAATGGAAATTTTATCTTATTCTTCCCAAACACGAACCAATAATTTACAGTTTAAATGTGTTATTATAATTTGATGTTGATAAGTCGTTATTGCCCTGATATGCATATCGGTATACCTTTTAAAACACACTAAAAAAGTTTTGGCATTGGAATGTTGCTGGGCTGGTCCATATAAGCTGATCCAACATCTCTCATCGAGTGACTCAGGCACACGCTAACAAGGGAAGGTATGTAGAAGTCCGTCACGCAGGGGCTGCGTAAACTATGCACATTTCCCACCTGCTGGTTAGCATACTAATGATCTCATCTCACCTCATATTCTTTATTTATAAGAAAAAAAACCAGATAAGTATAAGGAGGGGGGGGGGGTTAGTGAACGTAGAAAACAAGAAAGTCCGTCACGCAGGGGCTGCGTAAACTAAGCAGATTTCCCACGCGAAGGGTTAAAGTAGATAAATATATATACAGGTAACTCTACCGTGAATGCTCAGTAAATTTACAATACAAGTTAATAGTCTCTTCAATGGAAAGCAGCTGAATTGTAAAAAAACAGGCCAGCCAGCCTCGTAGCGCTGACATTTAATGAAATATACCTGAATATAACATATTCATTTTATTGAAAACAATTTACTAAAGCTAGTGCTGTAATATGTAATGAATCAGAATAAGTTTTATTTCAATCACTCAAATTTTAGTAATCCAAAAAGAAAAGAAGGACGGGGGTCGACAGAACGGTTTTGACTATATCACATAAAGTAAAAATTCAATGAAAACAATATTTGGTATTAAGGCTTCGAATAATGTGGTTTATTATATAAGAGAGAATTGTTTATGTAACAAAAGTAGAAGTGGGGGTTTACTGAAGGCTGAAAACTGAAATAATGCAAATATCTCGGTTAATATTCAAGATAGAGAATAAATGTATATAACAATATTTATAGAACGTTTAATTTGAAATAAGATTTATTCTACGCACTTTCTCGATCCGACTTATAATAACGGAGATATTTCAATTTTTCAAAATTCTCCCCCTCTACATCCCCCCACCCCCTGGTCCGATTTCAGCCGTTCTAAGGATCGATGGACATTTGAAGAAAAATTTCGAAAATCGCGTCATGAGTACGACCTCAATAGCTGATTTCCCCAAAGGGAAATCTCCTAAAAGTACAAATAACTCGCCTAATACTTGAGTTACTAACAAATGCATAGAATTACTATTGTTAAAAATTGTTTTAAAAACAATAAAAATATTCATTCTTTCATTTATAGAACATTAAATTGGCAAGAAGATTGGTTATATACAATTTTTCGATCAGACGGATAATAACGGAGATATTAAGAATTATCGAAAATCCTCCCTGCTAAGCCCCCCTTCCCACTTGACGCATTTCAGCCATTAACGAACTTGATCTTTCTTTTTAAATAAAACGATTACATATCGAATATGGTTACGATTAACTACAAGACTCTGTAGTTCTATTAACTAGGGGATAGAGAAGCCACAGATAGTAGTTCAGGGATAGAAGAGCCTGGGGATAGGATGCTAGAGCTAGAATAGCTGGGCGATACAAGACCCTGTAGTTCTATGGACTAGGGGATAGAGAAGTCACAGAGAGTAGTCCAGGGATAGAAGAGCATGGGGAAAGGATGCTAGAGCTAGAATAGCTGGGGGATACAAGACCCTGTAGTTCTATGAACTAGGGGATAGAGGAGTCAGGGATAGTAGGACAGGGATAGAAGAGCCTGGGGATAGGATGCTAGAGCTAGAATAGCAGGGGAATACAAGACCCTGTAGTTCTATGAACTAGGGGATAGAGGAGTCAGGGATAGTAGGCCAGGGATAGAAGAGCCTGGGGATAGGATGCTAGAGCTAGAATAGCCGGGGGATACAAGACCCTGTAGTTGTATGAACTAGGGGATAGAGGAGTCAGGGATAGAAGGCGAGGGATAGAAGGGATAGAAAAAGCAGGGGATAGTATATGAGAGATAGTAAAGGCTGGGGGTACAAGGGCCTGTAGTTGCATTAACTAGCTGATAGAGGAGTCAGAGATAGAAGAGGCAGGCGATAGATTAAGCGAGGGATAGAAGAGGGAGCGGGGGTATAACAGCGTGACTGAGTGGCGACAATAGGGGGTCTGGGCACGTGCCACTCCTCCCCTAGTCAACCGCCGACATATGGATTCATCATATCCATTCCGTACATAGCACCATCTGATTCGATGACCCCTCTCATTAGGGTATTTAAAGTACAATTCATGTCAATAACAGGCATAAAGCAGTCGTGCGAATTAAGCAAAAATAAATCCGTCACGCAGGGTCTGCGTAAACTTAGCAGATTTCCCACATACTGGTATAACGCACCAGTGAACAAGAAAGTGCTAAAAACTTGTTTGATATTTGAGCCACGTAAAAATGCATAGAACAACAATTGCATGGCGTCAATACTTTGACAAGATTGGTTCTATAACGTTTTAAAATCCGACTCATTTTAACCGAGATATTTGGAATTTTCATATTCCTCCCTGTAGATCCCCACTATTCCAGCCAATAACAAATGCGATTTTTAGTGTAGACTGAAACGATTAAATGCCGAGTCTGGTGTATTATTTATAGGCTGCACCTGGCAATTGGTCCCATGAAAAGGTAAACTTGATATTTACAGAACCGAACAAGGGAACAAGAAGGTCACAAGGACATGCAGTGGTTTCCCATTGCCCCCTGCATCAGACCATCCAGCAATAATGGCATCATCCAGCAATAAAGGCATCATGAGGGACATCCCATTCACATCAGTAAAGGCATGAGTGGAGAAAATTCTGTTCTTGGCCAGAGTTGTTAGATAGCCATCCCTCGGTAGCCTGAACCTCTGCAGTCTTGCCCCACTGACATGTTGTAAGAGAGAATTTAGACGAGGAGTATGGTATTCATCAAATAAACATTTTCGAGAAAAAAACGTTAAATCTAAATTGGTGGCGCCATCGCGCAAGGAGTTCTTATGTATCTGAAAAAGTAAAAGTACAATGAAAACAAACCATATTTGGTATTTAACATGGAATGAAGTGGTTCATGATACAACAGCTTATAGTTAATAGGGCATGAGTAGGAGTGTTATGACCTTATAATACGGGAACACTTCTACTGTTATTATTTTTTTTTATTTTCATCAATATTGTGTAATATTAAAACTTTTTATTACAATCTTTAAATATTTATATTGAAGTATGTCTTATGGATTTTTTATGAACTGTGCTAACGTTATATAGCAAGCACTATGTAAATTATTATGTATTTCCAAAATAATTGAAATGTAATTTATTGAAAAATAAAATTTACTATATTATGTACTTTAACTAAAAAATCAAAATAATATTCATGATACATAAAAAAAATGATAGATCAACATTTATAGACCATTAAATATGCAATAAGATTTGTTCAATACAATCTTTTAGAGTGGCGAGATCGATCCCCGCCAGGGCAGAGGAATTTATTTAGTAACGGAATTGATTAAATAGAATCCTTATTCTCACCCTGGCCGGAAAAGGGTGGTAACCTGTAGATAACCCGTCAAAATTAGCCATAGTAGCAAAAAGTGGACGTTAATAAATAATTTCATTTTATACAATTTTTTGATATACATATTATCTTAGGATCGAAAAATTGTATAGATCCAATATTATTGCATTATGTACGTCTTTTCACTATGATCATTATTAACCGAGATATTTGCATTTTTTTAGTTTTCGTCCTTCAGTAACCCCTCCCCCTCCTACTTATATCATATTAAAAATAAGCTGTTATATTATGATGCACTTTATTTGAAGCCTTAATACCAAATATTGCCCTCATTGAACTTTTACGTTTTGAGATAAATGCAAATACGTGACACACGTGGTAAATCTGCTTAGTCAACGTACTCCATGCGTGGAGGTCTTATTGTAAACCTTTAATGGAAATAAATAAAGCTCCTGCAAATGAATGGTCAATACTAAATAATTCTCCCCTGCCTGCTGAAGCCGGCTCTATAAACTGAAGGCGCGGGGGGGGGATAGTAATTAAAATAATTGATTACCTAGGCTTATTATTTTGTGCATACACTTTTTTTTATTCTATTAACTCGCCTACTGTGTCATTATCTCCTTGCCAGCTCTAACCTGCTAATCCCTCCACTAATTACTGCCTCTCATAATCAAGGCACAGTCAAGCCTTAAATCGGTTTTATGAGCCATTTCAAATACAACACCAGCCGACGTATGGTTGTGCTAGTATGTACTTTAAAAACTGTGAGTGTGATAGCGCGTCTTTTAGCAGATTTCCCTTAATAGAGATCAGCTATTGAGGTCGTACTCGTGACGCGATTTACGAGACATTTCTTCAAATGTCCATCGATCCTACCCAGGAAATGACGAAAATGAGGTCTGTTCTAATATGTATATATATATATATATATATATATATATATATATATATATATATATTTGCCTGGTAACGCTTTAGCGATCACAATTTTTGTTTGATCGAAAACAAAACTTAATACTTAATCGTTTTATGTAAAAAGGAAGAACGAGTTCGTTAATGGCTAAATTAGAACCAATAGGAGGGGGGGGGGTTAGAAGGGGATTTAAGAATAGACGAAATATCTCTCTTACCATCGGCGCACACTGGAGCGATCCTTCAGTAATGTTGGACATTGGGGGGAAAAATAAAAGTGTTAATTTGGGATTTTGATAGTATTGTTAGTACCACATAAACCCTTTTCAATTGAGCAGATTGATTTTTAGCCATATTATTGCAATGGTTTTTACATAATGCCTGGTTATAATTGCTATGTTAAAAAAAGCCTTGGCTTATTCAATTCGTCGTGAACTCTTATTTCATTTTATAAATTATTGTTGCTTCGAGTACACATTAAGGATATTGTAACAAATCAAAAACTGGCACAAAAGGTTTTTAAAATTCCTCTACTTTTTTTTTTTTTACATCGAGCTGAAAATAATTTTATTTAATTAAATTCGCAATTCGCTTGTATTTGCTTGAAAAAATACCACTTGGCATGCTTTTAGGAGTATATTGTCTTATTTACAACGTCGTCAGATCTTGGCTAAACTTGCCTATTCATTAAATATTTTACTTTTAGTGTTAACACTTTCGGTGCGGAGGACGTATTATACCTCCCGCGGACCTTATGAAATACATTTGAAATTTTAGAAATGTTAGATATTCTTCCAGCTTGCAAATTCTCATTATTAAAATAAATACATAGATTTTTTTTTTAATTTTTATTCTAGATATATTTTTGTTTACAATATTAGTATTGTGTTTGTGAACTTCAATTTATTAAAAAAATAAAAATTTATAAAACATATGTTGATATTATGTGTTTACAAATCACAATTCTCTACTTAGTAAGCGATACATAATCTGTATGTACACATTTAAAATTCATCCTACCGTTATATCGCATCTGGCAAAATTGCTTAAAAAACTGCTGATGAGGTAGTTCAATAGAGTATTGGATGTGCTTTAAAATGACACCAGAATCAATATTCTAGGACCAGTAGAAACGGAGAATGTCCGGTTTACCCAATCACTCGCTCCTGTGTGCGGCGCATCGAAACTTTGCATAGAACCAATCTTATTGCATTAAATGTACTATAAAAGTTGTTATACACATTTATTCTCTATCTTGGATATTAACCGAGATATATGCATTTTTATTAAGTGTGCTTGCGGCTATTGTTAGAAGTTTCCGGATTAGTTCTGTTGATGGTCCCTCCCCCCCCCCCCGCCCCTTCTTCATTTCTTGGAATACTAAAATTTTAGTTATTAAAATATAAATTATTCTGATTCACTATAAATTGAAGTAAAAGATATAGCAAATAGTTTGCAATGAAGTTAATGCGTTATATTGAGATGTATATCAGTAATTGTTTTTCTTTCCGGTGAAGAATATGTCTATCTGGTGAGCTCTCTGTTGTTGGCAGACCTATTTGTTTACAATTCATAAGCCGTTTTCGTTGGGAGCTTATTAAAATTTACTTAACGATTTCTCATTACCGTTTGCATTTACTCACGGTGGTGTTAAGTGTTACCAGTATGCGGATTTCTCTATTGTAAAACTTCACCTGGGAAATCTGCTTCCCCCCAGCGTATTTGTCAACACACGTTGAGAATAAATCAATATATCATGGACCGGCTTATTTCAAGGTGGAATGCCGAATACTGTATTCAATATATATTTTCTAGATTAGATTAATGCAAACATCAAGAATATTTCTATCCATTCAGCTCTGAGAGATTGGTTGACCTGTATGTTTTACAATTCAGATGCTTTCCGTTGTGGAGGATATTAAATTGTAAATTGACTGATGGATTTCACATTATCATTTTTCATCAGCTATTGAGGTCGTACTCTTGATGTGATTTTCGAAATTTTACTTCAAATGTCCATCGATCCTACCTAGGAGATGACGAAAATGAGGTCCGTTCAAAACTGTATATCTACATATATCTATATCTATCTATTATATTTGTCTGTTACCACTCTAGCGGTCGCAATTAATGTTTGATTGTTTAATCGTTACCAAACTCGATATTTATTCGTTTTATGCAAAAAGAAAGATCACGTTCGTTAACGGCTCAAAACGGACCAGGACGAGGGGAGGAATTTCGAAAATTCGAAATATTTCTGTTACTATACATCGGATCACGAAATTATTTAGAAACAAGCTTGTTTCAAACTAAATTTACAATAAATATTGTTCTATACATATTTTCCGTATAATGAGTATTAACCGAGATATTTGGATTTTACCCGTATAGTTTTCCGCTTTCGGTAAATCCCCACTCCTCCAAGTGTCATATTAATAATAAGCTGTTATATCATGAACCAGTTCATAGCAAGGTTAAATACTAGAAGCTTTATTATTATCAACAACGCTTTATTATACGAGATAAAAACAAATACGTTCTGTTGAACCACACCCCCCCCCCCTTCTTGTGTTCTTGGATACTAAAATCTGAGTGATTGAGATAAAAATTATTCTGATTCATTTCAAATTACTCCACTAGCTATAGAAAATAGTTTTCAATAAATGTAATATTTTATATTCAGATATATTTCATTAATTGTGTTTTCCCATTAATTGTTTGCTGCCATGTTTGTTTACAATTCAGACGCTTTCCGTTGTAGGTATTATTAAATTGTAAATTGACTGACTGATTTCTTATTAACGTTTGTATTTAGTCCCTTAACATTGAGGATGGTGTTACCAGTATGTCGATTTATCTATTGTAAACCTTCCCGTGGGAAATAAGCTTTGTTTACGCAGCCCCTGCGTGACGGACTTTTATTAATTCACTTAGTATTCCAGTAGTGTTATGTGTTACAAGCATGTAGATTTATCTATTGTAAAACCACTTGGGGAATCTGCTCAGTTTACGCAGCCCCTGCGCCCTGATTATTTGTGGCCTGTGTGTGGCTGGCCTAATAGCTGTTGCTTATACAAGTACTGTACTGATCAAGTGCCAGTTAATTTCTTGCTAATTTCAATTGATGGTTAAGAAACAGATGATGCTACTATTAGCCTAAACAACTAAAGATGCATATATATACGGAGTATATTTGTATTTGTTTAAGTTCTGTACAGTGGGACATGAATACATGTTAACACTAAGAAATCCCTGTGTATCGCGCGCACCTATAGATTTCGTGTGGATTTTTTTGAAAAAAGGTCCAAGCAAATACGGTGTGTGTGTATATATATATATATATATATATATATATATATATATATATATATATATATATAAAATTGTAACCTCTGTCTGTACATTGATTTTTTTCGCGAAATTTCACGATAACTTTTCGTTTCACATGCCATAGACACCATATCTGCATTTTGTTTCTTTCGTGTATGTTTGTTTGTTACCTTTTCACGCATAAACGGCTGAACCGAATTTTATGAAACTTGGTATGTATATTACTACTAACCCAACTTAGAGTTTAGGCTATATTAATTTTCTCTGAGACGAACAGGAGTGGGGGTTATAAGGGAAGCCTGAAATTAAAAATAGCGATATTTCGTTTTCTATTGGTTTTTCGGCAAATATGCACATAACAAAATGTGCATATTGTTATTTGTTTATTTTGTTATTTAGAGTAACTTTTGTCGTATACCGAAGTTTAAATGCGTTACACGCTAAAAATTATAGCGGGAGTCAACAATATTATTTGCCAAAAAAGACTCAACCGAACTAAATAAAACTCGGTATGTGTATTAGCAGTAAAGCCTTCATTATAATAAGCCATACCAATATTTCTATGGACGGGCAGGAGTGGGGGTTATAAGGGAAGCCTGAAATAAAAAATAGCAATATTTCGTTTCCTATTGGTTTTTCCGCAAATATAAACATAACAAAAGTTGTTTATTTTGTTATGTGGAGTAACTTTTGTTATATACACGTTTGTCGTATACCTAAGTATAAATGAGTTATACGTTAAAACTTTAGCGGGCACTAACGGCTGAACCGAACTTAACAAAACTCGGTATGTCAATTTGCATTAATTCTTCCATGATTATAAGTTATATTAAAATATTTAGGTTCGAACGGGAGGGGGGTTATAAGGGAGGCCTGAAATAAAAATTCACCATATTTACATGTACAAGAGACGGGAAATATAAAAATATCGAAGACTGTGAAGCCTTATGGAACAAATAATTCAATTATTAGCAAATCCACGGGAAAGACGGGTATCAATCCTAAACACTGGGAAGGGTAAATGTCAAAATATTGTGCAATGTAAAGCCTGCTAAAAACTACCATCTTCATTCAGCCTCAAATGAATTCCCGGGCGAAGCCGGGTATCTGAGCTAGTATATATATATATATATATATATATATATATATATATATATATATATATATATCCCTTATGGGGAAATCTGTTAACGCTCTAGCGGTCGCAATTTTTGTCTGATCGATTATTATCGGTATTTAAACGATTTATGTAAAAATGAAGATCTAGTTCGTTAACATTGTATAGGAGCAATCTTATTGAAAAATAATTTCCTATCAATGTTATTGTCCACACGTTCTCTCTAACTTCAATAGTAACCGTGAATTTTGCATTTCTTACATTTCAGTAAAGTAAGCTTCATTAAACACTACATTTTGTCATCGCACATTAATGCAGAGCTAATATATCGTTAAACATCTTATTCCAAGCACAAATACCAAATATTGTTTACATCGGGCCCTTATTATTTGAGATACGTGTAAATAGTTAGCGTGATGACCACCAACTTGTACTCATCGGATTTTTTTTTTGATTTTTTTTTGGAAATAGAGAATATATGAGGTGTGATGAGTAGCTGAAACCCGGCCAGTGGAAGGGGGGGGGTTTAGAGTGGAGAATTTCGAAAATTCCTAATATCTCCGTTATTACGCGTCGGATCGAAAGATTGTATAGAACCAATCTTATTACAAACGTAATTCTATAAATGTTGTTGTGTATGTTTTTTCACCATATTTATTATTAACCCTAGAAGTACCAAGGGGGGGGGGCTCCTTGAGCCCACAACTTTTTGTTTTTGTTCCCTATCACCTAATTTTAATGGGATATTTTGGATATTTTATGTATTCCTCAGAAAAACATCCTAGAATGAGGGAATAACAACAAAATTAAATAAAAAAATTTCTATGTTGAGAAATAATTTTTTTTTGACGTATGGGCTCTAGGAGCCCCCCCCCCCCTTGGTAATGCAAGGGGTAGTTATACACTTAAGTACCAAGGGGGGGGGCTCCTCGACCCCACTGATATTTAATACTACTTTTAACTAGTAATTCAAGTGTTATTAATTATATTGCTCAAATAATAATTACTTTGATGTAATTTTGACATACACAAACCTTCTCAAGTTTTTTTTCTCAATAAAAAAATATATATATTCTCCCCATACAATTTTTTTTCATATAAAAATATATTACTGAGATGGTTATAATTATTGCTCCTGATAGGTACTTTTAGAAAAGAGAAGATTTTCTAGGTTGTTCCCAACTAGGGGAACAGTTAGTCCATGCCGCATCCTGGACACAACATGGAGAAGAAATAGTGCTGGCCGAAGAAAGTACTTTTTATTTGAACTATCTGAGAGTTTAGTAAAATTATGTGTTGCTGAAAGGAGTGAAAATCTTGTGGGCATTCCTAGATCTTCAGTGAAGGCCATGGAGCATGTTCTAGGGCGAGAACTGACTTATCCCCAATTGGAGGAACAAGGTTCATCAAGTGGAAGGTGTTACACTTGTGTTAGAGAAGCCAAATCAAAAAAAGAAAAATACAACAACCTATCAAAATCTAAGCAGCGTTGCTTCAAATGTAAACGTTCAATGTATAACAAACACTCGGAAAAAAAATTATTGTGCAAAAGCACCGATAATTGCAATTACAAATCTGATAATTAGATTTTCTTAAATTATTATTCTATTATAATGTTATAATAACTTAGATATAGATAACTTTTTATTCTAACAATGTTTAGATATGTTCCTCTAGTAGAATAAAATTACATTTAATTTAGTCATCCTTTTTTCCCCATCCACACATTTTTTTTAATTTATTTTTATTTTTGTATTTAATTTTTTTTTCCACAGGTGTCATAAGAAACGTTCATTAAACATAATCCAATAGGAATAAAAAATTTAAAAAAATTATAGAACCAAAATAAAAGGTTTTTAAGTTGTGGGCTCGAGGAGCCCCCTCCTTGGTAATCCATGCGACCTGGGAGAAGTTGGTAATACTAGGGTTAACCGTGATATTTGGGCTTTTGTTTTATTTTCAGTCTTTAGTAAACCCCCACGCCTACTCTTGTCATAATAACAAGAACTGTTTTATTATAAAGCACATTATTTGAAGACTAAATACCAAATATTGTTCTCATTAAACTTTTACGTTTTGAGATAAATGCAAATACGTGACGGACGTGGGGAATCTGCTCAGTTCACGCAGCCCCTGCGCGACGGATTATTTGTGGCCTGTGTGTGGCTGGCCTAATAGCTGTTGCGTGTACAAGTACTGTAGCGATCAAGTGCCAGCCAATTTCTAGCTAATTTCAATTGATGGTTAAGAAAGAGCTGATGCTACTATTAGCCCTTATAAGGTCCATCATATTGGATAGCGGGCTCATCCTTGCCTAGTCATGATTAGAAAACGAGATAAATAGTTAGGCTCACATTATTTACGACGGCTTAATAAACATAAATGAGGCAATTGCAGCTATGAACCCGGCCTCCAACTATTGGCAGTAAATGCGTTTTATGTACATACATATTACAATTTATTATACGAAAATCGAAAGTTATTCATTCACTTTCCAATCATCCTTGTTCATGGGTAGTAGTTAAATGAGATTTATACCACCTCCTGAATTATATCCAGCTTTGTCCCGGGTAGATAAGGAAGATAGGAGATATTTCCCGGTGTCCCTACACACATTCCAAGATGGAGTTCAGCAATCGATTACTCTTGCAACGTATATGGAGTCCGTCACGGAGGGGCTGCGTTAACTAAGCAGATTTCCCACGTCCGTCACGTATTTGCATGTATCTCAAAATTTAAAAGTTTAATGATAACAATTTTTAGTATTAAGTCTTCAAATAATGAGCTTTATAATAAAACAGTTTATTGTTGTTATGACATGAGTAGGAGTGGGGGGTTTACTAAAGGCTGAAAAAAAAAGTCTGTCACGCAAGGGCTGCGTAAACTAAGCAGATTTCCCACGTGAAGTTTTACAATAGAGAAATTTCACGAGAGTCGAGCAGTAAAGGAAACGGCCCAACTAGCTTTTGGCAGAATAGTCACCCAGCTGTTAGCGGCCCAGATTTAATAAAAATGCAAATATCTCAGTTAATATTGAAGATAGAGAATAAATGTATATAACAATATTTATAGTACATTTAATTTGCAATAAGATTGATTCTGTACAATTTTTCGATCCGACGTATAGTAACGGAGATATCTAGAATTTTCGAAAATCCTCCCCTCTAAACCCCCCCCTTCCACTGGTTCGATTTCAGCCGTTAACGAACTTGATCTTTCATTTTACATAAAAGGACTAAATATTGAGTTTGGTAACGATCAAACAAAAATTGCGACCGCTAGACCGGTAACAGACAAATATATATATACAGTTTTGAACGGACTATATTTTCGTCATCTACTAGGTAGGATCGATGGACATTTGAAGAAAATTTCAAAAATTCCGTCATGAGTACAACCTCAATAGCTGATTTTCCTTAAGGGAAATCTGCTAAAAAACCCAAATATCTCGGTTAATAATTAAGATGGTGAAAAAACATACACAACAACATTTATAGAACATTACGTTTGCAATAAGATTGGTTCTATACAATTTTTCCGACCCGTAGCATAATAACGGAGATATTTTGAATTTTCGGAATTCCCCCTCTAAACCCCTCCCTCTGGTCGGATTTCAGCTACTGATCTCACCTCATATATTGTCTATTTCCAAAAAATAAAAAATCCGATGAGGAGAAGTTGGCGGTCAACCACCCTGTAAACACCCACCTCTCCCAACGGCCCGATTTTAGACGTTAACGAAATAGATCTTCATTTTTAACATAAAACGTTTAAATACCGATAATAAGTTTGGTATCGATCAGACAAAAATTGCGACCGCTAGAGCGTCAATAGGCAAATATATATATGGAATTTTGAATGGACCTCATTTTCGTCATCTCCTAGTAGGGTCGAGGGACATTTGAATACGTTTTTTTTGAAAATCCCATCATGTGTACGACATCAATAGCTGATTTCCTCTAAGGGAAACCTCGGTCATTGATTTAATTTTCAATTCAATTTCAAACTTTTTCATTTGAAACGATGCCCAATTTTTGGCTCTGTTAATGTTTTGCTGTTTATTTGTTACCTTTTAACGCCAAAATTGTTAACGTGTATTACATATTTCACTATACAGAACTTGAACTAATACGAATATACCCGGTATATCTGTGTACCTTTGCTGTATTACCGTTATGTATTTTATGTATAATACAATTTTAACAGATTTCCCTTAAGGGAAATCAGCTATTGAGGTTGTACTCATGGCGGAATTTTCGGAATTTTTCTTCAAATGTCCATCGATCCTACCTAGTAGATGACGATGATATATATATATATATATATATATATATATATATATATATATATATATATATATATATATATTTGTCTGTTATCGCTCTAGCGGTCGCAATTTTTGTTTGATCGTTACCAAACTCGATATTTAGTCGTTTTATGTAAAAAGAAAGATCAAGTTCGTTAATGGCTGAAATCGGACAAGTGGGAGGGGGAGTTTAGAGGGGAGGATTTTCGAAAATTCAAAATGTCTCCGTTACCATACGTCGGATCGGAACATTGTACAGAATCAATCTTATTGCAAATTAAATTTGCTATAAATATAGTTATATACATTTATTCTCTATCTTGAATATTAACCGAGATATTTGCATTTTTATTAAATTTGGACCGGTAACGGAAGACTGAATTTCCCGCCAAAAGCTAGTTCGGCCCTTTGCCGTAACTGTTCGGCTCTCGTATGGAGATTCCTCTATTGTATAACTTCACGTGGGAAATCTGCTTAGTTTACGCAGCCCCTGCGTGGCGGACTTTTTAAAAATATTTTTAATTTTATTTATGGAAAATAAATATAAAAAAAATTAGATCTATTTCTTTGGGTGCAAATAATTATATACGTAATAATAATAAATTTCGATATCAATAAATTAAAAAAAAAATGTATGTTTTATGTTTAGAATGGTATTATGATAGTTATCGAAATTAATTAACTATATAAAATTATTTACATTGATAGATTTTATAATATGTATTCATGGAATTTTAGGTAGTTTCATATCGAATGTATTATGTAAGTATAATGCATATTTGTAATGTTTTTATAAAAAACAAAAAATATTGACGTATCCTATTATGTTATGTTAAAATTTCATGGAAATAAATACATTTTATTTCATTGCATATGAAATTACATGCGATTCATTAGAGAGCTGGGTAAGTTTAAAGGACACAGATGTATTAAATTTACTAATACATGGAGATAAGTCTATGCCATTTTCTGTTAAAATATTTCCTAATATATTTATTGATATTTTAAAACGAGTTATTAAAAACATTTAACAAGGAAGACAGCATTCCTCGAAAACCTTTTCAGCTTTCTCAAATATCCTAAATAGCAGATAATACTCAACCTTGGCGCCAGATTTGAATTTTTAAAAGGCCCGGACGATGTATAAAGAACCCGAATACCTTTCTGATTAGAATTCAATAAATTCAAAAGCCGAGACTGTTCGACCGCGTATTATAAAAATAAATGTGAAAATATTTACATGTAGGAGGGATTCGGAAACATGTTAATACTAAATGTATTATAACCCGTTGACCCAAAAAGAAAAGAATGCAGGCTCCTTGAAGCGTTTGCCTCATCATAATTTTCAATTTGAGTAAAATTCAAACTCAGCCCACAACCAACGAGATAAGGTTAGAGGAAATCATTACACAATAAGTCCCGCAAGGGCAGAGTAAACGGAGCAAATTTCCCACATGAAGTTTTACAATAGATAAATGTACATACTGGTAACACTTAACACCATCTTGAATATTAGTGGACAAATGCAAACGATAATGATCTTTCGGTCAATTTAGATTTTAATAACCTCTGCAACGGAAAGCATCTGAATTGTAAACAAAAAGGTCATCCAGCCTCTCAGAGCTGAAAAGGTAGACAGAAATATTCGGTGAAAGTGTATTTTAGTCCCCCCCCCCTCTTGGTGGCGCACGATGACGACGGCGGTCATTTTGTTGTTCTAACTTTATATTTTTTAACACTTTAAAATTTCCAAAATACGCCATCGGTGGTTAACACCGAGGGTGGGGGTTTTGTTGTTCTAACTTTATATTTTTTAACACTATAAAATTTCCAAAATACGCCATCGGTGGTTTACACCGAGGGTGGGGGTTTTGTTGTTCTATCTTTATATTTTTTAACACTATAAAATTTCCAAAATACGCCATCGGTGGTTTACACCTAGGGTGGGGTTTTGTTGTTCTAACTTTATATTTTTTAACACTATAAAATTTCCAAAATACGCCATCGGTGGTTTACACCAAGGGTGGGGGTTTTGTTGTTCTAACTTTATATTTTTTAACACTTTAAAATTTCCAAAATACGCCATCGGTAGTTTTAAGGGAGGGTGGGGATTACAACGAAACATAAGATGGCGGCGTAGGGGGGAGACTAAACTGCACTTTAGCCGAAATATTCTTGGCCAGAAAGAAAAACAATTACTGAAATGCATCGGAATATTATATATTAATTTTATTGAAAAATGTTTTCTATATCCAGTACTGTAATTTATAATGATTCAGAATAATTTTTGTCTCAATCGTGCTAATTTTAGTAATCGAAGAACAAAAGACGGAAGGGGGAGGCAACAGAATATATTAATCATGTATCTCGCAAATTAAAGGTATCTTGAAAACAAGATTCCGTATTTAAGCTTAGAATTATGTGGCTCAAGATACAACAGCGTACTACTGTTCGGACATGGATAGGAGTGGGGGTTAACTGAAGGCTAAAATCTAAAAAATGTAAATATGGCGGTTAGTATTGAAGATAGAGAAGGAATATATATATGTATATATATATATATATATATATATATATAACAATGTTTAGAGGACATTTAATTTCCTAGACGTTTGCTGTTATACAATTTTTCGATTTGGCTAATAATTACAGATATATTTTGAATTTTCAAAATTTGACCACTCCCCAGCCGATAACGGACGTGATCTTTCTTTTTTAATAAACGAGTATATATGGAGTTTTGTAACGATAAGGCAAGAGCGGTACAGACAAATATACATACATATATATATATATATATATATATATATATATATATATATATATATATATATATATATATAATTTTGAACGGAGCTCATTTTCGCCAACGTCAATATCTAAAATCCGATGAGTAGAAGTGAGAGTTATTAAACACTGAAAACAATTTAAAGGCTGAATAACTCGCTAAATATTTGAGCAACCAAAAAATGTACGATATAACAATTCTAGAGCATGATGTGTTTAACAAGTTTCACTCTGTAACATTTTGTGGTCACATACTAACGGAGTTATTTTGAATCCCCCCCCCCCTTAATTCTTGTTGTATTAAGGCCATTAACAAATTTGAACTTGAACTTCATTCACTTACTCCGCGTGTACTAAATTGTATAATAGACAAGTATAAAATATTTAATCCACCCTCACAATACACTTACAGTGTTTATTTTAGGTCAGTGTGAGTGTAAATGTTTTTAGTTTGATTGCTTATGCTGTAAGTTGAGTAGGATCCAATAACTATTAGTTGAAATTTATGCGTACCTTATTTAGCTCTTTTACAGCTAAGCTCCAAATAATCCTGCAAATACAAGCTTTGTCATAAATACTAAACTACCAAAAACCAACAATACTCTGCAGAGTGCCGATATAGTCAGTCGTATAGATATAGATTCCATTGATGCTCCAAAAACCAATGATCCAAATATCTCACTTGATATTCATGATAAAGAAAATATGTATATAACAACATTTATGTGGAATTAAATTTGCAACAAAATAGGTTCTTTACTATATTTTGATCAAACGTATAATTACGGAGATATTTTGGATTTTCATACTCCCCAATCTAAACCTCCTCTACCTCCCTCCCTCGTGGTCGATTACAGCCGTTAACTACCTATCTTTAGTTTTGCATGAAACGCTTATGGTTATATTTTTTTAGTAACGGTTAAACAAAAACTGCGACTGCGCTAGAGCGGTTACAGACCAATAATATATATATTTATATGATGATAAGTAATTGAACTGCATGAAACAATTAAATATCGAGTATGTTATAGATGAAATAAACACTTTTGAGTTAAGAACGTAATATTTTAATTGACAACGTATTTGCATGTAACTAGCACAGTTAATTCCAAAGAAAACAATATTCTGTACTTAAAATCCGTATTTAAAATACTGTGGTAAATGATATAAGAACTATTTTTAATACGACAGAAGTAGGGATGGGGGATTTACTGAAGGCTAAAATGAAAAAAATGCAAATATCTTGGTTAATACTCAAGATAGAGACGAAATTATAACGATATAAGCAAATTTCCCACGCCCCCCCCCTTAAGGGAAATCAGCTATTGACGTTATACTAATGACGCGATTTTCGAAAATTTTCTTCAAATGTCCATCAATCCACTTAGGAGATGACGAAAATGAGGTCCGTTCAGATATGTGTGTGTGTGTGTGTGTGTGTGTGTGTGTGTGTGTTGTATATATATATATATATATATTATATATATATTATATATATATATATATATTACCGTTGTTTATATCTGTTACCGTTCTAAATGTCGCAATGTTTGTTTGATCGTTAACAAACTCGATCAAGTTTTTTAATGGCTGGAATTGGACCAGTGGGAGGGGGAGGAGTTAGAGGGGAGGATTTTTGAAAAATCGAAATATCTCCATTACTCGACGTCGGATCGAACAATTATATAGAACAAAACTTCTTGAAAATTGAATGATCTATAAATGCCGTTCTATACATGTATTACTTATAATGATTACTAACAGAGATATTCGGATTTTATAGTTTTCCGCTTTCAGTAAACCCCCCTCCTACTAGTGTCACATTAATAATAAGCTATTATACCATGAACCACTTCATTACAAGGGGATATACCAAATATTGTTTTCAATAAACCTTTATTATACGAGATACAAACAAATACGTTCTGTTGCCCCCCCCCTATTTTGTTCTTGGATTACTAAAATTTGAGTGATTGAGATAAAAATTATTTTGATTCATTATAAATTACAGTACTAGCTATAGTAAATAGTTTTCAATAAAATTAATATGTTATATTTTGATATATTTGATTAATTGTTCTTCTTTCCGGTCTAGAACAATTCTATCTATTTCTGCGATGTTGGCTGTCCTGTTGGTTTACAATTAATTTACAATAAAATAATATCTACAAAGGATAACGTCTTCCCTTGTAGATATTATTAATCCTTCCGTTTTAGATATTATATACTTTTTTCCTTGTAAATATTAATAAATTGACTGAATGATTTCTTATTCCCGTTTATTTTTTTTCGCTTAACATTCACGGTGGTGTTACCAGTATGTAGATTTATTTGTTGTAAATCTTCCTGTGGGAAATCTGCTTAGTTTACACAGCCCCTTTGTGACGCCCATTTTACATAGAAATAGAAAATACACTAAAATCCGTCACGCAGGGAATGCGTAAACTAAGCAGACTTCTCAAGGGAAGTTTCACAATTGAGAAATTTCACGAGAGTCGAACAGTTACGGAAACGGCTGAACTAGCTTTTG
Organism: Riptortus pedestris; assembly: GCA_019009955.1. Classification (NCBI taxonomy): domain Eukaryota; kingdom Metazoa; phylum Arthropoda; class Insecta; order Hemiptera; family Alydidae; genus Riptortus; species Riptortus pedestris. The sequence continues at coordinate 9,242,454 of CM032233.1, forward strand.
ACGGAAACTCACGACTAGGCCCGAAGTTAGCCGATCTCATTTCGTCCGTTACAATTATTAAAAATGCAAATATCTCGGTTAATATTCAAGATAGAGAATAAATGCATAAAACATTATTTATCATAAATTTAATTTGCACTTAGATTGGTTCGATACAATTTTTTGATCCGACGTATCGTAACGGAGATATTTCGAATTTTCTAAAATCTCCCTCTAATCCCCCCCTTTCCCACTGGTCCGATTTCAGCCATTAACGAACTTGATCTGTCTTTTTGTATAAAACGTTAACGAGTTTGGTAACGATCAAACGAACATTGCGACCGCTACAGCGTTAACAGACATATATATATAATTTTGAACGGACCTCATTTTCGTCATCTCCTGGGTAGGATCGATGGACATTTGAAGAAATGTTTCGAATATCACGTCATGAGTACGGCCTCAATAGCTGCTAATATGTATGCACATAAGTGTATCATACCAGTGTTTGATCAATTCGCTTGGTTTTGACACAGTCCTGCGTGACGGACTTTTAGCAGATTTCCCTGAAGGCCTGCAGATTTTCGAAAATTTTCTTCAAATATCCATCGATCCCACCCAGGAGATGACGAAAATGAGGTCCGTTCAAAATTATATATATATATATATATATATATATATATATATATATATATATATATATATATATTTGTTTGTTAACGCTCTAGCGGTCGCAATTTTTGTTTGATCGTTACCAAACTCGATATTTAAACGTTTTATGTAAAAAGACAGATCAAGTTCGTTAATGGCTGAAATCGGGCCAGTGGGAGGGGGGTTTAGAGGGGGGATTTTCGAAAATTCGAAATATCTCCGTTACCATACGTCGGATCAAAAAATTGTATAGAACCAATCTTATTGTAAATTAAATTTACTATAAATATTATTCTATACAGTTCTTCTCTATCTTGAATATTAACCGAGATATTTGCATTTTTATTAAATTTGGGCCGTAAAGGACGACTGTTTCCCGCCAAAAGCTAGTTCGGCCCTTTGCCGTAACTGTTCGGCTCTCGTATGCAGATTTTTCTATTGTATAACTTCATGTGGGAAATCTGCTTAGTTTACGCAGCCCCTGCGTGACGGACTTTTTTAGTACAGACATCCGCTAAAACTAATTATTGCAAAATGGAGGGATGCACTACTAGTTAGTCTCATCTAGTTCAGAGGAGTTGAAGCAAGCGATGGGGTGGATTGAGGGATTAGAGATTGCGTAAAAATCCCCGATGCAAAAAATGTAGGATGGAACTAATTTGTTTATTCAACCAGGATTACATTCTATTAGAACGGGGAACATCGAATTGCATAATACCAAGTCCGTGACTCAGGGGCTGAGTAAACTAAGCAGATTTCCCACGTGATGGAATAACACACTTGTGATCTCTCTCACCACACCACATATTCTCTATTTATAGGAAACACAAACTAGTAGAAGGGAGGGGGGTCTGATGGTAACTGAAGGAAGAAAAGTCTCTCTGGCAGCGGCTGCATAAACTAAGCAGATTCCCACGTGATAGAATAACACACTCGGAGATCGTTGTAAAACTTAACGGGGGAAATGTTAAGTTTTACAACGATCTCCGGACTGGTAGAATATTCCACCGTGAATATTAAGTGAATAAATACAAACGGTAATAAGAAACCTCTAGACGGGAAGCTTCTGAAATGTAAACAGGCCTGCTAACCTCACAACTGAAAGAAAAACAATTACTGAAGTATATCAAAATATAGCATATTAATTTTATTTAAAACTATATACCATATGTAGTACTATAATTTATAATGAATCAGACTAAGTTTTATCTCAATCAATCAAATTTTAGTATTCCAAGAAATTTAAACCTCCGTCGGGCGCGTGATCTCTCAGATACACAGTTTCTAGAGAAATATTTGCCACTCCTCCTAGCAGAGAGTGGTGGTGTAGTGCTTCGAGTTATGTGCTTTATATGTCTCCCCCTCAAGGTCAGTTGTGTCACTTTGTTCGATGGAGTCGTGTTTTTCACCTGTCATTCAGTTTAATCTCCTAGATACCACGCGCCCGATCTCGAAAGTTTTTTTGAAATCTGTATTTCATAAATATATACATCAATTAAGTTTCTCTTTATTAAATTGCATCATATAAACCTATTTTTCTATTATTTTGCTCATACATGAGCTTTCAAAAGAACTTGTACAAGAAAATATTATACGACGCAGTGACAACAGCAGACGTTTACCAACCGAACTGAGGACGAAATTTGAAGAGTACAGAGGCTCATTGGACCATACATTGAACTCAAGTACAAAAACAGCATAAAAAAAATCTTTCCACTACAATGAACAAAAGAAAATGATGTGAAACATGCGAAACTAAAAAGAAATGTAGGTTTACTAAATACTCTTGTGAGAATTGCAAAACCAAAACTTGTTTACAACATAGTTCCATGCTTTGTCCTAATTGCAATACAGCTCTGCAAAAGAAATAATAATTAAACTGCTATTTTAAAAAGGATTTGTACATTAAAATTTAGATGATTTTTAATAAGTCTTATCTAAATGTGATTTCGTGCTACTTATTTTTGAATGAAGTTATATTTTCTGTTATGGTTTCTCATCACACACTGAACATTTTAGTGCAAAATATATATTAAAAAACTGTATTTCCGAAAAAACGGTTGAGGATGATCTCTGAGATACACGCGCCCGAAGACGTAATATTCTTGACGCGCCCGACCGAGGGTTAAATCGGGGGAGGGGAGGGGTGGGCACGAGAACATGTAAGTTTCGAGTTTATTTATTATATAACAGGATATTGTTTATGTAACATGAGTAAAAGTGCTGAAGGCTGAAAACTGAAAAATTCAAGTATCTCGGTTAATATTCAAGATAGAGAATAAATGTATATAACAATAATTATAGTATATTTGATGTGCAATAAGATTGGTTCTATACAATGTTTCGATCCAAGGTATGGTAAGGGAGATTTCGACATTTCGAAGATCCCCCCCTCTAAACCCCCCTCCCACTGGTTCTATTTCAGCCATTAACGAAGATGATCTTTCTTTTTACATAAAATGGATAAATATAGAGTTTGGTAACGATCAAACAAAAACTGTGACAGCTAAAGCGTTACCAGACAAATACACACACACACACACACACACACACACACACACACACACATATATATATATATATATATATATATATATATATATATATATATATATTTACATATATACATACATATATATGAACGACCTCAATTTCGTCATCTCTAAAGTAGGATGGACGGACACTTGAAGAAAAATGTCGAAAAACGCTTCAAGAGTACGATCTACATAGCTGATTTCGCTTGTGGGAAATCTGCTAAAAGAAAGTACGAATCACTCGCTTAATACTTTTGCTAAGAAAAAATGCATAAAACAACCATTATACAATAGAACACCAATAGCTGGTCCGTTGTACGGACTTCCTACTCCATTGTAGAAAGTCCGTCACGCAGTTGCGCAAACTAAGCAGATTTCCCTCGTCAAGTTAAAGAATAGATATATCTACATAATGGTAACAATATATATAACCGCCGCGAATATTAAGTGAATAAACACAAACGATAATAAGAACCTCCAGACGGGAAGCGTCTGAAATGTAAACAAACAGTTCTGCCAACTACTCACCTGAAAGAAAAACAATTACTGAAATATATCTGAAATTACATATTAATTTTATTTGTACTATATCTAGTACTGTAGTTTATAATGAATCAGAATAATTATTTTCTCAATCAATCAAATTTAAGTAGTCTAAGAGCTTAAGACCGGGGGGGGGGGGGGTTCACCAGAACATATTTGCATTTATCTCGTATAATAAAGGTCTCTTGAAAGAAATATCGGGTATTTAAACTTTGAATAAAGTGGTTTATTATATAACTGAGTATTGTTTATGTAACATGAGTAGAAGTGGGGATTGGCTGAATGCTGAGAACTGAAAAATGCAAATATCTCGGTTAATATTCAAGATAAAGAATAAATGTATATGTCAACCTTATAGTACATTTAATTTGTAATAAGATTGATATATACATTTTTTCGATCCGACTTACAGTAACGGAGATATTTAGAATTTTCAAAATTCTTCCCCTCTAACCCCCCCCCCCTTATTTCAGCCGTTAACGAACTTGATCTTTCTTTTTAAATATAACGACTAAATATCGAGTTTGGTAACGATAAACAATGATTGAGACCGCTAGAGCGACATTATATATATATATATATATATATATATATATATATATATATATATATATATATATATTAGTGTTTCTATTAGTGTTGTTGTTAGGAGTACCCTCTAGTAGTTAAAGGTACTCCTAATGTAAACAGAGGTACAACAGTCATGTGCAATAGTTTTTAAGTATCATTAGTCTTGTACCTGTACTTTTTAGCCCTGAAGAAGAGAAAATAAATATTCTCGAAATATTGGAATGAACTAAGATTTTTTTCAACACATATATATATTATATATATATATATATATATATATATATATATATATATATATATATATATACAATTTGGAACGAATCACATTTTCTTCATCTCCTACGTAGGATCGATGGGCATTTGAAGAAAATTTTCCAGAATCGCGTCATGAGTAGGACCGCAATAGCTGATTTATTTGGCCAAAGGGAAATCCGCTTAAAAACTGCTTAGGGTAGGTGGGAGGAAATTTGTAGGTGGAGGATATGGCAGCGAATGGTTATTAGCTAATTAACATTAATCGGTAATGAATTAATCAGATGTAAGGTGGCTATGGTGGCTGCCACTCCCCTCTCATCCCTGTGCCACTCCTAGCTCTCTATAGCCTAACCTCTCAAGCCCGCATCGCGAACAATGCCTCTAATTACCATCTCAGCTCCTAATGGCGTTCGAATAATTTTAGCAGGTATACCTAATGGGATATCAGCTGTTTCGAAAAGTCTCTTCAAATGCCCATCCATCAGATCAAGGTATCTGCATTTATCTCAAATAAAGTCCGTCACGCAGGGGCTGCGTAAACTAAGCAGATTTCCCACGCGAAGGTTTACAATAGATATACATACAGGTAACACCACTGTGAGTGTTAAGTGAATAAATACAAACGGCCATGAGAAATCTTTCAGTCAATTTACAATACAAGTTCACAATCTCTACAACGGAAAGCAGAATTGTAAAGAAACAGGCCAGCCCACCTCGTAGTGCTGAATAGAGCCAATCTATCAGACCTGAAAGATAGAAATATTCTTGAATATAAAAGTTGTTTATTTTGTTATTTAGAGTAAGTTTTTTTTATATTCAATTTTAGCGTATAACAAAGTATAAACGAGATATACACTAAAAAATTAAAGTGGGAAGCCAACAATGTTATTGGGCACTAACGATTGAACCAAACTTAACAAAACTATATGTAAATTAGTTTTAATTCTTCCATGATTATAAGCAATATTAAATTTTTTAGGTTCTAATGGGAGTGGGGGTTATAAGGGAGGTCTGAATAAAAAATTCACGATATTTCATTTTCTATTTGTTTTTAGACAAACGTGCACATAACAAAAGTTTTTTTTGTGTTATTAAAACTAGCTTTTGTTTTAAACATAATATTATTAAATTTAATATCCTAATCGCTTGAAATATCATGCAGGGCAACGTCTCTCGGGTCAGCTAGTATATATAAAAACATACTCGTACATATATTTCCCTTAAGAGAAATCTGCTAATTATATTATTATAATAAAAGTCCGTCACGCAGGGGCTGCGTTAACTAAGCAGATTTCCCACGTGCACCACATATTTGGATTTATCTCAAAACTTGAAAGTTCAATGAGAACAATATTTGGTATTTATGCTTCAAATAATGAGCTTCATAACATAATAGAATATTGAAAATATGAGATGAGTAGGAGTGGGGCTTTACTGAAGACCGAAAACTAAAAAAATGCAAATATCTCAGTAAATAATCAAGATAGTGAAAAAATGTACATAACAACATTTATAGAACATTACATTTGCAATAAGATGGGTTATATACACTTTTTCGATCCGACGCATAATAACGGAGATATTAAGAATTTTCAAAATCCTCACCCTCTAAACCCCCCCTCCCCCTGATCCGATTTCAGCCGTTAACGAGCTTGATCTTTCTTTTTGTATAAAACGATTATATATCAAATTTGGCAATGATAAGAAAAAAATTGCTACCCCTAGAGCGGTAACAGACATATAAATATATATATATATATATATATATATATATATATATATATATATATATATATCTAGATATATATATATACAGTTTTGAACGGACCTCATCTTCGTCATCTCCTGGGTAGGGTCGATGGATATTTGAAGAAAAATTTCAAAAATTCCGTCATGAGTACAACCTCAATAGCTGATTTCCCTTAAGGGAAATCTGCTAAAAGCATCGAAGAAGAGAAGAGTTATGTTTAAGTATACGTTTGCCTACCAAATGCCCTTCTAGCGATCTAGTCATAATTGAATGCGCATCGTTTATCCCCTTCATGTCTTTAATGGTTCTATTAGACGGGACCTGTTCTTGGTGCGTATGTAATCCATTAGGCTAGTACAGTTAGTAGGGAGCATTGAATGGGACATTTTACGACTGTGACTAAATAGTTTGGGCTTAATTCAATTCCGTTACGACTTAAGAGATGAGCCGGCTCCACTTGGGAGGACTGACTCCAGATTAAATGAATTATGATTTCACGCCGCCCCGAGCATGAAACAGTACATTAATTGCCTCAGCTTTACGAGATATTATGCTAATTCCCTCCCTACGTTTATGAATGAACTCTTATTAGGCAACTGCCAAGTCGGCAGGACTGACAAAACGCCCGTCTCAGGGGCTGCGTAAACTAAGCAGATTTCCATAAGTGCTGGAATAACCTTGTGATCTCATATCACCACGTATTCTCTATTAAGCATAGAAAAAAGTCCGTCACGCAGGGGCTGCGTAAACTTACCAGATTTCCCACGTAAAGTTATACAATAGAGACATCTCCATACGAGTGCCGATCAGCTACGGAAACGGCCTAACTAGCTTTTGGCGGGAACCATAGCTCGTCCGTTACACTTAATAAAAATGCAAATATCTCGGTTAATATTCAAGATAGAGAATAAATGTATATAACAATATTTATAGTAAATGTAATTTGCAATAAGATTGCTTCTATACAATTTTTCGATCCGACGTATAGTAACGGAGATATTTCGAATCTTCGAAAATCCCCCCCTCCTACTTGTCCGATTTCAGCCGTTAACGAACTTGATCTTCCTTTTCACATAAGACGATTAAATACCGAGTTTGGTGACGATTAAACAAAAATTGCGACCGCTAGAGTGTTAACAGACAAATATATACATATATATATAGTTTTAAACGGACCTCATTTTCGTCATCTCCTGGGTAGGATCAATGGACATTTGAAAAAAATTTTCGAAACTCGCGTCATGAGCTGATTTCCCTTAACACGTTCAGTACGGACTTCAAAAAAGTGGTCTATCCACAAGTACCTCGACCCCGTACTTATGTCCACTTTTAATGCGCTACTACCACTCGAAAAATGAACTAAATTGCTATATTCAAACATTTTTTTACTCTTTGGACATCAAAAAATATATGGCAGTCGCAGGCCGTGCTTTCATCAATTTTTTGTAACGTGACTTAGAAATGAATATTTACCTTACATTTTTCACCTTGTCGGGAACTTTTTTTCTCCTTTGTGTGATAATTTTGGTGATCAACAAAGGATTTTAATTTTTTTTATTCTTTAAAATGGGTGAATATGAATTAACTTTAAATTACGACACATTACAATCAAAATTTATTAGTTTATAAAGATAAAATTACAAAACGAGAAAAAAAAAACAAGGAACTTGGAGTTTAGTTTAAACAAATAATTGGAAAATAAACATAATAAAGAAAAAATGCGAATAAACAAATAATTATTTTGTAATTAACAATTCTTCATTATCACAATGGTTAGGACATAGATTTATGGCAGTCGTTGAAGCATTGCAGACAAAGTGACTTCATGTTGTACTCTTCACAATACGTTCTAACTTTTTTGTCTGCTTCTTTAGAGAACAATGTTTTTCTTAATTTTTCGTAACAGCCGAAACACTTTTTTTAATAAAGCTAAATCCACTAATTTTCGGCCACGTGACTTGCACATTATACAGATTAATGTTTCTAAACGACAGCAAAAAGTAAACCGAAATGGAAGGGACGCGTTCTGTTATTTACATAAGCTATGTAAATAACAGAACAAGCGGTTCAGAGGAAAAGCACGGGGCTATATGAGCCCCTGCTGGACTAGAGCCCAAATACCACTCTCCAGGCCGGCACGGGGTCATAAAGCCCCCTGCATTTTTCAATGATATGCGACGTATTTTTTGGATTTGAAATGCATAAACGTACTATTTTAAATTATATTTACTAGTACAAAGCAAAAACCGTCAAAGTATTTTTTGAACATTTATCTTCAAAACCGACCCGTCCTGGGAGACAGTTACCTACGGGGTCAGTTGACCCCGTGCCGGCCTGAACGTGTTAAGGGAATCTGCTAAAACCATGAGTAGAAGTGGGATGGTTACTAAAGGCAGAAAACAAGAAAGTACGAATAATTCACTTACTTGGGTTACCAAAAAAATGTATAGACTAACAATTGTAGAAAACCAAAAGTTTAACAAGATTGGTTCTATAACATTTGATGATCCGAACCACCACTATTCCAACTCCTATTTCAGCCAATAACAAATATGATCATTAGATTTGACTGAAACAGCTAAAAATCGAATATGGTATAGCTCAAATAAACATTATTGAGTAAGGAACGAAAAATCATAAATAATGACGTAATCCCATGGCGTATTTGTATGAGCCTCACAAAGTAATAGTTGAATGAAAATCATATTTGGTATTTAACCTTGGAATAAAGTGCTTTATGTTATAACAGCTTATTATTAAAAGTCCGTCACCGAACATAGCCGACGCAGAATACAAATGCAAATATCTCGGTTAATATTCAAGATAAAGAATAAATGTATAGAAACATATTTATAGTAAATTTAATTTGGAATAAGATTAGATCCACAATTCTTCGATCCGACGTATAGTAACGAAGATATTTCGAATTTGATTTCACCATTAACGAACTTGATCTTTCTTTTTTACATAAAACGACTAAATATCGAGTTTGGTAACGATTGAAATCGAACTAGTGGGAGTGGGGGTTTATAAGGGAAGCCTGAAATTAAAAATAGCGATATTTCGTTTTCTATTGGTTTTTCAGAAAATATGCACATAACAAATCTTTTTCCGCAAATATAAACATAACTGAAGTTAATTTTGTTATTTGGAGTAAATTTATACACTATTTTAATACCTAAGTATAAATGATTTATATGTTAAAACTTTAGCGGGCACTAACGGATTGTTCAATGTAAGGCCTGCAACAAAATACCATCACCATTCAGCCTTCACCGGGTATCTGGCTATGTAAATATGTATATATATCATTTCATTTGAAACGGACCTCATTTTCGTCATCTACTAGGTAGGATCGATAGACATTTGAAGGAAAATTTCGAAAATTCCGTCATGGGTACAACCTCAATAGCTGATTTCCATTAAGGGAAATCTGCTAAAATGACATCAGTAGGAGTACCTTACTTGTAACTACATATTCTCTATTTCTATGTAAAAACCAAAGAGAATGAAAATCATATTTGGTGTTTAACCTTGGAATGAAGTGGTTCATGCTATACCAGTTTATAGTTAATATGACATGAGAAGGAGTGAGGAGTTACGGATGGACGAAAAATAAAATATGGAAATATTAAACTGAGATATTTCCATATTTTATTTTTCGTCCATCCGTAACTCCTCACTCCTTCTCATGTCATATTAACTATAAACTGGTATAGCATGAACCACTTCATTCAATATAGGGAAAACACCTATAACAAAATTTATAGAACATCACATTTGCAACATGATTGCTTCTATAAACTTTTTCGATCCAACGCATAATAACGGAGATATTTCGAATTTTCAAAATTCCCCACTCTGAACTCCCCTCCACTCCAATTGTTCTGATTCTAGCCGTTAAAGAAATAGATCTTCATTTTTACATAAAACGTTTCAAAATCTAGTTTGGTAACTATCAGACAAAACTCCGTCAGGCAGAAGCTGCCTAAACTAAGCAGATTTCCCACAAGCTAGGATAACACACTTTTGATTTCATATTGCCTATTTCTATCTAAAAAAAACGGATGTGTAGAAGGGAGCGGTGAGGAGGACGGAGGGGGGTTTAATGAATGCCGAAAACAGTGCGAATAACTCACTGAATACTTGAGTTAAGAAATATTAAAAAAAGTCCGTCACGCAGGGGCTGCGTAAACTAAGCAGATTTCCCACGTGAAGTTATACAGTAGAGAAATCTGCCTAATAACAACTGTACTAGTAAGAAACCTCTAAACCTATTCACGAGGAACGAATAGTTAAGGAAACGGCCGCCAGAGCTCTCGGCAGAAAGTCCGAACATAGCCGAATCCTGGCGACAACACACAGAATACAAATGCATATATCTCGGTTAATATTTAAGATACAGAATAAATGTATAGAACAATATTTATAGTAAATTTAATTTGCAATAAGATTGATTATATACACTTTTGCGATCCAACGTATATTAATGGAGATATAACAAATATTCAAAAATCCCCCTCTAAACCCCTCCTCCAACTGGTCCAATTTCTGCCGTTAACGAACTTGATCTTGCTTTTTACATAAAACGATTAAATACCGAGTTTGGTGACGATTAATCAAAAATTGCGACCGCTATAGCGGTAACAGACAAATATATATATAGTTTTGAACAGACCTCATTTTCGTCATCTCCTGGGTAGGATCGATGGACATTTGAAGAAATTTTTCGAAAATCGCGTCATGAGTACGACCTCAATAGCTGATTTCCCTTAAGGGAAATCTGCTAAAAATAAATAGCACAACCAATTGTAGAGAATCAATAGATTAACAAGATTGGCCCTATAACATTTTCCGCTCCATCAAAAAATAACAACAGTATTTTGAATTTTGTAGTCCGCCCTATTCCAGGTCCTACTTCAGCCAATAACAAATATGATCATTAGTGTTGACTGAGAGAGTTAAATATCGAGTATGGTGGAAATCAAGTGAACATCTTCGAAAAAAGAACGTAAAATTTAATTGACGACCTCATCACGAAACGAATTTGCATGATTCTCGCATAATAAATGTCCCTCGAATACAATATTTGGTATTTAAGCTTAGAATAAAGTGGTTCATGATATAACAGCTTATCGTTAGTATAACATGAGTAGGAGTGGGGGCTTAGTGAAGGCTAAAAATTAAAAAATCGAAATATCTCGCTTTATATTCATGATAGAAAAAATTTCTACATGACCACATTTATAGAAACATTATTATATTTCCCAATCCGACGTTTAATGAAGATATTTCGAATTTTCGAAATTCCTTTCCTCTAACCCCCCCCCCCCTCCTCAAAGTCCGATTTCAGTCGTTAACGAACTTGGTCTTTCGCGTAATGAGTACTACCTGAATTGCTGCTGCAATTGCGGCCGCATGGGCGTTTTATATATATATATTACTCATATATATATATATCATATATATATATATATACTTTATATTATTACGATAAAACTCAGCGGACGCCAACAAATATAAACGGCGCACCCCGCACCTACATTTTATACATAATAATAAATTTATAAGTGATCAGTCGTGATGAGCCTTCTGTATGGTTTCATCCTGACGCTATAAGTACCTTTACACCTTTCTCTGTCAAGTAGATCCGAAGTGGTATTAGGATCCAAAGACTATGTGTTGGAGTAAGGACTTCCTGAATTCTGTAATCCTCGTTTCATTAGTAACAACGTCTGCTCTGACAGGTACGGCGGGTGATTAAGTTAGAGGGGGTAACACACGGTGACAAACGAAGGTAAAAGAAAATTCCCCTAATTTTTGTTTTGAAATCGTACAGAAATTTTTTTATTTTGTTGTTTTTTTTTACCACAAAAATACTATTTTGTGTATTGTTAAATTTTTTAATTGTTCGCTTACTTCTTTTTTGTTTTTTGGTGTTTCTTATTTTAACCCTAAGTATGTTATATAAATTTCTTAGACTTAAAATAGGTAAATAAAAAAACAAAATCGGTTATGATTTTTTGGTATACTTTGTTGAGAAATTTGTAGACGAATAAGTAGGTGTGCCGTTTTTCGTTTTTTTTGGTCCAGCGAGTTTTTATTTATATATATATATATATATATATTTATAATATATATATATACTATACTAGGTATAATATATTTAATACTATATATATATAAATTATATATTATAATATATTTATATATAAAATATAAACTCGCGGACAAAAAAAAAACGGGCTGCGCCACCTAACATTTTTTAAACATAATACCTACATTTATCAGTGATCAGTTCGTGCTACTGGGGGGGTTTCATCATTACGCATATGTACCTTGACACTTTTCTGGTCAATAATCCGAAGTGGTATTAGGATCCCAAAGAAATTATGTTGGAGATAAGACTGCTGAATTCTGGTAATACCACGTTTTCATTAGTACGACGTCTGGCTCTGACAGTTCGGTCGGTGATTCAAGCTAGAGGGGGTAACCACGGTACTAAACCGAGTAAAAGAAATTCCCATAATTTATTGTTTTGAAATCGTACAGAAATTTTTTTATTTTGTTGTTTAAACCAAATTACTTTTTGTGTATTAAATATTATTGTGCGCTTACTTCATTTGTTTTTTTGGTTTTTTTTCTATTTTACCCAGTACCTAAATAAATTCCTTAGATAAAATAATAAATAAAAAAACAAAATCGGTATGATTTTTGGTATACTTAGTTGAGAAATTGTAGACGAAAATGTAGGTGTGCCGTTTTTTTTGTCCGCGAGTTTATATATATATATATATATATATATATATATATATATATATATATATATATATATATATATATATATAACATTAGGTTTTAATATGATTAGTTATATACTCTATTTCGATCCGACATATAATAGAGGAGATATTCCGATTCTTTTTCATTTCCCCCCTCCCACTAGTCTGATTTCAAAATGAGGGTGAGATCGGAACTGGGGTGGGGTGGTCGAAAATTCGAAATATCTCCGACTATAAGTCGGATAGAAAAAGTGTATAGAATAAATGCTATTAAAAATTACATTTACTATAAACATAGTTACATGAATGTATTTTCTATCTTGAATATTAACCAAGATATTTGCATTTTTCAGTTTCCAGCCTTCAGCAAACCCCTACTTCTGCTTATGTCACATAATAACACCAATCAATTCATGTCTCAACTACCAAATATTGTTTTCAAGAGAATTGTATTATACGAGATACGCGCAAATATGTTCTGTCACTTGGATTACTAAAATTTGAGTGATTGAGATACAAAAAATTCTGATTCATTATAAATTACAGTACTAAATATAGTATATAGTTTTCAATAAAGTTAATACTCTCATATATTTCATTAATTGTTTTTCTAGATCTAGAATATTTCTGTCTGGTCTGTTTGTTTCAGGCGCTTTCCGTTGTAGAGATTATTAACTTGTAAATTCTCTTTACCGTTGGTATTTATTCACTAAAATTCACGGTGGTGATAGCAGTATGTAGATTTATATACTGTAAACGTTCGCTTGGAAAATCTGCTTAGTTTACGCAGCCTTTTCGCGACGGGCTTTATTCGTTATCTCCTGGGCAGGATCGAAGGACATATGCACAAATGTTTCGAAAATTGTGTCATGAGTACAACCTCAGAATTGTATATCGATGTTTTCCTTTGGGGGGGGGGGGTTAGTTTTAATCAAGCAATAGAAATTAGAGAATGGATCTGATGGAAGTGCAGATAAAGAGTTGGGTGACGTTGTATTAAAGACATTAGTAGAGGCCCATCGGGTGTTAGAGAACTTTCGAAATACATGATCAACAGCTATGATTCTACCTGATCTCCAGCGACGTAAACATTATCGCATTTGCTCTTCGTTACTGTTGCCGAATGAAAGTGAATCGTTTTGAAATGGTTGGATCATGATCAACTAACTGGATTAGTTACGAAACCCCTATTGAGAGGAGTCTAACATGAAAACTAGTGGTGACAGGTTCTCCTAACGCAAATTAGCTATTTAGGTTGGGCTAATGAAAAATGTCCATCGACATTACCAAGAAGACGACGAAAATGCTGTCGGTTCAAAACTATATATATATGTGTGTGTGTGTGTGTGTGTGTGTGTGTGTGTGTGTGCACGCGGGTTAATGCTCTAGCTGTCGCAATTTTTGTTTGATCGTTCCCGCATTTAATATTTTTACATTTACAATAACGTAAATGATTACATTATCGTACGATTGGTTAAGATCAAAGAAAAATTCCGTCATCTTGGGGCTGCGTAAACTAAGATAGAGACTAAGTGTATATAACAATATTTATAGTAAAGTTAATTTGCAATAAGATTGGTTCTATACAATTTTTCGATCCGATGCATAATAACGGAGATATTTCGAATTTTCGAAAATCCTCCCCCCCTTCCTCTTGTACGATTTGAGCCATTAACGAACTTGATCTGTCTTTTTACATAAAACGGTTAAATATCGATTTTCGTAACGATGAAACAATAATTACGACCGCTAGAGCGTTAACAGACAAATATATATATATATATATATATATATATATATATATATATATATATATATATAATTTTGAACGGACCTTATTTTCGGAATCATCTCCTGGGTAGGATCCATGGACATTTGATGAAATTTTTCGAAAATCACATCATACTACCTCAATAGCTGATTTCCCTTGAGGGAAATCTGCTAAATTTGAGGCCGCTTTACAAATCTTATCGTTAGTTTAATGCCCTATAAATGTTGTTCTACAACTTTTTCTTTTCTTTTACCGAGATATTTGCATTTTAGCAGATTTCCATGAAGGGAAATGAACTAAGCTATGTAGGTTGTACTCAAGACGCAATTTTCGAAAAATATCCTCAATTGCCCATCTATTCAATATATATATATATATATATATATATATATATATATATATATGGGGGTTTAGAGGTGGGGTAATTTCGAAAAACTGAAATATCTACGTTACCATAAGTCGGATCGAAAAATTTTATATACGCAGTCTTATTGTAAATTTAATTATCTACAAATTGTATTATGTGCATATTTTTTCTAATATGAACGCTAACCGAGATATTTGGGATTTTTAGTCTTGAGCCTTCAGTTCCCCCACTCCTACACATGTAGTTCGATTAATGATATAATTAACTGAGTACATTTCAAGTTCTCTTTATAAAGGTTTTTTACTATGAGAGAAATGGGGAATAGATGGTGAGATGAGATGACCAATGTCTCATACCAGCAAGAGGGAAATCTGCTTAGTTACGCTGCCCCTAATTGACGGACCGTATTCCATAAATTATTAATATTTATAATTAATATATATATATATATATATATATATATATACTAAATATGTATTAATTTATAAAACACTTTTAAAAATTAAAATAAATATATTTTTATAATAAATGAATAGATAATTAGAGAAGAGGGGAGGTCAGTGACCTGCTAACACAGAACCCCAGTGGCGCAATTGGTTAGCGCACGGTACTTATAGACAGTATATGATGAGCTATGCCGGGGTTGTGAGTTCGAGCCTCACCTGGGGTATCAACTTTTTTTTCTTTTTTTCCTACGTTTTTCTCTCGAATTATTATTCATTTCTGTCTAAAATTAATTTATATATTTAAAAATTGAATATTTTGAACGAAATAGAATTTTTTAAATTTATTATTATAAGTTTAGCTGAAATGGGCCTGATGCCAAGTCTGCCGCCCTCTCCCCTCTCATAGCTGTCGGTGTTGTGGCGCCCCTCCCGTTGGCCAGAACGTGGGGAGGGGGCGTTAATATTACAGATAATTTCAAGAAGAGTATTGAATTTTTATACCGCTTTATTATTTCTTTATATATATTTTTTATAGACCTATAATCGTGAAACATTAAATTAAATTATATTCTCATTAATTTCCAAAAAAATAAATTTGTTAATTACTAAAATTATATGAATGTATTTTACTATTTATATATTCTATTCGCTTTATTAAAAAAATTGAGAGCTATTATTATATGAAATTTATAATATTTAATATAGCGATGAAAGGAAAAAGAGGAAAACTTGAGAGAAATCCCGTTACCCACATTCCTATGTAAAAATTTCTACAAATTATTTTTTCATTAATTCCAAAATATTAAAAAATATTCTATTCCACATCAGGAGTAAAGTTATAGAGAAAAATGTATTTTTAGCAGATTTCCCTTAAGTGTCATATACATAAATACATTCATATTAATGCTCTAGCGGTATTAATTCTTGTTCGATCGTTGCCAAACTCCATATGTGAACGTTTTATGTAAAAGTAAATATGAAGTTCGTTAAAAGCTGAAATCAGACCGGGGGTAGGGGGGGGATTTCGAAAATGTTAGAGGGGAGGAATTTCTTGAAAAAAGTTAGGAAATCACCTTAAGGGAAATCAGCTATTGAAGTTGTACTCATGACGGAATTTTCGAAATTTTTCTTCAAATGTCCATCGATCCTACCTAGGAGATGACGAAAATGAGGTCCGTTCAAAACTGTATATATATATATATATATATATATATATATATATTATATATAATATATATATATATATAATATATATATAAATATTATATATATATATATAATTTTGTCTGTTACCGCTCTAGTGGTCGCAATATATGTTTGATCGTTACCAAACTCGATATTTAGTCGTTTTATGTAAAAAGAAAGATCAAGTTCGTTAACGGCTGAAATCGGCCCAGTGGGAGGGGGGGTTTAAAGGGGAGGATTTTCGAATATTTGAAATATCTCTGTTATTATATGACGGATCGAAAACTTTTATAGAAGCAACAATTAAATGTACTATAAATACTGTTATATACATTTATTCCCTATCTTGAATATTAACCGAGATATTTGCATTTTTATGAAGTCTGTGGTCGGGTGTTGTTCGGGTTAGTTCGGCCGTTTTCGTAAGTCGGCTCTGGTGGAAGCTTCTAACCTAACCTGTAGTTTCTAACCTTACCTAACCTTCGTTACTTCGTGAGTTTTATGCAAATACGTTCTGTTCATCCGCCCCCCCCCTTCTTTAGTTCTTGGACTACTAAAATTTGAGTTATAAAATATAAATTATTCTTACAATTCAGAAGCCGTTTCAGTTGAGTGTTTAATTAAATTAACTGAAGGATTTCTCGTTACCGTATGTATTTACTTATGGTGGTGTTGTGTTACCAGTATGCAGATTTCTCTATTGCTAAACTTCACGAGGGAAATCTGCTTAGTTTACGCAGCCCCTGCGTGACGGACTTTCTTAGTTTTCAGCCTACAGTAAACCCCCACGCCGACTCATGCCATGTTACCAATAAGCTTTTGAATCGCGAACCACATTATTCAAAGCTTAAATACCATTCATTGTGTCCATTGAATATTTACTGTGTGAGAGACATGAAAGTAAGTATTGCGATGACGTCATCAATTAAGAATTTGCTGTCGTGAATCGGAAATATTTATTTCTTCTACAGCATACTCGATATTTAACTGTTTCATTCCACACTAAAGATCGTATTAGTTTGTAACGGCAACTCACCCAGGTGAACTTAATCTTCCCCAACAACAGTCAAGCCAGTGGAAGGTTACAAGCGAAGGCGGGCTACCAGCGACAGTCTTGCCCGACAGATGACAATTTAAAACTAAAATTAATGTAACTATTAAGTGGGTACACTTCGAGGAACCTGAAAGTTACCTTTTAGTTAGTGTGTATTCGTCCTGTTGTGGGTGCACGTGTCTACTCCTAACCAACATAATTAACAGAGTTTTTATTTGATTTTTTATCATTTTTTTATACAATGTTTTTTTGTTTATTATTTATTTTATCATTATCTTACAATATAGTGCATTATTTTAATTTTGGAGCGGATGCTATTGTTTTTTTTTACCTCGTGCACTAAAAGTTAATGGCTGAAGTTTAAGGTGAAGTAGGGGGGGGGGTGGTCGGTCGATGGGGAATTTCCAAAAATTGCCGTTATTATGATCAGTATCGCAAAATGTTATAGAACCAATCTTCTTAAGCTATTGATGCTCTGCAATTGTTGTTCTATACTTTTTTTCATAACTCAAGTAATAAGCGAGTTATTTCTACTTCCTGATAGCTGATGGCATGAGACGACCAGTGTGTCATACCAGCAAGCGGGAAGTCTGCTTACCTAACGCAGCCACTGCGTGACAAATTATTTTTGTTTTAAGCCTTCAGTAAACCCCCACATTCTCATACTGGCAGATTTCGGTTGAGGGAAATCAGCTATTGAGGTCGTAGTCATGACGCTATTTTCAAAACATTTCTGCAAATGTCCATCGATCCTACCCAAAACTATATATATATATATATATATATATATATATATATATATATATATATATATTTGTCTGTTGACACTCTAGCGGTCGCAATTTTTGTTTAATCGTCACCAAACTCGGTATTTAATCGTTTTTTGTGAAAAGGAAGATCAAGTTCGTCGAAGGTCGACGGCTGAAATTGGACAAGTGGGAGGGGGGAGGTTTACATGGGGGAATTCCGAAAATTCAAAATATCTCCGTTACTATATGTCAAATCGAACAATTGTATAGAACCAATCTTATTGCAAATTAAATTTACTATAAATATTGTTATATACATTTATTCTCTATCTTGAATATTAACCGAGATATTTGCATTTTTATTAAGTGTAACGGACGAGCTGTGGTCGCTTTTATTCGTGTCCGGCGTTAGCCAGTTCGGCCGTTTCCGTAACTGTTCGGCATTCGTATGGAGATTTCTCTATTGTATAACTACACGTGTGAAATCTACTTAGTTTACGCAGCCACTGGGTGACGGACTTTTTTTAACTTACAAATAGAGAATTTCTCTTGAGATGCTATCACTACTTTGTCATTCCAAAACTTGCTTACGCTTGCTTGTTTAGCTTACGAGCCGGAATACGCACCTGCAATGGAATTTTTTAATAACAACATATTATTTTTTAAGACCCAAAGACACACACACTAAAGGCACACAGAGTTTTGGAACGGACCTCATTTTCATCATCTCCCGCGTGGGATCTATGGTTTTTTGAAGAGATTGATCGAAAATCACGTTGTTCAACCCCTAATACCCGATATCCCCTAAGGGAAATCTGCTAAAGACGCTTGCCCTCGGCTCTCTAATGGTTGGTTTTCGTTAAGAAAGCAAACCATTCAAGATGATTTGTCAACTTGAGGAGTCGATTTGGAGAAGGAGACTGTAAGGCCGGGGGAGGGACCATTAGGAGGTGGAGGTAGGCCAGTAGCAATCACCAATACTGGGGGTCATTAGCTCCTCGAGAAATACCTTCATTGCCACCAAGGACCATGGCGCTGTCTCCCAACACATCGGGGGCTCCAAGGCCGCAATCCCCCAAAAAAAGAATTTCCCTCAAGCAGGGGATGCGTAAACTAAGCAGATTTCCCTACGTCCTGGACTGACACGCTACTGATCTCATTTCGCCATATATTCTGAACTTTCCAAATAACCGCTTAGCTCTTGAGTTCCGACCAAATACTTGGAACAACAATTGTAGAGCATCAATAGTTTCAAAAGATTGATTCTATTACATTTTAAGATCTGACTAGTAATAGCGGAGGTATTTGGACTTTTCGAATTCCCCTCCCTCTCAAAATCCCTCTATTTCTACCAATTATAAGTATGATTGTTAGTTTTGAATAAAACGGTTAAATATCGAGTAGGGTATAGATCAAATGACAATGTTTTTCCCTCGAGAGAAATCACACAAGGTAAAATTCCTTGACAAATGTATAGTGCCTCAAAGAGAATATCTATCATTGGTAAACATTTTGGATTACAACAGTGAAAATAAAGTTAAGGATGTTTCCTGTTTCTTATCAAATGTTTGCGAAAGTTAACAGTACAAAAGAAAGAATTTTAGCAAATTTCCCTCAAGGGAAATCAGCTATTGATGTCGGACTCAAGAGGCAATTTTCGATTTTTTTCTGCAAATGTCCATCGGTCCTACCTAGTAGATGACGAAAATGTGGTCCATTCAAAACTGCATAAATATAGATCAATCTATCCATCTATTATAATCTATTTGTCTGTTACCATCCTAGTGGACACAATTTTTGTTCGATCGTTACCAAACTTCAGTTTTTAGTCTTTTCATATAAAAAGTCAAGTTCGTTAACGGCTGTAATGGACCAGGGGGAGGGGAGGTTTAAAGGGGGAGAAATTTGAAAAAATCAAAATATCTCCGTTACTATAAGTCGGATCGAAAAAGTGTATAGAATAAATCTTATTGTACATTAAATGTTCTATAAATATTGTTATATGCATTTATTCACTATCTTGAATACTAACCGAGATATTTGCGTTTTTCAGTTTTCGGCCTTCAGCAAACCCCCACTTCTACTCGTGTTACATAAACAATACTCTGTTGAATAATAAACCACATTATTCGAAGCTGAAATACCAAATAATGTATTTCAGAGTTCTTTATTTTACGAGATACATGCAAATATGTTCCTTTGACCCCCCCCCCCCAACCCTCTTAAATTCTTGTACTACTAAAATACGCTGTTTTAGCAGGTTTCCCTTAAGGGAAATCAGCTATTGAGGTCGTACTCATAACGCGATTTTCGAAAATTTTCTTCAAATGTCCATCGCTATAGGTTTTAGCGTATATCTCGTTTATAATTCAGTATACGAAAAAAGTGTATATAACAAAAGTTACTCTAAATAACAAAATAAACAACTTTTATTATGTTCATACTTGCCGAAAAACCAATAGGAAACGAAATATCGCTATTTTTTATTTCAGGCTTCCTTAATAACCCCCACTCCTGTTCGTCTCAGAGGATATTAATATAGCCCAAAGTCTAAGTTGGGTTAGTAGTAATATACATACCAAGTTTCATAAAATTCGGTTCAGCCGTTTATGCGTGAAAAGGTAACAAACAAACACACACGAAAGAAACAAATTGCAGTTATGGTGTCTATGACATGTGAAACGAAAAGTTATCGTGAAAATTCGCGAAAAAACCAATGTACAGACAGAGGTTACAATTTTTTTTATATATATATATATATATATATATATATTTGTCTGTTAACGCTCTAGCGGTCGCAATTTTTGTTTGATCGTTACCAAACTCGATATTTAAACGTTTTATGTAAAAAGACAGATCAAGTTCGTTAATAACTGAAATCGGACCAGTGGGAGGGGGGGGGTTAGAGGGGGAGGAGTTTCGAAAATTCGAAATATCTCCGTTACCACTAGTCGGATCAAAAAATTGTATAGAACCAATCTTATTGTAAATTAAAGGTTCTATAAATATTGTTCTATACATTTCTTTTTTGCATAGAAATGAGAATAGGTGGTTTGATGAGGTCATGCCAGCACGCGGGGAGTCCGCTTAGTTTACGCAGCCCCTGCGTGACGGGCGTTTCTATAGTGCTATTATAGTTTACCGCTACCGTATAGGAAACACACATACGCACTGTGGGTTTTGAAATTGCGAATTGGCGTCCGTGATGTAAGCGGTGGAAGAGAGACGCTTAGACCCTATTACCCGGAGATGGTTATTACTTGCCAGCAATCAAAGAGTGACACTTTAAGAGCTTTCCGCCGATTACAGCATTATTGCAGGATGGGATACTACGGGGAGGATGGCATTAAACGGAGAAGGGGAAGGCCGCCAATGTCCGAGCTAATCTCATAAGTGGAAACATATGGGCCGAAAGGCGGAAGGTAAACAGCTCGATGGATTATCAGGAGCTGGAGCCCTCATTCGGCATCTCATCATAGATATTATGAGTTGAAGCCGAAACATGACTCGGGATTCGAAAATAGCCATAATAAGAGTGTAGAGTTGCTAGCTAACTGTAGCTAGTCCTATGCTATGCTTACATTGCCATAAGGTGATAGATAGATTCATTTTAGCAGATTTCCCTTAGGTACTACTCATGACCCGATTTCGAACAAATTCCTCAATGTCCATCGATCCTACCTTGGCGATGACGAAAATGAGGTCCGTTCAAAACTATATATATATATATATATATATATATATATATATATCTATATATATATATATATATATATATATATATACTAGCTCAGATACCCGGCTTCGCCCGGGAATTCATTTGAGGCTGAATGGCGATGGTTTATTTTTGGCAAGGCTTTACTTTGCACAATAATTTGACATTTACCCGTCCCAGTGTTTAGGGTTAACACTGTGGATTTGTTAATAATAAAATTAATTTTTTATGTTAGACTTCACTGTCCTGCATATTGTCATATTTCCCGTTTCCTGTGCATTATGCATAGATTTAAATTATTAAGGAGAAAATATTGACATACATATCTGGTAGTTCATATTGAAAAGAAGTGTTGAGCAAATTTCTCTAAATAACAAAATAAACAACTTTTGTTATGTGCATATTTGCCGAAACCCCAATAGGAAATCATTATTATTAATTTCAGGCCTCCCTTATAACCCCCACTCCTGCCCGTCCCTAGAAATGTTAGTATGGCTTATTATAAGGAAGGCGTTAGTGCTAATGCACATACCGAGTTTTATTTATTTCGGTTGGGCCTTTTGTCCCAAATAAAATTGTTCACTTCCGCTATAGGTTTTAGCATATATCTCGTTTATAATTCGGTATACGACAAAAGTGAATATGATAAATGTTACTCCAAATAACAAAATAAACAACTTTTGTTATGTGCATATTTGCTGAAAAAGCAATAGGAAACGAAATATCGCTATTTTTAACTTCAGGCCTTCCTTATAACCCCCACTCCTGCCCGTCCCTAGAAATAATGGTACAGCTTATTATCATGTAGGTGTTAGTGTTAATTCACATACGGAATTTTATTTAATTCGGTTGGGTCGTTTGTCCCAAATAAAATTGTTCACTTCCGCTAAAGATTTTAGCGTATATCTCGGTTATAATTCGGTATACGAAAAAAAGATATATAACAAAAGTTACTCTAAATAAAAAAATAAACAACTTTTGTGATTTGCGTAATTGCCGAAAAACCAATAGGAAACAAAATATCGCTATTTTTAATTTCAGGCCTCCCTTATAACCCCCACTCCTGTTCGTCTCAGAGAAAATTAATGTAGCCTAAAGGCTAAGTTGGATTAGTAGTAATATACATACCAAGTTTCATAAAATTCGGTTCAGCCGTTTATGCGTTAAAAGGTAACAAACAAACGAACAAATAAACAAACAAACAGACACCAAAGAAACAAAATGCAGTTATGGTGTCTATGACATGTGAAACGAAAAGTTATCGTGAAGTTTCGTGGAAAAAATCAATGTATAGACAGGGGTGACATATTTTTTATATATATATATATATATATATATATATATATATATATATATATATATATATGTATGTATTTGCCTGTTAACGTTCTAGCGATCGCAATGTTTCTTTGATTATTACCAAACTCGATATTTAATCGTTTTATGTAAAGAGAAAGAGGGGAGGGATTTTTGAAAATTCGGCATATCTCCATTAATATACGTCGGATAGCAATATATATATATATATGTATATATACTTGTCGGTTATAGCACAAGCGGCTTATCGTAACGAAACTCTATATATAAGCGTTTCATACTATACTAGAGATCGAGTTCGTTAATGGCTGAAATCGGACCAGGAGGAGGGGTGAAGAATTTCGAAAATTCAAGATATCTCTGTTACTATACTTCGGATCGAAAAATTGTACAGAAGCAATCTTATTTAAACTTAAATGTACTATAAATAGTGTTCTATACATATTTTCAGAATGTGTATTGACCGAGATATTTGAATTTTTTAGTTTTACGCGGTAAGTAAACCCCCACTCCTACTAGTGCAACATTAATAATAAGCTGTTATATTATGAACCACTTCATTACAAGGCTAAATATCAAATATTGTTTTCATTGTGAACTTTTATTTTGTGAGATATATGCAAATACGTTCCGTGACCTGACTCCCTTTTTTTGTTCTTGGATTACTAAAATTTAAGTGATTGAGATAAGACTGATTCTGATCCATTACAAATTACAGCACTAGCTTTTGTAAACTGTTTTCAATAAAATTAATGTTGTATTCAGATGTATTTCGTTAATTGTTTGTCTTTCCGGTCTATCTATCTATTCAGCTCTACGAGGTTGGCCTATTTGTTTACAATTCAGCCGCTTTCCGTTGTAGAAATTATTAACTTGTATTGTAAAGTGACTGAAAGATTTATCATTACCGTTTGTATTTATACACTTAATATTAAAGGTAGTGTTACCTGTATGTATATTTATCTATTGTAAACCTTCGCGTGGGAAATCTGCTTAGTTTACGGAGCCCCTGCGTGACGGACGTTTATCTATCTGGAATATTCTCCAAGAAAGGTCTGGGGTGTGTCTAGTAATATGCAGGGAGCAGCTTCCGAAAGGGCCCCATTATTGCAGCTAGCCTATAGATCATGATGATACTAAAGTGATTGTATATTAAAATAAAAAATATCAGCTTTGTTAAAGCTTGTTGTGTCAGGGATGCTTTGTTTTTGTTTTAAAACTGATAACAATGATAAGTTCATTAAGTTGCTGTGAGCGGCCGAGGTTGGATGACGTCCGCCCTCCATTATCTCTCACACCCCTACTGACGTAGCAAGGAGCTATTGTTAGATTAACATTTTAGCAGATTTCCCTCGGGGAAATATATACCGTATATATATATGAGGTCTGTTACCGCTCTAGCGGTCGCAAATTTTGTTTGAGCGCTACCGAACTCAATATTTAAATGTTTTATAGGAGGCTCAGGTGCGAGTTGAGGCGTTGGTCTTAATCTCGCGTGGTAGATCTAGAGTGGCAGGTTCGATTCCCAGCCTGGGCAGTACAATTTTATGCAGTGACGGACTCATTAAATAAACTCCTTGAGCCCACCCTGGCTAGAAAAGGGTGGCAACCTGTAGATAACTCGTCCCGATTAGCCATAGTAGTATAAAGTCGACGTAAATAATATTAAACAAACAAACAAATGTTTTATGTATTTGAAACTAAAGATCAAGTTCCACAGCAGTGTTTGTTGGAAGTGAAGAATATATACTTAGAGAGAGAAAAAGACGTCCAATTCTTCACAAATTTTTATTTCAGCGCTAAGCGCTTTCGAAGACTATTGTCTCCATCTTCAGAGCTACTTGCACGCGCTCATTGGGAAAGACAGCAAGTGACTCGTCGTCTGAGTCAATGAGCTCATGCAAGTAGCTCTGAAGATGGAGACAATAGTTTTTGAAAGCGCTTAGCGCTGAAATAAAAATTTGTGAAGAATTGGGCGTATTTTCCTCTCTCCAAAGATCAAGTTCGTTAATGACTGAAATCCGACCAGGGAGGGATTTCAAAAATTCGAAATATCTCGTTATTTCGCGGGGGATCGAAAACTGTTATAGAGTCAATCTTATTGAAAATATAATATTCTATAAATGTTGTCATGTACGTTTATTCTCTATCTTGATTATTAACCGAGATATTTGAATTTTTTATTTTTCGGCCTTTAGTAAATCCCCCTTCCTTTTCATGTCATATCAACAATAAGCTGTTATATTATGAAGCACTTTATTTGAAGCCTAAATAACAAATATTTTTCTCATTGAACATTTACGTCATGAGATAAATGCAAATAAGTGACGCAAATGGGAAATCTGCTTAATTAACGCAGCCCCTGCGTGACGGACTTCCTTTCCATTGAAGGCTGGAGTTACAGGAGCTTGCCAATAAGAAGGAAATAGTTATGGGCCGGCTTGCCGTAATGAACCCAATCATCATATCTAATAGAGTGGAAATTCTTTTAGGAAGTACCTAAGTTACACCTTCACTTTCCAAATAACTGATTTTACGTTGGCTTGCTAAGCATAATAAAAACTTTCAACTCAAAATCTATTCAGTGGAGGGCATTAGTTTGCAGTCTTGGGGGAGGGGGTGGAGAAGGCTCATAAATTTAACATCTTGTTATACATTCTAAATTAATTGTTTAGGTATATTTTTTTATTTATTTATACAGGAGCACCCGCATCTTGGCGATTTGGCTCAAAGTTTCAGAATGCAAAATGAAAACAAAATTACAGAAAAATAACAAAAACTGAAACAACAAATAAAACATTAAATACAACAGATAATCATTAAATACTAGTAATAAAGAAAATTAATAAACATTAGGCTAGTAATAAAGACAACAATTTAAAATGGTTTTAATAAAAAAATTATGTTATTCCTATATACTAGTACATATATTATTATTATTTTTTTTATTTATTTAGTTTTGTGCCCCATAGGGATAGTGATTGGCATTATTAGGATGATATATTTACTCCTTCATGTGCTTACCTTTTGTTGTACTTTTATATTATGGAAAATATTTCTTTAATATCTGATTCTTTCACATATCCGTGCCTTGTCTAAAGAACACAATAAAAGTTAACCCTTCTGAATCTTTCTAGGTATGCTGTAGACCTATTCTATTTTGTATTATATGTTGATGTGTTTCAGATATGTTAGTATTTGTGGAATATATTGGCTGCTGTCAGTTAATAGTTCTGTCATATCGTGGGGTATGTTTCGCGGTTGCAACAAAATTCAGCCCAGAAGTAAGTTTTTAATTCATGGGGCAAGTTATTAAACGTTGGCTTAACCTTCATATCTAATCTGAGCTTTTGGAGCGTTTGCTTTACGATAAGCAGCTGCTAGATGAAACAAAATCAGTTTGAAAAAGGATTGACATGCAGAATTATGCCCAGATAACCCAACAGGTTAATGAATTATTCCTTGACAACGTTATATAAAAAAGTCCGTCACGCAGGGGCTGCGTAAACTAAGCAGATTTCCAACGTGAAGTTATACAATAGGAAAATATCCATACGAGAGCCGAACAGTTTGGCTTTTGGCCAGCTTTTGGCGGGAAACAGTCATCCCTTATCGGCCTAAATTTAATAAAAATGCAAATATCTCGGTTAATATTCAAGATAGAGAATAAATGTATAGAACAATATTTATAGTACATTTAATTTTCAATAAGATTGGTTCTATACAATTGTTTGATCCGACGTATGGTAAGGGAGCTATTTCGAATTTTCGAAAATCCCCCTCTAAACCCCCCCCCGTCCCACTGGTCCGATTTCAGCCATTAACGAACTTGATCTGTCTTTTTGCATAAAACGTTTAAATATCGAGTTTGGTAACGATCAAACAAAAATTGTGACCGCTAGAGCGTTAACAGACAAATATATATATATATATATATATATATATATATATATATATATATATATATATTTTTGAACGGACCTCATTTTCGTCTTCTCCTGGGTAGGATCGATGGGCATTTGAAGAAAATTTTCAAAAATCGCGTCATGAGTACGACCTCAATAGCTGAGTTCCCTTAAGGGAAATCTGCTAAAATCTAACGCTCTTACAACAGAAATAAAGTCCGTCACGCAGGGGCTGCGTAAACTACATAAGCAGATTTCCCATGTGAAGTTTTACAATAGAGAAATCTGCATACTGGTGATACAAGCCCACCATGAATAAATACAAACGGTAATAAGAAAACTTTCAGTTAATTTTAATAAATTCCCAACTGAAACGGCTTTTGAATTGTAAAAATAATTTATATTTTAATAACTCAAATTTTAGTAGTACAAGAACTAAAGAAGGGGGGCGGCGGATGAACAGATCGTATTTGCATAAATCACACAGATTAATGAAGGTAAGGACGAAACGACAGGTAAGGTTAGAAGAAGCTTCCACCTGAGCCCGAGTACTGACGAAAATGGCTGATCTAATCCTCATTTTCGTTATCTCCTGGGTAGGATCGATGGACATTTGAAGCAATTTTTCGAAAATCGCGTCATGAGTACAACCTCAATAGCTGATTTCCCTTAAGGGAAATCTGCTAAAAGCCCGGCACACCGGGACGACGTAAACTAAGCAGATTTCGCTCGTGATGGTATGACATATTCATTTTCCATTTGGAATATGAGGACCGTTCAAAATTCTCTCTCTCTCTCTCTCTCTCTCTCTCTCTCTCTCTCTATATATATATATATATATATATATATATATATATATATATATATATATTTGTCTGTTAACGCTCTAGTGGTCCCAATATTTGTTTGATCACTTGAGTTTGGTTACTCCATATTTAATCATTTTATGCAAAAAGAAGATCAAGTTCGTTAATGGCTGAAATCGGACCAGTGGGAGGGGGGGGGGTTAGAGGGGGAATTTTGAAAATTCGAAATATTTTCGTTACTATAAGTTGGATTGAAAAATTGTATAGAAACAATCTTATTGCAGATTATTTACTTAAATTAAATTAATAAATATTGTTCTATACATACTTTCTGTATCTTGAATATTAACCGAGATATTTGGATTTTATAGTTTTCAGACTTCAGCAAACCCCCACTTCTACTCATGTTAAACTAACAATACTCGGTCATGTAATAAACAACGTTATTCGAACCTTAAATACCAAATATTGCTTTCAAGAGACCTTTATTATACGACATATATGCAAATATGTTCTGGTGACCCCGTCTCCCGTCTTAAGTTTTTGGACTACTTCAATTTTATTGATTGAGATAAAAATTATTCTGATTCAATATAAATATTAGTACTAGATATAGTAAATAGTTTTCAATCAAATTAATACGTTACAATTCAGAATTTTTTTTCGGGTGAGAAGTTGGCAGAACTGTTTGTTTACATTTTAGACGCTTCCCATTGGGAGGTTTCTTATTATCGTTTGTATTTATTCACTTAATATTCACTGTGTTATTGTGTTACCAGTATGTAGATTTATCTATTGTTAAACTTCACGAGGGAAATATATATATATATATAATACGGCTATAGCGGTCGTGATATTTGTCATATCGTGACCAAACTCGATATATACTCGTTTTATGTAAAAAGAAAGGTCATGTTCGATAACGACTACAATCGTAGGTTTTTACCAAGTT
This sequence comes from Riptortus pedestris, assembly GCA_019009955.1. Taxonomy (NCBI): domain Eukaryota; kingdom Metazoa; phylum Arthropoda; class Insecta; order Hemiptera; family Alydidae; genus Riptortus; species Riptortus pedestris. The sequence continues at coordinate 9,271,785 of CM032233.1, forward strand.
ACGGATAACCATTTCTGACAGTTTCATCTCCAACTTGTTCAAATCACCCAAAGAGATTTGATTAATTCCAGTCTTTGAATGGGAAACGGACTATACTTGATTCGGTCTATGACCTCTATGTCTTATCATACATTAGAATGTTTGAATTGGCCAATTCGATTTTCAATTGTAATTGGGATATTTCTTTTTCAAATCATTCCTTGTTAATGGACCCTTCAAAAGGAGCGGGGTATTGTCGCAAAGATCCGTTACTGTCATTATAATATACCTGCTACTTTTCAATGGCCAGAAAGTATAATTGATCGTCCTAATATACAAATCCATTGTAAAATCTAAATATCTCGGAAAATATTCAAGATAAAGAATTATTATTATTATTTATTAACACTCACTTTTTTTTGCAACTGAGGCTAATTGGGACTGGTTGTCTACAGGTTAGCACCCATTTCTAGCCAGGGTGGGATGTTATTTAATCAATTTCGTCACTAAATAATTTCCTTTGCCTAGGCGAGAATCGAACTCGCCACTCTAGGTTTACCATGTGAGATTAAAGTTAACTCACATGGCTAACCTGAGCCCCAAAGATATAGAAAACATGTGTGTAACAGCATTCAGAGTAAATTACAGTTGCAGTAAAATTGGTTCTTTACTATTTTTCGATCCGACGTATAATAACGCAGATGCTTCAAATTTTTAAAATTCACACACTAACCAAACATAAATTGCTACCACTAGAGCTGTAACAGGGAAGTGGCTGTATACATATAATTTAAAAAGGAACTCATTTCCCTGGGACCAATGGGAGGGGAGGGGGGGGGGTGAAGGGGAGAAATTTGGAAAGTCAAAATTTAGTAAGAGTTGTATCAAAACATTGTTTATACCGAATCCTATTGTAAATTTAATTTCCTGTAAATGTTGTTATGAATGAATGAATACTTTTATTGCTTTTAACATTTTATAGGAAGGTTTCAGCCACATTTTATGATTTCATTATTCTTTTATCTTTTTTAGCAGATTTCTCTTATGGGAAATCTGATATTGAGGTTGTACTCATGACGCGATTTTCGAACTTTTTCTTCAAATGTCCATCGATCCTACCTCAGAGATGATAAAAATGAGGTCCGTTCAAATATATATATATATATATATATATATATATATATATATATATATATATATATATTTTTGTCTGTTACCGCTCTAGCGGTCGCAATTATTGTTTAATCGTTATGAAATTCAATAGCTAGTGGTTTTATATAAAAAGAAAGATCAAGATCGTTAATGGATGAAATCGGAAAGGGGGGGGGGTTAGAGGGGGAGCATTTCGAAAACTCGTAATATCTCCGTTATTATGAGTCGGATCGAAAAATTAAATAGAACCATTCTTATTGCAAATTTAATGTTCTATTAATGTTGGTATGTACATTTTTTCACTATCTTGATTATTAACTGAGATATTTGTATCTTTCAGTTTTCGGGATACAGTAAACCCCCGCTCCTACTCATCTCATATTAACAATATTCCATTATGCACTTTATTTGAAGCTTATTGTTCTCATTGAACTTTGAAGTTTTGAGTTAAATGCAAAAACGTGACTCACGTGGGAAATCTGCTTAGTTAATGCAGCCCCTGCGTGACGGACTTTTCTTTATATAAAAAGAGTATTCAAAAAAAAAAAGCTGTATACAATAATTATTATAGAAAAATAAACAATAAAACATTTGTTTTATTTTAATATTTATATTGTTTGGATTCTTTTCCCTCTGACGTATAGACTTCTAAGTATGAATACATAGATGCAGTTTATTTTATTCTTGTCCATAAGGTCAAACAGATTATCCATGGATTAGTGTGGAATGATGAGACTTTTCAGGAAGTGGTTTCTTCTCTCTGCTAAAACAAGGCATTTAAGGATGAAGTGCGGAACGGTGTCTTGGCTATCTTCGCAAAGGGGCGTGGCTTTTCTGGATTGAATGTGTAAATTGTCCTGCCAACTATCAATCTTTGATTTTTAGTACCTAGTAAGAGGATTTGAGATATAACTTTGGTATTAAAAAGTCCGTCACGCAGGGGCTGCGTAAACTAAGCAGAGTTCCCCTGTGAAGTTTTACAATAGAGAAATCTGCATACTGGTAACACAATATCACCGTGATTAGATAATGAGAAATCTTTCAGTTAATTAAAATAAATTCCCAACTGAAACGGGTTCTGAATTGTAAGAATAATTTATATTTTAATAACTCAAATTTTAGTAGTCCAAGAACTAAAGAAGGGGGAGGCGGATGAACAGAACGTATTTACATAGATCTCACAAAGTAAGGAGGGTAAGGTAAGGTTAAAAAACACCAGGTTAGAAGAAGCTTCCGCCTGAGCCGAGAAATGACGAAGATGGCCGACGTAATCCGAACTATACCCGACCACAGACTTCATAAAAATGCAAATATCTCGGTTAATATTCAAGATAGAGAATAAATGTATATAACAATATTTATAGTAAATTTAATTTGCAATAAGATTGGTTCTATACAATTTTTCGATCCTATGTATAATAACGGAGATATTTTGAATTTTCGAAAATCCCCCCTCTAAACCCCCCCTCCCCCTCCCTCTAGTCCGATTTCAGCCATTAACGAACTTGATCTGTCTTTTTACATAAAACTGTTAAATATCGAGTTTCGTAACGATCAAACAAAAATTGCGACCGCTAGAGCGTTAACAAACAAATATATATATATATATATATATATATATATATATATAATTTTGAACGGACCTCATTTTCGTCATATCCTGGGTAGGATCGATGAACATCTGAAGAAAATTTTCGAAAATCGCGTCATGAGCACTACCTCAATAGCTGATTTCCCTTAAGGGAAATCAGCTATTGAGGTTGTACCCATGACGCGATTTATATTTATCGATATATATATATATATATATATATATATATATATATATATATATATATATATACATACATACATACACACGTCTTTGTCTGTTAGCGCTCTAGCGGTAATTTTTGTTTGATCGTTACCAGGCTGCATATTTAAAAGTTTTATGTAAAAGAAAAAAGAAAACCCAACAACTGATGTTCTATGTATTTTTTTCGAAACATATATAATAATAGAGTTACCCGTTCTTCCTTGTTTTCATCCCTGAGTACATTCCACCCCCCCCTTCCCCTTCCACTTCTCTATTTTTTACATTGAAATTGGAAATATTAACAGATATCCTTAAGGGAAATCAGCTATAGAGGTAGTACTCATGGCGCGGCTTTCAAAAAAATGTCCTCAAATTGTTCATTATAGGATCGATAGGACATTACAAAAATGAGGTCGGTTCAAAATTTAAAATATATATATGTTATGCTCTAGAAATGTTGTTATCTACGTTTTTTCACAATCTTGATTATTAACCGAGATATTTGATTTTTAGCAGATATCCCTTAAGGGAAATCAGCTATTCAGGTCGTACTCATGATGCAAGTTTTGAAAAATGTCTTCTAATTTCATGTAATATTAACAATAAGCTGTAATAAATATCCATCGATCCTACCCAGGAGATGACGAAAATGAGGTCCGTTCAAAATTATATATATATATATATATATATATATATATATATATATATATATATATATATATATTTGTCTGTTAACGCTCTAGGTCGCAATTATTGTTTGATCGTTACCAAACTTCATATTTAAGCGTTTTACGTAAAAAGAAAGATCAAGTTTGTTAATGGCTGAAATCGGAGCATTGGGAGGGGGGGATTAGAGGGGGATTTTTGAAAATTCGAAATATCTCCGTTATTATGCGTCGGATCGAATAATTGTATAGAATCAATCTTATTGCAAAATAAATTTACTATAAATATTGTTCTACACATTTATACTGTATCTTGAATATTAACCGAGATATTTGCATTTGTATGCACGTGTGTGGTCGGCAGGAGTCGGCTACGTTCGGGACTCTCCGCCGAGAGCTATTTCAATGTTAGGGCTTCAGTAAACCCCCACTTCTACTAATGTCATATTTACAATAAGCTGTTATATTATGAATCACCTTATTTGAAGCCTAAATTCGAAATATTATTGACATTGAACATTTATGTTTTGTGATAAATGCAAATACGTGACGTAGATGGGAAATCCGGTTAGGTTCCGCTGCCCCTGCGGGACTTGATTAATTTCTGCTTGAGTAAATGATGGGTATAGTATTGAGGGAGAGGGAGGGGAGAGGGAGAGGGAGAGGGAGACAGCTGTAGAGTGCTAAATATAGAACCGTCTGCAGGTTCAGGGCCCAAGCCCTCTTCTCCAAATCGGTCTGCCCGCCCTATGCCCTTCCTACTCCTCTCCTTGTCCATTGCCCACGAATGGGATATGATAATAAATAAATCATAATATATAATCAATCTCAAATAAATCATACCAGCAAATATCCACAAATGTCCGTCGATCCTACCTAGGAGATGACGAAAACAAGGTCCGTTCAAAATTATATATATACATTTATATATATATATATATATATATATATATATATAGCCATACACTAGCTAAGGTACCCGGCTTCGCTCGGGAATCATTAGAATCTGAAAGATGATGGCATTTTTTATTTGGTAAGGCTAAAATGTGTACACTTCCCGTCTGGGCTAATGGTTTTCCTGTAAGGGTCAGGTAGGGGACTTATAGACTGGAAATTTTAGTTTTGAAGAATAAATGAAAATTAGACCCTACTCAATCTCTCTCCACTGTTTGACAAACCATGAATAACTGAGATCATAATCTTGGATAGCATTTATTATAATTAAATTCATCTATATTGTACATATTTCCTGTCAAAAACCAATCCAAGCATAACATTATATGCATAATAGTAAATGCGAGCAGAATAAAATACAACATTTCACAGGAAATTAGTTAAAACAATTAACTGTGTTAGCCTAGCGACAACTTCCGCTTCTGCTTTAGTGTTATCAACATTGCTTTACTTAAATACCTATAGCTCATATTGGAAAGAATTGTTAAGCATATCAATATTTTTACGCGAATTACGTGCTTCATACATTGTTACCGAAAAAATGTATAAAACAAAAGTTACTCTAAATAACAAAGTAAACCACTTTTGTTATGTGCACGTTTGCCTTAAAACAAATAAAAAATGAAATATCGTGAATTCTTATCTCAGGCCTCCCTTATAACCGCCACTCCCGTTCGAACCTAAATAGTTTAATATAGCTTATAATCATGGAGAAATTAATGCCCAATAAAATTATTGGCTCCCACTTTAGTTTTTAATGTATATCTCGTTTATACTTTGTTATATCACAAAAGTGAATATAACCAATGATACTCTAAATAACAAAATAAACAACTTTTGTCATGTGCATATTTGCCGAAAACCATTAGGAAACGAAATATCGCTATTTTTAATTTCTGGCTTCCCTTATAACCCCCACTCCTGCCCGTCCCTAGAAATGTTGGTACAGCTTACTATCATCGAGGAGTTAGTACTAATTCACATACCAAGATTTATTTAATTCGGTTGAGTCTCTTCTGCCAAATAAAATTGTTGACTCTCGCTATATTTTTTAGCGTATAACTCATTTATAATACGAAAATGTATATAACAAAAGTTACTCTAAATAACAAAATAAACAACTTTTGTTATGAACAAACAAAACAAGCTGCCCTCCTTCTGGAGGGTTCCCCTCAGGGACAGACTCCTAATCGGCCCAACTGGGTACTGTTAAAAAAAAAATATCATTTTTTTTTTAATATTTCTTTTTAAAACAAGAAATTTGTTGTTAAATTTTGATGGGGCATGTGGAAAGGAGTGCAGCTTTGCATCGTGCTTTTATTTGTACAAATGATAATTTATAATTCTCGCCGAATGCTTTATACCGACTGTAGACAAATTCTGGAGGTCGTTCGTGGATAATCCCAGTTCTTTTAGAGCTTCGACTGTCCTTTGGGATATTGCACCTCTTGCACCTATCAGCAAGCCTTTTTCACTCCATTTTTCAACTGAGTATTTTTTCTTGAAGTATCCACAGCAAGGTTCGTAAATCTTCCTCTTTTCCTCGTCTATTTCTTTTGACTGGTTAATATTGGTTTCGAACCTTACTGTGGGATCTAGGATGACTCCTTCGTTTGCTACTCTTTTGATAATGACGATGTCTGCCCGTTTCGGCGACCCATCAGATGATTTGCACGCAACTTCATCATAGATTTCCCAATCTTTGTTGTATCATTTTATTAGTTGGGCTATGTCTGATCTTACTTTATGGTGACGGCTGTTGCGCATCAACTCTCCCCATTTGCAAGAACCTAGGACATGAGGTAGGGCTTCAATCTCACTGCAATGGCGGCAGCGGGTTGATCCTAGGTTCCTACCAGGGATTGAGTGCACAGGAATCAGGTTGACATTCATTTTGATAGCCGTCGACCACTCTGAACAGGAAAGGCCCTTCTTCGTAGATACCCATTGGTTGCTAGGCTTCCATTCTTTAAAATTGATGACTCCTTTCCCTTTGGATGGGAGGCAACTCCATTCGATAAACGAGTTTTCCCTGAGTTCCTGGCGAATTTTTCTCACATCAATTTTAGTCTTTTTTTCTACATGCAAACCGTCGAAGCATTGGGCTATTTCTTCTTCAGTTTCTTGAAGCCATCAGATAGTCGTTATTATCATTGATTGATCAATATCGTAATATATATATATATATATATATATATAACATTAAAGAGTATTTAGTACAAAAATTAACATCAACAGACTATTACTTAACATAATTATTAACAGGACACGGAACAATATACTCTACTTTAATAGTTTTGGCCAAACTTGACTAAATTGTTACAGTGACTTTCAGACATACAGACACTTGCTCTATGACGGTAGGCTACTAATGGACCAAAGAATGGAGTCCGTCATGCAGGGGCTGCATCAACTAAGCAGATTTACCACTTGCGTCACGTAATTTGCATAATTTATTCTTAATATGACATGAGTAGGAGTGGGTGTGAAGGCCGAAAACTAAAGAATGCAAACATTTGGTTAATACAAAAGATAAAGAATAAATGTATATATATCAATAGTAGTAGTAATTATAGAACATTTTATTTGCAATAAAATTAGTTCTAAACAATTTTTCGATCCGACGTATATAACGGAGATATTTTGAATTTTCAAAAGCCTACACCTCTAAACCCCATTTATTCTGTCTTAATGAGATGAAATAGTTTCTGTGATACCGGTACGTAGGTTTAAAGGCCTGCGGCCGAGAACCCACCCTTACCCAAAAAAAAAAAGGAAAAAGGAAGGGGGGGAATGTGTATTTATATATATATATATATATATATATATATATATATATATATATATATATATATATATACCCGGGCGAAGCCGGGTATCTGAGCTAGTATATATATATATATATATATATATATATATATATATCTACAATATATATATATATATATACTAGCTCAGATACCCGGCTTCGCCCGGGAATTGATTTGAGGTATTTTTATGGCAAGGATTTACTTGGCACAATATTTTGACATTTACCCGTGTCAGTGTTTAGGGTTAATACCCGTTGTTGTCATTTGTTAATAATAAAATTAATTTTTTATGTAAGTCTTCACTGTCCTCCAAATTGTCATATTTCCCGTCTCCTGTGCATTATGTTTTTTCAGTTATTAAGGACAAAATATTAACATAGATTTGAATTAATTTTTCCAGGTGAGGTACCTCATAGTTCAAATTAGAATGAATTGTTGAGCATATCAATATTTCTACTCAAATTACTTGCTCCATTGTTCTTGGAGAAATGTATAAAAAAAAAAAAATTAGTCTAAATAACAAAGTAAACAACTTTTGTTATGTGCATGTTTGTCGAAAAACAAATAGACAATGAAATATCGCGAATTTTTATTTCATGCCTCCCTTATAACCCCCACTCCCATTCTAACCTAAACATTTTAATATAACTTATAATCATGGAAGAATTAATGCTAATTGACATACCGAGTTTTATTAAGTTCGGTTCAATCGCTAGCTCCCAATAAAATAGTTGACTCCCGCTTTAGTTTATAGTGTATATCTCGTTTATACATTGTTATAGACAAAAATAAATATTACAATATTATATATATATATATATATATATAAATATCTATATATACCCGGGCGAAGCCGGGTAAACTGAGCTAGTAATTAATATATTATATATATATTTATATATATATATATATATATATATATATACTAGCTCATATACCCGGCTTCGCCCGGGAATGATTTGAGGCATTCATTATGGCAAGGATTTACTTGGCACAATAATTTGACATTTACCCGTGTCAGTGTTTAGGGTTAATACCCGTTGTTGTCATTTGTTAATTAATAAAATTATTTTTTTATGTAAGTCTCACTGTCCTCCAAATGTCATATTTTCCCGTCTCCTGTGCATTATGTTAAATTTCAGTTATTAAGGAACAAAATATTAACTTAGAATTGAATTAATTTTTCCAGGTGAGGTACCTCATATTTCAAATTGGAATGAATTGTTGAGCATATCAATATTTCTACTCAAATTACTGCTCATTGTTCTTGGAGAAATGTATAAAAAAAAAAAATTAGTCTAAATAACAAAGTAAACAACTTTTGTTATGTGCATGTTTGTCGAAAAACAAATAGACAATGAATTATCGGCGAATTTTTATTTCATGCCCCTTATAACCCACTCCCATATCTCCCTAAACATTTTAATATAACTTATAATCATGAAGGAATTAATGCTAATGACATACGATTTTATTAAGTTCGGGTCAATCGCTAGCTCAATAAAATAGATCGACTCCTCGCTTTAGTTTATAGTGTATATCTCGTTTATACATTGTTAAAAGACAAAAATAAATATTACAAATTTTACTCTAAATAACAAAATAAACAACTTTTGCTATGTTCATATTTGCCGAAAAACGAATAGAAAACGAAATACCGCTATTTTAAATTTAGGCGACCCTTACAACCCCCACTCCTTCCCGTCCCTAGAAATGTTGGTATGGCTTATTATAATGAAAGCGTTAGTGCTAATACACACATATTTCGGTCGGGTCTTTTGTCCCAAATAAAATTGTTCGCTTCCGCTATAGGTTTTAGCGTATATCTCGTTTATAATTCGGTATACAATAAAAGTGTATATAACAAAAGTTATTCTAAATAACAAAATAAACCATTTTTGTCATGTTCATATTTGCCGAAAAACTAATAGGAAACGAAATATCACTATTTTTAATTTCTGGCTTCCCTTATAAGCCCCACTCCTGTTCATCTCAGAGAACTTTAATATATCCTAAAGTCTAAGTTGGATTAGTAGTTATATAAATACCAAGTTTCATAAAATTCGGTTCAGCCGTTTATGCGTGAAAAGGTAACAAACATACACGAAAGAAACAAAATGCAGTTATGGTGTCTATGACATGTGAAACGAAAAGTTATCGTGAAATTTCGCGAAAAAAATCCCTGTACAGACAGAGGTTTCAATTTTATATATATATATATATATATATATATATATATATATATATATATATATATATATATATATAAAGTCGGCCTAGCCTGCGTGTGCCTGGGACCTCCCATGATTGGGGAACTCAAATACGGTCTGAAGAGTGTGGGACATTGATAACCGTGAGGTTTTTTACCCAAAATCAAACAAACAAACAATCTCAACCCACTGTCTCGATTTCAGCCATTAACGATCTCGACCTTTAGTTTTGTATGAAACGCTTAAATGCCGAGTATGGTTATCATCAAATAAGAATTGCGACCGCTAGGACGGTAACAAACAAGGGTGTATATATAATTTTCATTTTCGTCATCTTCTAAGTTGGACCGATGGACATTTGAGGAAATTTTTCGAATCGAAAATAACGTCATGAGTACAACCTCAATAGCTGATTTCCCTTAAGGTACATCTGCTAAAACAAAAGTCAATTGAACAGTTAAGGAAAAACTTTTATTTCATAAATACAATACACAACTAACAAAATTTGCTGAACTAGAGTGTGTATGAATTATTTAAAACTCCACTACTGTTAATTTAATTATATAATTCATCATTGAAACCTACATTTGTTTTTTTTCTGTTTTAAATAATTTTATTTTAAAAATAATTTATTCATTGTACGAAAAAAAAGTTCTTGTTATGTAAAATATCAAACACATGTTATGTACAAATGGATGTACGGGACGTGTGGCAAATAAACTCTCTTCCTGCAGGATTATTTCACGAAGGAAATATATATACAAGAGCTACCCTGAAGTAGGGCATTACGATAATCATTAGTAAAAGGTACTATTTTCAGCCATTCATTTCCTACTAATCATTCACCAACTATACTCATCACCAATTTTTAATATTCTGATTATAATTACTTGCATTTAGTACTGTGTTCATAAAATGTTACTTGTGATTGTTGTTTTGTTACTGCTATTTGTTAATATCTCTTATTTATTTTACTTTTGTTATTTGTCTATGTACAATTTTTGAATTTTCAATGGGCAAATCACCTTCGATGGGATGTTTATAAATAAATAAATCCAAAAATCTGTTTTTTTGAAAATAGGAAAACCTACAAGCTTGTGACATTTGTTTGAAAAAAAAATGTGATTTTCATTAACTTAACATCCATTTGGCAATCCAGAGCATAATTAGGTGTACACTGTAAAAAATGTTAACTTAAAGAAAGCAAAAGGTATGTAACTAATTTCCATTATGCAAATGAAGTGCATTATAAAATATATTCATCAAGCAGCTGTAAATAGTAACAAGAAATATTTTACTATATCCAGTAATAGTTATTAAGGAAAAAAGTACACACATTCATACTGGTAATGCTTTTGATATGCAAATATATTATAATTCTGATCAAATCATAATTATAAATTTGATTGATAGAGATTAATTATAAAATATAAGTAAACTGATAATAAAAGTAATAAAATAATTAACACTCAATTTATAATTATATTAATTGCTAGCGATGATTTATCTATTCACGGAGTTGACCGCTTCATCAGCTACACTAGTTTTCTTTAATGGCATGCCACTCTAAATGTTTCTTTGCGGCGAGCGGTCTCTATTCCATATCATCGGAGCCAGAACAGTTTCATTTTTGAGCTAGTGTAATCTCATTTAATATTTTGTTAATCTAATTTCATTCATAAAATTATTTAATCTTTAATTAATTGTAAAAAAAAAAAAAAAAAAATAGAAATGGATTGAGTTAAATGAAAACCACATTTTTGGGCATTAGTGATTCAAATGCAGTTTAGCAACATCTGTCTTATCGGTAAAACATAAAGTACCCGACTTTCAGGAGCAAGTAATGCGAAACAATTTCGAAAGAAATAATACGGCATTTTGTTATTAGTGAAAATGTAAAATTTAAACGGATTTCAATATCTTGGGAGCTCTATTCGAATCTAGAAGCCTATTTCAAACTATTACTATCATATACAGCATATGTGGGCAACCACCGGTTTGATCCGGCCCGCGAGACATATTGAAACACAATTAAACAAAAATATTACACTACTTACTCCAAATGAGGAAGATGAGTGATTATTGCGTTTGACTGTACTTATAAATGGGAACAGTTATTTTCATTGATGAAAGTTAATAAATCAAAACATCGAGCAAGGCTGACTGACGAAAATTCATTTCGTCTTTGTATCAGTGGAATTAATCCAAATATCGATGGAATAGGTTTCCAAATTCAAGCTCATTGATTTCGGTGTCGCTATTTAACTTTCATTGTTTGCAACAATTCAAAATTTTACGATTTAATTATAATTTTGTACCTATTTTTTTTCATTTCATTTCGTTATTTTAATAAAGTGTAATATAATAACATTGTCTGATATCTATTGTTAAAAATTATGAACACTTCTTTAAAATGCACTGCTTTTAAAAGCGTCCAACGAACGTATTTGCACACTAAAGTTTGGTCTGCAACATGTCAAAGGTTGCCCTGCTTTAAGCCATTAGAGATATCACAATATTGCAAAGGATCGAAGTTGTAGCTCCCATCGAGGCCTTTCATATGCTTCAAGTATTAATTAATTAATCTCAAAAAAATTTAGTTATAAATATAAAGCTAGCGCTCAAAATTGGCGTTTCCTCTTTACACCACATTTTTTAAAAATACTCAAAAAATAAAGAAGCATATGTATTAGCAGATTTCCCTTGAGGGAAATCAGCTATTGAGGTTGTACTCATGACGGAATTTTCGAAATTTTTCTTCAAATGTCCATCGATCCTACCTAGTAGATGACGAAAATGAAGTCCGTTCAAAACTGTATATATATATCTATATATATATATATATATATATATATATATATATATATATATATATATATATATTTGTCTGTTAGCGCTCTAGCGCTCTCAATTTTTGTGTTATCGTTACGAAACTCGAATATTTAACCGTTTTATGTAAAAAAGACAGATCAAGTTCGTTAATGGCTGAAACCGGCCCGGAGGGCGGGGGGGTTTAGAGGGGAGGATTTTCGAAAATTCCAAAGATCTCCTTTATGATGCATCGGATCGAAAAATTGTATATAACAAATCGTATTGCAAATTAAATTTACTATAAATATTGTCATATACGTTTATTCTCTATCTTGAATATTAACCGAGATATTTGCATTTTTCAGTTTTTAGCAAACCTCCACTTCTACTCATGTTACGTAAACAATACTCTGCTACATAATAAATCACATTATTGGAAGTTTAAATACCAAAAATTGTATACAAGAGACCTTTATTATACGAGATACATGCAAATATGCCCTGGTGACCCCCCCCATTTTAAAGATTTGGACTACTCAAATTTTATTGATTGAGATAACAATTATTCTGACTCATTATTAATTACAGTACTAGATATAGTAAATAGTTCTCAATAATATAATGTGTTATATTCTGATATATTTCAGTAATTGTTTTTCTTTCCGTTGTGAGGCGGCCCGGCCCGTTTGTTTGCATTTCTAACCTAACGCTTCCTGTCGGCAGGTTATTGAAATCGGATGAAACATTTATTTCCGTTTGTATTTATTCACGGTGTCATTGTGTTAGCAGTATGTATGTATATTTATCTATTATGTACTAAACTTCCCGAGGGAAATCTGCTTAGTTTACGCAGCTCCTGCGTGACGGACTTTTTTGGTTTTCGTTTAGTGTTTAGAGGTACAACGACGGCCAAAGACGTACCTATACATAGTCTATTGGCATACTATGTAAAACATTCATGAAAGAAATCCAATGTACATATTTAAAAGTCCGTCACGCAGGGGCTGCGTAAACTAAGCAGATTTCCCACGTGAAGCTATACAATAGAGAAATCTTTATACGAGAGCCGTCTCTCTATACGTTCCTTATCGGCCCACATTTAATAAAAATACAAATATCTCGGTTAATATTCAAGGTAGAGAATATATGTATAGAACAATATTTATAGTAATTTTAATTTGCAATAAGATTTGTTCTATACAATTTTTTGATCCGACGTATGGTAACGGAGATATTTTGAATTTTGAAAAAAACCTCCCCTATAAATACCCCCTCCCCCTGGTCCGATTTCAGCCGTTAACGAACTTCATCTTTCTTTGTACATAAAACGACTAAATATCGAGTTTGGTAACGATTAAACAATAATTGCGACCGCTAGAGCGGTAACAGACAAATATATATATATATATATATATATATATATATATATATATATATATATATATATATACAGTTTTGAACGGACCTCATTTTCGTCATCTCCTGAGTAGGATCGATGGACATTTGAAGAAAAATTTCGAAAATCGCGTGTATGAGTACAACCTCAATAGCTGATTTCCCTAAAGGGAAATCTGCTAAAATTTACCTTTTAGCAGATTTCCCAGGGTTATGGTCGTACTCAAGACACGATTTTCGAAACATTTCTTCAAATGTCCATCGATCCTAATGACGAAAATGAGGTCCGTTCAATGTAGTTTTAGGCATTAGTAAACCCCCACTTCCACTCTGATCCATTTCAAATTACTCCACTAGCTTATTATAGTTATAATAGTGTTCAATAAATTAATATGTCATATTCAGATATATTTCATTAATTGTTCATCTTACCGGTCTAGAATAATTCTATCTTTTCAGGGCTGCGATGTTGGCTGCCCTGTTTGTTTACAATTCAGACGCTTTCCGTTGTAGATATTATTAACTTGTAAATTGACTGAACCCGATTAGCCATAGTAGCATAAAGTGGAAGTAAATAATAATAAATGGACTGAAGGATTTCTTATTAGCGTTTGTATTTCATTCCCTCAATGTCTATGTTAAGGTTTATTTGTTGTGTATATGAGAAGGTTTATTTGTTGTAAACCTTCCCGTGGGAAATCTGCTTAGTTTACGTAGCCCCTGCGGGACGGACTTTTTTGTGTAGTTTTCAAAAATATATTAAATGTGTGGGGTAAAGAAGAAACGCCGACTTTTAAACGCGTGCTTAGTAGTTAAAACTACTTTTTAGCAGATTTCCATTAAGGGAAATCAGATATTGAGGTTGCACTCATGACGGAATTTTCGAAATTTTTCTTCAAATGTCCATCGATCCTGCCTAGTAGATGACGAAAATGAGGTCCGTTCAAAACTGTATATATATATATCTGTATATTTGTCTGTTGCCGCTCTAGCGGTCGCAATTTTTGTTTGATCGTTACCAAACTCGATATTTAGTCGTTTTTTGTAAAAAGAAAGATTAAGTTCGTTAACGGCTGAAATCGGACCAGTGGGAGGGGAGGATTACAGAAGAGGATTTTCGAAAATTCGAAATATCCCCGTTACTATACGTCGGATCGAAAGATTGTACAGAATCAATCGTATTGCAAATTAAATTTACTATAAATATTGTTATATACATTTATTCCCTATCTTGAATATTAACTGAGATATTTGCATTTTTATTAAATTTGGGCCGATAACGGATTTTTTAATTTCCCGCCAAAATCTAGTTCGGCCCTTTGCCGTAACTGTTCGGCTCTCGTATGGAGATTTCTCTATTGTATAACTTCACGTGGGAAATCTGCTTAGTTTACGCAGCCCCTGCGTGACGGACGTTTTTTGGAATTAATAAATGACGCTACTGATAGGCCTCAATGAGTGCTACAACTTTGGTCTTTGCAATTTTGTCATATCTCTAACGGTTTAAACGATATTTCAATTGTGGGCCGCATATACGGGACACTGTATATTTATCGACTGAAATAATTTACTGCAACCGACAGACATACAGAATCATCTTGATTATCATTGAGCATTGATTAAGAGTGGTAACCCAAAGGAATGGTTCTGCTTCTTGCAAAACGACACAGTTGCGAAGGTGGCCGGAGTTTCTAATGATTGCGTTAGCCCAAAGGACAAAACGCGATCTGGAAACTAAAACAAAAATCATTCAGCAGTTCAAATGGATTGCAATGAAATCTTCAATTATAAGGTGATGAAAAATTAGTTCCAACAGTAAGACAAAAGAAATCTTATTTCTTACATCTCAGTTTTTCGGGACCGTAGTAATCCAAATATTTTTTGGTTGTGGTTAATTTTTTATTTGTATAAAATAAAAATAATTATAGAAAGAAATTAATAAAAAAAACATATTAATGAAACTTAATTCAGAATAAATTACTGTATTCATGGGACATATTCAAAAGCATTAATTCACCATAATAACTTTAAAGTAGTGATTAAGGTTAAAAAAAATGATTAGAAAATGAATTAGTTTCCTATTATATAGATATTACTTACTGATTAATGGCAAGGCTTACTGGAGTGTTCGCCACCTACCTGGAATAGACAATAACAAATAAATTAGTTCTGAAACACAAACAAGCAAACCAAGCACTTCTTAAATCTGTATAAATATAACTTAAAGATTTTCCTGACTTTCAACTTAAATTCGGTGGGCAAACACTTTTTTCAAATCAATCTAAGGAAGTGCGTCACGCAAAGGGCTGCGAAAACTAAACTTATTTTCCACATTCGGGTGGGTGTAAGAAACTGAGGTCGTACTCAATTTTTCTTCAAATGTCCATTGATCCTACCTAGGAGATGACGAAAATTATATATATATATGTCTGTTACCGATCTAGTGGTCGCAATTATTGCTTCGTCGTTACCAAACTCGTTATTTAATCGTTTTATGTAGTAAGAAAGATCAAGTTCGTTAATGGCTGAAATCGGAACCAGGGGGAAGTTTAGAGGGGGAGGAGTTTAGAAAATTCGAAATACCTCCGTTACCATACGTCTGATCGAAAAATTGTATAGTGCCAATATTATTGCAAATTAAGTGGTCTATAGATACTTTTACATACATTTATTTTCTATCGTGATTATTTACCGATATATATATATATATATATATATATATATATATATATATATATACATTTTTCAGTTTTCAGCCTACTGCTGCAAACCCCCCACTTCTACTCATGTTACATAAACAATATTCTGTTATATAGTAAACCAAAGTATTCGACGCTTAAACACCAAATATTGTATTCAAGAGACCTTTATTATACGAGATAATGCAAATATGTTCTGGTGACTCCTCCCGTCTTAAGTTCTTGGAAAATTTGATTGATTGAGATAAAAATTATTCTGATGCCTTATAAATTACAGTGATAGATATAGTAAACAGTTTTCAGTAAAATTAATATGTTATGTTTGTTTACGTTTCAGGTGCTTCCCGTCTGGAGGTTTCTTATTATTGTTTGTATTTATTTATTCACTTGATATTGACTGTGCTATTGTGTTACTATTATGAGTTATCAATTGTTAAACTTCACTAGGGAAATCTGCTTAGTTTACGCAGCCCCTGCGTGACGGACTTTTTAATAATTTGTATTCTCTTTATAAATACCTTCTTACAATTCCATGTACTCAGCTTTCTTACGAGAATTTTTTCAAAACTCAAAATCGTAAAAAACTAATTTGAGGAATGCTTTGGATCAAGAGCTTCTAAGTAAATTAATTTTGATGAACCTCAAGAGATATTTGTTTAAGAATATAAATAAAGATGTAGTAATAGATGAAATCGCATGCTCAAGTGAAAAACTTAAGAGAAAATTAATGATGTGATCCCTTTTGTTTCGACCACGGTTTGAATCTGAGTAGTGCTATTGGGGACACATTAAACATATATCTATTCACAAATAGTTTATGATTGTATTTTATACTTTTTGCTATTCATAGTTTTTTTTTTAAAATTAGTAATGTTGTATAAGGGACTAATGTCCTGAATTATTGTTGCAGGTAAATCTAGATTTATTAATTTTTGTAAGAGCCTACAATCAATATTTGTATGAATTATATATGCGCATTTTATAACCTCAAAGCCATCAGGTACTTATTTTCTTAATTCCAATTAAAAATATACTGTATACATATATAAATATATATATATATATATATATATATATATATATATATATATATACACAAGCTATGTTACCCGGCTTCGCCCGTGAATTCATTTGAGGCTGAATGATGATGGGATCTTTTTGGCAAGGCTTTACTTCACACAGTATTTTGACATTTCTCCATCCCAGTGTTTAGGGTTTATATCCGTCGTTGCTGTGGATTTGATAATAATAAAATTATTTGTTACGTAAGGCCTCACTGTCCTCAATATTTTTTTATTTCCCGTCTCCTGTGCATGTTGTTTTTTGATAACGTATGGACCATATAATTCATAATCATAGAAAGTATTCTGTCTTCCAAACCATGTATGAATAAAAGTTCCTTTCCCTTGATGTGGTACAAAGAACAACGGTGACAGCTGCTTTAGGCACTTCAGAACCACTATTAAAAATACTCTATTGTAAGTCTCGATTGTAAACTCAATATATATATATATATATATATATATATATATATATATATATATATATATATATATATATATATTTGTTATTAAATAAAAACAATTTTGTATTATATTAGGTATGAAAAAATCAGGGAGGGGAGGTGGGGGGGGGGCTAATTTTGCCGATTGCCCATCAGAGCTGCCAGGGCGGCACTATGTAAGGTTATATTAAATAATGAAGCACAGAGGGTTTAATTACTGTAGGAATTTCGTGGGGTAGTTAGGTCTGCTTCAAGGGAGGTATAATTTAATAAGCGTGTCAAATGGCATTGTGCTTTTTGTTCAAGTTCATTCTTTTCTTTTTTTTTTTACGAAGAATTCTTTTCTCCGCCATAGCGTCATAAAGTGTGTTGGGGAAAGGCGGGGTAATTTGGTGGGCATGTACCCTTTATAATGGAGAATTTAATAGCCGGCAAGCCCTTGTCAACTAAAGTACGATTAGGAATAGGAGCCATTTTCACTAACTGTTCCTGTAATTGCATTCCCAATGCAAACCTTTGTCTTGGAACAACTGCATGAGCCTTGGGAGACAATTAAACCTCACTTCTCAGCTTTGATAGGTTTTTAGCAGATTTCTCTTATGGGACATAAGATCTTGAGGGAGTTGTTCAAACGTTTCACAGTGGTCCCAATTCCCCCACCATGGCGCAAAAACTCTGAAAACCCAACTATTTTCTTTATTTTTACATTAATCATAAGCCTTCAAAATATAGTTGAATCATAAATTAGGAAGAACGTCTGGGAGCTACGTTAATTCACTTTTTGATCCATACTAATCAACGTTCCTATCAAACACCAAATACTATATATCAGTTTTAATTTATGTCTCTCTGATTTTACATGGAAAACACAATACAGGGAGATCTAAACAATTATGACATCCACTCATATGAACTAGGTATATATTTGTTTAAAAAAAAAAACACTTTTTGACACGTATTTCTCATATTAGGAAAGGTGTGAAAAAGTTAGCTCAGGAGTCCTCAAGATGATTTTTGCAACAAATGGTAGAGGAGCTATCCGAAAATCGAATGGTGTAATGTTCGCAGTCGGAAAAATTCAGCCGTAGAAACTAGAGGAGTGTTTCTAGGGCAAACCATAAGATACTGGATCGAAGGGAGCGCTCGCTGCCTGCTACCCCCTCTCCGACTCCTATGCTAAACCTTTCCTTACATTTCGACAATTGCAAAACGTCCAGTATTGTTTTACCAATCATATCGTACACACCTACTTATTTCATACTGTAAGTGTATTAACTATCGGTGTTTCGGTAAGTGGAACGAGTTTGAAGCCAATTGTTTTAGTAATTATTATTTAAATTTACGTTTGTAATGGTACGGATAAGTATTTGCATATGTATAATACTTTCGCTTAGCCACTGTATGGAGTAATTAGTAGCTCGATAAATTAAATTTATGGGACGAGTGTCAACTGCTCATCCACTACTTTTCTTCAGATGTAATTAGAGCGCATTTTATTTTTTGTGTAGTAAAAAATATTCTTGAGCTATAATTATTCATTTATTAATTTTTTTTTAGATACGGCAAATAAAATGCCGACAAAAAGAGATCTGGGACATTGGATTTTTAATTCAAATTCAAGCTGTGAATTTTACAACCGAATTCTTATTAAAAATAATTTGTCGGAAAACGAACATATTTTTAGTTAGATCCACAATGAAACGTTTTGAGTTACAATATGCACCATGGTTAGATGTGGAAGTAGTGTTCAACCTAAGGCGGAAGAAGTGGAACCATCAACAAGCGCGGGAAAACGAGGTCGTCCAAAAATTTTGAGGAAGCCAACGAAAAGGCAAAGAACAAAATAATCAAAAGGGAAACAGATAGATTTTCAACTCCACAAGCATTTTAACAGAATAATTAAACAAAAAGTTACATAAATTTTGAGTTATTTCATTAATATTAAAGCTTATAATTACAACAAAAACATAAATTTACGTCATTCCTAGAAAATGAGACACACACAACAGATAGACGATGTTACAAAACTGTACTGAACCAAAATTAGCACATAACAGCCTTTAAGACCAAAGGTATAACACAATAATTGGAGGGTGGCGAGGAGTGGTTAGGGGCGGGGTTACGAAGTTCACTCTACAGCAGCCGGGCATCAATTCAAGATGTTCATTTGATTTGTTCCTTGCTCGACATTTAACCGTTCCTTTCAACAGTAAACATAGTATTTGTTATCAGCTCAAATCGAAGCTGGAACAGTGGGAGGTGGGGAGCATTTGAAAATTCAAAATATCTCTGTTATTATGAGTCGGATCCTTAAATGTTCTAAAATGTTTGTTTTACGCATTCTTAAGTAACTCAAATATTCAGCGAGTTATTTGTTCTTTCTTGTTTTCAGCATGCAGTAACCCCCCCCCCCTTTCATCGTTTTAGCAGATTTCAAATTTTTTATTCAAATGTCCATGGATCCTACCCAGGATCCTACCCATATATATATATGCCTGTTACCGCTCTTGCGGTTGGATTTTTTGTCTTACCGTTACCAAACTTGATAATCGTTTTATGTAAAAAGAAAGATCAAGTTCATTAACAGCTGAAATCGGACAAGCGGGAGGGGGGGGGGTTTAGAGGGGGAGCATTTCTAAAATTCTTAATATGTCCGTTAATATGCGTCGGATCGAAAAATTGTATAGAACCAATCTTATCGAAAATTACATGTTATATAAATGTTGTTATGTACATTTCTTAACTATCTTGATTATTAACTGAGATATTTGCAATTTTTAGTTTTCGGTCTTCAGTAAACCGCCACTCCTACTCATCTCATATTAACAATATTATATTATGTTATGAAGCACTTTATTTGAAGCTGAAATACCAAATATTGTTCTCATTAAAGTTTTAAGTTTTGAAATAAATGGAAATACGTGGCGCACGTGAGAAATCTGCTTAGTTAACGCAGCCCCTGCGTGACGGACTTTTTTTTTAATATATAAATAGAGAATATGTGGTTAGATGAGATGACAACAGTGTTATACCACATCAGGTGGGAAATCTCCTTAGTTTATGCAGCCTCTGTGCGACGGACTTTTTCTTCTTCATACAGTGAACCTCAATCTCCGCCATTCAATTACATTTGGTATTATGTGCACTTATAATTCAATTAACTATCATTATTTTTTTTATTAACATTCGTGATGGATGATTTTTTGTAAGAAATATTTTTATATAATTAATTCATTGCTCAATTATGGACATCAATAAGGGACTCAATTAGGGGCGTATGAATTTTATAATTAAAGCTGCATTCGAGCTCTTATTTCCTTTAAAGCGGCACCTTTAGTGAACATGATTAAAAATTTAATTAATTATTAAATGTAATACATCTTTATTTTCTTTTTTGTTCCGAGCAACTGAAATGCCGGCACGACTAAGGACACATTTTGTTTTATAGACCACAAGTTCGTTTACTGTCATGGTCATTCCAGTGACTGTCTAAGATTCTGCAGATTTCCACTAAGGAAAAAATGCCATCAAATGTCCATCGATCCTGCTCAGGAGGAGACGAAAATCTGGCCCTTTAAAAACTATATATATATATATACATATATTCAGGGTGTACTAACTCCCCCCCCCCCCCCCCCGCTTAAAATTTCCAATTATTTTAATACAAGGCTGAGACTGGGTGTGCCATAATTGGGACCCTTGAAGAATTCTTTCAGTCCATATTCAATCTCGTAACCTTCTCTAGTACTTTTTCAGTGCCCACAACTTTCGACCCTACTTTTTATGGCAGATTCATATTGAAAATCCAATTCTAAAACGAATTTGTATAGGTGATTTTTTCGATTTGACGCATCCTTTAGCCTTAAAATGCACAGATCTTTATTTCAGAAACGGCACATTTTATTGAAAAATGCTGCGACTTAAAAGTTATAGCCAACATATTATCGTTGATACTAGTCTATGGGGAAATGAATGGATCCAAAATATTCTTGAATGAATCCAAAAAGTGTTTACTTAAAAAAAATATCAAAATAACAAAGAACGTTCTTAGAATTAATTAATTTGAAACTCAAATTTTAGTAATCCAAAAATAGAAGAAGGGGTGGGTCATCAGAACGCATTTGAGTATATCTCATCTAGTAAATATCAGTTGACAATATTTGGTAGCTTCTGTTTGCGTGACACTAGTAGGATAGTTGACATAGTTGAGGTTTTCTGAAGGCTGAAAACTAAAGAACGCAAATATCTCAGGTAATATTTAAGATAGAGGATAAATGTGCAATACGATATTTATTGTAAATGTAATTGGCAATAAGATTGTATCTATACAATTTATCGATAAGACTAACAGAGGTATTTCGAATTTCTTAAATCCCCTCTAAACCGCCTCCACCTTGCTGATGCGATTTTAGCCATTAATGAACTGGAGTAGTTTTGCATAAAATACTTATATATCGAGTTTGGTAACGATCAAACAAGAATTGTAACCGGTAGTGTGGTAGCATACAAGGGTGTATATATATATATATATATATATATATATATATATATATATATATATATATATATATATATATAGACACACACACACACACACATGTAATCATCTTCTAGATAGGATAGGTGGACATTTTAGGAAAATTGCGTCATGAATACAACCTCAATAGGCGAACGTGGCCTTTAGTATTGCATGAAACGCTTATATATCGAGTTTGGTAGAGGTAAAAAAAAAATTCTCTAGCGACCGCTAGAGCAGTAACAGACTAGTGTGTGTGTGTGTGTGTGGCGCGCGCGCGCGCGGGGGTGAGTGTGTTTGTGTATATATATACACACACACACACACACACACATATATATATATATATATATATATATATATATATATATATATATATATATATATATATATTTCTGAAAGCTGAAAACTAAGAAATGTAAATATATCCGTCAATATTGAAGGTAGAGAATAAATATACAGTATTTATAATACATTTTATTTGCAATAAGATTGGTTTCATGCATTTTTCGATCCCACGCATAACAACGGAGATACCCGTATTTCAAACCCCTCCTCCCACTGGTCCGATTTCAGCTATTACGAAACTAGACCGTTAGTTTTTTATGAAAAGCTTATACATCTAGTTTAGTTACGATCAAATAAGAATTGCTACCGATAGAGCTGTAAAAAATATGTATATATAGATATATATACAGATAATTTTGAACGGGCCTCATTTTAGTCATCTACTAGGTAGGTTCAATGAACATTTGAGGAAATTTATCCAAAATCTCGTCATGAGTACGAAATATGAAATAAAAAAGGGGGTTAAAATATAGAATATAAATGTAAGTGAAAAATAAAAAAAAAATAAAAGAAATATTGAAAAAATGACACAACAAATAAAGAGAAAAAAGGAAAAATAAGAATAAAAAAAAAAATTCCGTCACGCAGGGGCCGACTTCAGTCATTAACGAACTTTATTTTTGAAATAAATGTTTAAATATCAAGTTTGGTGACGATCAAACAAAAATTACGACCATTAGAGCATTAACACACACACATATATATATATATATATATATATATATATATATATATATATACATACATGAGTACGACCAATAGCTAATTTCTCTTAAGGAAAATCTGCTAAAAATAAAACCCGCCCTAGTGTGCATGTGTCTGTGATTTGCCAAGGTCAGGGAACTCAAATACGGTGCGATAAATGTTGGTCATTGATGACCTTGCTGTTTTTGGCTCGAAATGCAACAAACAAACATGAACACGACCTCATTAGCCTTAAGGTAAATCTGCTAATAAACCAAGCACAATACTTAATAATGTTATAACTGTTACACAGCTGTGCTTCGTAAAGATGATAGCTATAATCAGAATGAGCAATTGTCGCGGAGAGCTGAGGTCTGAATTAGCAGCTGTTCCCCCCTTCACAGATTCACCTTGTAGAACGGGATTTTTTAGGAGGAAGGAAACGCCGAAGAGTTATTAAAGCCAGCTCAAAGCCTATCAAACTGTCTTATAAATATTTAAAAACTCCCAAGGAACAAGAGCAGAAGGGGTTCGTGCAGATTATAGCTTTGGCTAATAACGATAAAAAAAAAAATTGCTTGTAAGTTATTCCAAAGATTATGCCAGAGGACAAAAATAATTCTGGGTAGCCTTCTACCTACTAGGAATTTTTAATGATCGACAAATCCTCTACATAAATGTCTTCTTTTGCTCAGTTACCTAATATATTCTACTCCGCTGATAACACCACTCTGCAACATTTTTTATGTTTTGATGTTTTTATATTCTTTATGGTATTTTGTTCACTGAATTCGAATATCAAGTCCGTTTTTACCTATCACGTACAGTTTTCATAGAGCCTCACATGGTACTATTAAATATTTTTATTAATTTCGGCCTGTTAGAGAAGTTATTTCATTTTTAGTTGTCGAAAAGTTCCTAGGAAACCATAAGGATCCTCACTACAGACATATTGTGAAGAGAATGTTGAGCAATTTTATGAAATTGGGGTGCAATATGAGCATAAAGATGCATTTTCTTCACTCCCACATCGACTTCTTCTCCCCGAAAACCTTGGTGATGTAAGTGAAGAACATGGAGAAAGATTCCACCAGGATATTAAGGATATGGAAACGCGGTATCAAGGAAGGTGGACCAAGAATATGATGGCCGACTATTGTTACATGTTAAAGCGTGAGTGCAAAAGCGCTGGCAGTACCAGAAAGTCAAAAAAACGAAGTTTCAATCCAACTGAATACAAAAAACTTAAAACACTGAGCAATAAGTCCGTCACGCAGGGGCTGCGTAAACTAAGCAGATTTCCCATGTGAAGTTTTACAATAGAGAAATTTCACGAGAGCCGAGCAGTTAATGAAACGGCCGAACTAGCTTTTGGCGGGAAAGAGACTTCGTCCGTTAGCCGCGCAGATTTAATAAAAATGCAAATATCTCGGTTAATATTCAAGATAGAGAATAAATGTATATAACAATATTTATAGAGAAATTAATTTGTAATAAGATTGTTCTGTACAATTTTTCGGTCCGACGAATACTAACGGAGATATTTCGAATTTTCAAAAATCCTCCCCTCTAAACCCCCCTACCCGTGGTCCGATTTCAGCCGTTAACGAACTTGATCTTTCTTTGACTAAATATCGAGTTTGGTAACGATCAAGCAAAAATTGCGACCGCTAGAGCGGTAACAGACAAATATATATATATATATGCCCGTACAGTTTTGAACGGACCTCATTTTCGTCATCTACTAGGTAGGATCGATGGACATTTGAAGAAAAATTCCGAAAATTCCGTCATGAGTACAACCTCAATAGCTGATTTCCCTTAAGGGAAATCTGCTAAAAACCAGTAGTGTATATTCATTTAGTAAGTAGTGCATTTTATTGTAGCAATGTGTAAGAGTTATTATAAAAGAAAAACGTAGCTGTATATTTATTTTGACTTGTAAGTATTAAACTGTGTAAGAAAATCAACAGTTTTAATTTTCCCCCTGTTTTGGTTAACCGAGCAATATTATTGTTCATTCATAAATGCTTATTGATGAATTTTATTTGTTTAAACTCTTTTTTTATAAAGAAAACCATAAACAAAGTTCTAACAATTAACTGCTCACCATCGAAACTACCTTTGACTTATCGGAAAATTATTCAAAATATACTAGATTTGTTATATTTTAACATTTAAATTCTACAAAATCCTGACGTGTTAGAAAAAACCCAGCTGCATATCTGGAATCAGCGTTGAAAGTACTATTAAAACACCTCAATTTATAAAAACATCGTTCTAAAAATAAATAAATGCAGAGTGGTGTAATTTTTGTAAAATAAAGAAAGAATAATACACACAACTGATTAAGCACATAAAATAGTTATTTATTATACAAGTGACGAAAGTAGATCATTTTACAACTCGAGTGAAACGTTTACCCACACGAGCGAAGCGAGTGTGGTAATTTCACGAGAGTTGTAAATTCTACTTTCGTCACGAGTGTAATATTAAATTTTTTCTGTAATTGTGGAATACATGATCAGATCTAACCAGAATATGAACAAAATTAGGATGTGAAGATTATGGTATGTTGTTGGTAGGTTATAAGCATGGTTGTGAAAGGTTATAAGCATAGTTATAAAACAACTAGTGATGATTGTGAAGTAGTGCAGTTATAAACAAGTGCAGGTTATAAACAAGGAAGGTAATTATTATTATATTTAAATTTTAAAATATATTGATTATTTCCACCAATAATTCATTCACATTTCAATTTATTTTGTTAAAATAAATTCTTACAATGTTAAGAAACATTTAAAAGCATTTAATTTCCAACTTCAAATTATTTTTTAATTTATACTTATTACTAATTAAGAAGGCAATTCACTTTCTTCACTTGTGAAGAAAGTGATTACTTTCTTCACTCATTTCAGTTTAGTAATGTTACTATTATTCAACGATTACAGAAAAATGTTATTTTCTTCATAGAAGTATGTGTGTGTGTGTGTACGTGTACGTATTTGTGTGTTTGTACATATATTCAAAGATTTGAGCCATGGATTCAAAAGTCTTATCTCCTTCTTAGCAGATTACCCCCCCCCCCCCCCCCCACAGAAAATAAGCTACTGAGGTTGTACTCCTGACGCATTTTCCCATATCAATACATATATATATATATATATATATTTATATATATATATATATATATACATGGTGTTTTTTTTGGAGGTTTGGTCAAAGTTGGTGAAAGAAACTTCTTAGTTTATGCTTTTTGTATGTCTACAGAAAAACATAAGGCTGTGACCCTGCTCAATGTAAACAAACCAGGGAAGGTTACTATAACCAGTAACTCTAGTGCAATATGTATAATAATTTTTAAGTATCTTTAGTCTTGGTTAGTAAAAATAGAATAATCACCTCCTGTTACACTCTAATTTAACAACAATTTGCAATATTATAAAGTAGCACCTGTATTTTTATAGCCCTGAAGAAGAGAAAAGAAAATTCTAGAAATATCGGCATAAACTAAGAAGTTTCGTTCACCAACATTGACCAAACCTCCAAAAAAAAAACAACAACAACACCATATACATATAATATAACCTGGTCAAAAACATCAACACAATATATATATATATATATATATATATATATATATATATATATTTGTGTGTGTGTGTGTGTGTGTGTGTGTGTGTGTGTGTTTCTATTTATCTGTTTCCACTCTAGCGGTTGCAATTTGTGTTTGATCGTTGTTCCGAACTCGATATTTAATCGTCTTATTTAAAACATTATGATCAAGTTCGTTATGACAGAAATACGATTAGTACAGGTATAGGATAGGATAGGATTAGGTATAGGGGGATATTTTTAAAAATATCTCGGTAATTACAGAGCTGATCGAAAAGCTGTATAGAACCAATATTACAGAAAATTTAATGTTCCGAAAATGTTATTATATACTTGTTTTCTCTTATCTTCCATATTAACCGAGACATTGGCATTTTAAGTCATCGCACGTTAAGACTTAGCTAATATATCATGAACTCTCTTATTTCATACCGAAATACTAAATATTGTGTTCAACAAATTATTTCTAGATGAGGTACCGTGCTAGTACATTATGATGACCCCCCCCCCCCATCCTTTGTTCTTGGATTACTTAAATTACAGTTATTGAGATTAATCTGATTCATTATAAATTACAGTACTAGATATAATAAATCGTTTTCAGGAAAATGAATATATTAGATTCGCATAAATATTTCAGTAATTTCTTTTCTCTCTAAAGAAGACTATTTCTTTTAGCATATTTCCCTCAAGGGAACATATATATATATATTTGTCTGTTACCACTCTAGTGGTCACAATTTTTGTTTGATTGTTACCAAACTCGATATTTAGTCGTTTTATGTAAAAAGAAAGATCAAGTTCGTTAACGGTTGAAATCGGAACAGTGGGAGGGGGGGGGGTTTAGAGGGGTGATTTTCGAAAATATGAAATATCTCCGTTACCATACGTTGGATCAAAAAATTGTATAGAACCAATCTTATTGCAAATTAAATTTAATATAAATATTGTTCTATACATTTATTCTCTATCTTGAATATTAACCGAGATATTTGCATTTTTATTAAATCTGGGAGGATAACGGATGATTGAGTTTCCCGCCAAAAGCTAGGTCGGCTGTTTCCTTAACTGTTCGGCTCTCGTGAAATTTCTCTATTGTAAGACTTCACGTGGGAAATCTGCTTTGTTTACGCAGCCCCTGCGTGACGGACTTTTGATGTTGTCCTGAGCCGGAGGTGGATGTGTTGTCGAGTGATTTACAGCAATAGGGACTGGAATTTTAACCGATTGTAAGGGGATGGCTGGAATAGACAGCTCTCTACTCTACAATTCATCTACATACACAATAAATATCAATCTTCATCATTTATAACTGGGCTTCAGTCCGGAGCCAATTCAAAACTTACTTCCCATGCAGTAATATGTTATCAACAATAAATAACTTCATTGTTTGGACGTTACTCTCCCTCAAGAACACCCACACATCGCAAAGCAAACACATTGTCATTCGCACGGATTCCTTAGGCTACCTTCAAATACTAAGCAGTATTTACACAAATCAACCAATGGCTCAAAAAAGTCAGCATTAATATAGCAAAACTAATCAAATTCCCACGGGAAGCTTTACATCAGATAAATCTACATACTGGTAACCCCACCGTCAATGTTACGCGAATAAATACAAACGGTAATAAGAAATCATTCAGCCAATTTAAGAGTTAACGGAAAGCGTCTGAATTGTAAAAAAAACGGGGCAGCCAACTTCACAGCGCTGAATAGATAGGATTATTCTGGGACAGAACGACGAACAATTAATGAAATATATCTGAATATAAGGTATTAATTTAATTGAAAACTATTTACTATAGCTAGTGGAGTAATTTGTAATGAATCAGAATAACTTCTATCTTAATCAATCAGATTTTAGTAATCCAAGTACAAAAGAAGGGGGGGGGGTCAACTCAACGTATTTGTTGGCATCTCGTATAATAAAACTTTGAAATTTGAAAATAATATTTGGTATTTAACCTTGTAAATGTGAAGTGGTTCACGACATAACAGCTTATTATTAATATAACACTAGTAAGAGGGGGGGGGTTACTGAAAGCGTAAAACTATAAAATCCAAATATCTTGGTTAATACTCATTACACGGAAAATGTGTATAGAACAATATTTATAGTAAATTTAATTTTCAATAAGATTGTTTCTATACAATTTTTCGATCCGAAGTATAGTATCAAAGATATTTCGAATTTTCGAAATTCCTCCCCTCTAACCCCCCCCCCCCTCCTCCGTGTCCAATTTCAGCCGTTAACGAACTTGACCTTTCTTTTTACATGAAACGACTAAATATCGAGTTTGGTAACGATTAAACAATAATTGCGACCGCTAGAGCGGTAACAGACATATGTATACAGTTATGAACGGACCTGATTTTCGTCATCTCCTAGGTAGGATCGATGGACATTCGATGGAGTAAATGTACGATAAAAGTCATCATACAAATACAAAGTCTTTTGTGTGCAACAAGATTTCAAATTATACGCATTAATTGGTTATGCATTGTACACATGCATATGTTTAGCCTTAAGGAGGAAAGTACGACAATCATTAGAAAAAGTACCCTTATCAACCATTCATTTCCTATTGATTATTGATCAACTATGCTCATCACCAATTTTTTTTTTCTATGTTCACTTATAAATGTTTATCTATTTCACTTTTGTTATTTTTCATTGTTCTTTGGTATTTGTTATTGTTACTTGTTGTTATCTCTTATCTATTTTACTTTTGTACAATTTTGACTTGAAAGGGCAAATCACCTTTGATGTGATTTTCGTCCTTCCCCGGTTATTCTTGATGAACATTTGAAGACGTTTTCCGAAAATACTTCAAAAACTTAATAGGTGATTTCCCTTGATGGAAATTTTCTAACGCAGCTATTCAGCAGGCCTAAAACCTGAACAGAATGGACACTGCCGGTAAATGGTGAAAAGGAAGGGATTATTTAGTGTTTATGTTAATCCAAGTTTTATATTTCCCCGGGAATCCGTTTTCATTTGACGCCGCCAAGGACGGGCCACACACCTAGCACGATTAATACTCTAGACACTGAAGTTTTATGGGATCGGTGGAAACCAGCAAAGAATTAGTTTAATGTAATGGGTATAACTGAATATTAAGTGTTTATAAAAAGTTATTTTAATTAAAATACATTGATGAAGTAAACAACCTCCTCCGCAGTATCAAGGTCCGTCGCGTAAACTAAGCAGATTTTCCACTTGCTAGAATGACACACTGGTTATCTCATCTCATCATCTATCCACTATTTCTAGGCTAAAAACAAGAAAGCGCGAATAAAACTGGGTTTGAAATCCACAAGGGTTTTAAATTTGTACACGAGCTTTTTGGCCAATTTCTCCAAACTACTATTTACTCTTAAGGGTAAATCGAGATTGACTATGTCTAGAGAAACGTATGAGGAAACATCCACTGCCCTTTTGAAGTATTTCGGGTGTAGGCAGTAACTACAGATGTCCACTGATCTTTTTTTTTATTATCCTTCTCTTCGCCCCTCTGTACCTTAGGCAGCCCCATACCAGTGGTTCACTCAATTTCTAATCTTTAAATTTTGAACAACATTTATAGAACATTACATTTTCAATAAGATTGATTATATACAAATTTTCGATCCGACTCATAATTATAATAACAGAGATATTTCGAATTTTCGAAATCCCCTCCTCTAACCCCCCCCCCCCTCCCACTGGCCTGATTTTAGCCGTTAACAAACTTGATCTTCATTTTTCATAAAACGTTTAAATATTTTCATTATGTCATCTACTAGGCAGAATCGTTGGACATTTGAAGAAATGTTTAAAAAATCGCGTCATGAGTACGGCCACAGTAGCTGATTTCGCTTAAGAGAAATCTGCTAAAACAAAGATGGGATGAATTCACAAGTATGTTTTACCAGCACGTAGGAAATCTGCTAAGTTTACGCAGCCCCTGCGTGACTTACTTTTAATAAATTAGTTCTTACCAAATTTATCAGAGTACTGCTTATCTTTATCGCAGTTGCGTGTTCCGAGTGGCGTAGCAGACCTCGCTTTATTCTGCTGGGCTATTGCCAAATGTCCCTCGGAACTCTAGGAGTGACAGTAGATACACCGTTAGCCAGTTGGATGTAGATTAAGGGACGAGAAGAGAGGATCAGGTAACTGCATTGGGCACGGCCTTGGCTGATCAGCCCTGCACATATGCACACCACCTGCCCATGGGAATGGGCCAATAATCCCAAGTATTATACCCATTACACCCCAATACTCGCCAATAAGTAACAGGTGATATCCCTCCCCACCCCCACCCCTATATAGTGATATTCAGCCCTCGGCAAAAATTTAGAAATTGTTTTCAAATGCAGTATTTGAGGGGCTGCGTTAACTAAGCAGATTTCCCGCTTGAAGTTTAATAACAATAGATAAATCTAAATAGCGGTAACACAACAACACCGCGAATATTAAGTGAATAAATACAATCGATAATAAGGAACCTTCTGAGGGGAAGCATTTGAAATGTAAACAAACAGTCCTGCAACTTCCTACCGGAAAGAAAAACGATTACTGTAATATATCTGAATATAACGTACTAATTTGATTGAAAACTATTTACTATATCCAGTACTGTAATTTATAATGAATCAGAATAATTTTTAACTCAATCAATCAAATTTAAGCGGTCCAAAATCTTAAGAAGGGGAGGTTCACCAGAATATATTTCCATGTATCTACCTCGAATAAAAATGTCTCATGAAAACAATATTTGGTATTTGAGCTTCGAATGATGTGGTTTATTAAATAACCGAGTATTGTTTATGTAACATGAGTACAAGTGGGGGTTTGCTGAAGGCTGAAAACTGAAAAATTCAAATAACTCGTTTAATATTCAAGATACGGAATAAATGAATATGCCAATATTTATAGTTCATTTAATTTGCTATAAGATTAATTCTATACATTTTTTCGATCCGACGAATAGTAATGGAGATATTTCGAATATTCAAAATTCTCCCCCTCGTCCGATTTCAGCTGTTAAAGAACTTGATCTTTCCTTTTACATAAAACGACTAAATATAGAGTTTGGTAACGATTAAACAATAATTACGACCGCTAGAGCGGTAACAGACAAATATATATATATATATATATATATATATATATATATACACACAATTATAATATATATATATATATATATATATATATATATATATATATATATATATAGTTTTGAACGGAACTCATCATCTCCTAGGTAGGATCGATGGACATTTGAAGAAAAATTTCGAAAATCGCGTCATGAGTACGACCTCAATAGCTGATTTCCCTTAAGGAAAATCTGTTAAAATTAGGATATATTATATAATATAATATAAATGTATAATAAAATACTTCACTATTGTTATCTGGGATTGTTTGATAATGAAAGTAAGTTTTGAAAAATCTAGTTATGAGCTTCCTTAACAGCTCCAAATCATTCTTCTAAATCCAATAAAAGGATATAAAAAAATAAAAATAAAAAATCGAACTCTTGGTAGCAGGAGTCCATAAAGACCCAAGGCATACACGACACTAGCCTAGAATAATTGTGAATGAAATGGAAAAACGATTAGGGAACGTCTTAAAAGAAATAATGAAATCATGAAGCATGAATAAAGAGCTGAATATAAATTCCGTCTTTGGTATACATCTTTATGGCTCTTCATTTTATCGAAGTCTTTACAGTCCAACTCTTTTATCTCTGCTATTAATACCTCGTCGCAAAGTGTAATATAAAATGTATATTCAGACAATGGGTAATGAAAAAATGCATAACTTGAATTTACTACATCAGTTTTATGACTGACAGTCGGACTTCATTCATACAAACCAAGATCGTAAAATAGTTTGTTTGTCTAAGTTCAGCATTGAATTAATGAGATTCCAAATGATTTTTTCTTTTTATTGAAGCCTTATTTATACAACACATTAGTGCACGGCCAATAACACGAGTAAGTCCAAGTTATGGTATTATCTTGGAAGGAAGAGGCAAAAAATATAAGATTAAAAATGTCAATCAAAGGTCTTTGGGAGTGCAAATCCCATTATAATTTCAAATATATTTAGTAGCTGTTTTGAAATTACTTGTTTCTTTTTGTATCCCCAATGGTTTCATTTGTTTATCTGTATTAGCAGATTTTCCTTCAGGAAATCAACTATTGAGGTTGTACCCGTGACGCGATTTTCAAAAAATATCCTCAAATGTCTATTGATCCTACCTAGGAGATGAAATTGAGGGCCGTTCAAAAGAATATATATATATATATATATATATATATATATATATATACTAGCTAAGGTACCCAGTTTCGGTCGGGAAATAATTTGAGGCTGAATGATGGCGTTTATTAGCAGATTTCCTTTAAGGGAAATCAGCTATTGAGGTCGTACTCATGACGCGATTTTCGAAAAATTTCTTCAAATGTCCATCGATCCTACCCACGAGATGACGAAAATGGGGTCTGTTCAAAATTATATATATATATATATATATATATATATATATATATTTGTCTGTTATCGCTCTAGCGGTCCCAATTTTTGTTTGATCGTTACTAAACTCGATATTTATACGTTTTATGCAAAAAGAGAGATCAAGTTCGTTATTGGTTGAAATCGTACCAGTCGGAGGGGGGGGGGGGTTCTGAGGGGGGGATTTCCGACAATTCGAAATATCTCCGTTACCATACGTCGAATCGAAAATTTGTATAGAACCAATCATATTACAAATTAAATTTACTATAAATGTTGTTCTATCCATGTATTCTCTATCTGGAATATTAACCGAGATATTGGTATTTTTATTAAATGTGGGCCGATAACGGATGAGTTTCCCGCCAAAAGCTAGTTCGGCCGTTTCCATAACTGTTCGGCTCACGTATGGAGATTTCTCTATTGTGTAACTTCACGTGGGAAATCTGCTTAGTTTACGCAGCCCATGCGTGACGGACTTTTTTTTTGACAAGGCTTCAATGTTTATAACTACACTTACCGTCTCGGCACATTGTTTTAACGTAAGGGTCTAGAGAATAGGAATTTTAGCTTTGAAGTATAAATGAAAATAAGTTCCTAATCACTCTTATTGCAAATTTAGCTTACTATAAATATTGTTAAATACAATTATTCTCTATCTTGAATATTATATATTGATTTTTTCTGTTTTCAGCCTTAAGCAAACCCACACGCTCATCTCACTTGAGCAATACTCTGTTATATAATAAACCACTTTATTCCAAGTTTAAATACTATATATTGTTTTCTAGAGAACTTGATTATACTTTGATACATGCAAATATGCATTAAGTTCTTGGACTACTAAAATTTGAGTGATTGAGATAATAATTATTCTGATTCATTATAAATTACAGTACTAGATATAATAAATAGTTTTGAATAAAATTAATATGTTATATTCAGATATATTTCAGTAATTGTTTTTCTTTCCAGTGAAGAATATTTCTATCTATCTGTTCAGCTCTGAGATTTTGGCAGACTTCTTTGTTTACAATTCGTTCGCTTTCCGTTGAAAAGTTATTAAAATTGACTGAATGCTTTCTCATTACCGTAATATCCACGATGGTGTTACCAGTAAGTAGACTTATCTACTTCATAAGGGAAATCTGCTTAGTTTACCCAGCTCCTGCATGACAGCTTTGTTTTTGTTTTTCATTATTTCAATTAATCCAGAAAGCAAAATTTAACCCGCATAAAACTGTGTTACTTTACTATATATCATATTTTAATAGCTTATGGATCATCTTTTATTTTAATTCTATAAAACTGTAAATATGTTGTTTAAAAATATGAATTCTACTTTTCCCATAGACTAGTGATGGCTCATATAAGCCACGACGGTGTGGATACTTGCATTGACTATATTAGCATAAATTATTTGAGTATACATATTTATATTTATTATGCTAATTGAAATATTATAGTAAAATACCTCAAATTTAATGAAAATATTTTGAAAGACTACAGAGAAAATATATATAATATACCTCATTCTCTGAGGAGAGTAGCTGGAACCCGAATCTAGAAAACCGCACTGTGAGACTTATTGGGATGAACTGAATGTAGTTAACGAAAGAAAGGGGTAGACTAGAAGTGAGCAGAGGGGGAATGGTGGGGGTGGAAAACAGGGGAGAGGTAGTGGAAGCAGAGGGGAGGGTGGGTGGAAACAGAGGAGTGGGGGTGGAAAACAGAGAAGGGGGGAAAGGTGGGCGTGGTATGCAGAGCAAAGGGGAAAGGGTGGGAGTGGAAAACGGAGGAGTGGGGGAAGATGTGGGAGAAAGAGTGGGGGTAGCAAACGGAGGAGAGGGGGAACGGATGGGGTGGTAAACGGATGAGTGGGGGAAAAGTGGTGGTGGAAAACGGAGGAGTGGGCGAAAGGGTGGGGGTGGAAATCGGAGGAGTGGGGGAAAGGGTGGGTGGAAAACGGAGAAGTGGGAGAAAGGGCGAGGTTGGAAAACGGAAGAGTGGGGGAAAAGATGGGGGAGGAAATCGGAGGAATGGGAGAAAGGATGGGGGGGGGGCTGGAAAACGGAGGAGTGGGGGAAAGGATGGGGTGGAAATCGGAGGAAGAGGGAAAGGATGGGGTGGGGGGGATGGAAAATGTAGGAGTGGGGGAAAGGATGGGGGTGGAAAACGGAGGAGTGGGGGAAGGGGTGGGGTGGAAATCGGAGGAATGTGGGAAAGGATGGGGGGGTGGGGTGGAAAACGGAGGAGTGGGGGAAAGGATGGGGGTGAAAAACCGAGGAGTGGGGGAAAGGGTGGAGTGGAAAATGGAGGAGTGGGGGAAAAGATGGGGGTGGAAAACAGAGGAGTGGGGTAAGGGTGGGGTGGAAAACGGAGGAGTGGGGGAAAGAATAAGGCGGAAACACAGAAGAGTGGGAGTGGAAAACGTAGGAGTGGGGGTGGAAAACGTAGGAGAGGGGGTTTGTTATACGGCAAATGTGTATATAACAAAATTTATTCTAAAATAAATCTCATCAAAAAGAGACCACTTCTGTTGGTCTCAGGGAATATTAGAATAGCTATAGTCTATGTAGGGTCAGTTGTAATATACGTACCAAGTTTCATAAAATTCGGTTTAGCCGTTTATGCACGAAAGGGTAACAAACATACACCAAAGCGAAATTTTGCCGATACCATGTCTAACGCATGTGAAACGAAAATGTATCTGAAATTCGAGAAAAAAAAGCAATGTACAGACTGACATTACAATTATATATATATATATATATATATATATATATATATATATATATATATATATATATATATATATATTGTGTCGACAAATCGTCTTTTGTTATTCAATTACTAAAATTAGAACACTAGATATAGTAAAAAGTTTTCAATAAAATTAATATATTATATTTCAGAAATTGTTTTTCTTTCCGGACAAGAATATTTCTATCATTGAACTGTAAGATGTTGGCTCATCTGTTTGTTTGCAATTCTTTGCGTTGTGGAGGTTAAATTGTAAATTTTCTGAAAGATTTCTCATTTGTATTTGTTCTCTTAATATGTAGACTATTGTAAAACTTCACTTGGGAAATTTGCTTAGTTTACGGAGGCCCTGCATGTCGGACTTTTAGCAGATTTCCCTTAAGGGAAATCAGCTGTTGAGGCCGTACTCATGATGCGAGTTTCGAAAAATCTCTTCAAATGTCCATCGATCCTACCCAGGAGATGACGAAAATGAGGTCCGTTCAAAATTATATATATATATATATATATATATATATATATATATATATATATTTGTCTGTTAACGATCTAGCGGTCGCAATTTTTGTTTGATCGTTACCAAACTCGGAATGCAAAGTAAATTTACTATAAATATTGTTCTATACATTTATTCTCTATCTTGAATATTAACCGAGATATTTGCATTTGTATTCTGCGTGTGGTCGGCAGGAGTCGGCTATGTTCGGACTTTCCGCCGAGAGCTCTGGCGGCCGTTTCCGTAAATATTCGTCCCTCGTGAATAGGTTTAGAGGTTTCTTACTACTACAGTTGTTATAAGGCAGACTTATCTACTGTAAAACTTCACGTGGGAAATCTGCTTAGTTTACGCAGCCCCTGCGTGACGGACTTTTTATTAATGTTTTGACTTCGAAAATGGGGATTTCTCGTACGATTTCCAACCTATTCGGTACTCGATATTTAGTCGTTTTATGTAAAAAGAAAGATCGAGTTCGTTAATGGCTGAAATCGGACCAGTGGAAGGGGTGGGTTTAGAGGGGAGGAATTTCGAAAAATTGACATATCTCTGTTACTATACGTCGGATCGAAAAATCGTATAAGAACAATCTTATTGCAAATTAAATTTACTATAAATATTGTTCTATACATATTTTCCATATAATGAGTATTAACCAAGATATTTGGATTTTATAGTTTTCCGCTTTTAGTAAACCCCCACTCCTACTAGTGTCATATTAATAAGTTGATATATCATGAACCACTTCATTGCATGGTTAAATACCAAATATTGTTTTCAACAAAGCTTTATTTTACGAGATACAAACAAATACTTTCTGTTGACCATCCCCCCCCCCCCTTCTTTTTTTCTTGGATTACAGAGATCCGAGTGATTGAGATAGAAATTATTCTGATTCATTTGAAATTACTCCACTAGCTACAGTAAATAGCTTTGACTGAATGATTTCTTATTACCGTTTGTACATTCACGGTGGTGTTACTAGTATTTAGATTTATCTGTTTTAAACCGCCCCGGAGGAAATCTGGTTGGTGTACGCAGACCCTGCGTGACGGACTTTTTTATAAGTTCCTCTAATCATTTTATGAAACTGAAAAGCTAGTGTTAACACTTATGAACTGTGACTTAGGTAGGAAGTGACATGTTGAAATACTTATCAGATCATAAAGTACTCAAGTTGAACGTCACTTTTATATGGCACAACGTTTTCTATTTAACATATGACCAACTGTTTGTAGATTTTTTTATTTATTTATACAGGAGCAGCAGGAGCTAGGCGATTAAGCTCAAAGTTTAACAATGTAAAACTAAAACAAAATTATAGAAAAATAAAGAAACCCAACAAATAAATTATTAACCACAATATATAAACATTAAATACATGTAATAAAGAGAACAAATAAACATTAGAATAGTATTTTATTTATTTCCTCTACATAGTAACCCTGTGTGGAGGGATTTTATTTTCTGCACATCCCATGCATATTTGCATTATATGTGCATTTTGTCAAAATTTTAACATTTTTTATATAATAATATATATACATATTAAATGTAAATAAGATTATAAAAATTAAACTTGATAAAATAAATAGTACAATTAAATAATCAATAAAAAAGACTAAATATTAATTTTATATTATTTTTTCCTCTCTCAGCTTAAGGATATTGTAGGCTATTTCTTTTAATAAATGTATGTGTTTTGAAAATAAAATATCAGGGCTGATAGGCCATGCGGGAATATGAGTCTTTAACTGTCTTCGTATGTCTTGAGTCAGTCTACATTCATAAATCAGGTGGGTGAATGTCTGTTCAGTGCAACTGTCGCATTTACAAGTATTTGAGTCAGTAAGTTTGAATCTGTGTAAGTAAGAGTTTGTATTTCCATGTCCAGTTAGTATTTGTGTGAGATAAAATGTATGTTGGGATAGTGGGATATTGGGTTTTAAAATAGGGATATATAATTTTAGATGTAATCCTTTATCTGTTTGATTCCATCTCTGTTGCCACAAATTAATACTTTTTTCTCTCAGTAAAGATTTTAACACAGTCGGAGTAATTTTATTGTAAATGACCTCTTCACTACTTTTAGAGGCACTTTTGGCGTGGATATCGACTATTTCATTGCCCGTAATTCCTGCGTGTGCCTTGACCCATTTAAAGTGAATGAAAGTCCGTCTGTTTTTTAATTGTGTTATATTATGGCGTATTTGTTCTATATGTTCGTCGTGGTTTGTCATGTTGTCTAGTTTGTGTAAAAGCATTTGACTGTCTGTGTGTAGTAGAATGTAAGTGTTTGGTGGCAAGTCCATTTCATTTACATATTTTAGAGCTTGTAAGACGGCAATAATTTCTGCCTGGTTATTAGTACAATGGTGGCCTAATTTAAATTTTTTACATTTTATAACATCATCAGTTTTATTTCCTACAAAAATGATAAAGGCAGCGCCTGTGTCCTGTCCATCTTTGCTACCGTCTGTGTAAATTGTATACTGGTATGAGTGATTTGTATTTTCAGTAATAATTACAATGTCAGGTGTTATTCCAGGATGAGTCCAATTCATCCTATCTTCCGGTAGGAAGGTACCGGGTATTCTACTTCTTCGGCTGTTATTTTATTAGTAGTTTGGTGTAGTTTTAGTATGTTATATCTGTTAGTATATTCTTCCGCTATTATAGTAATAGGGACCAAATTGGACAAGACAAATGTAGCTTCAAATGAAATAGTGCGATATCCACATTAGAATAGTAATAAAGACAACAATTAAAAATGGTTTTAATAAAAAAAAATTGTGTTATTCCTATATACGAGAACATCCATATTATTTAAAATTGTTCAAAGTTATATTAAATTTCTCACGGAGCCAAATCAAAAAGGAGCGAAGTTAAATTTCGTAAAACAAGCTCAATGTTTTAAGGTGATTAAGTTTATTGTCGGCTGCTGCCTGTAAGAAGTTGGTACATGTTATGTGGGGTCTCTAAGTATTCAATGTTCCTGCAGTTAGTCAGTATAATGGTTAATGGTTCATGGCATGTTCTGCAGAGAGGCCTTTCTGTTCTCGTCATGAGCTATGAGTGGGTTAAATGTGAGTGTCCTATCCTAAGTCTCGTTAGTACAACTTGGTCTCGTCTATTGTCACGTCTGCTGGATGGCCACTCCCTAATACAAGGCTTTATTTCTCGAAAGATGATTTTCTGATGTTCTAGCCCAACATTTTTGCCATTCATTTAATGTTGTCTGTAGTATTTGTACATTTAAGTCTGGTAGGGTCAGTAAGTTAAAGTTTGTACATTTAGTGAAGTGTAATTTTGGACGGAGATAATCTCATTTTATTGGAAGTTACGTAATATATGTCAGCGCATATGCAAGAAGATTTACAAGAATAGATGAAGACTTAGAATTATCATGAAATTTAAAAAAAAAAAAAAAATAGTCCGGCACTCAAGGTCTGCGTTAACTGAGCAAATTCCCCACAAGCGTCACGTACTTGCATTTATCTCAAAACGTAAAAGTTCAATGAGAACAATATCTGGTATTTAGGCTTCAAAATATAACAGTTTATTGTTAACATGACATGAGTAGAAGTGGGAACTTACTGAAGGCTGAAAACTAAAAAATGCAAATATCTCGGTTAATAATCATGATAGAGAAAAAAATTGTTATAAAATATTACATTTGCAATAGGATTGGTTTTGTATATTCTATAATAACGGAGATATCAAGAATTTTAGAAATTCCTCGTCTACCCCCCCCCCCCCCCAATATATGTCTATATCATATATATATATATATATATATATATATATATATATATATATATATTAGTTTTAAGCGGACCTCATTTTCGTCATCTCCTAGGTAGGATCGTGGACATTTTTTCAAAAATCGCGTTATAAGCCCATAAAGGAAATCAGCTAAAAAGAGTCGGAGCTAGAAATGTCGAATATTCGATATTCTCCCCCTCTAAACCTCTTCCCCAGGTCCGATTTTAGCCGTTTACGAACTTAAACTTAACTACTTTATATATAGAGTTTGGTAAAGTTACAAACAATTGCGATTGCTAGAGCGGTAACAGATACACACACACACACACACACACACACACACACACACTTTGAACGGACCTCATTTTAATGTGTTGGATCTTGCAGAAATTTTTCAAAAACTTGTCTTGAGTACAACCTCAATAGCTGATTTCCCTTAAGGAAAATCTGCTAAAAAATGGAGGCCGTTCAAGTATATAACTATTTATACATACTTGTCAACCACCACTCCAGAAAATGAGGGATTACAATTTGCTCATTTCCTAGGAAGGATGGTGAAGAACTTTTAAGATAATCGCTCCTTGAGTACAACCTCGATAGCTGATTTCCCTTAAGAGCAATCTTCTAAAAGACTGATATCGATATGGGGGAGGTGGTAAAATATTGCGTTTATAAATAATTAGTAACTAATTTTAAAATAAATAAAATTCTAAGAACTTTTTTTTTTTAATGTTGATGTTTTTTGAAGATAACATTTCTTGGATTATTTCAAGAATACTTTTTGAGTTATTTCGTTTTAAATATATATTAATTTTAGAATACATTCCTTTTCCGGTAGACTTTTTTCAAATATAATTTTGTTGGCTACAACTTTTATGTCGCAACATTTTTCAATAAAACGTGCCGTTTCTGAAATAAAGATTTTTGCATTTTACGGCTAATGGATGCGTCAAATATAAAAATTCACCGATATAAACTCGTTTTAGAATTCGATTTTCTACAAGAATCCGTTATAAAAAGTATGGCATTCCATTGGAAGTTCCAAAGTTATGGTTCCTCGAGAAGGTTACGAGGTTGAATATGAACTGAAAAGATTCTTCCGGGATCACAATTATGGCACACCAAGTCTCAGCCTTGTACTAAGATAATTGGAGATTTTAAGGGGGGTGGCACGGGAACTTAAAACACCCTGTATAAAATATAAACAGGCCGTACACAGGGGCTTAATTGCTGAAAGTATTAATTAATTTAATTATAGATGGAAGGCTTTATATTACTGTTTATTACGCCTGCTTGAAAACAATTAGAAACTAATTAGAACACAGGGAAAGATAGAAATGAGAGCGTGTTATGAAAAATGTCAAGGCCCAAATGTGGAGTAACATACAATCATTATATTACCTCAGAGAGAGAAGAAATGCTGGAAGAAGCTATAAAGTGGCAGGTCCAGGTCCCGTAGCGCTAGGAACGAGCCGTAGGAGCGAGAGAGATGAGACAAGGAGGAGAGAGAGCGAGTGACTGAGAGG
This sequence comes from Riptortus pedestris, assembly GCA_019009955.1. Lineage (NCBI taxonomy): Eukaryota > Metazoa > Arthropoda > Insecta > Hemiptera > Alydidae > Riptortus > Riptortus pedestris. The sequence continues at coordinate 9,313,983 of CM032233.1, forward strand.
CAGCCAGTGTTCTGGGCTGCCCTGGAGCTAGGGGGCGTGTCCTAACCCCCACCCCCACCCTAAGAAACCACCCCGCAATTACAGGCAATTTCTTACTTCATTAAAACTTAATTAAAATTAAAACACTCAAACTGAGCCACAGTTACAACTTCCAGATGCAGAATAGTAGTGCTTACACACACCTAAGACAAATAATGACTGAAGTGTTTAGAAACTTTTATAAGGTGAAAAGCGTTTTAGTGCATGCATTATGTCGTTTTTAACGACAGCGGAAGGATCATAATGCCAAAAATAATTGTTCTTAATAACCTTTTGGCTAACGGCTTATACTTCCTCCTGTATTAATAATTCACCTTATCATTGTTGTAAGAATATATTTTTGAGTGCTAAACAAGGCTTTTGGCCCCACTGGAAAAGTGAGTGACCGTACTCATCAAATATCATCATATCATTCTTGGAAAGGTTTATTGTGGGCAACATGTTAAACCACTCAGCCGAAAAACATATAGGGTGTGGTTCAATCAATATGAAGTGATCCAAGGTAGGTTGCTCGACATTTTTAATTATACTGTTTTAGGTTTTTGCTACATAAATAGGCAGTTCTAAACAGATTTAAAAAAAAATGGTATCTTCCACCCTTTATGTGTGACGGACAATTTTGTTTAGAAAAATGCAACAGGTATTACCGTTAAATTGATTATCTCTGGACTGGATGATTAAAAAAATATTAGAATTGGCATAATTTTTTTCGGAACTTTCTTCTCTACAATATTGTTTCTTAGCCTTGATGCCCTAAATGGAAAGTTTACCAGTCAAAATAGAGACCAAAGATAGGGGTTGAAAATTGAGAAATTCCGTGTTAACAGATTTCCCTTAAGGGATTTTCAAAATTTGTCTTCAAATGTCCATCGATCCTACCTAGGAGATGACCGAAATGAGGTCCTTTCAAATTTATATATATATATATATATATTCTGTTATCGCTCTAGCGGCCATAATTATTGCCACCAAATAACATATATAAGCGTTACAAATTAAACCTACTATATATATATTGTTATATACATTTATTCTCTATCTTGAATATTAACCGAGATATTTGCATTTTTCAGTTTTCAGCCTTTTGTAAACCCACACTTCTACTCATGGCACATAAACAATACTCAGTTATATAATAAACCACTTTATTTGAACCTTGAATACCAAATATTATTTTGAAGAGACCACCATTATACGAGATACATGCAAATATGTTCTGTTGATTCCCCTCCCTCACCGTCTTAAGTTCTTGGGCTGCTAAAATTTGAGTGATTGAGATAAAAATTACCCTGATTCATTATAAATAACAGTCCAATTTTAGTTGTTAACGAACTTGATCTATATTTTTATATTAAACGATTAAGTATCGAGTTTGGTATCGACCAGAAAAGAATTGCTACCGCTAGAGCGTTAACAGAAAAACAAATAAACGAATATATATATATATATATATATATATATATAGAGAGAGAGAGAGAGAGAGAGAGAGAGAAAGAGAGAGAGAGAGATTTTGAACGGTCCTCATTTTCGTCATCTCCTGGGTAGGACATTTGAAGAAATTGTTTGAAAATCCCATCATGATTACAACCTCTATTTTCCCCTAAGCGAAATCGGCTAAAATCTGTTGTGCCCACCACTTGCCTTTCTTGTACTAGGGTAGAGCGGGGTAGTACCGCCGCGCCGCACACTGGAGCGATCCTTCAGTAATGTTGGACATTGGGGGAAAAAATAAAAGTTTTAATTTGGGATTTTGATTGTATTGTTAGTACCACATAAACCCTTTTCAATTGAGCAGATTGATTTTTAGCCATATTATTGCAATGGTTTTTACATAATGCCTGGTTATAATTGCTATGTTAAAAAAAGCCTTGGCTTATTAAATTCGTCGTGAACTCTTATTTCATTTTATAAATTATTGTAGCTTCCTGTACACATTAAGGGTATTATAACAAATCAAAAACTGGTACAAAAGGTTTTTAAAATTCCTCTAATTTTTTTTTTTTTTTTTACATCGAGCTGATAATAATTTTATTTAATTGAATTCGCAAATCGCTTGTATTTGCTTGAAAAAATACCACTTGGCATGCTTTTAGGAGTATATTGTCTTATTTACAACGTCGTCAGATCTTGCCTAAACTTGCCTATTCATTAAATATTTTACTTTTAGTGTTAACACTTTCGGTGCGGAAGACGTATTATACCTCCCGCGGACCTTTCCCAACTACGTACGGTGTATCACATTTAAGGCCAACACTTAACAACGATAGCGATCGCTTAGAAACAATATCTTCGGAAGTAAAAGAACTTCTAATTGAAAAATAAAAAAACATTTGAAATTTTAGAAATGTAAGATATTCTTCCAGCTTACAAATTCTCATTATTAAATTAAATACATAGATTTTTTTTTTTTTTTTTAATTTTTATTCTAGATATATTTTTGTTTACAATTTTAGTATTGCGATAGTGAACTTCAATTTATTAAAAAAATAAAAATTTATAAAACATATGTTGATATTATGTGTCTACAAATCACAATTCTCTTGTTAGAAAGCGATACATAATCTGTATGTACACATTTAAAATTCATCCTACCGTTATATCGCATCTGGCAAAATTGCTTAAAAAATTGCTGATAAGTTAGTTCAATAGAGTATTCGATGTACTTTAAAATGACACCAGAATCAATATTCTAGGACCAGTAGAAACGGAGATATTAATCAATGTCCGGCTTACCCTATCACTCGCTCCAGTGTGCGCCGGTCAGGATAATAGCCTCACCCTCGATATCTTGGCAACCGGAATTTGTACCAAATCTATTGGATAAAGCTACAAACAGTGCCTCCAGCCATGGGGGCCAAGGTGTAGGTCGTTATGGTTTGCTAGTGTTTTAGACTAGATTTATATTATTTTCGGGCTCCAAATAAACTGATATACTCGAATGTACCTTTAGATACTACAATACACACATTCGTGTTGGTTGTAGGGAAACTGCTTATTTTAGGCTACATTTCAATGTACAGCTTCGATCTCTTTCATTCATTGTGGTGCCTCTAAATCGTCATTTCTACCGTTTTAACCGGCCGGGCTTATGTCGCCACTCTTCCCTGGGTAATCCTTCCGTGGTGGCATTACATCGGACTTAAGTGAATAAATACAAACGATAATAAGAAACCTCCCTGGGTAAACAGGAGGCGACTGAAACTTAAAGAAATAGGAGTGCCAACTTCTCACTGGAAAGAAAATAATTACTGAAATATATTTCACCAGAACATATTTGCATTTATCTTGTATAATAAAGGTCTCTTGGAAACAATATTTGGCATTTAAGCTTCGAATGAAGTGGTTTATTATATAACAAAGTATTGTTTATGTAACACGAGTAAGAGTGGTGGTTTACTGACGGCTCAAAACTAAAAAGAAGCAAATATCTTCGTTTAATATTCAAGATAGAGAACAAATGTATATAACAATATTTATAATAAGTTTAATTTGCAATAAGATTGGTTCTATAGAATGTTTCAATCCGACGTATAATAACGGAGATATTTCGATTTTTTTAAATCCCCCTCTAAACCCGCCCACTCCCAATTGACCGATTTCTACCATTAACAAACTTGACCTTCCTTTTTACATAAAACGATTAAATATCGAGTTTGGTAACGATCAAACAAAAATTGCGACCGCTAGAGCGTTAACAGACACACATATATATATATATATATATATATATATATATATATATATATATATATATATATATATACTCAACCGCAAAAAAAACCGGACACTTTATTTTTGTCGTATTAAAAGCTAATTTTGAGCAATTTTCTTTATGTGGGTATTCTAGTTATTACAGAGAATTTGAAGTCTAAGTCCATTGAACTAACCCCTTCAGGATTAGTAAACAATTAGATAAAACTCAGATTAGATTTATTTGTCGTGAAGTTGATCTATTCTAAACTGTAAGTAGTTTTTCGCACATTTAAACATCTTTAATTATTAACCAAGCATTTTCTTTAATTAATGTTTTATTTTTATTTCGGTCCAGAATAATGGGTCTTTCAAACTTAGATGGAAGGCCGGAGCTTACGTTACATTGCCGAAACGCTTGGGGTAGCGAAGTCTACCATTCACTGTAATAAAAATGAAGAATAAATTTTTTTTAAATGTGTTAATTTATCTTTTTATTTTTTTTAGTTTGTATTTTTGTGTAAATAATCAATAAAAATTATTCACTTTTGGCAGATTCTGTTTAAATAACCTATAGATTAACTAATTATTTTAATTAAAAAGATTAATATACATATATATTAAGTATTTAACAAAATTATAAGACTAAATCTAAGTGTCCGGTTTTTTTTGCGGTTGAGTGTATGATCAATGGACAATTGAAATTGTTTTTCGAAAATCGCGTTATGAGTACGACCTCAATAGCTGATTTCCCTTAAGGGAAATCTGCTACAAGAATGAAATATCGAGTTTGGTACCGATCAAACAAAAATGGTATATATACACACAGTTTTGAACGGACCTCATTTTCGTCACCTGCTGGTCTAGGACCGATGGACATTTGAATAAATATTTCGAAAATCGCGTCACGAGTACAAGTTCAATAGTTGGTTTGTCATAAGGGGAACGACTGGGGGCCTTGGGGGGTGTAGGGGGTCTAGACGGTGATGTAAGCCATGTTTACTTTATAGCGGAGGACAGCAGAGGGCTGTTTACATTTAATGCCCATATATTCCATCCTTCTCCACAATTGACAGCTAGAGTTGGCCCAACAACTCCCAGCCATGTTCACTAATACGGAATATGACTAATGCTCCCCGTCTGGAAACAAGTCGTCAAAGTTTCTTCGTTTTATTTTTTGTCGATCCGGAACTAATGCTTGACGCTTATGGATTTATTTTATGTTTTTTCTTATACCAATCCGTCGCGACTAACAGATCAAGCAATGCTAAATATGTCCCATGAGAGCATATTGAAAATGAGTCAGCATTTCGGGGCAAAGTTCCCATTCCCTTTCGTTTCAGTTTAGTAACGACGTTGTTTTTTTAATATATATAAAAACTTTTTTGTTCCATGGCCAATCTTTGTTTTCAGTGATGTCCACCATACATGAATTAGTCCTATTATTAGCTCCTTATTAGGTTTCTCTTAAGGCCCACGATTTTTGTAAAATGTCTTCAAATACCCATCGATCCTACCCAGAAGATGACGAAAATGAGGTGCGTTCAAAACTGTATATATATATTGTTTGATCGTTGCCAAACTCGATATTTAATCGTTCTATGTAAAAGGAAAGATCATTATTCATTAATGGCTGAAATCGGGTTTGAAAATTCTCTGTTGCTATACGTCGGATTGAACAATTGCATAAACACAATCTCATGGCGAATGTAATGTTCTATAAATGTTATTATGTACGCTTTAAGCAGATTTCCCTTAAGGAAAATCAGCTACTGAGGTCGTATTCATGACACGATTTTCGAAATATTTCCTCAAATGTCCATCGATCCTACCTAGGAGATGACGAAAATGAGATCCGTTGCAAACTATATATATATATATATATATATATATATATATATATATACATATATATTTGTCTATTAACACTAGCGGCGGTCGCAATTTTTGTTTCATCGTTACCAAACTCGATATTTAGTCGTTTTATCCAAAAAGAAAGATCAAGTTCGTTATTGGCAGAAATCGGAACAGTGGGAGTGGGGTTATAGTGGGAGTTACGTAAATTCGAAATATCTCCATTATTATAAGTCGGATCGAAAAATTGTATAAAACCTATTTTACTGCAAATTCAATGTTCTATAAATACCGGGAAATTGGCATTTTTTAGTTTTTGGCATTCAGTAAACCCCCACTTCTACTATTGTCATATTAACAATAAGCTGTTATCAAGCACATTATTTGAAGCTGAAATACGAAATATTGTTCTCATTGAACCTTTACCTTTTGAGGTAATGGCAAATTATGAGAAATCTCAGAAAATGTACGCCTGCTTAGCGTATTTTTTATATTTTAAAAAAAGATAGGTACTTGTATATTTTATCCACCACATTTTAGTTCCACTAGTTCCACGCTAATGAGGTTATCTTTTGTCATAGTTGCGTTTGCTGTTTAGTGTTTCTTAGTCCTATAAAAATGCCTCTTTGGCATTTGCCGACTGAAGAAGACGCTGTTAAATATTTACAGGAGAGGAATATTTTGGCTATCAGAAGAAAGTGTTCTAAATCACATTGTATGAAACTTTATAGTGGGAAAAAAAGTCTTTTTTGGAAGTGTAATGTAAGAAAGTGTGGTGAGCAAGTCGGCGTTCGGATTGGCACTTACTTGGTTTCAAGGAAGTAAAATTACATTTTGTAATGCATTGAATCATATTTGGTAGAATTCATATGGCGACAGCACCATGGGAAAAGGAATGGAGACACATTTTAGTGCATTTTAAATTGTATTTCCACACTTTTCCCGCCTAAATGTGAATAAAATGTTTTATTTTTAAAAATTGTGTTTTCTTTTATGTATCATTATAATTCCGTAGAAGGTTATAAGGTAAGTATAACCTCCCTTGCGGGCAATGAATCGTACTCCTTAAACCATTAGGGAACTCTAGCGTGGAACTAGTGGAACTAAAATGTAGTGGATATAATACACAAGTACCAAAAGATATCATACTTGGGTTGTAAGGTAGAGGGACTAGTGTAGAGAGTTGGAGAAGAAAAGGAACATATGGGCAGATATGTAAACAAAACTGAGGGTAGAGTATGTCGAATAAGGAGCTAACCTCCCTCCTCCTGCCTGCCCAATGACTCGACTCTAGGAGCTCGCCTTGCCGACCTACATCCAGACAGCCTTCTAGTTCAAAATGTCATGGAATCATTCGTATTCCAAATTCCATTTCCTAACCATGGGTTTTATAGGCAGATTTCCCCGATGAAGCGATTTTCAAAAAATTTCCTCAAATCTCCATCGATCCTATACATTAGAGGTCCGTTCAAAACTATATATATATATATATATATATATATATATATATATATATATATATATATATTGCGAAAGCTCCTGTGCCCTCTCCCTTAAAATCTGCAATTATTTTAATACAAGGCTGAGACTTGGTGTGCAATATTTGGGAGCCATGAAGAATCCTTTCAGCCCATATTCAACCTCCTAACCTTCTCCAGTACTTCTCCAGCGACCATAACTTTGGAATTTCCAATGGAATGCCATACTTTTTATGACGGATTCTTGTAGAAAATCGAATTCTAAAACGAGTTTATATCGGTGAATTTTTCGATTTGACGCATCCTTTAGCCGTAAAATGCACAAATATTTAATTCAGGAAAGGCACATTTTATTGAAAAATGCTGCGACATAAAAGTTGTAGTCAAGAAAATTATCTTTGAAACAAGTCTACGGTGAAATGAATGGATTCTGAAATTAAAAATAAATAAATTAATTAAAAGGAAATAACGCAAATGTATTCTTGAATGAATCCAAAGGTTTAATTTTAAAAACATCAAGATAGCATAAATGTTTCTAGAATTCATTTATTCAAAACTAATTACATAGTTATTTATAAAAGGAATAATGTTTTCCACCTTCCAGTTAACGCTCTAGGAGTCGCAATTTTTGTTTAACCCAATTCAATATTTAAACGTTTTATGTAAAAATATTGGTCAATTCCGTTAACGTCTGAAATCATGCCTGGGGAGGGCCAAGGACCAGGGGAAGGGAGGAATTATCTCCGTTTTTTCAATAAATCTTATTGCAACTGTTATGTTCTATAAATGTTGTTATGTACATGTTCTCTCTCTATTGAATATTAAACAAGATATTTCCATATTTTAGTTTCCGGTCATGAGTAAACCCCCACTCCTCCTCATGTCATATTAACTATAAGCTGTTATGTCACGACGAACTTCATTCCAAGGTTAAATACCAAATATGGGTATCATTGAACATTTATTTTGTGAGATACATGATGTGAAGACTTTTCGTTCTTTACTGGAAAATGTTTATTTGATCTATACCATGCTCGATATTTAACTGTTTCAGTCGACACTAAAGATCATATTTGTTATTGGCTGAAGTCGGGGGTGGAATAGTTGGGGTTTAGAGGGGGAGAGTTAGAAAATTCAAAATATCTCCGATATAATGAGTCGGAACGTAAATATTCTAGAACCAATCTTGTTAAACTATTGATTGTCTATGATTGTTCTATGCAATTTATCGTAGAGTATTAAACGAATTATTTGTACTTGATTTCAGTCTGTAGTATCCCCTCCGCCCCGTTTTGTTCTTCGCATTTTTACATAGAAATAGAGAATATGTGGTGAGATGAGGTCACAAGTGTTCTATACCCAGTACGTGGGATCTCATCTCATCTAGTTGGGTTAGTACACATAACGTGATTTACAAAACATTTCTTCAAATACCCATAAATATAACGTATCATGTGTAAATGATGGTCTATTATCGCAGTAGGAGGAATAAATAGCTAAATGGAACTAATTTCATGGCTGCGTAAACTAAGCAGATTTCCCACGTGAAGTTATACAATAGTGAAATCTCCCTATGAGAGCCGAACACTTACGGAATTGGCCGAACTAGCTTTTGACGGGAAACTCAATCGTCCGTTATACGCCCACGTTTCATAAAAATGCAAATATCTCGATTAATATTCAAGATAGAAAAAATGTATAGAACAATATTTAAAGCAAATTTAATTTGCAATAAGATTGGTTCTATACAATGTTTTGATCCGACGTATGGTAACGGAGATCTTTCGATCCGTTACCGTGGTCCGATTTCAAGCATTAACGAACTCGATCTGTCTTATTGCATAAAACGTTTAAATATCGAGTTTGGTAACGATCAAACAAAAATCTCGACCGCTAGAGCGTTAACAGACATATATATATATATATATATATATATATATATATATATATATATATATATATATATATAATTTTCAACGGACCTCATTTTCATCATCTCGATCCTACGGTGGACATTTGAAGAAATTTTTCGAAAATCGCGTCATGAGTACGACCTCAATAGCTGATTTCCCTCGAGGGAAATCTGCTAAAATGAAATTACCCAGATATACTAAATACAAATTAAAATGGATATAAATCATTTTTAGGAAATATAACCAATATATTTTTAATTTTGGAATTCACCCCCTTTGAATCCCCATTGTTCCAGCTCCGAATATTGTTAATATGACACTAGTAGGAGAGAGGGGTTTACTTAGTGATGAAAACTAAAATATCTAAATATCTCGGTTAATATTATATTGAAAATATGACATAAATATAATGAAATTATATAACAACATTTATAGGTATTTTAATTTGCAATAAGCTTGGTTATGTATAATTATTCGATCCAAATTATAGTAACGCAGATGTTTTGAATTTTTGAAATTCCCTCCTTGAAACTCCATATAAATAATTTTGAACGGACCTCATATTCGTCATTTACTGTGTAGGATCGACATTTGGCAGAATATTTCGGAAATGGCGTCATGAGAACAGCGTCGGCTATTGCGTTAGTATCCATAATGTGATTTATAAAACGCTTCTTCAAATGCCCATACATGTAACCTATCGTGTATAAATGGTAGTCAATAATGAAAATAAAACTGCCTTGACGGATACCATCTCAAAGAAATACACCATCAATTTTGAAAAAGTTTAAATAATTGATAAAGAAAGAAATAACACTAAACAAAAAATAAAACAGAAAATTCACCTAAAACAAAATAGAAAAAACGCTGTAAGCAAAACAAAAAACAACCAGAAATTAAATACCTCAATCATATATTTTATAACATTTTATCTTAAAATAATCGTGTTTAAATTTTGACGATATATACTCAACCGCAAAAAAAACCGGACACTTAGATTTAGTCTTATAATTTTGTTAAATACTTAATATATATGTATATTAATCTTTTTAATTAAAATAATTGGTTAATCTATAGGTTATTTAAACAAAATCTGCCAAAAGTGAATAATTTTTATTAATTATTTACAAAAAAATACAAAATAAAAAAAAAGAAAAAGATAAATTAACACATTTAAAAAAAAAAAAAAATTATTCTTCATTTTTATTACAGTGAATGGTAGACTTCGCTACCCCCAAGCGTTTCGGCAATGTAACGTAAGCTCCGGCCTTCCATCAAAGTTCGAAAGACCCATTATTCTGGACCGAAATAAAAATAAAACATTAATTAAAGAAAATGCTTGGTTAATAATTAAAGATGTTTAAATATGCGAAAAACTACTTACAGTTTAGAATAGATCAACTTCACGACATATAAATCTAATCTGAGTTTTATCTAATTGTTTACTAATCCTGAAGGGATTAGTTCAATGGACTTAGACTCTAAATTCTCTGTAATAACTAGAATACCCACATAAAGAAAATTGCTGAAAATTAGCTTTTAATACGACAAAAATGAAGTGTCCGGTTTTTTTTTTGCGGTTGAGTGTATAATCGTGTTCAATGTTGACATGTAAATAATCGATTTGTAGTCAGCTGACTTAACCTACTTCGGAAACCTCAGTATCAACTACCTCCTCAGTGAGGACAGTCGCAACGAACGAAAGAGGGAAACGAGCACTTCAGAAATGTAAATAGCAATATGTATTCAGATTTAGTAAATATATACGTAAGTAGGGACTAATTAATACTCTATCTAGTAAAGAATTATCATTGGGTTTTGGCGACCCTTGCCAAGAAAATATGAAGAATATAAAAAAAAAAAAGTCCGTCACGCAGGGGCTGCGTAAACTAAGCAGATTTCCCACGTGAAGTTATACAATAGAGAAATTTCAGAATAGAGAGCCGATCAGTTATGAAAACGCCCCGAACTAGCTCTTGACAGAAACTCACGACTAGACCCGAAGTTAGCCGATCTCATCTCAGAAGCTGAAAACAGAAAAATGCAAATATCTCGGTTAATATTCAAGATACGGAATAAATGTATATAACACTATTTATAGTAAATTAAATTTGCAATAAGATTGATTCTATATAATGTTTCAATCCGACGTATAGTAACGGAGATATTTCGAATTTTCGAAAATCCTCCCCTCTAAACCCCCCCCCCTCCCACTGGTCCGATTTCAGCCATTAATGAACATGATGTCATTTTTCATGTCTTTTAAATATCGAGTTTGGTAACGATCAAACGAAAATTGCGACCGCTAGAGCGTTAACAGACAAATATTATATATATATATATATATATATATATATATATATATATATATATATATATATATATATATATTATTTTGAACGGACCTCATTTTCGTCATCTCCTGGGTAGGATCGATGGACATTTGAAGAAATTTTTCGAAACTCTTGTCAGGAGTACGACCTCAATAGCTGATTTCCCCTAAGGGAAATCTGCTAATATTGGGTCCAAAAAAGAATAATAACGTATCATGAATAAATGATAGCCTATGATCGCGGGAGGAGGAATAAATAGCTAAATGGAACTAATTTCATGAGTAGGTTTGTGGCGTTCCTAAAGGCTGAAAAACAAAAAGGAATTCAATTAACCCAGATATACTTATTACAAATTAAAATGGATATAAATCATTTGTAGGAAATAAGTTAATCAATGATTATAAATTAGTTTCGGCAAGAATTATAACGGATATATTTAGTATTATACATTTCGACCTTTCTCTCTATGCTTCTTCAAGGGAGGATTTACCCTATTTAGTCACAGTTAGGTAATGAGACCATATTTCACGCGTTTCACTTTAATTACTTCTGGGATAATCGTTTGCTGAAATAGTCACTCCGTATGATTAATTTATTTTTAATCTTTTTCTATTTGCCTTGCAACAATTGTTTCGGGAGATTAAGCGCGACTCGTTGGCTCATATTCCATTATTAAAATCCCATATAAGTGACGGGGAATTAATGGGCCGACTTTAAAGGGAAACAGGAACACATAAGGGGTCATTGCAAGTCTGTCAACTGTGCTAGGCTTTTAGTACGAACAAGCACGGCGTTACTAAACAGATTTATGTGACATGTTTGAATTTGTAATGTTTATATATTTCTCGGGGCGGAATGCCTTATTCGTATGACTAAATGGTTGAATCTATGCGAACAACGCTTCCAACTTAAGCTAGACTTTTTAGTCTTAAGAAGTTATTTAGTGAGATGGTGTTTTAATGTTAATACCACATGTGCCTGACACTTGTTTATATTTAGCACATCCATTAAGCAAAACTAGCTATTGATGTACTCAGCACACAATTTTAGCAGATTTCCCTTAAGGGAAATCAGCTATTGAGGTCGTACTCATGACGCGATTTTCGTAAAATTTCTTCAAAAGTCCATCGATCCTACCCAGGAGATGACGAAAATGAGGTCCGGTCAAAATTATATATATATATATTTATATATAGATATATATATATATATATATATATATATATATATATATATACAATTCTGAACGGACCTCACGATTAGCAGATTTCCCTTAAGGGAAATCAGCTATTGAGGTCCTACTCATCACGAATTTCGATATTTTTCTTCAAATGTCCATCGATCCTACCTAGGAGATGACAAAAATTCGTTCAAAATTGTATATATATATATATATATATATATATATATATATATATATATATTTTACCGCTCTGGCGGTCGCAAGTATTGTTTGATAGTTAACAAAATTGATATTTATGTAAAAAGAAAGATCAAGTTCGATAAAGGCTGAAATCGGACGAGGAGGAGATGGGGTTTCGAAGGGAGAATTTTGAGATTTCGAAATGTCTCCGTTACTATAAGTCAGATCGAAAAATTCTATTGCAAAATAAATTTTCTATAAATATTGTTATATACATTTATTCTCTATCTTGGATATTAACCGAGATATTTGCTTTTTTCCGTTTTCAGCCTTTGGCACACTTCTGCTAATGTTACATAAACAATACTCAGTTATATAATTATCCACTTTATTCGAGGCTTAAATAACAAATATTGTTTCGAAGAGACCTTTATTATTATTATTATTATTATTATTCATGAGACAGTTCAATATGTTCTGATGACCTCCCGCCCCGTTTTACATTCTTGGCCTACTAAAATTTGATTAATTGATATAAAAATTATTCTGCTTCATTATAAATTACAGTACAAGATATAGTATATAGTATTCAATAAAACTAATAATAGTAATATGCTATATTCTGATATATTTCAGTAATTGTTTTTCTTTCCGATGTGAGGTTGGCAGACCTGCTTGCTTACATTTCAAACGTTTCCCGTCAGGAGGTTTCTTATTATTGTTTGTATTTATTCACTTAATATTCACGGTGGTGTTGTGTTACCAGTATGTAGATTTATCTATTGTTAAACTTCACGAGGGAAATATGCTTTTTTTTCGCAGCCCCTGCGTAACGGACTTTTTCTTCTAATCTTCTAAGTAGGATCGATGGGCATTCGATGAAATGTTTCGATAATCGCGTCATGAGTACGACCTCAATAGCTGATTTGCCATAAGGAAAGTCTGCTCCGGCTAGCTGAATACTTGCGTGGAGAGCGTATGAATGAAGGTGTTAGGAGTGAATGAGCGTTGAGCAATAAGCAAACACAGCACGGGCACCGGCATACTTCCTCAAAGGGTAATTAGAATCCTTTTTCAATAAAACCAGGAGCTGGGCCAGACTTCAACAAGGCAGGCATATTGTGTAAATAGGCTTGTTGATCCCTTCTCCCCTGTAAATATTTATGCCGCCTGTCGTTAGACCCATCCTACAATGGCCTCTCTTCACGATTAGGCCTCTAGTCAGTCCAATACCAGTCCGTCACGCAAGGCCTGCGTTGACTAAGCAGATTTCCCACTTGCGTCCCGTATTTGCATTTATCTCATGACGTAAAAGTTCAATGAGAACAATATTTGTTATTTAGGCTTCAAATAAAATGCTTCATAATATAACAGCATATTGTTGATATGACATAAGCAGGAGTGGGGGTTTACTGAAGGCCGAAAACTAAAAAACGCAAATATCTCGGTTAATATTAAAGATAATGAAAACATGTACATAACAACATTTATAGATCATTTAATTTGCAATAAGATTGGTTCTATACAATTTTTCGATCCGACGTATAGTAACAGAGATATTTCGAAAATCCTCCCCTCTAAACCCCCCTCCCCCTGGTTCGATTTTAGCCGTTAAGGAACTTGGTCTTTCTTTTTACATAAAACGTCTAAATATCGAGTTTGGTGACGATTAAACAAAAATTGCGACCGCTAGAGTGTTAACAGATATCAACGATATAAATCGCGTCATGAGTACAACCTCAATAGCTGATTTCCTTTATAAGGGAAATCTGCTAAAAGGTAGTTCACGGAGGGGCTCCTGAAACTAAGCAGACTTCTAACGTGAAGTTTTACAATTGATAATCTACATACTAGTAACACCACTGTCAATATTAAATGAAAAAATGCAAATGACAATGAAAAATCTTCCAGTCAATTTACATTTTAATAACCTCCACATGGAGCAGGCCAGCCAACCTCTCAGAGCTTGATGATAGAAGTATTCTTGAACGGAAAGAAAAAAAAAACTTAAATATACCTGAATATAATATATTAATTTAATGAAAAATATTTACTATATCTAGTGCTGCAATTTTTAATGAACCAGAATAATTTTTATCATAATCACTCTTATTTTAGTAATCCAAGGACAAAAGGGGGAGGCATCATATTTTGCATGTATCTTATCATCTAGAAAATATTGGTTGAACACAATGTCCGGTATTTTGGCGTGGAATAAAACGGTTCATGATATATTGGTTTATTTTTAATGTGCGATGAAAAAGAAAGGGGGGGGGGATACTGTAGGCTGAAAACAAAAAAAAACGTCATACAGGAGCTGCATAAACTAAGCAGGTTTCCCACGTGAAGTTTTACAATAGACAAATCTGCGTACTGGTAACACTTTATCACCGTGAACAAATACAATCGGTAATGAGAAACCTTTTAGTTAACTTTAATAAGCTCCCAACGGAAAGCGTCTGAAATTTAAAAAAATAGGTCTGCCAGTCATTCAAGGCTGAACAGATAGATAGACATATTCTTCACCGGAAAGAACAACGACTACTGAAATCTGCATATTAATTATATTAAAAACTATTTATTATATCCAATACTGTAATTTATAATGAGTCAGAATAAATTTTATCTGAATCCCTCAAACAATTTTTATAGACCATGAACTAAAGAAGGGAGGGGGGGGGGTTGAATCAACAGAACGTATTTGCATATATCTCACAAAGTAGAACCTTACACCACTCTCTACACCGATATCACGTGAGCAGAACAGTTACGGAAACGGTGAACTAACTTCCAGCGGAATCGCACGAACAGAACCAACAATAGCCGAATATGTAAAATGCAAATATCTCGGGTAATATTCAACATAGAGTATAAATGTATATAACAATATTTATAGAACATTTCATTTGCAATAAGAGTGTTTCTATAAATGTTTTCAATCCGACGTATAGTAACAGAGATATTTCGAATTTTCGAAACACCCCTCTCCCACATGTCCAATTTTAGCCTTTACCGAACGTGATCATAAGTTTTTTCGTAAAACGCTTGAATGTAGAGTTTGATAACTCTATTTTATGATCAGACAAAAATTGCGACCGCTAGAGCGTTAACTGGCATATACAAAATTGTGATCGGATCTCGTTTTCGTCATCTCCTAAATAGGATCGATGGACATTTGAAGAAATATTTCGAAAATCCCATCATGAGTACAACCTCAATAGCTTATTTTCCCAGAGGGAAATCTGCTAAAATCAGATCAGCTTCCTTCTACCTTGTTGGTAATGAAAATGAGGTCCGATTTAAAATTTTTATACATATATAAAATATAACGCTCTAGCGGTCACAGTTTTTGTTTGATCGTTAACAAACTCGATATTTAATCGTTTTGTGTTAAAAGAAAGATTGACTTCGTTAATGGAAGAAATCGGAACAGTGGGAGTTTAGAGGGCTGAATTTTGAAAATTTAAAATATCTCTATCACTAACTAATAATAACCAATCTTGTTGCAACTTAAATTGCCTATAAATGTTGTTACATACTTGTTTTTATATCTCCAATAATAACCGAGATATTTATATTTTTTAATTTTCTGTTTTCAATAAATCCCCTTCTTTGTCATCGCCCGTTATGAATAAGCCAATATCTCATGAACCGTCTTATTTCAAGCTGAAATTCTAAGTTTGGGGTTCATAAGTTCGTTTCTAGAAGAGATACGTTCTGATGAACGTCTCCTCCCCCCCCCCTTTACTTTTTGATTATTAAAAAGACTGCTTGAGATAAGAGTTATTCAGAATCATTAAAAAATATATAGTAAACAGTTTTCAATAAAATTAATTCATTATATTCCAGTAATTGTTTTTCTCACCGGTCAAGAATATTTCTATCTTTCACCTCTGAGCTGTTCACAATTTAGACGCATTCAGTTGTAGTGGTTAATGAAATGTAAATTGACTAGAAGATTTCTCATTGTCATTTGTATTTGTTCACTTAATACTCGCGGTGGTGTTAATTGATAAAGTATGTAGATTTATCTATTGTAACATTTCACATGGGAAATCTTTTTAGTTTACGCATATTCTGCCACTTATGCATAAAATAAATTCTGTTTAAATGTCACACTCATACACACACACACGCTCCTATGTACATATTTGAAAGGATGTCGCACAGTGGTGCGAAGCCGGCAAAAACCTATTTCAGCAAAAGTTGAAATTTGATTTCTTTATAGTTTAGTGGTTGTACCTTTGTGTTTGGGTGGCCTTTTTAATTAATATAACTTCAATTGCCAATAGAATAACATTTAAATCGACATTCATGTTTTTCACAAAATAATCTAACTTCTAAGCCAAATTTAAAAGATAAATTCTGACCCTTAAGTCTGTCTATTGACAAATTTCATTCTGGCAACGTTAATACTGTATGTTTCAAGTTTTTTGTTGGTTTCTAATTTGTTTTTAATCCGTTACGTATAAGCCCTTAAAACGAGTTCTAACAAAATAGAGATAAATTCCTAAATGCCTTTCTTCGTATAAGGTTTCAAAAAAAGCTTCACAAAGCTCCAAGCTCTAACTTATATTTTCTTCAAGATTAAGCCTATGAGTAACTATTTTATAAATATCTCATCCACCTTCGTCCAATTTTGTGAGAAATTGAGGTTTAAAGAAAATTTACCAACAATAAATACCGGGCGTTAGGCGCTCTGTTTATTCAGGATGTTTACTAAATGGAATTATAGGATCCAGGATTTATTTATTACTCTTATTTTACTTTTTCAGTTCATGTTTCGAAGTGCTTGGGCGAACTTATAGAGTAATTTTTAAGGTGTCTAAAATATTTTAAAATGTCGGATTTTACAGTTCCTTACAGTGTTTTATGTAATGTGCTTTTTGAAACGAGCCAATCTTTAGACCTCTTCGTTCAGGAAAATTGCCAGCATTTGCCCGACGAAGTTATTTCGCAAATTATAGCTGAAATTAAAAAAATATTCGTACCTCATTTTCAAGAAGTTGGCATTTTTAGAAAAATTTAGCTCCTGGTTAAAGGGTCACTTTAATATTTCTTTAGCGAATAGAAACCCTGAATCATTTTGTGATTCCGTTTGCTGTGGTGGTCGACCTACAATAATTTATTGATTTATTTATTTAATGAATTATGAATTTCAATAAATAAAATAATTGAATAAGAAAATGTAAATAAAATGTTCATATTGAAGGAAGAATGTTTTTATTTTTTCATTCGAAATTAATTTTTGTGTAAATTTTACTTGGATTGATTATAATTAATCAATTTCGTTATACAATAATTTTAGGGATATCTGAAACTTTTTACATTATCCTTAATGAGTAGAGGTTTTGAAACGTATTCATGTTTAGTTCTTTGTTTAATTCTAATACAAAACAACATTTTCAACAACGTCAACATATATTATAAATATTACAAAGCATTTTTTAAAGTAGTTTCAAAGTTAATAGGTTTTTGCCGCTTATTGTGGCTTTTGGACCACTGTGTGTCGTGTCGTCTGCTGGGGTTAAAGATATTTTTTGAGAAACGCAATACTAAACGTCGTTAATATTAAAAAAAAACAATTGTACTTACTTAACGAAGCATTGAGAAGATGATGTGCATACCTGGAACAATTAAAAAAGGATATTAGCATATACGTACATATTTTATTAAAAGTCTCCGTAGTATTGTTTTAAGTTAAAAGGAAGTTTGTTAATGGCTGAAATCGGACCATTAGAATTTGAAAAATTCGAAATATCTCTGTAAATATCAGTTGCAGCGAAAAATCGTATAGAATCAATTTAATTGTATGTGTAATTACCAATACATGTTGTTATATAGACATTTTTTCTGTCATGAATATATTGTGATTTTTTAGTTCAGTGAACCCCCACTCCTACTCATGCCATATTAACAATACGCTGTTACATCACGACCCACTTTATTCTAAGCTTAAATATTGTTTTGAAAAGACGGTTATTATACGAAATACATGGAAATTCTTTGAGCGGTGTCGTCATAAATTAAGATATTACGATCATGTTTTTGAAAATTTGACTTTGAATTTGAGTTGATTTGATCTATTCCGTAGAATAGATATATAGAAATCGGATATGGAATACTGGGGGTATAGAGCAGGGGGAAATTTAAATTTAAAATATTTCCCTTATTATGAATGGGATCGTAAAATGTTATAGAACCAATCTTCTTAAAATATTGATGGCCTACAATTGGTGTTCTATGCATTTTTTGTAGCACATTTATTGAGCGAGTTATTCACGCTCTCTTGTTTTCAGCCCTTAAGTACCAACCCTCCCTTCCACCATCTACTCGTCGGTTTTTAGCATATTTCCCTTAGGCGAAATCTGCTATTCAGGTTGTACTCATGATGCGATTTTAGAATTTTTTCTTCAAACGTCCATCGATCCTACCCAGGAGATGACGAAAATGAGGTCCGTTAAAACTGTATATATATATATATTTATTTATTTGTCTGTTACCGCTCTAGCAGCCACAGTTCTTGTTTAATCGTTACCAAACTCGATATTATGTTGTTTTATGCAAAAAGAAAGATCAAGTTCGTTAACGGCTGAAATCGGCCCAGGGGGAGGGGGGGGTTTAGAGGGGGGAGAATTTCGAAAATTCAAAATACCTCCATTACTAAACGACGGATCGAAAGAATGTATAGAGTCAATCTTATAGCAAAGTAAATGTACCGTAAATATTGTTATATGCATTTATTCTCTATCTTGAATATTAACCGAGATATTTGCATTTTTCAGTATTCAGCCTTCAGCAAACCCCCACTTCTACTCATGTTACTTAAATGATACTCGGTTATGTAATAAACCACGTATATTAAATCTCTCTTAAATACCAAATATTGTTTTCAAGAGAGATTTATTATACGAGATATATGCAAATATGTTTTGGTGACCCTCCCCCCTTTCTTTAATTTTGGACTACTTAAATTTGATTGACTGAGATAAAAGTTATTCTGATTCATTATAAATTATAGTACTAGATATGGTAAATAGTTTTCAATCAAATTAATGCGTCATATTCAGATATATTACAGTAATTGTTCTTCTTTCCGGTAAGAAGTTGGCAGAACTGTTTGCTTTCATTTCAGAAGAGGTTTTCCGTCGGAAGGTTTCGTATTATCGTTTGTATTTATTCACTTAATATTCACGGTCGTGTTGTGTTACCGGTATGTTGATTTATCTATTGCTAAACTTCAAGCGGAAAATCTGCTTAGTTTACTCAGCCCCGCCTTGATGGACTTAGGAAAGAAAATTAGTGATGAGATGAGAAGTGTGCTATACCAGCTCGTGGGAAATCTGCTTAGTTTACGCAGCCCCTACGTGACGGACTTTTTCACATAGAAATTGGGGAATATGTTGTAATATGCAATATGGCCCCTCAACAAATCGTCTACTCCGAATACCGATTGTGAACTTTAGTTCTTAAATGAACTTCTGTGGAAAAATCTTAATAACTTGGCCCTTATTTTGTGTGATCTGAAAATATTTGAGGGAATTTGTAAATGGTTTTGCCATGCGGTCCCACCATCCTTCTTTTGTTCTTGGATTACTAAAATTGCAATGATTGTAAAAATTATATTGATTCATTATAAATTACAGCACTAGCTATAGTAAATAGTTTTCAATAAAATTATTATGTTATATTCAAATGTATTTCAGTAATTGTTTTTCTTTCCGGTCTTGAATATTTCTATTTATTCTGTTCAGATCTCAGAGGTTGGCTAACCTGTTTGTTTACAATTTCTGACAATTTCCGTTGGTCGGTTATTAAAATTGAATGAAACATTTCTCATTACTGTTTGTAAGTTATTCACTTAATTTTCACGGTGGTTTTAAGTGTTTTTTTACGAGTATGTAGATTTATCTGTTGCTAAACTTCAGGTGGGAAATCTGCTTAGTTTATGCATTCCCTGCCTGACGGACATTTTTACATAGAAATTTGGGAATATGTTGTGATATGAGATCAAAAGTGTGTTCTACTAGCACGCGGGGCCAGTGCATCGTGGCGTGTAGCCCCTTCAGCTGTGGGGCGGAGAAAGGCCATCCTGCTGCCCACCGATATTGGGTGTCCTTCACTCCCAAACCCTCAACTCGTATTTCCTCAACTCAAATTCACATTTATCCCTTCACAGGCAAGGCTGGGTCGCCGGTGACCCAGAGGTTGGTAAAAATAATATTTTGAGTAAAGTAAGGGAAGGAGGGGAGGTGAAGAGCACGATACCCCTCCCCTCCTTCCGAGAGTTGATGAAAAAGAAATTGAGAATCAGCCTGGACCCAGCACTTCGAAACGTCGGTGTGCTTTTTGTGAAAAATCAAGAGATCGTATGGGTACATCAGACTGCGCTCATTGTAATCGCAGCCTATGTGCTGAGCATAGGCTAAGTATTTGTTCTCGATGCATTACCAGAGTCTCACCTGAAGAAGATGAAGAAATAGAAGATTGTTAGATTGTTCTGAGTTTGAAGTATTAGTGAACTTTCATTACTAAGAGTTTATTCCCTTTATTGATTTTGGATCCCGCATAGTTTATTATTCTTTTTTCCGTAGAGTATTTTTTTATATATATTTTTTCTGTAAGAGTTTAAACTATTTATTTTGATCTGGAAAGTTTTTGACTGTTCAGAGTAGGAAAAATTATTGCTGGACTGCCGGATGAAATGGAAGACTGATAACTTACTGAAAATTACTTAATCACTAAGATTTTATTAAATTTTCTCGTCTTTTATAGCTGGAAATTTCTTATTTTTTCCCTTCTAGGAGTTTACTCGTTTAATTTTTATCTTTTATCTTATACGGATACCAAAGGTCTGGAACTCTACGTTCCTACTAATTTAAGTATAGTTCCTACTAATGTAAGTTTTTGTATTTTTATCATATTATGTATATTGCTAAATAAAATAAATTTTTCCAACTATACTTTCTTTTTTTATATAAAAAAAAACAACAACAACTGGAATATTTTTGTTAAAATGAAAAAAATGTGCTATAAATATGACTGGGTCACCCGTGACCCAGCTTGCCTGCAATGTAATTTTCATATTCCTTGTCTGTGGAGGGTTAAAAATAGAACATTATGCCAGAGGCCCAAAGCTCCCTCCACTTCATCAATATTAGCAGATTTCTCTTAAGGATAATCAGCTTTAAAGGTCATAATAATGACTGGATTATTACAAAATTTCCTCAAATGTGTGTGTGTGTGTGTATTTGTCTGTTACCTCTTTAGCGATCGTTATGTTACCAAACTCGATATATAAGCGTTTCATCAAAACTAAAGGTCAAGTTCCTTAACGGCTAAAACTGATCAAGTGAGGGGGTTTTAGAGGGGGATAATTTCGAAAATTCTAAATAATTTATATTGTTAATGAATCTAGTTAAACTATTGATGCTTTAAAATTGTTCCACTGTGCATATTTTCGTAACTCAAATATTATGTGAGTAATTCGTACTTTTTGTTTTCCAGTCCAAATATGTGTTAAGATGGGATCACTATTTGTTAAGATGGTGTGTCATTCGACTGAAAAAACTGCTCAGTTTACGTAGCCCCTGCTTGACGGACTTTTAGCAGATTTCCCTTAAGGGAAATCAGCTATTGAGGTCGTACTCATGACGCGAGTTTTGAAAAATTTTCTCAAATGTCCATCCTACACAAGAGATGACGAAAATGAGGTCCGTTCAATATATATATATATATATATATATATATATATATATATATATATATATATAAAATTGTAACCTCTGTCTGTACATTGATTTTTTTCGCGAAATTTCACGATAACTTTTCGTTTCACATGTCATAGACACCATATCTGCATTTTGTTTCTTTCGTGTATGTTTGTTTGTTTGTTTGTTTGTTTGTTACCTTTTCACGCATAAACGGCTGAACCGAATTTTATGAAACTTGGTATGTATATTACTACTAATCCAACTTAGACTTTAGGCTATATTAATTTCCTCTGAGACGAACAGGAGTGGGGGTTATAAGGGAAGCCTGAAATTAAAAATAGCGATATTTCGTTTTCTATTGGTTTTTCCGCAAATATAAACATAACAAAAGTTGTTTATTTTGTTATTTGGAGTAACTTTTGTTATATACACTTTTGTCGTAAGTAAGTAAGCCTAAGTATAAATGAGTTATATGTTAAAACTTTAGCTGGAGCCAACAATTTTATTGGGCACTAACGGCTCAACCGAACTTAAGACAACTCGGTCTGTCATGTACCATTAATTCTTCAATGATTATAAGTGATTTTAAAATTTTTAGGTTCAAACGGGAGTGGGGGTATAAGGGAGGCCTTAAATAGAAATTCAATATATTTACATGTATAAGAGACGGGAAATATAAAAATATTGAAGACAGTGATGCCTTATCGAACAAATAATTCTATTATTAGCAAATCCACGGCAACGCCGGGTATCAATCCTAAACACTGGGACGGGTAAATGTCAAAATATTGTGCAATGTAAAGCCTGCTAAAAAATACCATCACCATTCAGCCTCAAATGAATTCCCGGGCGAAGCCGGGTATCTGAGCTAGTATATATATATATATATATATATATATATATACACATTTGTCTGTTAACGCTCTAGCGGTCGCAATTTTTGTTTGATCGTTACCAAACTCCATATTTAATCGTTTTAAGTAAAAAGAAAGATCAAGTTCATTAAGGGCTGAAATAGGACAAGAGGGAGGGGGGTGAGGTTTAGAGGGGGATTTTGAAAATTCGAAATAACTCCGTTAACATAAGTCGGATCGAAAAAGTGTATAGAATCACTCGTATTGCAAATTAAATGTACTATAAATATTGTTATATGCATTTATTTTTTATCTTGAATATCAACCCAGATATTTGAGTTTTTCAGTTTTCGACCTTCAGTAAACACCAACTTCTACTAGTGTTACATAAACTATGCTCTGTTATATAATAAAACATATTAATTGAAGCTAAATACTAAATATTGTTTTCATTGAACTTTTAATTTGTCAGATATATGCAAATACGTTCTTTTGAACCTCCCCTTATTTTGTTTTTGGATTACTAAAATTTAAGTGATTGAGATAAAACTGATTCTGATTCATTACAAATTACACCACTAGCTTTAGTAAATTGTTTTCAATAAATTTAATATGTTATATTCGGATATATTTCATTAATTGTTTTAGCAGATTTTCCTTAAGGGAACTCATGACGGACTGTTTCTTCAAATGTCCATCGATCCTACCAAAACTGATTCTGATTCATTACAAATTACACCACTGCTTTAGTATTGTTTTGTCTCTACTCAGTAAAAAAAAAAAATTATTTTATTATTAACAACTGCCAACAACGGGTATAAACCCTAAACTTGGGACAATGTCAAAATATTGTGTAAAGCCTTGCCAAAAAAATACCATCACCATGGATCGTCCAATCAACTCCCGGGCGAATATATATGATATAGTATAATATATATATATATATATATATAAATATATTTATTTGTCTGTTACCGCTCTAGCGTTCGAAATTTTTGTTTGTTTGTTAATGGCTGAATTCGGGCAAGTGTGAGGGTGGGGGTTTTGAGGGGAGCATTTTCTAAAATTTGAAATATTTCCGTTACTATACGTCGGATCGAAAAAATGTATAGAATCAATCTTATTGCAAATTAAATTTACTATAAATATTGTTATATACATTTATTCTCTATCTTGTATATTACCCGAGATATTTGCAATTGTATGAAATCGGGGCGGATAACGGATGAGAGTGAGCTTCCCGCCAAAAGCTAGGTCGGCTGTTTTCTTAACTCTTCGGCTCTCACATGGAGATTTCTCTATTGTAAAACTACACGTGGGAAATCTGCTTAGTTTACGCAGCCCCTGCGTGACGGACGTTTTATCAAATGTGGGCGGATAACGGAAGAGACTGAGTTTCCTGCCGAAAGCTAGTTCGGCCGTTTCCGTAACTCTTCGGCTCTCGTATGGAGATTTCTCTATTTTATAACTTCACGTGGGAAATCTGCTTAGTTTACGCAGCCCCTGGGTGACGGACTTTTATTTCGTCATCTAGTAGGTAGGATCGATGGACATTTCAGATAATATTTAGGAAACCGTGACATGAGTAGATGCTCAATACGCGAGTGCCCTCTTCCCTGCTCACCCATTACCTTACCAAATGCAGCTTTACTGCAGCCTGAATCGGAAGGCGAGTGACAATTAATTGGTGGAACATTCCCTGTTTACAATCCCTAGGCAACAAACATTCCTAGATTATAAACAGTCATAGATTACACAACTTTCATAGATTCTGAACGACGTTTCAATAGACTTATAAAACTCTATAAAAAGCCTATTGCTTATTATTTGCGACATAACTATCGTGACCACCCGATTATGCCGGTTTGTGAACGTGTTGTAACTCGGTCCAGGTTTTCTCCGGCTAAAGCGACACGCAATTTGTCACCTCATCAGCACAATTAGCAACATTAAATATATCTTGCAACATTCGAAAATATATACGAAATAATCAATGGCTAAATAATTCGAATTTTAAATAACGCATGACTTCCTTGTTGACTTATTAAATTAAATAATATTTTGATAGACGCCATTTAACATGATTTCATTTGCAAGATATATTATACCTCCGCTCCAATGCAATAAATAAAAAAAGTCCACCACGCATGGGCTGCGTTAACTAAGCAGATTTTCCATGTGTTTGGATTTACCACAAAACGTAAACGTTCAATGAAACCAATATTTGGTATTTAGGTGCACTGCCAAAAGTGGCCAGGTCGGTAGGTCGGCAAAATGCAGAGGGCCGCCCACGGGCCTCAAATGAAAAACAGAAAAAACCTAAATTTAAATAGGAATTAATTATATTACTAATAAACACCCCAAATAATATTTATTTACATTTGTAAATACACTGCTGATACATATTTCTATTAGAAAAGGCTACTATTGAATTTTACACACTACGCTAACTTTAAAGTTTTTTTGTTTTTTTTTTAAAATTGGTAATGTTCTTTAGGATTATAATTTGGAAATAACCTACAATCCTACAATAAATATTTGTAGGAATTATATATGCGCATTTTATACCTCAAAGGCATCAGCTCTATATATATATATATAATATATTATATTGTATTAACTATATGATAATATGATATATACTATAGGTTATATTAATATATGTGACTAAATAAAAAATTCTTTGTATTATATTTTGTACCAAACACCCCGTTAGGGGGAGGGGGCACGTCTAATTTTGCCGAGGGTCCACAGAGCTGCCAGTCCGGGCCTGTGTTTAGGTTTAAAATAATTTTACTTGTAATAAGCTCTTTTCTTTTTTTCGTATATATACAGCTCATTGTTTTAATTATGACATGGGTAGGGGTGGGCTGGTTTGCTGAAGGCCCGAAAATCTGAAAAGAAGAAAAAATAAAAAAAAAAGAACTCAAATATCTCGGTTTAATAATCGCATTAATTGCAAAAAACAACTTACATTAATCAATTTTTATAAGAAGATTATTTATGCAATCAATGTAGGATTGCGGTTCTTTGATTGAATGAGATACAAAAATTATTCTGAGTTCATTATATAACTGCCAGTTTTACCTGGACCATAGTAATTTGTGTTTCGGCAATTAAAATTATATAATATTATGGTCGTCAGATATGTCATTTGAGCTACAGTAACTGAACACGAGATCTGTTCATAAATTATATGCTTCTATATTTTATTCGTATTTAGTACTTATGTTAGCGTTTCCCTATTAAAAATATATATACTATATATACTACGTATAGCAAATATATATATACCTATACAACAAACACTTATTGTCTAATTAAATGTACTACAATGCATAGTTTTTAATTATTAACATTTATTCTCTATATTGAATATTAACCCGGATATTTGCATTTTTCAGTTTTCAGCCTTCAGCAAACCCCCACTTCTACTCGTGTTACATAAGCAAAACTCTGTTATGTAATAACCCACATTATTCGAAGCTTTAATACCATATATTGTTTTCAAATGACCTTTATTCTACGTGATAAGTGCAAATATGTTCTGGTGAAATATATTTCAGTAATAGTTTTTCTTTCCGGTGAGAAGTTGGCGCACCCATTCGTTTACGATTCTGACGCTTCCCAACGGGAAGTTTCTTATTATCGTTGGTATTTATTCATTTGATTTTGACGGTGCTATTGTATTACCATTATGTAGATGTGTCTATTGCTAACCTTTACGAGGGGAATCTGCTTAGTTTACGCAGCCCCTGTGGACGGACTTTTCGTCACTTCCTTGGTAGCATCGATGGACCTTTGGAGAATGTATTCGAATTCGAGTAAATTGCGCCATGAATATAATTTGAAGGAAGAACTAGTAAAAATATTTATATATTAATCATGGCAGTTGTATGATTCATTTTTCTGGGTATTCAGATTTTCCTGTTACGAGTCATGTCTCTAGTCCTTATCATTGCTAAGTAATTATTATTCAACGCTAGCATTTATTAAGTGTGTTTAAAGGGTTTTCATAAGTATATTTATCTAATTATTTAATCAGCCTCATAAAACATCATTCAGCATTTATCATTGGACTAGTTCTATTTCTTGTGCAACAGTTTTCATTCTTAACTATAAACTATATTACTAGTTCTCGTCTGGTTTTCTCTATTAAACAAAGCAATTGGAATGTTTAATTCTACACGTTCCGTCCATTCAATTCCAACGCCTATCTCCGATATTATCCGAGTGGGGGTTACTTAGAAGGCCCTAGGAAGCCAGAAGTGAAAAAAAAGTCCGTCACGCAGGGGCTGCGTAAACTAAGCAGATTTCCCACGTGAAGTTTTACAATAGAGAAATCTGCCTAATAACAACTGTAATAGAAAGAAACCTCTAAACCTAAAACATTATTTAGGGCGTAATAACCCAGTAGAGGTTTCTACGCCCCAAAACACAGTTAACCTAACCTCTAAACCTATTCACTGAGGCGACGGAAGGGGGGGGATAGTTATGGAAAAGGCCGTCCAGAGCTCTCCGGCGGAAAGTCCCGAACATAGGCCTACTTGGAGTACAACACGCAGCAATACAAATGCAAATATCTCAGCGTTAATATTCCAAGATACAGAATAACAATGTATAGAACAATTAGTTTAATAGTAAATTTAATTTTTGCAATCTAAGATTGATTCCTGATAACAAATTGTTCGATCCGACGCAATCAGTAACCGGAGATTATTTTCGAATTTTCGGAAATCCTCCCCTCTCTAAAACTCCCCCCCTCCCCGTGGTCTCGCATTTCAGCCTGATTAACGAACTTGATCTTTCATTTGACATACAACGAACTAAATATCGGAGTTTCGGTAACACGATCAAACAAAAAAAATTGCGACCGCTAGAGCGGTAACAGACAAATATATGATATCATATATATATATATATATATATATATATATCTACTATATACTTTTTTTCTATACGATATATATGATATTTATATTACAGCTTTTGAACCCGGACCGCATTTTCGTCATTTACTAGGTAGTGGATCGATGGACTTTTGAAGAAAAATTTCGAAACAATTCCGTCATGATTACAACCTCAATAGTCCTGATTTCTATTTCCCTTAAGTGGAACTATTATCTGCTAAAAGTACGTCACGCGAGGGGCTGCGTAGGACTAAGCCAGTCTTTCCCACCGGCGGAAGGTCTTACAACAGATAAAATATCTACATACTGGTGAACACCACCGTCAATGTTAAGCGCAAATAAATACATCAACCCGGTAATAGAAAATCATTCATAGTCAATTTAAAAAGTTAATAATATCTACAACGGTAAGAGCACTGAATTGTAAACAACAATAAGAGGGCAGTTACCAAACTTCTGCCCAGTGCTTATTAGATACCAATTATTCTTGACCTCGGAATGTATGAACAATTAATGTCTCATATATCTGAATATAATATATAAATTTTGCACTGGTATAAATATTTACTATAGCTAGTGGAGTAGCTTGAAATGGAATCGGAATTCTTTCTATCTCAATCACTAGCATCTTTTAGTAATCCATGAGAACAAAAAGATGGGGTGCGGGTCAACAGAACGTAGTGTTTAGTATCTCTTACAATAATGCATGTTTGATTGTGAAGACAATATTTGGTATTTTAACCTTATAATGAATTGGTTCATGTATATAACAAGCTTATTATTAATATGACACTAGTAGGAGTGGGGGTTTTCAGAAAGCGCTAAAACTATAAAATCCAAATATCTCGGTTAATACTCATTATACGGAAAATATGTGTATAGAAACAATATTTATAGTAAATATAATTTGCAAAAAGATTGTTTCTATGCAATTTTTCGATCCGACGTATAGTAACAGAGGTATTTTCGAAATTCCTTCCCTCTAAACCCCCCCTCCCCCCACTCCTCGGTCTGATATCAGCCGTTAACGAACTTGATCTTTCTTTTTACATAAAACGTTTGGCAACGATTAAACCATAATTGCGACCCCTAGAGCGATAACAGACAAATATATATAAGCACTATTGAACGTACCTCATTTTCGTCAACTCGCGGCATGAGTACGACCTCAATGGATGATTTCCCTTGAGAGAAATTGGCTAATATGAGGCACATTCAAAACTCTTGAGAAAATATGCCCTAAATGTATGATATATATTTAGAGAAGTACTAAGATTCTTAACGAAACTAATTTATTGTATATACTTATTTAGAATGCTGAATTTTATACAATATCTCTTACGATGTAGATATTGACCTATATAGAATGTTGAATTTTATACAATATATTCTTACGATTTGACCTAATTTAAAAAAAAAATGTATTATATATGTATAAATGTATTTCAATAAATTGTTAAGAATTTAATTGTCATAATATAGAAAATTGTTTATTGAAAGCAAAACTATTTGACGTATCCTGTTATAACATGTTTTATGGTAAATAAACACTATTTCACCATGCAGATGGTGGAAAAATAAGGTACACGTTCGAAAACAATATATATATATATATATATATATATATATATATATATATATATATATATATATCCTTCCGTTAGTCGTGGCGTCCTGACAGGTGCATCTTTGAGGTCCATCCAATTGAATGGACCCAACGACCTCCGCCTCCAGCAATGCTTCTAGCTTCCCTTCCTCCTCAAAACAGTATAGGTTTGACCTTCGAAGTTTGTACACAGTGCGTTCCTTGTGCTAAAATCACCCCACAGGTGCACCGCGACCAAAATTGTTAGTATTTCAATTTCTTTTATTTCTATATTTAATCTATTTATCTTAGACATATTTATCATTTGACGTATGTAGTGCTTTGATTGTTTTTAAATAGTTAAAAATACCTACAAAATAGGGAATTCACCTCTGAGGTGACCGCGACTAACCCATGCATTTTTAAAACATTTTTTTTAGAAAAATGGACCAGGAAATACGTATTTTTGACTTGAGTAATCTAAATGACATTGCTAGACTCGAGTAATCAAAATGAGCTTGCTAGACTCCACCACACATTACTGGATCCTTTCGAAGAAGACGATAACATACAGAACGACACAGATTCGGAATTTGAAGACGGCTTGGAAGAAAGGGGTATAGACTCAGAGACTGAATAAAGTAACGTGGAATCGGAAAGTGATGGGGAGGATGAGCATGAAAGTTCATGAGAAAAATATGTTGCATTGAGAAGAGTGAACAGAAAGATCGTTGACCGTTTTGAGTGGAGGAAACCCCCTTTTCCTTTGCGTAAAATAGGAAAACAAAATTTATTGACACACCTTCCGGGAGTGAAAGAGGCGGCAAAGGAGGCTACTAATGAACTTGACTGCTGGTTCTGTCTCTTTGATGAGACGATTATTAGTAGTATTGTGCACTGCACAAACGAATTTATAAAAATCGTTGAGCCAGAATTTTCTAGGCAGAGGAATGAAAAGAGACGGACTTTACAGAAATAAAAGCCTATATAGGCCTTCTTTACTTAGCTGGCACATGCAGAGGAGCGAGAATGAATTTAGAAGACTTTATGTAAAACATGTTGGCCAAGAAACTCGTCTAATTAGAACTAGATGGCACTAAAAGATTCAACGTGAAACGTTTTAATTTCCTTTTCTATCTTAAATGTTTTCTTGTATTTGTTATTCCTGCAAAAATCAAATGATTAAGTAGTTCTAAACTATCCTTATTGTACTTTTTAATATATATTTTCTAGTAGCTAAGTAAGTAGCACCTAAAGAATTCATTGTTCATAAATTGCTTCATGTTACCTGAAATAAATGAATATTTTTGATAGTTGTAAGACATATTCATTAGTGTTACTTTGCTAATTTTTAAAATAAAATAGTTTTACTATTTGTTCAGATAAGTGTTTATATTTAAGTGTGTTTAAGTCTATTTTTGCCCTAAAAAGCAGTTTTACTAACATATTTCTCCATCGTCACCTCATAGGTGACCCGCGCCTAGAGTCGTTTCAAAATGACCCGCGCCTATCGGCGGGATATATATATATATATATATATACATGCATATATATATATATATATATATATATATATATGCATGTATATATATATATATTTTTGTGTCTCTCTTAATGCTCTAGCGGTCGCAATTTTTGTCTGATCATTATTAAGCTCGATATTTAAACGTGTTATGTAAAAATGAAGATTAAATTCACCACGCCTAACATCACCAGAGGGTTTAGAGGGGGAGAATTTCGAAAATTCACAATATCTCCGTTCTTATACGTTCAATCAAAATATTGTATAGGACCCTTTTTGTTGCAAATGTGATGTTCTAGGAATCTTGTTATATTTATGTTTTCTCTAAATTTAGCCGTATTTAATAAATTCACCGAGATATATCCATATTTTAGTTTTCGCCGATCAGTACCACCCCCCCCCCACTCATGTCATATTAACAATAAGCTGTTATGTAATGAAGCACTAAATTGTTCTCAACTTTACCTTTTGAGATAAATGCAAATCACGCACTTGGAAAATCAGCTTATTTAACGCAGCCCCTGCGTGACGGACTCTTTCTTCATCTACTAGGTAGGGTCGATGGAAATTTGAGGAAAGTTTTCCTAGATCGCCTCATGAGTTTCACCTCAATTGCTGATTCCCCTTAAGGGTTTATTCTCCCAATAAAGCAGAGATGATTCCGTTGGGAAGTTTCGTTTGTAGCAGTTAGAAAGGAAGGTGATCTATGTTGGACATGGTGGACAGGCAGTGACGGACGGCCAGGAGATTTATCGACCTGTCCACAACATGGAAAATAATACATTTATCCGCCCAGCTGAGGACCACACTCCACCTCTTGTATTGTTCCATTGTTCAAGTCAGATGATATAGAGTTTCAGATGTATAACTTAAAGCCAAAAGTCCGTAAACTAAACAGATTTCTTAAGGGATGATACAATATTGATCTCTACATCCACTTTATTTCCTATTTCGGAATTAAAAAAGTCCGTCACGCAGGGGCTGCGTAAACTAAGCAGATTTCCCACGTGAAGTTTTACAATAGAGAAATCTGCCTAATAACAACTGTAGTAGTAAGAAACCTCTAAACCTAAAACATTATTTAGGGCGTAATAACCCAGTAGTTTCTAGCCCCAAAAAACAGTTAACCTAACCTCTAAACCTATTCACGAGGGACGAATAGTTATGGAAACGGCCACCAGAGCTCTCGGCGGAAAGTCCGAACATATCCTACTGGTGACCACACGCAGAATACAAATGCAAATATTTCGGTTAATATTCAAGATTGATAAAAAATGTATATAACAATATTTATAGTAAATTTAATTTGCAATAAGATTGATTCTGTACAATTTTTCGGTCCGACGTATAGTACCGAAGATATTTCGAATTTTCGAAAATCCTCCCCTTTAAACCCCCCCTCCCACTGGTCCGATTTCAGCCGTTAACGAACTTGATCTTTCTTTTTACATAAAACGACTAAATATCGAGTTTGGTAACGATCAAACAAAAATTGCGACCGCTAGAGCGGTAACAGACAAATATATAGATGGATAGATATATATATACAGTTTTGAACGGACCTCATTTTCGTCATCTCCTGGGTAGGATCGATGGACATTTGAAGAAAAATTTCGAAAATTCCGTCATGAGTACAACCTCAATAGCTGATTTCCCTTGAGGGAAATCTGCTAAAAGTCGTAATGAGAAAATCTCGTATTGAGTCTAACCTCAATAGCTCATTTCCATTAGAGGAAATCTAAAAAGTCCGTCAGCAGATTATCAGTGTCAAACTAAGAATAGATTAATAAAAAATTTAACACCACCGTGAGTAAATACAACGGTAATGAGAAATCATTCAATTGATTATAATAAGCTCCCAACGAAAACGGCTTCCGAATTATAAACAAATAGGTCTGCTAACAACTCAGAGCTGAACAGGTAGATAGACATATTCTTCAAGAAAGAAATCAATTTCTGAAATATTTCTGAATATAACATATTAACTTTATTGCAAACTATTTAGTATACCAAGTACTGTAATTTATAATGCATCAGAATAATTTTTATCGCAATCACTCAAATTTTAGTAGTACAAGAACTACCAGGGGGGGGGGGGGCTATGAACAAACGTATTTGCATATATCTCACAAAATAGGAGCTTACAAGAGTCGAGAAATTTCACTAGAGCCGAACAGTTCCATTTTTAATATTAACCGGGGCTCAGGTTAGCCAAGCGAGTTAAAGCTCTGACCTTTATCTCACATGGTAAACCTAGAGTGGCGAGTTCGATTCTTGCCTGGGCAAAGGAAATTATTTAGTGACGAAATTCTTTAAATAACGTCCTAAAATCCCACCCTGGCTAGAAAAGGGTGGTAACCTGTAGATAACCCGTCCCGATTAGCCTAAGTTGCAAAAAGTGGACGTTAATTTAAAAAAAAAAAAAATAATATTAACCGAGATATTAACATCTTTTTGTTTTCAGCTTCATATTAACAATAAGCTGGTATATGAATCATGAAAGGTTTTATTCCAAACATAAATGCCAAATACTGTTTTAGCAGATTTCCCTTAAGGGTTCGTTAATGGCTGAAAGCCGACCTGTGGGAGGGTGGTTTAGAGGGAGGAATTCCGAAAATTCTTAATATTTCCTTATTATGTGTGTGTATTATGCGTCTTATCGAAAAATTCTATAGAACCAATCTTATTGCAAATTTAATGTTCAATATATGTTTTTGTAAACGTATTTTCGCTATCTTGATTATTAACAGAGATGTTTGCATTTTAGCAGATTTCGGCCTTCTGTGAACCCCCGCTCCCACTCATGTCATATTAACTAGAAACCGATATATTATGAAGTACATTATTCGAAGCATAAATACCAAATATTGCTCTCAATGAACTTTTACTTTTAGCAGATTTCCCTTAAGGGAAATCAGCTATTGAGGTTCTACTCATGACGGAATTTTCGAAATTTTTCTTCAAATGTCCATCGATCCTACCTAGCAGATGACGAAAATGAGGTCCGTTCAAAACTGTATATATATATATATATATATATATATATATATATATATATATATATATATATATATATATATATATTTGTCTGTTACCGCTCTAGCGGTCGCAATTTTTGTTTAATCGGTACCAAACTCGATATTTAGTCGTTTTATGTAAAAAGAAAGATCAAGTTCGTTAACGGCTGAAATCGGACCAGTGGGAGGGGGGGGTTTAGAGGTGAGGATTTTCGAAAATTCGAAATATCTCCGTTACTATACGTTGGATCGAAAAATTGTACAGAATCAATCTTATTGCAAATTACATTTACTATAAATATTGTTATATGCATTTATTTTCTATCTTGAATATTAACAGAGATATTTGCATTTTTATTAAATCGTGACTTTCCAGCCAAAAGCTCGTTCGGCCGTTTCCTTGATTGCTCGGGTCTCGTGAAATTTCTCTATTGTAAACCTTCACGTGGGAAATCTGCTTAGTTTACGCAGCCCCTGCGCGACGGACTTTTTTGAGATAGATGCTGATCCGTGGGAGACGCGGGAAATATGCTTGATTGGCACATCCCCTGCGTGACGGACTTTTATTATTAAAGAAATCGTTTAAATATCGAGTTTGCCAATGATTAAGGCTGTTTCCTATTGGGCTAGATATTAACGAGCGCCAGCCATGAGTCAATCAACTGTTAGCAGATTTCCTTTAAGGGAAATCAGCTATTGAGTTCGTACTCTTGACGGAATTTTCGAAATTTTTCTTCAAATGTCCATTGATCCTACCTAGTAGATGATGAAAATGAGGTCCGTACAAAACTGTATGTGTATATATATATATATATATATATATATATATATATATATTTGTCTGTTACTGCTCTAATGGTCGCAATTTTAGTTTGATCGTTACCAAACTCGATATTTTGTCGTTTTATGTAAAAAGAAAGATCAAGTTCGTTAACGGCTGAAAGCGGACCAGAGGGAGGGGGGAGAATTTCGAAATATCTCCGTTACTATAAGTCGAATCGAAAAAGTGTATAGAATCAATCTTATTGCAAATTAAATATCCTATAAATATTGTTATATACATTTATTCTCTATCTTGAATATTAATCCAGATATTTGAATTTGTCAGTTTTCAGCCTTCAGTAAACCCCCACTGTTTCATAAACATGCTCTGTTATATATTAAAACATATTAATTGAAGCCTAAATACCAAATATTGTTTTCATTGAACTTTTACTTTGTGAGGTATATGCAAATACGTTCTGATAACACCTCCCTCCTTCTTTTGTTTTTGGATTACTAAAATTGGAGTGATTGAGATAAAACTGAATCTGATTCATTACAAATTACAGCATTAGCTTTAGTAAATTGTTTTCAATAAAATTGTTGTTATATTCAGATATATTTCATTAATTACTTGTCTTTCCGGTCTATCTATGTAGCTCTATGAGGCTGGCTGGCCTGTTTGTTTACAATTCTGCCGCTCCCGTTGTAGAGATTATTAACTTGTATTGTACATTTACTGAGCAATCACGGTAGTGTTACCTGTATGTATATTTATCTATTGTAAACCTTCGCGTGGGAAATCTGCTTAGTTTACGCAGCCCCTGCGTGACGGACTTTTTTGAGGGTTGCATCTGTTGGAACGGTGAGCTGAGTGCCTGGGCAGGCTCCTGTAATTGCTCATGCTGTCCTTGGATAATGAGCTGCCCGGCCCCCTCATTCTACCAGGGCGCCCAACACAGGGGCTGCGTGAACCCAGCAGATTTCCCACCTGCTCCTATCCCATACTAGTGCTCAATTCTTTCCATATATTGCACAGCTCTACAGTAGTATTGGTGCCTAAGCTTGTCGAGCTGATTTTAAGTATATTTGGGCTGCTGAATCGAAATTTGGTTTTATTTTATTTATTTGAGATGCCGCTACAATGACGATTCATCTTTTAACATGTTTAAGTATAGTTTTACAAAATTAAATAAGTATTAAAATTTTTACAAAGCTAAAAGTTACAAATGTACAGCATAAATAGGACCATGTCGCTACAATGGCGATTCATCTTTTAGCATGTTAGAATATAATTTTACAAGTTTAAATAAATATTGAAATTTTTACACAGCTAAATTTTACAAATGTACTAAATAAATAGAATGGACAAAACTAAATATAAATTTTTAGTATATTTACAACATGAGGGGGAAAAAATAAAAAATAAAATATTAAAAGAAAAACTAAAAGAAATAGTTAAACTGGGAGGAGGCAAAACTTATATTCCACGTACAGTGCTTGCTATATACAACTTTCATAATAGTAAATAATAGCATTTATATTTCATCAAATAATCCAATATTTCTTAAATACTTCAAAACATCATCTATAAATTGGCTACTGTCGGCCAGTAGTTCGCATACATTTGTGGGCCATGGCTACGTTATTACTTGTGTGCAGTCAGTTAGTATGTGTTTTACAGTCAGCGTTCTGTTGCAGTAGCGGCATACAGGTTCATCTTGTCTGCTCAGTAGATATGAATGTGTTAGTCTAGTGTGCTCTGTGCGTAGGCGTGTAAGTACAATTTCTTCTCTTCAAGAGTGTCTATTACTTGAAATCCAGATGAGCGTGTTTGATTTGATTTCTCTAAGTTTCTGTCAGTGTTATACCATAAATTATTCCAGTCATTAATTACGAGTTTCCTTATTTGAGAGAAATCGTCTTGGTGAGGTATGTCCAAAAAATCTATTTGTTCAAGTTCAGTTGATTGTTTGGCTGCTTTGTCTACTATATCACTTTGAGATATGCCCACATGGCCGGGTAACCAATAACTAGTATCACTTTTTGTTTAGTTTTCAGCCTTCAGTAAACAACCACTCCTACTCATTTCATATTAACAATTAGTTTATGTATCACGAACCACTTTATTTTAAGTTTAAATACTAAATATTGTCTTGAGAAATAGAAAATAAACATATTTCCAGTACTATGCAAAAGTCCGAAGAAGGGGCTCCATAAACTATGCAGATATCCCACGCCCTGGTATGACTTACTTTTGATCTCATCTCAGGACATATTCTCTATTTCTATGTACGAGTAAAAAAAAAACCGATGAGTAGAAATGGGGAAGGGGTTACTGAACGCTGAAAAGAAGGATGTACGAGTAACTCACTTAATACTTCAGTTCCGTCCCGCAGGGGCTGCGTAAACTAAGAAGATTTACCACTTGAAGTTTTACAATAGAGAAATCTGCATACTGGTAATACTTAACACCGCGAATAAATACAAACGGTAATGAGAAATCTATCAGTTAATTTTAATAAGCTCCCAACGAAGCTTCTGAATTGTAAACAAACAGGTCTGCCAACCACTGAGTGCTGAACAAATAGATACACATATTCTTTACCGGAAAGAAGAAGGAATTACTGAAGATCACATATTAATTTTATTGAAAACTATTTATTATATCTAGCACTGGAATTTATAATGAATCAGAATAATTCTTATCTCAAGCCATAAAATTTTAGTAGTCCAGAAACTAAAGAAGGAGGGGGCAACAGAACGTATTCGCATATATCTCCCAAAGTAGAAGTTTACACCTGCCTCTACATCAATTTCACGAGAGCCGAACATGACGGAAACGGCTGAATAACTTTCAGCGGAATCGCACGAACAGAACCATCAGTAGCCGAGTATGAAAAATGCCAATATCTCGGTTAATATTCAGGATAGAGAACAAATGTATATAACAATTTTTATAGTACGTTTTATTTTCAACAATATTGTTGCTATACGAGTTCTCGATACGACGTATAGTAACAGAGATAGTTCCAATTTTCGAAAATCCCCGTCTTAACACCCACGCCCACTGCTCCGATTTCAGCCATTAACGAACTTGACCTTTCTTTTTGCATAAAAAGTCCGTCACGCAGGGGCTGCGTAAACTAAGCAGATTATCCACGTGAAGTTTAGTAATAGATAAATATACATACTGCTAACACAACACCGTGAATAAATACAAACGGAAATAAGAAATGTTTCATCCAATTTCAATAGCCTGCCGACAGGAAGCGTTAGGTTAGAAATGTAAACAAACGGGTCCCGCCTCACACCGGAAAGAAAAACAATTACTGAAATATATCAGAATATAACACATTAATTTTATTGAGAACTATTTAGTACATCTAGTACTGTAATTAATAATGAGTCAGAATAATTTTTATCTCAATCAATAATATTTTAGTTGTCCAAAACTTTAAGATGGGGGGGGGGGGAGTCACCAGTGCATATTTGCATGTATCTCGGTCTCTTGAATACAATTTTTGGTATTTAAACTTCCAATAATGTGATTTATTATGTATCAGAGTATTGTTTACGTAACATGAGTAGAAGTGGCGGTTTGGTGAAACTGAAAAATGCAAATATCTCGGTTAATATTCAAGATAGAGAATGAATGTATATAACCATATTTATAGTAAATTTAATTTGTAATAAGATTGATTCTGTATAATTTTTCGATCCGACGTATAGTAACGGAGATATTTTGAATTTTCGAAAATCCTCCCCTGTAAACCCCCCCTCCCACTGATCCGATTTCAGCCGTTAACGAACTTGATCTTTCTTTTTACATAAAACGCTTAAATATGAAGTTTGGTAAGGATTAAACAAAAATTGCGACCGCTAGAGAGGTAACAGACAAATATATATATATATATATATATATATATATATATATATATATATATATATATACAGTTTTGAAGGGACCTCATTTTCTTCATCTACTAGGTAGGATCGATGGACATTTGAAGAAAAATGTTGAAAATTCCGTCATGAGTACAACCTCAATAGCTGATTTCCCTTAAGGGAAATCTGCTAAAACGATTAAATATCGAGTTTGGTAACGATCAAACTACGAGCGCTAGAGCGTTAACAGTCAAATGTATATATACTCGTAGATATTAGCAGATTTCCCTTACGGGAAATCAGCTATTGAGGTCGTACTCATGACGCGATTTTCGAAAAATTATATATATATGGCTGTTAACGCTCTAGCGTTCGAAATTTTTGTTCGATCGTTACCAAACTCAATATTTAAACGTTTTATGCATTAAGACAGATCAAGTTCGTTAATGGCTGAAATCGGACCAGTGGGAGGGGGGATTTTCTAAAAATCGACATATCTCCTTTACCATACGTCGGATCAAAATATTGTATAGAACAAATCATATTGCAAATTAAATTTACTATAAATATTGTTCTATGCATTTATTCTCTATCTTGAATATTAACAGAGATATTTGCATTTTTATTAAAAGTGGGCTGATAACGGACGAGTGATTTTCCCGCCAAAAGGTAGTTCGGCCGGTTTCTTAACTGTTGGGCTCTCGTATGGAGATTGTATAACTTCACGTGGGAAATCTGCTTAGTTTACACAGTGCCTGCGTGACGGACTTTATAATTTTGAATGGACCTTATTTTCGTCATCTGCTGGGTAGGATTATGGACATTTTCTAAAATCGCGCCATGAGTACGATCTCAATAGCTTATTTACCTCAAGGGAAATCTGCTAAAATGCGTAGAACAACAATTGTAGACCATGAATAGCTTAACAAGACGTGGACCACCAACATCGCTGGTCAGGAGGCGCGTGGCGTGGCGACTCAGTGATAGGCCCTTAGTTTTTAGAGCACCGAAGGAAATCTGTTGAGTTTAAGCAGCACCTGGGGCGTTTATCGGTCGGCTTTCGGTCAGAAAATGTCCAATTACTTAAATTGGGCCCGAGGAGCAGTTTGTTGTGGCGTTCCTTAGGGCAGGTCAGGGCGGTCCAGTGCCATTTAGCCTCTGCTAGAATTGCTTTCATCGTTAGGACCCATCCGATAATTGGACAGCAAGTGCAAATTGGGCACCGAGACGAATTAATTTTTCTACTTCCTGCCTCCAGTATTGGCGAGGGCTAATCAGTAGGGTGGGCCGAAATTTTTTTTTCTTAATGCTATACCGAAAAAAACATGTCTCTATTATGTGTTATCAAAATGCGACAAAGAAAAAAAATATATACCTAACCCCCAGCTAGGGCAACACACTTGAAATTTCGAAATTTCACTAAAATCATAAGTTTTTGTAATTATTTTTAAATCATCTTAATAGTTTCATATTGGGAGTGATAGCCCTTTACAGTAGAGTTTTAAAAATACAATAAATAATTGGAAAAGTATAATTTTATTAATCTGAGGTAGCGCAACGGACATGAAAATGACGCATTATAGAGTCAAGTGCAGATGTCGGCTGCCTGTTCGGGCGATGACTCAGCCGCCCGACAAGCCTGTTTGTTTCTCTCAAATATCTAATATTGCCGCTCCAAAAGTAAAAGCCCTCTTTGACAATCATCAATACCAACAGTGACGCCCTACAGAATTGTGCAATTAATAAATTCATACCACAATAGCAAAAATGAGGAATCCAAGCAAAAGGCTTTATCACTCTTCGATGTATCTGCGTGTAAATGTAAAATAGAATACTCCTGCAACTGCAAAAAGGTCCCGGAGATCTGTGAGTGCCCTTTATCAATTTCATGTCAATGTGAAAAAGATAAAAAAATTCCGGTGCTTGAACTTAAGTTTATGTATTTCCAAAGAAATCTTGGACAAGGAAAAATTGGAAATTTAGACAAGAAGGAGTCGAAAAAAAATACCAAAAGACTGCAACGTAAAGGAACAAAAAATCAGGCTATGTCGTCTAACATTTCATTAGTTTCACATTCGCAGCCTTCATGTTCTAAGGATGGAACAAAACCAAGAATAGGTTCAAACGAAAGCTCAATGGAAGAGGAAGAGCCTGATGGTTCCTGATGGGCTTAGAAGAATCATAAAAGCAAGGGCCGTAGCTTCCAATAAAAAGCTAATCCGAACTTTTAAACCCCCAAAACTCAACTTCCAGGCAAAAGAATATTACGAAATTATTGATTGGACTACTACTGCTATTTATCCACCACCATTGTTGCGAAGAGTATCTAACAAAGAAATGTGGGCCAAGATTTCAGCTGCCAACACAGCAAAAGAATTGAACTTCCATAAATTTCCGTGTCACACGCAAGCGGTGGAGCGCTGTGTGAAATTGGTAACTGAAGCCTCTTCAAAACTCGTTGGTGCCAAGAACAGAGATGGTTTCATACGAACAACGCTGCTATCAAGAGCTTCAATGCCAAGTTTTTCCAGCAAACAAGATTTCAAACTTACAAATATTTAAAGGACTATTCTAAGAGAAGCACAATAAAATGTTGGTCTGGGAATTGACAATTTGTATTTCACGATAAATTTTGTAATTAATAAACTCATTTGGAAAATTTAAATTGCCTATTTATTTTTTTCCCTACAGGTAATCGTTCCATCAACATTATATTTCTAAAAAAACACATGGGCAAGTGGGTTTAAAAAATTAGATGCTGCACTGCACTACAGCCGGTTAGCACTCGAAAAGCGATCAATTAACTATATTGAAGGCATTTGCGCTACCTAAAATTAAAAGAAATATATATTTTCAATAACCCATTGTGTTTTTATAACTCTAATATAAATGATTTTCACTATAGCAGTTCAATATCTAGCTGTTAGGGTACTTTAAAAAAAAAATTGTAAAATCCTGTGATTTTAGTGAAATTTCGAAATTTCAAGTGTGTTGCGCTAGCTGGGGGTTAGGTGTATATTTTTTTTCTTTGTTGCATTTGGATAAAACATAATAGAGACAAGTTTTATTCGGTATAGTATTAAGACAATTTTTTTTTTCGGCCCACCATACTAATCAGCCTAGCTTGATCACTCGCCACTAGGATTAGCCACGCATCGTACCAACCAATCAACTGGAATTGCTGACTCCATATACAGTTTTTGGCAACGTGTTGTTTACTCACATCTATTCCGAGGTCTTAAAAAAAATATCGCATAATTATCAGTTTCCTTCTTCGTTATGTCATCTATCCTTAATTTGGGTAATTGGTCCTAATAACTTAAAAAAAAAACCTGTCACGCAGGGGATGCGCAAACTAAGCAGATCTAGTTTAACGATAGATAAATCTACATACTGGTAACACAACACCACCGTGAATATTAAGTGACTCGATACAAACGGCAATAAGAAATCTTTCAGTAAATTTTAATAACCTACCGAGCTCTCACCGGAAAGAAAACCACGAACTGAAATATATCAGAATGTAACACATTAGCTTTATTGAAAACTATTTTCTAAATCTAGTACTGTAATTTACAATGAATGAGAAAAATTTTTTATCTCAATCAATAAAATTTTAGTAGTCCAAGAACTTACGACGGGGGGATAGTTAACGCAGCGAATTCTAGAACGGACATAAAAACTATGCTTTATGATTGGGTACAAACATTAAACAAAGCACACAAGTAGACGAACTCGCCAAATCAGCTACTCAAAAAAGAACTCACGACAACACATATTGTACACACCAAGATATTCAAGCCCAAGCAAAACATATGATACTCAATTCATGGCAGAAATCTTGGTTTGCCACAACTGATAACAAACTTCAAGAACTGAAACATACACTTGGTGAATGGCCTTCCTCAGAAAGGCTAATTAGAATTAGAGTAGTTTTAACGAGGATGTGAATTGGCCATTCACGACTGACTCACACTTACTTACTTACTGGAGAAGACGAACCCTACTGCCAACACTGTAACTGTAGACTTACTATAAAACATATACTAACTGACTAGTGACATATCTAAGGACTCACATAGACCTACCATACTCTTTGATTGAATTACTACATGACTGTAGCCAGTAAATAGAACGCGTTTTACACTACTTGAAACATAACATTTTCAAAAAATTATAATGTAGGACAATACTGAAAATATTTGCAAAAATGAGTAAATATTATAAAGTGATTATATATGTTAAATAACTGATTCGTCGCTAAATCGCCCCAGTCGCGAAATGCGATTATTGTATGAATAAATAAATAAAATTATGATTTCGTGTCCTGTACATAATTTGGACTTCGATCCAGAGGTTTAATCTCTGAGCGGTGCGCTATCTGAAATGGGGCTACAACGTACGTCATATAAAGTTGTCGTGTAATAATTGATTCGCTACACAAATGACTATATCAACTAGCAATTGCAGGCTGAGTGCATGTGCAGATGTAAAGGGGCCGAACAGTTTTTATGAGGAGTCATTCCTTTCACAGCTCTGAGCTTCATGGGCTGTGAAAGTGCAAGCAGGCACCTTGCTTTAATAGGCCCAACGCCACACCTTCT
Source organism: Riptortus pedestris (assembly GCA_019009955.1). Lineage (NCBI taxonomy): Eukaryota > Metazoa > Arthropoda > Insecta > Hemiptera > Alydidae > Riptortus > Riptortus pedestris. Next base: position 9,357,508 of record CM032233.1, read on the forward strand.
TACTAACCATCTAAATAAAATTAACACTTTATCGTCCATTACTTGTCGCTTATTTAAGCGACCATTCCGTTTAAAGAAAGAATTGATTGGTGACTCATTAGCTCGGAGAAGACGTCCCATAAATTACGGATTTGCTGATGTGTTACAAACGGAGTTAACAGATTTCTCGTAAGGAAAATAAGCAATTTACGTTGTACTCAGGACGCGATTTTCGAAATTTTCTTCATTGGTTTAGAGGTGGGTGGGGATTTCGAAAGTACCAAATAATGTTTTAACGGACTTTTAATATTAGAGATACATGCAAATACGTTATGTGCTGTATTATTCAATTCAGAATATACGGTCTCAACACAAATAAGTCCGTCACGCAGGGGCTGCGTAAACTAGGCAGATTTCCCTCGTGAAGTTTAATAATAGAGAAATCTACATACTGCTAACACAACAACACCGTCAACATTAGGTGAATAAATACAAACGAAAATAAGAAACCTCCCGACGGGAAGCATCTGAAATGTAAACAAACAGTTCTGCCAACTTCTTACCGGAAAACCATTAATGTAATATATCTTAATATTATATCAATTAATATAATATGTCCTAGATTAGCCATGCGAGTTAAAGCGTTGACCTTTATCTCACGTGGCAAACCTATAGAGTGGCGAGTTCGATTCTCGCCTGGGCAAAGGAAATTATATAGTGACGAAATTCATTAAATAACATTCTAAAATCCCACCCTGGCTAGAAAAGGGTGGTAACCTGTAGATAACCCGTCCCGATTACCCTGAGTTGCAAAAAGTGGACGTTAATTAATAATAATAATATATCTGAATATAACCAATTAATGTTATTAAAAACTATTTACTATATCTAGTACTGTAATTTATAATGAATCAGAATAGTTTTTGTCTCAATCAATCAAATTTTAGTAGTAGTCAAAAAACTTCAGAAGGGGGGGGGGTCAACAGAACATATTTGCATGCATCTCGTATAATAAATGTCCCTTGAAAACAATATTTGGTATTAAGGCTTCGAATGATGTGTTTTATTACATAGCCGAGTATTGTTCATGTAACATGAGTAAAAGTGCGGGTTTGCTTAAAACTGAAAAATGCAAATAACTCGGTTAATATTCAAGATAGAGAATAAATGTATATAACAACATTTATAGTACATTTAATTTTCTATAAGATTGGTCCTATATATTTTTTCAATCCGACTTACAGTAACGGAGATATTTCGAATTTTATCTCCCTCTGGTCCGATTTCAGCCGTTAACGAACTTGATCTTTCTTTTTACATAAAACGACTAAATATCCAGTTTAATAACGATCAAACAATAATTGCGACCGCTAGAGCGGTAACAGACATATATATATATATATATATATATATATATATATATATATATATATACAGTTTTGAACGGACCTCATTTCCGTAATCTCCTGGGTAGGATCGATGGACATTTGAAGAAAAATTTCGAAAATCTCATCATGAGTACAACCTCAATAGCTGATTTCCCTTAAGGGATATCTGCTAAAAGGCTATCACTAGTGACCACATTTCATCACATATTTTCCATTTCTATGTAAAACGGTGTTGAATACAGGAGGAGGGGACGAGATACTGAGTGCTGAAAAGAAGGAAGTACGAATAACTCGTTTAGTAGGATTTAGTTACGAAAAAATGCATAGAACAACAATTGTAGAGCATCAATAGTTTAACAAGATTAGTTCTATATCATTTTACGAGCCAATTCGTAATAATGGATATATTCGAAATTTTCGAATTCCCCTTTCTGAACTCCCTATATTCCTGGTCCGATTGCGGGGGGGGGGGGGGCCCAATGATCTTCAGTGATGATTGAAACGGTTAAGTTATGAAGTATTCTAGAGATGAAATAAACATTTTCGGGACAAGAACTTAAAATCGTAATTGATGACGTATAACGATCGCACAACGATTTTAGCAGATTTCCCTTAAGGGAAATCAGCAATTGAGGTCGTTACTCATGACGCGAGTTTCGAAAACTTTCTTCAAATGTCCATCGATCCTACCCAGGAGATGACGAAAATGAGGTTCCGTTCAAAATTATATATATATATATATATATATATATTTATATATATATATATATATATATATATATATATATATATATATATATATATTATTTGTCTGTTAACGCTCTAACGGTCGCAATTTTTGTTTGATCGTTAGGAATTTAATCGTTTTATGTAGAAAGGAAGATCAAGTTCGTTAATGGCTGAAATCGGACCAGTCTGAGGGGGGGGGTTTAGAGGGGGGGATTTTCGGAAAATTCGAAATATCTCCGTTATTATGCGTCGGATCGAAACATTGTATAGAATCAATCTTATTTCAAATTAAATTTACTATAAATATTATTCTATACATTTATTCTGTATCTTGAATATTAACTGAGATATTTGCATTTGTATTCTGCATTGGTCGGCAGGAGTGAGCTGTTTGGAACTTTCCGAAGAGAGGTCTGGCGGCCGTTTTCGTAACTATTCGTCCCTCGTGTATAAGTTTAGTGATCTCTTACTACTTACTACACTTGTTATTAGGCAGATTTCTCTATTGTAAAACTTCACGTGGGAAATCTGGTTTGTTTACGCAGCCCCTGCGTGACGGACTTTTTGTATATCTCACCCCCTCTCCCTCCATTTTCTCTTTTCCCTTAAGGGAAACAGTGATTGAGACGAAAATTATTCTGGTTCAGTATAAATTGCAGCACTAGATATAGTTAATAGTTTTGAATAAAATAAATATATTATATTCAGATATATTTCAGTAATTGTTGTTCCTCCCGGTCAAGAATATTTCTATCTTTCAGCTCTGAGAGGTTGGCAGACCTGTTTGTGTACAATTCAGGCGCTTTCCGTTGTGGAGGATAACTAATTGTAAATTGACTGGAAGATTTTTCATTGTCGTTTGTGTTCAAATAATATTCACGGTGGTGTTAAGTGCAAAAGTATGTAGATTCATCTATTGTAAAACTTCTCGTTGCGAATTCTGCTAATTTCATGAAGCCCCTGTGTGGTGGTCTTTTTAGCAGATTTCCCTTAAGGAAAATCAGCTATTGAGGTTGTATCCATGACGGAATGTTCGAAATTTTTCTTCAAATGTCCATAGATCCTACCAAGTAGATGACGAAAATGAGGTCCGTTCAAAACTGTATATATACATATATATATATATTATATATATATATATATTTAATATATATATATATATATATATATATATATGTCTGTTACCGCTCTAGCGGTCGCAATTTTTGTTTGATCGTTACCAAACTCGATATTTAGTCGTTTTATGTAAAAAGAAAGATCAAGTTCGTTAACGGCTGAAATCGGACCAGTGGGAGGGGGAGTTTAGAGGGGAGGATTTTCGAATTAAATTTACTATAAATATTGTTATATACATGTATTCTCTATCTTGAATATTAACCGAGATATTTGCATTTTTATTAAATCTGGGTGGCTAATGGACGAAGTGACTTTCCCGCCAAAAGCTAGTTCGGCCGTTTCATTAACTGCTTGGCTCTCGTGAAATTTCTCTATTGTAAAACTTCACGTGGGAAATCTGCTTAGTTTACGCAGCCCCTGCGTGACGGACTTTTTGAGATTGATGTGGGCTATTTTCACATTTTCTATTATTATTTTATTTTCAATATGCATTTAGGAATTTGATATTATTTATGGAATATAGGATTTTCTAAAATTCTCATCATTGGGTACTGCAGTGTCAATAATATAGGCCACCATATTGATTTTGTCCATAATGTGAATATCCTCGTATGGTGCACAGTATGGTTAGTAATCATCGCTTCATCCCATTACATCTTTACATTATCTTTTTTGAGGATTATAGCGATAATAAGCGACCTTCCTGTCTACCATGCCGAATTTCTCTCCTAGATCTTGATGGTAGCTATACTCTTGCCTGGTTATTGTGCCTTTGTAGGTATTCGGAGCCAGCAAGTATTTCACATCCAGCCGTTATGTGTTTTATGGGCTCATACGTTTTGTTGCATAATCTACACTTGTCTGAAACATTACTGACCTTGAAGAATATGACGACTGTATGATCTGACGGCAATCACTTGGTCTTGGATAGCTGTAATGAAACCTTCTGTTTCTGAAAACAGCTTTCCAGATGTCAGCCGTCTAACAAAAGCCTGTTACACAGGGGCTGCGTAAACTAAGAAGATTTCCCACGCGAAGGTTTACAATAGATAAATACACATTTTGGTTATACCACCGTGAATATTAAGTGAATTGATATAAACGGTAATGAGAAATCATTCAGTCAATTTTAATAACTTCCCAACGAAAAGGGTCTGAATTGTAAACAAACAGGTCAGCAAACCTCTCACAGCTGGACAATAGAAATAAAAGAATATTTATTACCGGAAAGAAAAACAATTACCAAAATATGTCTTAATATAAAATTTTAATTTTATTGAAAAAAAGTCCGTCACGCAGGGGCTGCGTAAACTAAGCAGATTTCCCACGTGAAGCTATATAATAGAGAAATCTTCATACGAGAGCCGAACAGTACAGTTACGGCAAAGGGCCGAACTAGCTTTTGGCGGGAAATTCAAAAATCCGTTATCGGCCCGAATATAATAAAAATGCAAATATCTCGGTTAATATTCAAGATAGGGAATAAATGTATAGAACAATATTTATAGTAAATTTAATTTTCAATAAGATTGTTATTGTACAATCTTTTGATGCGACGTATAGTAACAGAGATATTTCGAATTTTCGAAAATCCTCCCCTCTAACCCCCCCCCCCTTCCACTGGTCCGATTTCAGCCGTTTGTAACGAAACTTGATCTTTCTTTTTACATAAAACGACTAAAATATCGAAGTTTGGTAACGATCAAACAAAAATTGCGACCGCTAGAGCGGTAAACAGACAAATATATATATATATATATATATATATATATATATATACTAATATATATATATTTATATACAGTTTTGAACGGACCTCATTTTCATGATCGATAGACATTTGAAGAAAAATATCGAAAATTCCGTCATGAGTACAACCTCAATAGCTGATTTCCCTTAAGGGAAATCTGCTAAAAACATACTATATGTAATAATATAATTTATAATGAATCAGAATAATTTTTATCTTAATCACTCAAATTTTACTAATCCAAGAACGAGGGAGAGATCAACACAACGTAGTTGAATGTATCTCGTATAACAAGGGTCTCTCGAACAAATATTTGGTACTTAAGCTTCTAATAAAGTGGTTTATTATATAACAGAGTATGGTTTATATGACATGAATAGGAGTGAGGGTTTACTGAAAACTGAAAACTGAATAACGCAAATATCTTGGTTAATGTTCAAGATAGAGAATAAATGTATAAAGAGGCGAATACATGTATGATATTTATAGTACATTAGATTTTCAATAGGATTTCTTTTGTACAATATTTTAATTCGGCGTATAATAACGGAGATAAAATGAGTTATAAAAGTTGTTATGTATCTATTTTCTATACGTTGAGTATTAACTGAGATATTTCCATATCTTAGTTTTCGGTCATGAGCAAACTCCCACTCCTACTCGTGTCATATTAACAATAAGCTGTTATATCATGAACCACTTTATTCTAAGGTTAAGTACCAAATATGGTTTTACATATATCAATCTATATATTAGTCAATTACCGCTCTAGCGGTCGAAATTTTTGTTTTATCGTTACCAAACTCGATTATATAATCACGTTATGTAAAAATAAAGATCAGAAGAACTTCGTTAACGGCTGAAATCGGACCAGAAGGAGGGGTGGGGGTCAATGGAGAGAAGTTAACGGCTGAAATCGGACCAGTAGAAGGGGGGGGGGGGGAATTTGAAAATTCCAAATACCTCCGTAATTATGAATCAGAGCGAAGAACTGCATAGAATCAATCTTCTTGCACATTTACTTGCCAATAAATGTTGTTATATAGATGTCTTTCCTATAATTAATATTAACCGAGATATTGTGATTTTTTGTTTTCAGTAAACCCCCACTCCTACTCACGTCATATTAACAATAAGCTATTATACCTTGAAACACTTTATTTGAAGCTTAAATACCAAATATAGCTTTCAAGAGATCTTTATTATGCGAGATACATGCAAATTCCTCTTGTCATCAATTAAGATTTGTATTTAGTCTATACCATACTCGATTTTTAACCGTTTCAAGTGAAAAATAAAGATCATATTTGTTATTGGCATAATCCGGAGCTGGAACAATGGGGATTTAAAGGAGGTGAATTCCAAAATTAAAAATATATCGGTTGCAATGAGTCGGATCGTAAAATGTTATAGAACCAATCTTGTTATAAAAAAAGTCCGTCACGCAGGGGCTGCGTAAACTAAGCAGATTTCCCATGTGAAGTTTTACAATAGAGAAATTTGCATAATGGGAACACAACACCACTTTGTGTTGAACCATGATTAAATACAAACGGTAATGAGAAAACTTTCAGTTATTAAAATAAATTCCCAATTGAAATGGCTTCTGAATTGTAAGAATAATTTATATTTTAATAACTCAAATTTTTTAGTAGTCCAAGAACTAAAGAAGGGGGGGGGGCGGATGAACAGAGCGTATTTGCATAAATCTCACAAAGTAACGAAGGTAAGGTAAGGTTAAAAACGACAGGTAAGGTTAGAAGAAGCTTCCACCTGAGCCGAGCACTTACGGAAACGGCCGACCTAATCCGAACTATACCCGACCACAGACTTCATAAAAATGCAAATATCTCGGTTAATATTCAAGATAGAGAATAAATGTATATAACAATATTTATAGTAAATATAATTTGCAATAAGATTGGTTCTATACGATTATTCGATCCGATGCATAATAACGGAGATATTTTGAATTTTCGAAAATCCCACCTTCTAAACCCCCCCTCCCTCTAGTCCAATTTCAGCCATTAACGAACTTGATCTGTCTTTTTACATAAAACGGTTAAATATCGAGTTTCGTAACGATGAAACAAAAATTGCGACTGCTAGAGCGTAAACAGACAAATATATATATACACACACACACACGTATATATATATATATATATATATATATATATATATATATATATATAATTTTGAAGGGACCTCATTTTCGTCATCTCCTGGGTAGGATCGATGGACATTTGAAGAAATTTTTCGAAAATCGCGTCATGAGTACAACCTCAATAGCTGATTTCCCTTAAGGCAAATCTGCTAATTGATGTCTACAATTGTTTCTCTAAGCATTTTTTCGAAACTCAAATTTTAAGTGAGTTATTTAATTTTTTTCATCGTTCATTGCCCAGCCCTCTTTCTCATCGGTTTTTTAAATCGAAATAGAGAATTTGTGGTGAGATGAGATCACTAGTATGTTATACCAGTACGTGGGAAATCTGCTTAGTTTACGCAGCCCTTGCGTTACGGACTTCTTTCTTCTTTTTGTCTATGATGAATAATAAAATCGATTTTCGATGCGATTTTCGAAAATTTTCTTCAAATGTCCATCGATCCTACCTAGGAGATGACGAAAATGGGGTCCGTTCTAAACTGTATGGATGTATGTGTATACATATATATATATATATATATATATATATATATATATATATATATATATATATTTGTCTGTTAACGCTGTCGCAATTATTGTTTAATCGTTACCAAACTCGATATTTAGTCGTTTTATGTATAAATAAAGATCAAGTTCGTTAATGGCTGAAATCGGAACCTCCCCCTGGTCCGAATTTAGCCGTTAAGGAAATTGATATTTCTATTAACATAAAATGACAAAATATCGAGTTCAGTAACGAGGGTTTAGAGGGGTGGAATTTCGAAAATTCGAAAGAACTCCGTTACTGTAGGTCGGATCGAAAAACTCTATAGATATTCAATAAAATTAATATGTTATACTCAGATATATTCATTAATTGTTCATCCTTTCGGTCTGGAACAATTCTATCTATTCAGGGCTGCGATGATGGCTGCCCTGTTTGTTTACAATTCAGACGTTTTCCATAGCAGATATTATTAACTTTATTTTATGAATTACATTCAAATATGTTCTGTTGATCGCTCTTCTTTTTTGTATTACTAAAATTTGAGTCATTGAGATAAAAATTATTCTGATTCATTATAAATTACAGCATTAGACATAGTAATTAATTTTTAATAAAATTAATGTTATATTCAGATATAAGTAATTTGATTAATTGCTTTTCTTTCCGGCGAAGAGTATTTATATCTATTTGTTCAGCTGTGAGAGGTTGGCTGACCAGTTTGATAAGAATTCACACCCTTTCCGTTGGGTGGTTATTAATATATATATATATATATATATATATATATATATATATATATATTTGTCTGTTAACGCTCTAGCGGTCGCAATTTTTGGTTGATCATTACCAAACTCGATATTTAAACGTTTTATGCAAAAGGACAGATCAAGTTCATTAATGGTTGAAATCGGACCAGTGGAAGGGGGGGTATAGAGGGGCGATTTTCGAAAATTCGAAATATCTCCGTTATCGTACGTCGGATCAAAGAATTGTATACAACTAATCTTATTGCAAATTAAGTTTACTATAAATATTGTTCTATACATTTATTTTCTATCTTGAATATTAACCGAGATATTTGCATTTTTATTAAATGTAGGCGAATAACGGACGAGTGAGTTTTCCACCAAAACCTAGTTCGGCCGTTTCCGTAACTGTTCTCTATTTTATAACTTCACGTGGGAAATCTGCTAAGTTTACGCAGCCCCTGCGTGACGTACTTTTATTAATTTAATTCAAAGTGATGTTACCAGTATGTAGATTTATCTGTTGTAAACCTTCCCGTGGGAAATCTGCTTAGTGTACGAACCCCCTGCGTGAGGGACTTTTTAATTAGAAATAGATAATATATGGTGAGATGAGATCGTTAGTGTGTCGTAGCAAGGTTTGGGCATCTGCTAAGTTTGCACAGTCCGACTACAATCCTTCCTTTACATGTCACAAGGAAGTAAAAATAACATGAACTGAGTCACACCGGCTAAAGTGACAATTTTCCCCAAACTGATAAGAACGTCAAACAATGGGCGAGATAAGGTGATTATTATCAACTGACAATTCACCAGTTTCATCACCTGACTGTGTTAAAAATGTTTAAATCTTTGTCCCCAAATTGACTCGATCATTAATTCCCATTACATAGTGTGTTCAAGGAAAGTCCGTCACCCTGGAGGTGCGTAAGCTAACCAGATTTCCCATGGGCTGGTATAGCACACTTGTAATCTCATCTAACCACATATTCCCCATTTTTGTGTCAAAACGTCCGTCACGCAGGGGCAGCGTCAACTAAGCAGATTTCCCACGTGAAGTTATACAATAGAGAAATCTCCATACGAGAGCCAAAAAGTTACGGACAGTTACAGAATTGGCCGAACTAGCTTTTGGCGGGAAACTCAATCGTCCGTTAAACGCCCACATTTTATTAAAATGCAAATATCTCGGTTAATATTCAAGATACAGAATAAACGTATAGAACAATATTTATAGTCAATTTAATTTGTAATAAGATTGATTCTATATAATATTTTGATCCGATGCATAATAACGGAGATATTTGGAATTTTCGAAAATCCTCCCCTCTAATCCTCCCTCCCACTGTTCCGATTTCAGCCATTAACGAACTTGATCTGTTTTTTTGTATAAAACGTTTAAATATCGAGTTTGGTAACGATCAAACAAAAATTGCGACCACTAGAGCGTTAACAGAAAAATATATATATATATATATATATATATATATATATATATATATATATATGTGTGTGTGTGTGTGTGTGTGTGTGTGATTTTGAACGGACCTCATTTTTGTCATCTCCTGGGTAGGATCGATGGACATTTGAAGACATTTTTTAAAAATCGCGTCAACGCCTTATAAGAAAATCTGCAAAAAGAATGGAATGTTCTCTACTTACACAACTAATCCATTAGTAAAACTTCTTTATACCTGAAACAATAAAAAAGCAAGTTAATTACGATCATAATTGAACATATAATTACAGAAATTAATAATACAATGATTGGATTTTTTAATGAGATAGTGTACATTAAATAATATTCTAAACCGCTATAGGATCTGTTGAACATTTGGTGAGCTATTGTTTAAGAAAATCATTAATATCTTCGGATTGTGAAAACCTCTCACCGGAAAGAAAAACAATTACTGAAATATGTCAGAATATAATGCATTAATTTTATTTAAAACTATTTACTATATCTAGTACTGTAATTTATAATAAATCGGAATAATTATTATCTCAATCAGTCTTATTTTAGTAGTCCAAGAACTTTAGACGTGGGTGGGTGGGGGGGAGGTCACCAGAACATATTTGCATGTATCACGAATAATAAAGGTCTCTGGAAAACAATAATTGGAATTTAAGCTTCGAATAATGTGGTTTATGATTTGACAGTTTAGTGTCAATATGACATAAGTAGGAGTGGGGGTTTAATCAAGGACGAAAACTAAAAAATTCAAATATCATGGTTAATATTCAAGATAAAGAATAAATGTATATAACAATATTTACAGTAAATTTAATTTACAATAAAATTGATTCTATAAACTTTTTAGGATTTTTTAATAAGACAGTGCACATTTAATATTATTCTAAACAAATCTAGTAGGATCTGATGAACAATTGGTGAGCTCTTGTTCAAGAAATTCATTAATATCTTCGGATTGTGTAAACCTTATTTTTCCTTTACTCGCTCAAAACTTGTAGTTATGTAAGTATGCAAATTTATGCCAAAAAAAGGTATTGTCTTTGAAGGAAGAATAGGGATATTACAAGGATCAGAAATGTGAATTTTCAACAATCAGGCTAGTCGTTTTTGACTCGCTTTTATGTGAGATAATATCTCACTACTATAACTCTCTACTAGTATGTATACTTATATACATATTATGTATACTTATATACATATTATGTATATAAGTACACTCGTCATGCGGAACTAGTCAAAATTCCGTCACGCAGGGGCTGCGTTGACTAAGCAGATTTCACACCTGCCTCAAGTATTTACATTTATCTCAAAACTTAAAAGCTCAATGAGAACATTATTTTCCATTTAGACATCAAATAAAGTAAATAAAGGGGTAATAGAATCAAAAATTCTAAATATATCCCTTATTATGAGTAAAATAGATCGGAAAGGTATATATAACACATTTTGTTGCAAATTCAGTAGCCTGTGAATATTTTTCGATACTTTCAATATTAAAAGATATGTTTAGGGGGATTTATGTTTTTAACGTTTAAAGGGGGAGGGGAATGCAACTTGATTTCATCTAATAAGGTGTTTAAAAAGTCCGTCACGCAGGGGCTGCGAAAACTAAGCAGATTTCCCTCGTGGAGTTTAACAATAGATAAATCTACATACTGCTAACACAATTGCACCATGAATATTAAGTGAATAAGTACAAACTGTAATAAGAAGTGTTTCAGTCAATTTTATTAATTTCCCCACGGGAAGCCTCTGAAAAGTAAAGAAACATGTCTGGCAACCTCTCACCGGAATGAAAAACAAGTACTGAAATATATCAGAATATAACATATTAATTTTATTTAAAACTATTTTCTATATCTAGTACTGTAATTTATAACAAATCGGAATAATTATTATCTCAATCAATCTAATTTTAGTAGTCCAAGAACTTAAGATGGGGTGGGAGGGTCACCAGAACATATTTGCATGTATCACGTATAATAAAGGTCTCTGGAAAATAATAATTGGAATTTAAGCTTCGAATAATGTGGTTTATGATTTGACAGTTTAGCGTCAATATGACATAAGTAGGAGTGGAGGTTTAATCAAGGACGAAAAAAAAATTCAAATATCTTGTTTAATATTCAAGATAAAGAATAAATGTATATAACAATATTTACAGTAAATTTAATTTACAATAAGATTGATTCTATACACGTTTTCGATCCGACTTATAGTAACGGAGATATATCGAATTTTCAAAATTCACCCCCTCTAACCCCCCCCCCCGATTTCAGCCGTCCTGACTAATAAATGATAGCCTTAAGGGAAATGGGCTCAAAATAGATGCTCTATTGTCCATTGCAACGCTGGAATGTAGAAAAGGACTGCGGAGGCTGGGTGGTTAAGAGAAACCACAAAGAATTTTTTTACCACAAAACCTCTACTAAACTTTTCATAACAGCTTTGGTAACGATTAGGAAATATATAGAAATTCTTATTCTTAATTCATTACAAACAATTCAAAACAACAGCTCTAACTTTAACAATTTGTAACGAATCTGAGATTGCATTGCATGAAGCTATCATAAATGACCCTATATTTTATATTTTGAATAATGCCAGCACAAAGCTCAATAAAATTATTATTTATGAGCACTTAAATGTCTAGTTTTTACCTGTTAATGAGAGTTTTATCCAATTTGGAGTTAAGTCACCATGTGCTCTGGTATAGTAGTAGATAAACGCGATGGATTTTCTCGAAGCTCTTAGAGTCGATACACTAATTAATATTCTTCATGAATTTCGATAATAATATCACGTTAAATAGACTTTTTGAGCATATTTGATCGGCGGGGGCAAAGTTCGACATCGGCTCAAGCTATAAAAGGGAGATGTCGGGAAGGGATTAACACGACTCGGTACTTCCAGTTGCCGGGTAACCTACAACCTAGTTCTATTTACCCCGTTATCAGTTCACAACACCCCCTTAAAATAGAACATCAGAGTGTTCAGTAGAAGGGGAGCTGTCGGGCCACCACGGCAGGTCATTCTGTCTCCCAACCGTCATCTGATTCCCTACTGGATCTCCGGTAAAAAAAAAAAAGGATTAACACAGTCGCAGCTTGGATCCTGTTGACAGGAGACCCTTGTCGGTGACATCTCGCTCAGCCTTCAGCTAGCTCCTAGTCAGCCTGCTTATCGCCTCCACTACCCCTCGTGGCAGAGTCTCATCTTAGAGAACTTCTATAAACCGGCTAAGTTCTTTCATTGTAATTTAGTTTAAGTAGATATAAGTGCCCCCCCCCCCTTTATATCGATAAAAGGTGCCTATCTCACTTCAATTTATATTATTATTGGTGCATTTTTAAGTATAAATAAATTTATATATATTTAAATTTTGAGTCAAAAGTCGATTGTTGGTGAACCCTTCCTAAATTCTAGGTTTGCAATTTGGTTGTGGGAATTATCATCTTTTACAGCTTCCACTGCAAACTGTCGCAGCCAGATCGCAACAAATTATTATGATAGTTATATTCTCTTAAGGCAAGTCAGCTATTGCCAATGTACGTAATTGATATGATTTAACTCATTAGCAGATTTCCCTTGCGGGATGAGCTACTGAGGTCGTACTTATGACGTGGATTTCGAAGAATATCTTCAAATTTCCTTTGGTTTTCAGCAACCCTCCCCTTCTACTCAATGGTTTTGCATAAAAATAGAGAATATGTGGTGTGATTAGAACACAAATGTGTTATAACAACACGAGGGTAATCTGCTTTCTTTAAGGAACCCCAGCGTAACGGAATTTTAGCAGATTTCCCTTAAGGGAAATCAGCTATTGAGGTCGTACTCTTGACGTGATTTTCGACATTTTTCTTCAAATGTCCACCGATCCTACTTAGGAGATGACCAAAATGAGGTCGGTTCAAAATTGTATGTGTATATATATATATATATATATATGTATGTCTTTTACCACCCTAGCGGTCGCAATTATTGTTTGATCGTTACCATATTAGATATTTAGTCGTTTTATGTAACAAGAAAGATCAAGTTCGTTAACGACTGAAATCGAGTAAGGGGAGGGGTTAAGAGGGCGGAAAGAATTTTGAAAATTCGAAATATCTCCGTTACTACACTTCGGATCGAAAAAGTAGATAGAACCAATCTTGTTGAAAATGAAATGTAATATTTATGTAGTTATGTGCATATTTTCCCTATAGTAAGTATTAACCAAGATATTTGGATTTTATAGATTTACGCTTTTAGTAAACCCCCACTGTGTCATATTAATAATAAGCTGTTATATCATGAACCGCTTCATTATAAGGTTAAATACCAAATATTGTTTTCAACAAACCTTTATTATACGAGATCAATGTAAATATCCCCTTCTTTTGTTCTTGGATTACTGAAACCTGAGTTATTGAGATAAACATTATTCTTATACGTTTTCCGAAGATTCCTTCATGAGTACGGCTTCAATAGCTAATTCCCTTAAGGGAAATCTGCTAAAAATAAATCGCATATCTAGTGGCTGGGGTGTTATCTGATGGTGCCGGGGGTTGAATTGTCTCGAGTTGCCTTGAAAAAAGCAGAGGGTCTATATTAGGCTTTCACGGGGGCTTTTCAATACCGCCGCCTAAAAGAAAGTACCTACAATGGCCTCACCATTATCAAACAAAAGTTTGCCCTGGGAAAGTTTCTAGAATAAAATTTAAAATATATTTTTTTTTTAATATTTGGCGTTTCATAAGCCACCATTTGCAAATGAGTTTAATGTTTACTTGAAGGTATATCACCATCTCAGGTTCTAATCAAGGCAGGAATTTCTAAAATTTGTATACGACTCATGCGAACTATTTAACAAAATTGAGGTATACACACATACACTCACGCATGAGTACGATCTCAATAAGAGAGAGGTATACACACATACACTCACACACACTCTCTCTCTCTCAAACTGACACACGACTGTATATAGGTGAAATATGAAATGAAAAGTTATGACTGGTTTGACGCAAAATGGTCTTTATACATTTATTTAGACAAAGAAAATATATTATTATAAAAAAAAAACAAATGAAAAATCACATAAAATAAGAAAAGGAATTTACATGAAAGGGATTCGCCGATGCGCATAAAAAGCCCGTCACGTAGTCCGCGTAATTGCGTCCGCAATTATTGTTTGATCGTATTTAGATTAGTTTTGATACTCGATATTTAGCCGTTTTACGTGAAAAGAAAGATCAAGTTCGATAACGGCGAAAATTGGAACAGGAGCGGGGGGCGGGGGGGTTTAGAGGAGTAGAATTTTGAAAATTCAAAATATCTCCGTTACTATAAGTCCGATCGAAATTTTGTAAAGAATCAATCTTATTGCAAATCAAATGTACTATAAAAATTGTTACATGCATTTTCTCTATCTTGAATATTAACCGAAATATTTGCATTTTTCAGATATCAGCCTTTAGCAAACCCCCATTTCTACTAATGTTACATAAGTAATACTCTGTTACGAGGGCGTATTGAAAAGTAAGGTCTCATATTTTTTTCATAGAAAATTTAATTTATTTAAAACTTTGGTTACATCGTTGGAAGGGTTGAATATTTACCTATTTTTCTACATATTCGCCTTGACGATCAATAACTTTTTGCATTCTGTTTACCAGCTTTTTAATGCCGGTGCCGTACCACTCTCCCGCCGCGTCACGAAGCCAACTGACGACTGCTTTTCAAGACGGAGAAGTCAGCGGGAAAGGTTATGGCCACCGTTTTCTGAGACCGGAACGGAGTTCTGGTTGATTTCATGCCCAAAGGAACAACAATCAACTCAGAAAGCTACTGCGAGACTCTCAAGAAACTTCGGCGAGCCATTCAAAACAAAAGAAGGGGTAGGCTCACCAAAGGAGTGTGTTTGCTTCATGACAATGCGCGTCCACATGTGTCACATCAAACGACCACCCTACTCAATGGATTCGGCTGGGATATCATCGACCACCCTCCTTACAGCCCGGACCTTGCCCCCAGCGACTACCACTTGTTTCCCGCTCTCAAGAAACACCTTGGGGGACAGAAATTCAAGTCTGATGAGGAAGTTCAAGAAGCAGTCGTCAGTTGGCTTCGTGACGCGGCGGGAGAGTGGTACGGCACCGGCATTAAAAAGCTGGTAAACAGAATGCAAAAAGTTATTGATCGTCAAGGCGAATATGTAGAAAAATAGGTAAATATTCAACCCTTCCAACGATGTAACCAAAGTTGTAAATAAATTAAATTTTCTATGAAAAAAAAATAGGAGACCTTACTTTTCAATACGCCCTCGTATATAGTAATCCACTTTATTCAAAGCTTAAATACCAGATAATGTTTATGAGAGACCTTTATTATACGATATAAATGCAAATATGTTCTGGTGACCCCCCCCCCCTCTCTTATGTTCTTGGACCACTAATATTTGATTGATTGAGATAATAATTCCGCGGAAAGCTAGTTTAACCGTTTCCGTAACTGCTCGGCTCTCGTGAAATTGATGTAAGTTTCTACTTTGTGAGATATATGCAAATACATTCTATTCAACCCCCCCCCCCTTCTGTAGTACTTGGACTACTAAAATTTGAGTGAATGAGATAAAAATTATTCTGATTTTTTATACATTACAGTGCTAGACATAATAAATAGCTTTCAATAAAATTAATATGTTATATTCAGATTTATTTCAGTAATTGTTTTTCTATCCGGTGAAGAATATTTATATCTATCTGTTCAGATCAGAATGGTTGGCAGACCAGTTTGTTTACAATTCAGACGCTTATTAAAATTAACTGAAAGGTTTCTCGTTACCGTTTGTATTTATTCGTGGTGTAAAGTGTTACCAGTATGGAGATTTCTCTATTGTAAAACCTCAAGTGGGAAATCTGCTTAGTTTACGCAGTCCCTGCGTGACGGAACTGAAGTACTAAGTGAGTTACTCGTACGTCCTTCTTTTCAGCCTTTAGAAACCCCGTCTCCCTTTCTGCTAGCTAGGGAATATGTAGTAAGAGGAGATCGCACGTGTAGCTATACCGGCACTTGGGAAATCTGCTTAGTTTACGCGGTGACGGACTTTTAGCTTATTTCCCCCCGAGCTATTGAGGTCGTACTCATGACGCGATTTTCGAAAAATTTCTTCAAATGTCCATCGATCCTACCCAGGAGATGACGAAAATGAGGTCCGTTCAAAATTATATATATATATATATATATATATATATATATATATATATATATATATATATATATAGATTTGTCTGTTAACGCTGTAGCGGTCGCAATTTTTGTTTAATCGTTACGAAACGCGATATTTAATCGTTTTATGTAAAAAGACAGATCAAGTTCGTTAATGGCTGAAATCGGACCAGTGGGAGGGGGGGGGATTAAAGGGGGGATTTTCGAAAATTCGAGATATCTCCGTTATTATGCGCCGGATCGAAAAATTGTATATAGCCAATCTTATTGCAAATTAAATAAATTTACTATTAATATTGTTATATACGTTTTTTCTCTATCTTTAATATTAACCGAGATATTTGCATTTTTTAGTTTTCAGCAAACCGCCACTTCTACTCATGTTACGTAAACAATACTGTGCTACATAATAAATCACATTATTGGAAGTTTAAATACCAAAAATTGTATTCAAGAGACCTTTATTATACGAGATACATGCAAATATGCCCCCCATCTTAAAGTTTTGGACTACTAAAATTTTATTGATTGAGATAACAATTATTCTGACTCATTATAAATTACACTAGTAGATATAGTAAATAGTTCTCAATAAAATGAATGTGTTATATTCAGATATATTTCAGTAATTGTTTTTCTTTCCGGTCTGAGGCAGGCCGACCCGTTTGTTTACATTTCTAACCTAACGCTTCCTGTCGGCAGATTATTGAAATTGGATGAAACATTTATTTCCGTTTGTATTTATTCACGGTGTTGTTGTGTTAGCAGTATGCATATTTATCTATCTATCTATTTATTACTAAACTTCACGAGGGAAATCTGCTTAGTTTACGCAGCCCCTGCGTGACGGACTTTTATTATCTGGTCCTGCCAGCGGGACTTGACGTTCTTTAGTTCTTTTTTTAAACAACAAATACATTTTAATAGATTTAACAAATTCGAGCAGAGCGTTGAAGAGTTTTACTTTTGAAAATTATAAGCCTTTTCTAGAAATATTTATATTTGTGGTCTAACGTTTGAATCATATTCCCCTATCTTGCTGTATGTTTATGTGTTATACTATTTTTGCAAAGCAAGTCCTATTTGGCATTGTTGATTCAACATGGGCGAGGGAAGAATTGCTAATATTTCATACTGGGGATCAAGGGAAAGATATACGATCAAACATCTGTTCGTCTGTGTGGGAAGGACAAATGGATATGCAGGAAACGAAATAAATAAGAGAGCATTATTTGATTATCTAGAGAGGACAAGTGAAGGGATTGAATTAATCAGTGTTCATGGATGTCATGCAACACCTGCCCGCTCTTGGCGTCTACCTTCATGTTAAGGACAGCTCGGTACACTACTGTTGTACAAAAGTCCGTCACGCAGGGGGTGCGAAAACTAAGCAGATTTCCCTCGCGAAGTTTAGCACTAAATAAATCTACATACTGCTAACACCACACCACCGTGAATATTAAGTGAATAAATACAAACGGTAATAAGAAATGCTTCAGTCGATTTCAATAACCGACGGGAAGCGTTTGTAACGTAAACAAACATGTCTGCCAGCCTGACACCGGAAATAATATCAATTACTGAAATATATCTGAATATAACATATTACTTTTATTGAAAACTATTTACTATACTTAGTACTGTTATTAATAACGAGTCACATTAAGTGTTATCTCAATGAATCAAAGTTTAGTAGACCAAGACCTTAAGACGGAGGGGCGGGAGTCACCAGGACATATTTGTATGTATCTCGTATAATAAACGTCTCTTGAATACAATATTTGGTATTTAATCTTCGAATAATGTGGTTTATTATATAATGGCGTATTGTTTATGTAACATAAGTAGAAGCCCCTACTTCATAAGAATTGATTAAGAAAGATCAAATTCGTTAACGGCTAAAATCGGACCAGTGGGAGGGAGGGGGGGTTTGAGGGGAGGATTTTCGAAAATTCGAAATATTTCCGTTAATATACGTCGGATCGAAAAATTGTATAGAATCAATCTTAATGCAAATTAAATTTACTATAAATGTTGGTATATACATTTATTCTCTATCTTGAATATTAACCGAGATATTTGAATTTTTATTAAACCTGGGCGGATAACGGATGAGTGTGTTTCCCGCCAAAAGCTAGGTCGGCCTTTTCCTGAACAGTTCGGCTCTCGTGAGTCATTTCTCTATTGTAAAACTTCACGTGGGAAATCTGCTTAGTTTACGCAGCCCCTGCGTGACGGACTTTTTCGTTTTTGGTGTTAAGTAAACCCCCGCTACAACTCATATATTTATAATAAGCTTTTGAATCATAGACCATTTTATTTTAAGCTTATATTCCAAATATACTTTTCAAGAGACCTTTTTAGGAGAGATACATGTAAATTAGTTGTGTGATGACACCATCAAGCGATATTTAACCATTTCAGTCAACACTAAAGATCTTATTGGTTATTGGCAGAAATCTAACCCGGAATAGAGGGGGAGGAATTCGAAAATTCAAATGATTTCAAATAAATTATGGAGTAGGATTATTGATGGCCTAAAATTGTTGTGCTATTCTTTATTTTTAAAACTGGTGGTTAGTTGTGAAGATCAGCAGTATATTTTAGGCGTTTTTATTCGTTGAAATTACGAAGGGAACAATTGATGTTGATATGTTCAAATGAGATCATGTCTATATGATTACAGCTAGGTCGGAAATCAGCTTAGTTTAAGCAACCCACACGTGTTGAAATTTTTGCTGTGAGATATTTACGGACCAATTGAAATTTGAAGAATCATCACTTGGAGAGCAGACAGTAAAGTATTGAGCACACTATTTAGTGCAAATGAACTCACTAACATTGGAATATTGAGAGAGAAAGGTCCCTCACTCCGATTGTGCAATAGACAACTTTACATAATAATGCAAAGAATAGTGGTTCGACACAAATGGATATATGAATAAGAAGTTAGTCACGCAGGGGCTGAGTAAACTAAGCAGATTTCCCACCTGAAATTTTACAATAGATACATACTTCTACAGTTAACACCACCGTGAGTATTAAATGAACAAATACAAATTATAACGAGAAACTCTTCTGCCAGTTTACATTTTTAATAACCTAGACAACGGAAGGCTTCTGAATTGTAAAAAAAGCTCTGCCAACCTCTCAGAGCTGAAAGATAGAAATATTCTTGACCGGGGGAAAAAAAATTACTGAAATATATCTGAATATAATATACGAACTTTATTGAAAACTATTTATTATATCTAGTACAGTAATTTATAACGAATCAGAATAATTTTTATCTCAATCACTCAAATTTTAGCACTCCTTGAACTTATGACGGGGGGGAAGGGTATTTGCATATATCTCACAAAGTAAAAGTTCAATGAAAATAATATTTGGTATTTAATTAAATTTATTTTATTGAAAACTATTTACGATAGCTAGTGGAGTAATTTGAAATGAATCAGAATAATTTCTATCTCAATCACTCAGATTTTAGTAATCCAAGAACAAAAGAAGGGGAGGGGGTCAACAGACCGTATTTGTTTGTATCTCGTATAATAAAGCTTTGTTGAAAACAATATTTGGGAATTAACCTTGGAATGAAGTGGTTGATAAGATATCAGCTTATTGTTGATATGACATGAGTTGGAGTGAGGGCTTACAAATGACCAGAAACTAAAAATGGAAATATCTCTGTAAATTTAAAATATAGAGAAAACACCTACTTAACAACATTTATAGACAAACTAATACGGTGACCAGACGCATAAAACCCACGGACCAACATTGTGTAGCCATCCAAAATGTGGCAACAATGCAGGGGGCACCTAGCCATTACAGCCTTAATCCAACCTACACCTATCCAACACCTCTCTGGAACATACGGAGTCGCAAAGATGGAGTTGCGATCCTACGGAAGGGACAATCTCTACTAACCAGCTCCCACACGAAGAACACATGTACCAGTTTCCTGGCCTGTCGTCTGCGTGCTTTGAACACACGACCACTACGTCTATGACCGGCAGATGGAGGCAAGCCTCCACTCCGGACACCACCCAGCCCGTAATACCATTTTTGAGTAAGCCGCAAGCGACTTACCCCCTAAGGCCGGAATGGTCGCAGGCCCGGAACAGCATAGCCCACTAAGGGCTTACTGTCCCTACGGTTCTCCTACCCAAGAGCTACCCACGGACCAACAGACATCTAACTCAGTACAACTTTTCGACGGGCATGAAGATGGTGCCATCGCATCGATAGCACAATGCCAGCTGTACTCGACGATCAGCCAGTGACGACGGTCTCCACCGAAAGGTATGACAACAACATTTATAGAAAGAACATTACATTTGCAAATATTGATATATGATTGGTTGTATACAATTTTTCGATGCCACGCGTAATAACGGGGATTTTTGAATTTTCGATATCCCCTCCCCCCCCGTTCTGATTTGTGCCGTTAATGGACTTAACCTTTATTTTTTACATAAAACGAGTTTGGTTACAATGAAACAAACATTGCGACCTCTAGGACATTAACAGACAAATTTATATTTTATATTCTGATATATTTCAGCAATTGTTTTTCTTTTCGTTGAGGAATATATCTATCTACTCAGTTCTGTGTATTCCTGCTACTGAAATGCCACACAAGCACACACATTATTTTTCTGTTAACCCTCTAGCGTTAGCAAGTTATGTTTGTTGGTTACCAAAATCGACATTTAACAGTTACATTGAAGACTGAAGTTTAGTTAATGGTTGAAATCGGAACTGGAAAAGGGGGGTTTAAAGAGAAAGGGGAAAATTTGAAAATTCAAAATATCTCCGTTATTTTACTTGGGAATAGAGAATATTTGGTAAAATGATATTACTAGTGAGAAATTCCAGCACTTGGGAAATCTGCTCAGTTTACGCAGCCCCTACGTGACGGACATTTATATGTATTGAGCAGTCCTCATTTTTGTTAAGTATTCTTCGTAGGACCAATAAATGTTATACTATTATTTTAGAACATTGCATCAACAAGTACAACCTTAGAGCATAACTCGAGTACAACCTTAGAGCATATCTCAATTACAACCTTAGAGCATATCTCAAGTACAACCTTAGAGCATAACTCAAGTACAACCTTAGAGCATATCTCAAGTACAACCTTAGAGCATATCTCAAGTACAACCTTAGAGCACATCTCAAGTACAACCTTAGAGCATATCTCAAGTACAACCTTAGAGCATATCTCAAGTACAACCTTAGAGCATATCTCAAGTACAACCTTAGAGCATATCTCACGTACAACCTTAGAGCATATCTCAAGTACAACCTTAGAGCATATCTCAAGTACAACCATAGAGCATATCTCAAGTACAACCTTAGAGCATATCTCAAGTACAACCTTAGAGCATATCTCAAGTACAACCTTAGAGCATATCTCACGTACAACCATAGAGCATATCTCAAGTACAACCTTAGAGCATATCTCAAGTACAACCTTAGAGCATATCTCAAGTACAACCTTAGAGCCTATCTCAAGTACAACCTTAGAGCATATCTCAAGTACAACCTTAGAGCATATCTCAAGTACAACCTTAGAGCATATCTCAAGTACAACCTTAGAGCATATCTCAAGTACAACCTTAGAGCATATCTCAAGTACAACCTTAGAGCATATCTCACGTACAACCTTAGAGCATATCTCAAGTACAACCTTAGAGCATATCTCAAGTACAACCTTAGAGCATAACTCGAGTACAACCTTAGAGCATATCTCAATTACAACCTTAGAGCATATCTCAAGTACAAAATTAGAGCATAACACAAGTACAACCTTAGAGCATATCTCAAGTACAACCTTAGAGCATATCTCAAGTACAACCTTAGAGCACATCTCAAGTACAACCTTAGAGCATATCTCAAGTACAACCTTAGAGCATATCTCAAGTACAACCTTAGAGCATATCTCAAGTACAACCTTAGAGCATATCTCAAGTACAACCTTAGAGCATATCTCACGTACAACCTTAGAGCATATCTCAAGTACAACCTTAGAGCATATCTCACGTACAACCTTAGAGCATATCTCAATTACAACCTTAGAGCATATCTCAAGTACAACCTTAGAGCATATCTCAAGTACAACCTTAGAGCAAATCTCAAGTACAACCTTAGAGCATATCTCAAGTACAACCTTTGAGCATATCTAACGTAAAACCATAGAGCATATCTGAAGTACAACCTTAGAGCATATCTCAAGTACAACCTTAGAGCATATCTCAAGTACAACCTTAGAGCATATCTCACGTACAACCTTAGAGCATATCTCAAGTACAACCTTAGAGCATATCTCAAGTACAACCTTAGAGCATATCTCAAGTACAACCTTAGAGCATATCTCAAGTACAACCTTAGAGCATATCTCAAGTACAACCTTAGAGCATATCTCAAGTACAACCTTAGAGCATATCTCTCTTACGGAAAATCTAATGACAAATAGTAAACGACATCCGGCTACATTTCCGGTTTCAAGTAACACTTTCAGACAATCGGTTATTTTTTTCTTTTTGGCCGGTGAAACTGTTTTTTTTTTACGGGCAGAAAATTTGTTTCTGTCCTAGGAGTGGAACTGACTGACGTTTGTCCACTGGTTAGTCTATTGTTTCCGAACAAAAGGCATAATGACTTGTCAATGACAAAATACCTCATCACTTTAGCATATAAATCAATTGCATTGTTGTTTGAAATAAAGTGTACGCCAAATAGAAAGCATTTTGTTATGTGTAATGTCATATTGGAGAGCAGCAGCCTGTGTGGATTTTAGCAGATTTCTCTTAAGGAAAATCAGCTACTGAAGTCGAACTCATGGCGCGATATTCAATAGTTTTCTTCCATCGATCCTACCTAGGAGATGACGAAAAAAGTCCAACACGCAGGGGCTGCGTGGACTAAGTAGATTTCCCACGTGAAGTTTTACAATAGAGAAATTTCACGAGAGCCGAGCAGTTAAGGAAACGGCCGAACAAGCTTTTGGCGGGAGTCAATCATCCGTTACCCACCCATATTTAATATAAATGCTAATATCTCGATTAATATTCAAGATAGAGAATAAATGTATATAACAATATTTATAGTAACATTAATTTACTATAAGATTGATTCTGTACAAGTTTTCGATCCAACGTATAGTAACGGAGATATTCCGAATTTTCGAAATTCCTCCCTCTACACCCCCCTCCCACTGGTCCGATTTCAGCCGTTAAAGAACTTGAGCTTTCTTTTTACATAAAACGCTTAAATATGAAGTTTGGTGACGATAAAACAAAAATTGCAACCGCTAGAGCGGTAGCAGACAAATATATACATACATACATATATATATATATATATATATATTTATATATATATACAGTTTTGAACTGACCTCATTTTCGTAATGTAGTATGTATGATAGATGGACATTTTAAGAAAAATATTTACGCAGCCCCTGAGTGACGGACTTTCTTCGTTATCTTCTGGGTTGGATTAATGGAGAAATTATTCGAAAATCCCATCGCCATACAATACAACATACAAACAACTATTGATGCTTGCTGATTTCACCTAAGGGAATCTGATTAAAGCTATGACTCTAGAGGATAGGCCATCGTAGCCATTGATATAGGCTTCGAGGAAGAGAAGTAGCTGGAGGAAGGCAAGGAGTGGGCCATCTGCTAGTAATTTATACCAATGAATGGGATGCACTTCCTATCCTGCTCTCACTCTGCCTTCCTCTTTATCTAGGACTCAACCATCTGACGCCTCTCTTCTTTCCTCTTCTCTCTTCGACTCCCTTAAACACCTTTTCAACCATTTATTAGCAGAGTTATCTACGATTTTTGAAACATTTCCTCAAATGTGCATGGATCATACCCAGGAGATGATGAAAATGAGGGCCGGTCAAAATTGTAATCTATATATATATATATATATATATATATATATATATATATATATAAAATTTCCACGATAACTTTTATTTCACATGTCTTAGACACCATAACTGCATTTTGTTTCTTTCGTGTATGTTTGTTTGTTTGTTTGTTACCTTTTCACGCATAAACGGTTGAACCGAATTTTATGAAACTTGGTATGTATATTACTACTAGCCCAACTTAGACTTTAGGCCTTATTTTAATGATTTTGTCTCTGAGGCGACAACAGGTATGTTGGGGGTTGATTGATGTAAAAAGTTGGAAGCGAATGAAAATTAAAAATATGCGATATTTCGTTTTCTATTGGTTTTTGCGGCATTATTGTGCACATAAACCTATAAGTTGTTTATTTTTGTTATTTAAAGTTACTTTTGTTATATAACTTAATTTTGAATCGAAAAAATAATACCTGAAGTGTTAAGTAAAGCGTTTATACGACTAAAAATTATAGCGGGAGTCAACAATACTATTTGCCAAAAAAGACTCAACCGAACTAAATAAAAACTCGGTATTGATGTGTATCAGCAGTGAGGCCTTCTTTATAATAAGACCATTCCAACATTTATTATGGTTAAGGGCAGGATTGTGGGGGTTTTAAGGGGAAGTCTGCAAATTAAAAAATAGCGATATTTCGTTTTTCTATTGGTTTTTTTTTTTTTCCGCAAATAATTAACATAACAAAAGTTGTTTATTTTGTTATTTAGAGTAACTTTTCTTATATACAATTTTGTCGTATACCTAAGTATAAAATGAGTTATACGTTTAAAATCTTTAGCGAGGAGGCCAACAACTGTTATTGGGCACTAACGGCTGAAACAGAATCTTAACGCAAAAGCTCCGGTATATACAATTCAGCATTAATTATTCCATAAATTATAAGTTATATTAAAATTTTTAGGTTCGATCGGGTGGGGGTGTATTAAGGAGGCCTGAAATAAAAATTCACCAAATTTACATGTATAAGAGATGGGAAATATTATAAAAATATTTCTGAAAGACAGTGAAGCCTTATCGATACATAATATTTAATTATTAGCAAATCCACGGCAACAGACGGGTATCAATCCTAATCGCAGGGACGGGTGAAGGTCAAAATATTGTGCAATGTAAAGCCTGCTAAAAAATATCATCACCATTCAGTCTTAAATGAATTCCCGGGCGAAGCCGGGTATCTGATCATATATATATATATATATATATATATATATATATATATATATATATATATATCAGTTAACGCTCTAGTGGTCGCATTTTTTGTTTCATTATTACCAAACTCGATGTTTATTCGTTTAATGTAAAAAAGAAGAAAGTTCGTTAATGGCAGAATTCTGACCAGTGAGGGGTTTAGAGAGAGAATTTTGAAAGTTCGAAATATCTCAGTTACTATTATTATGTCGGTTTCAAAAATGGTATGGAACCAATATCATTAAAAATTAAATGTACTATTGTTATATGCAGCTATTCTGTATCTTGAATATTAACCGAGATATTTCCATTTTTAACTTTCAACCTTCAGCAAACCCCCACTCCTACTCACGTCACATAAACAATGCTCTGTTGTATAATAAACGACTTTTTTCTGTAATCGTTGAATAATGGTAACATTACTAAACTGAAATGAGTGAAGAAAGTGAAACATTTTGCAATAGAGTGAAGAAAGTGAATTGCCTTCTTAATTAGTAATAAGTATAAATTAAATTAAATATAATAATAATTACCTTCCTTGTTTATAACCTGCACTTGTTTATAACTGCACTACTTCACAATCATCACTAGTTGTTTTATAACTATGCTTATAACCTTTCACAACCATGCTTATAACCTACCAACAACATACCATAATCTTCACAACATCCTAATTTTGTTCATATTCTGGTTAGATCTGATCAAGTATTACACGATTACAGAAAAAATTTAATATTACACTCGTGACGAAAGTAGAATTTACAACTCTCGTGAAATTACCACACTCGCTTCGCTCGTGTGGGTAAACGTTTCACTCGAGTTGTAAAATGATCTACTTTCGTCACTTGTATAATAAATAACTATATTTGAAGCTTTAATAGCAAATAGTGTTTTTAAGAGACCTTTATTATACGAGATACCTACATACATGCAAGTATGTTCTGTTGATCTCCTCCCCCTCCCATCCCGCTTCTTTTGTACTTGGATTACTAAAAATTGAGTACAAAAAAAGGTAAGCACATGAATGAGTAAATATATCATGCTAATAATGCAATTCACCATCGCTATGGGGTACAAAACTAAATTAAAAGTAAAATAAAAAATAATATAAATGTATTAGTATATAGGAATAACATAATTTTCTTACAGCCATTTTAAATTATTGTCTTTATTACTAGTCTAATGTTTATTTATGTTTGTTTATCTAATGTTTATTAATTTTCTTTATTACTAGTATTTAATGATTATTTTTTGTATTTATTATTTTAATATTGTTGTTTCTGTTTATGTTTTCATTTTGCATTGTGAAACTTTGAGCCAAATCGCCAAGATGCGGGTGCTCCTATATAAATAAATAAATAAAACATTGAGTGATTGAGATAAAAACTAGTACTAGGTACAGCAAATAGTTTTCAATAAAATAAATATTTAATGTTCTGATATATTTCAGTAATTGTTTTTCTTTTCGTTGAGGAATATATCTACTCAGTTCTGTGTGTTTCCGCTACTGAAATTGGATTTATCGCCAATCTGATTTTAATTCTCATGTCTTCCAAGATATATTCTGCGACCTGTTCTGTTAGAGCTGCCTTTGACCCTCCCCCCCATCGAAAATAATCCATTTCTGTCAGGTCGGGTGGCCTGGGTAGCCAGTCAATGCGCAAGCTGCTACAAATACTGCTTTAGGGAAAGATTTCTCTTATTGTTGATCGGGAAATGGGTAGGGAGGAGGTCCGTCAAGCTGCAGCCACATTTTAGCAGTTTCCCTTAAGGGAAATCAGCTATTGAGGTCGTCTCATGACGCGATTTTCGAAAATTTTCTTCAAATGTCCATTGATCCTACCCAGGAGATGGTGAACATGAGGTCCGTTCAAAATTATATATATATATATATATATATATATATATATATATATATATATATATATATATATATATATATATATATATGTCTGTTAACACTCTAGCGGTCGCAATTTTTGTTTGATCGTTACGAAACTCGATATTTAACCGCTTTATGTAAAAAGACAGATCAAGTTCGTTAATGGCTGAAATCGGACTAGGGGAAGGGGGGTGGTTAGAGGGGGATTTTCGAAAATTCAAAACATCTCCGTTATTATGGATCGTATCAAAAAATCGTATAGAACCAATCTTATTGAAAATTAAATTTACTATAAATATTGTTATATACATTTATTCTCTATCTTGAATATTAACCGAGATATTTGCATTTTTATGAAGTCTGTGGTCGGGTATAGTTCGGATTACGTCGGCCATCTTCGTCATTTCTCGGCTCAGGCGGAGGCTTCTTCTAACCTGGCGTTTCTAACCTTACCTTACCTTAATAATATAAATTATTCTTACAATTCAGAAGCCGTTTCAGTTGGGTATTTATTTTAATTAACTGAAAGATTTCTCATTATCTAATCACGGTGGTATTGTGTTACCAGTATGCAGATTTCTCTATTGTAAAACTTCACAGGGGAAATCTGCTTAGTTTACGCCCCTTAATGTTTTATCAAAGATTCATTCTGGCCGATTAATTAAATGATGTTAAATGATTTTGTTCACTATCTTGATTATTAACCAAAATATCTCCATTTTTCGGCCTTCATTAAACTAGATATATAAGCGACATGTAAAATTAAAGATCAAGTTGATTAACGCCTGAAATGGGACCTAGGGGTGGGACAGGAGCAATTCCCAATATTCCAAATATGTCCCTAATTATACGCCCGATCAAAAAATAGAATAAAAGCAATCTTATTGCAAATTCAATTGTCTATAATATTCATTTATTTTTTTTCTTTGTTGTGTTCAGTTTTTGTTTTTCATTTTCATTCTTGTTTTTTGAGTTACATTTTGTTTTTGAGTTACATTTTCGTTTTTGAGGTTCAGATCCGTTTTAGCAGATTTCCCTCAAGGGAAATCAGCTATTGAGGTCGTACTCATGATGCGAGTTTCGAAAAACAATTTCAAATGTCCATCGATCCTACCCAGGAGATGACGAAAATGAGGTCCGTTCAAAATTATATATATATATATATATATATATATATATATACATATATATTATTTGAAGGAATTTTTTTTTTCCTATTGAGGTCGTTTTATGTAAAAAGGAAGATCAAGTTCGTTAATGGCTGAAATCGGACCAGAGGGAGGGGGGGTTTAGAGGGGGGATTTTTGAAAATTCAAAATATCTCCGTTATTATGCGTCGGATCGAAAAATTGTATAGAATAAATCTTATTGCAAATTAAATTTACTCTAGATATTGTTCTATACATTTATTCTGTAACTTTAATATTAACCGAGATATTTGCATTTGTATTCTGCGTGTGGTCACCAGTAGGCTATGTTCGGACTTTCCACCGAGAGCTCTGGCGGCCGTTTCCATAACTATTCGTCCCTCGTGAATAGGTTTAGAGGTTAGGTTAACTGTTTTTTGGGGCTAGAAACTACTGGGTTATTACACCCTAAATAATGTTTTAGGTTTAGAGGTTTCTTACTACCACAGTTGTTATTGGGCAGATTTCTCTCTTGTAAAACTTCACGTGGGAAATGTGCTTAGTTTACGCAGCCCCTGCGTCACGGACTTTTTGTGTTTCATTCAGTTTGTGTGTTTAATTTCGCCTTTTGTGTTCTATTTTGAGTTGGGTTTCTATTTCATTCCCATTTCTACACTGATTTCATCTCTGTTTTTCGTTTTTTCTCTTTTCTTTTGTGTTTGTGTTCCTTTTTGTTTGTGTTCCTTATCTGTTTTGTTTTCCTTTTGTGTTTTGTGTTCCATTTCAGTTTTTTTTTAATTTTGTCAATTTTTTTTTGTATTGTTTTGTTTTTTTAAGTTACAAATGCTTTTGTTTAGAGCAACATCGCCAAAGTTGGGAAGCTCCAATAAATAAATAAAATTGTCTATAAATCTTGTTTTATACATATTTTCTCTATTATGAATATTAACGAAGATATATGGTATTTTGAGGTTTTCAGCCTTCAATAAAGCCCCACTCCTGCTCATGTCATATTCACAATAAGCTATCATATCATTTCAAGCTTAAATACCAAATATTGTTCTCATTGAACTTTTACTTTTAGCTGATTTCCCTGAAAGAAATCAGCTATTGAGGTCGTACTCATGACGCAATTCTCGAAATATTTCTTCAAATGTCCATCGATCTGACCTAGTAGAAGACGAAAATGACGTCCGTTCAAAATTTTATCTATCTGTCTATATATATTTGTCTGTTACCACTCTAGCGGTCGCAATTTTTGTTTAATCGTTACCAAATTCGGTATTTCGTTAACGGCTGAAATCGGACCAGGGGGGGGGTTTAGAGGGGGGATTTTTTAAATTTCGAAATATCTCCGTACTTTACGTTGGATCGAAAAACTGTAAAGAACCTATGTTATTGCAAATTAAATTTACTATAAACATTGTTCTATACATTTATTCTCTATCTTGAATAATAACCGCGAGATATTTGCATTTTTATTAAATGTGGGTGGTTAACGGACGAGAGCGAGTTTCCCGCCAAAAGCTAGTTCGGCCGTTTTCGTAACTGTTCCGACTCATGAAATTTCGTTTGTACGTTTGTAAAACTTCACTTGGGAAATCTGCTTAGTTTACGCAGCCCCTGCGTGACGGACTTTTTGAGATAAATGCAAATACGTGGGGAATCGATGGACAATTGGAGGAAATATTTCTAAAATCGCGTCATGGGTACACCTTAATAACAAAAAGGGGAAATGTGCTAAAAGAACAAAAGTCCGTCGCGCAGGGGCTGCTTGAACTAAGCAGATTTCCCAAGCGAAAGCTTACAATCAATATATATTCATACTGCTAACACAACACCACCGGGAATATTAAGTGAATAAATACAAATGGTAAATAGTTAATAACTCAACAACGGAAAGCGTTTGAATTGTATACAAACCGGCCAGCCACCCTGAATTCTATACAGGAAAGAAACACAATTACTGAAATACGTTAGAATACAGTATATTATTTTTATTGAAAACTGTGTACTATATCTAGTACGGTAATTTATAATGACTCAGAATAAATTTTTATCTCAATCAATCAAATTTTAGTAGTCCTTGAACTTATGATGGGGGGGGGGATTTGCATGGATTTCACAAAGTAATAGTTAAATGAAAACAATATTTGGTATTTAACCTCGTAAAGAAGTGGTTCATGATATAACAGCTTATTATTAATATAACATGAATAGGAGTTGGAGTTTACTGAAAGTGGAAAATTATAAAATCCAAATATCTGGGTTAATATTCATGATACAGAATATATATATAAATTTGCAATATGATTGGCTTTATACAATTTTTCGATCCGACGTATAGTAACGGAGATATTTGGAATTTTCAAAATTCCTCCTCTAACACTTGTCCGATTTTAGCTATTAGATTTTAAAAAATATCTGGGTTTATTAAAAAATGTGTAAATAAATAATATTTTCTAAAGTACAAATTCACAGGATATATAATATAAATATTAATCTAAATAATTATAGTACTTAATTCAATAAACTATAGTTTAATGCAAATGTAGATTATATATAAACAAACAAACAAATTAAGTTACCCTCTTTCTGAGGGTAGCTGTATGGCCAGCCTCCTAATCTGCCAGTTTTGGTAATATTATTATTATTTCTTATTTTATTTTGTTTATATTGTATATGGAAATTTGGTTAATTGAATGGAAGAAATTTGGGAGGTACCTCAGGTGAGAGTGCAGCTTAATATTTATGTTTTATTTTTTATATAAATGATGGTTCACAATTTTTATAGGTGATTTTAGGATAAGGGTGGACAAGTCCTTCAGGTCATCTTTCGTCAGCCCATATTCAATTAAGGTCTTGACGGGTTTTTGATGGAGGACTCCTCTTGAACCAAACAGAAGCCCCATAACTGTCCAGTCTTGGATGTGGTATTTTTCAGAGAAATACAGGCAGCATGGCTCGTATATTCCTTTCTTCTCTTGATCCACCTCGTCTGCTTGATTTTGGCTCATCTCAAACCGGACAGTGGGATCCAAAATTAACCCTTTCACTTTATTTTTTATGATCGCTACAATATCTGCTCTTCTTGGAGTACCGTCTGCGGAATTGCAAGTCACCTCTTGGAATATATCCTGATTTGGGTGCTTCTTTTTCAAGAGGTGAGCAATTTGAGCCCGGACCTTATGATGTCGTGAATTGCGCATAATATATATATATATATATATATATATATATATATATATATATAACGATCTTGATCTTGGTTTTTACATAAAACGATTAAAAATGGAGTTTGGTAACGATCAAACAAACATTGCGACCGCTAGAGTGGTAACAGTCAAATATACAGATAGATAGATATATACAATTTTGAACGGACTTTATTTTCGTCATCTTCTAGGTAGGATTGATGGAGATTTGAAAAAAAAATTCGAAAGTCGCGTCATGAGTACACCTCAATAGCAAAAAATGGAAATGTGTAATAAGAACAAAAAGCAGCGCTATATATATAAGTTTGAAGATGAATGCCTCATAAGAGCCATTCTAATGATGTTATAAATAATTAACGACTATGTACAAGCTAGTAATGAGGTATTCCTTGTTAGATTTCACGTATTTGATAAAATGCTTTTGAAATAAGAAACCGTCATTAAGGCATTACTTTACGCTATATTTCTTTCCCGGAGGGGGATTGCCTCAAGAAATTGATTGCTATCGTTTGGCTCTTATTTAAATTGCCACGGAGGTTTTTCACGATGAAAAACTAGTTATTCAAGCCAGTTCAATAAATGTGGATGCATTATACAAAACGAACTGGTTCAAATTGTCCTTGGGGGCAAAAAACTCGGGTGTAGATATGTCAAAAAGCTGGTACGTGCTGAGCGGGCATGACGCGAATAGGAATCAAGCCCACTGCACTTCAAACCAAGACCTCACCTCTCCTCCTCTACTCCTATTACCTATCTCACTTATATCAAATACTACATCTGCTAGCCATTAAAGGCTTGACTTTACGCACATTTCCTAAAAGAGAAAAAGTCCGTCACGCAAGGGCCTAAACTATGCAGAAACTTCCCACGTTCTGTTATCGGACATTAGAAAAGTTAATATGGTCCTTAAATTTTCTAATGTTCCGAGCAATTTTCTTAATTTTTTCTTTCAAAAGAACATTCTCCTGGAAATAAAAAACACACAAAAAATAGGAGTTAGCGAAGTTAAGGCCAGTCGTTCTTGCGAGATTCATTAGCCAAGGGAAATAGGAATTAATTTTTAGCAGATTTCCCTTAAAGCCTTCCTTAAGTCCTCGAATGTCCATTGATCCAACCCTGGAAATGACGAAAAAGAGGTCCCTACAAAACTGTATACACACAAACATATAGACAAATGTATATATTTGTCTGTTAACGCTTTAACGGTTGGAATTTATCTAAGACCGTTACCAAACTCCATATTTAAACGATTTATGTAAAACTAAAGATCAAGTTCGTTAACGATAGAAATTCTACTACAAGTGGGGGGGGGGTTAGAGGAGGGAAATTTCGAAAATCAGAATAATGCACCGGTTCAAAGTATTGTATTGAACCAGTCTCGTTGCAAATTCAATTTTCTATATATGCCATTCTGAACGTTGCTTCATTATCTTGATTATTAGCCGAGATATTTGCATATTTTAGTTTTCGGTCTTCAGTAAAACCCCACTACTACTCTCGACATATTAATAATAAGCTGTTATATAATGAAGTACTTACATCAATGAAAAGAACTGTTGGCATTTATAAGTACTGCCAAACGCGCAAATCTCTCCTCATCTTCCTCATTTGGAGTAAGTAGAGTAATATTTTCGTTTTATTGGGTTTTTCAACATGTCTCACACCACTCAAACTGACTTGCGCAACACTACTTTACAAAACACTTATACTACCTATATTAACATACGCATGCCCAGCCTGGCTGGGCATCAGCAACACACACAAAAACAAAATACAGTCCTTCCAGAGCAAAGTACTTCGGATAGCGGCAAATGCTCCCTGGTTTGTTAGGAACAGCCAAATCCACAGGGAATTGGAGGTTGCTCCTATTTCAGTTCACATCCAACAACTTGTAAGGAAACATCATGCCTGCCTTCCTATGTCATGTGGAGCCACTCATTACAATTTAGGTACTACTGAAGGACGACTACGCCCAAGGCTGTACCAAAACATCTTAATTTTGAAAAAATCATGTAACAATTTGTGTATAATACCTTAGTTGTATTGGGCCAAAATAAAATTTTCTTTCTTTCTTCAACATGTCTCGAGGGCCGGTGGTTGCCCACCTATGATATACATGATAAAGAAGTTGTGTACAATGCATAACAATGGAGATATTATGCATTATCGAAATTCCCCCTCTAAACTCCTCCCCCCCCATACACTGTATATATATGATGGATATATCAAGAAATTTTTCGAAAATCGGGTTGTGAGTACAACCTCAATAGCTGATTTCCCTTAAGGGAGATGTTAACACAAATTTGCCATCCCTTTTAGCATGATGAGGAATTGTACAGGAGTGTATGCCTAGTCCCCGGTGTACATTAGCAGTAATGGATTGGGACTGTAGCTCATAATGGTGCTATATGGCCATTTAGGAGAGAGCGGTGTATATTCAGGGGGTGATATTGGATCCAGCATCTCCCTACAATTAGCTCGGCTCAGCCTAAACAGACTTTGCATTCGTCAGCTGAAATTATTAGCGAAGGATCAAAGCCTCATTCTAGAGATGGAAATTATATAATATTCCTCATGGATAAACTTTCATTTCAGCAATCCGGAGTAAGAACTGAAATAGCTTTTCGCAGAAATCAGATATAGAGGTTCTACTCTAGCTTTTTTACAATCCGACGTATTGTAACGGAGATATTTCATATGAGGAGATATGATAAATATCGAGTTCGATCAAACAAAAATTGCGACCTCTAGAGCGTTAACAGCCAAATAAATATAAATATATATAAATAAAAATATATATATATATATATATATATATATATGGCTGTTAACGCTCTAGCGGTCGCAAATTATGTTTGATCGAACTTGATATTTATCATATCTCCTCATATGAAATATCTCCGTTACTATACTTCGGATCGAAAATGTATATAGAACCAATCTTATTGCAAATCAAATGTGCTTTAAATATTGTTATATACATTCATTCTCTATCTTGAATATTAACCGAGATATTAGCATTTTAGCAGATTTCCCTTGAGGGAAATCAGCTACTGAGGTTGTACTCCTGACGGAATTTTCGAAATTTTTCTTCAAATGTCCATCGATCCTACCTAGTAGATGACGAAAATGAGGTTCAAAATTATATATATATATATATATATATATATATATATATATATATATATATATATATATATATATATATGTCTGTTACCGCTCTACCGGACGCAATTTTTGTCTTGAACGATGGAGATTTGAAGAAAAAAATCGGAAATCACGTCATGAGTACGACCTTAATAGCTGATTTTACTTAAGGGAAATCTGCTAAAATTAGAGGGAATTTTTCGAAAATCGCGTCGTGAGTACGCCCTCATTAGCTGATTTACCTTAGGGAAATCTGCTAACACTAAAGATTTAATACAGAAAGTCTACGACTTTCTCTTCCTCAAGCGCTGGACTCGACATTGTATTATGTGAAGAAGATAGGACTATATTGAGGCAATGTAGAATATTCCCGATGGGTATTGCCAGGCTGGACTGGCGGGAATGCCAACAACGTCAGTTGTCGTGGAAAGGGTTTCTGCTCTGAGAGAAGTGTTAGCCCGGGTAACAGGTTGATAAGAAGGCTTATCTCTGATTGTGAACAGCATGACGAGACCTTATCATTTGCCAATCAGGAGTGGAATCAAGAATCAAGATGGGGACAATAAAAACGTTCCCGAAAACTTTCATCCAATTGGGTAAAACGTCCGTCACGCAGGGGCTGCGTAAACTATGCCGATTTTCCACGTGCTGGTATAAAGTGATCTCATCTCACCACATATTCTCTATTTTTATAAAATAACATAGGGATAGAAGGGTGGGGTGGGCTTACTGAAGGCTGAAAACAAGAAAGTATGAATTCTTTGCTTAGTACTCTAGTTATGAAATAAAATGGCCGTCACGGGAATCAAACCCACTGCACTTCAAACCAAGACCTCACCTCTCCTCCTCTAGTACTATTACCTATTTCACTCTCTCACGTATATCAAATTCTACATCTGCTAGTCTTAAAAAGGGTTGGCTTTACGCACATTTACCAAAAGAGAAAAAACCCGTCTCGCAGGGCCTGCGTAAACTAAGCAGATTTCCCTCTTGAAGTTTAGTAATAGACAAATCTACATACTGGTAACACAACACCACCGTGAATATTAAGTGAATAAATACAAACAATAATGGGAAATGGTTCAGTCAACTTCAATAACCTTCGACGGGAAGCGTTTGAAATGTAAACAAACAGGTCTGTCAGTCTCACACCGGAAAGAAACACAATTAATGATATATGTCAGAATATCACATATTAATTTTATTGAAAAGTATTTAGTATATCTAGTACTGTAATTAATAATGAGTTAGGATAATTTTTATCTCAATCGATCAAATTTTAGTAGTCTAAGCCGTTAAGAGGGAGGGGGAGTCCACAAGAACATATTTGCATGTATCTCGTATAATAAAGGTTTCTTACAATATTTGGTATTTAAACTTCGAATAATGTAGTTTATTATATAATAGAGTATTGTTTATGTAACATGAGTAAATGTGGGGGTTTGCTGAAGGCTGAAAACTGAAAACTGCAAATATCTCGCTCAATATTCAAGATATGGATGGAATAAATGTATACAACAATATTTATAGTAAATGTAATTTGCTATAAGATTGCCTCTATACATTTTTTCTGTCCGACGTATAGTAACGGAGATATTTCCAAAATTTCTTCAAATGTCCTTGAGACCGAGGAGATGAAGAAAATGAGATCCGCTCAAAATTACATATATGATAACGCTCTAGCGGTCGCAATCTCTGTTTAATCGTTACTAAACTTGTTATTTAGTAGTTTTATGTAAAATGGAAGATCAAGTTCGTTAACCGCTGATATCGGGCACGTGGTGGGGGGGGGGGGGTTAGAGGGGGGATTTTTATAAAATTCTACCTAGGAGGTGAGGAAAATGAAGTCCGATCAAAATTGTAAGTATATATATATATATATAAAATTGTAACCTCTGTCTTTACATTGATTTTTTACGCGAAATTTCACGATAACTTTTCGTTTCACATGTCATAGACACCATAACTGCATTTTGTTTCTTTCGTGTATGTTTGTTTGTTTGTTACCTTTTCACGCATAAACGGCTGAACCGAATTTTTTGAAACTTGGTATGTATATTACTACTAACCCAACTTAGACTTTAGGCTATATTAAAATTCTCTGAGATGAACAGGAGTGGGGGTTATAAGGGAAGTCAGAAAGTAAAAATAGCGATATTTCGTTTCCTATTGGTTTTTCGGCAAATATGAACATAACAAAAGTTGTTTATTTTGTTATTTACAGTAACTTTTGTTATGTACACTTTTTTCGTATACCGAATTATAAACGAGATATACGCTAAAATCTATAGCGGAAGTGAACAATTTTATTTGGGACAAAAGAACCAACTGAAATAAATAAAACTTGGTATATGTATTAGCACTAACGCTTTCATTATAACAAGCCATACCAACATTTCTAGGGACGGGCAGGAGTGGGGGTTGTAAGGGACGCCTGAATTTAAAAATAGCGGCATTTCGTTA
Organism: Riptortus pedestris; assembly: GCA_019009955.1. Lineage (NCBI taxonomy): Eukaryota > Metazoa > Arthropoda > Insecta > Hemiptera > Alydidae > Riptortus > Riptortus pedestris. The sequence goes on from CM032233.1 coordinate 9,395,542, forward strand.
TCTATTCGTTTTCTGCAAATATGAACATAACAAAAGTTGTTTATTTTGTTATTTAGAGTAACTTTTGTCATATACACTTTTTTCTTATATCGAATTATGAATGAGATATACACTATAAACTAAAGCGGGAGTCAACTATTTCATTTGGCGCTAACTATTAAACCCAACTTAAAATCTCGGTATGTCAATTAGCATTAATTCTTCCATGATTATAAGCTATATTAAAACTTTTAGGTTCGAACGGGAGTGGGGGTTATAAGGGAGGCCTGAAATATTTCATTGTCTATTTGTTTTTCGACAAACATGCAAATAACAAAAGTTGTTTACTTTGTTATTTAGATTAACTTTTGTTTTATTCATTTCTCCAGGAACAATGTGTGGAGCAAGTAATTTGCGTAGAAATATTGATATGCTCAATAATTCATTCCAATTTGAACTATGAGGTACCTCACCTGGAAAAATTCATTCAAATCTATGTTAATATTTTGTCCTTAAGAACTGAAATCTATGCATAATGCACTGGAGACGGGAAATTTGACAATATAACAAAATATGAAATATGACAATTTGGAGGACAGTGAAGACTTACATAAAAAATTAATTTTATTATTAACAAATGCCAACAACGGGTATTAACCCTAAACACTGGGACGGGTAAATGTCAAAATATTGTGCAAAGTAAAGTCTTGCCAAAAAAATACCATCACCAATCAGCCTCAAATCAATTCCCGGGCGAAGCTGGGTATCTGAGATAGTATATATATATATATATATATATATATATATATATATATATATATATATATCTGTTACCGTTAGGGGGTTTAGGGGGGTAGAATTTTGAAAATTCGAAATATCTCTATACTATATAAGAATTGTAAAACATTTGTAAAAAATTGTATAAAACTAATCTTATTGAAAATTAAATTTACTATAAATATTGTTATATAAATGTATTCTCAATCTTGAATATTAACCGAGATATTTGCATTTTTCTGTTTTCAGCCTTCAGCAAACCCCCACTTCTACTAATGTGATAGTATTGTTTTCATTGAACTTTTACTTTGTGATATACATGCAAATACATTCTGTTGCACCCCCCCTTCTTTTGTTCTTGATTACTAAAATTTGAGTGATTGAGATAAAACAGATTCTGGATCATTACAAATTACAGCACTAGCTTTAGTAAATGGTTTTCAATAAAATTAATATGTTATATTCAGATATATTTCATTAATTGTTTGTCTTTCCGGTCTATCTATGTATTCAGCGCTACGAGGTTGGCTGGCCTGTTTGTTTACAATTCAGCCGCTTTCCGTTGTAGAGATTATTAACTTGTATTGTAAATTTACTGAAAGATTTCTCATTAGCGTCTGTATTTGTTCACGGTAGTGTTACCTGTATGTATATTTATCTGTTGTAAACCTTCGCGTGGGAAATCTGCTAAGTTTACGCAGCCCTTGCGTGACGGAGTTTTCTATAAATGTTATTTCATATACATTTTGTCTGTATGTTGAATATTAAGAGATTTTGGCGACTCGATGGTGAATAGTGTAGCAGGTAGCCTATACCAACGTGGAAGAATGCCGGACACCTCCCCACTTCAGTCACTCATATAATAGTTGCCACCGTTAGGATCATAAACCCCACACAGCGTCTACTACCTTTAGAATTGAGCAATTATTTTAAAGGCGGGGGCAAATACCGAGAGAAACTTCTTCCTTACCAGCTAAATTACAATGCAATATAGCTATATAATGCAATAATGCAATTTATGTCCTTTTATTTTAGCAGATTTCCCTTAAGGTAAATCAGCTATGGAGGTCGTACTCATGGCGCGATTTTCGAAAAATTTCTTCAAATGTCTGATCCCTCGGAGATGACGAAAATGAGGTCCGCTTAAAATATATATATATATAATATATATATATATATATATATATATATATATATATATATATATATATTATATATATATATTTATATATATATATATATATATATAGATATATATTTATATATATATATTTGTCTGTTAACGCTCTAGGGGTCGCAATTTTTGTTTAATCGTTACGAAACTCGATATTTAACCGTTTTATGAAAAAAAGACAGATCAAGTTCGTTAGAGGCTGAAATCAGACCAGAAGAAGGGGGGTTTAGAGGGGGGATTTTCGAAAATTCAAAATATCTCCATTATTATGCTTCGGATCGAAAAGCTGTATAAAACCAATCTTATTGCACATTAAATTTACTATTAATATTGTTTTGTACATTTATTCTCTATCTTGAATATTAACCGAGATATTTGCGTTTTTATTAAGTGTATGGGACACGTCGGGTATTGTTCGGATTAGTTTGGCCTGTTCGGCTCTGGTGGAAGCCTGTCGTTTCAGCTTTTACTTTGTGAGATTTATGCAAATACGTTCTGTTCATCCGCCCCTTCTTTAGTTCTTGGACTACTAAAATTTGAGCTATTAAAATAAAAATTATTCTTACAATTCAGAGCCGTTTAAGTTGGGAATTTATTAAAATTAACTGAAAGATTTCTCATTACCGTGCGTATTTACTCACGGTGGTGTTGTGTTACCAGTATGCAGATTTCTCTATTGCTAAAATTCACATGGGAAATCTGCTTAGTTTACGCAGCCCCTGCGTGACGGACTTTTTATAATTTGAAGGTCGGGATCCTTATAGCTTATAGCAATTTTCTCAGATATGGGAAATCAGCAGTTGATGTGCTCATTACGCGATTTTCGAAACATTTCCTCAAATGTCCATGTAAATGAGGTCCGTTTAAAATTATATGTTATCTGTTTCTGCTCTAGCGGTCGCCTCATTGTTGCCCAACAAGATGTATAAGCGTTTCATGCAAAACTATGTATCAATTTCGTTGAGGGTTGAAATCGGATCGGGGGGAGGGGGGTCATTTTAAATATCTCTATTATTATAAGACTGATCGAAAAATTGTATAGAATCAATCTTATTGTAAATGTTATTTCCTATAACTATTGCTATATACATAGTTCCTCTATCTTGAATATTAACCGAGATATTTGGATTTTTTAGTTTGCCACGTTCAGAATAAGCCAATGTAACATGACTCGTCTTATTTCAAGCCGAAATACCAAATATTGTGTTCAACAAATATTTTCTAGGTGAGATACATGCAAAAACATTATAATGACCCCCACCCATCTTTTATTTTTAGGTAACTAAAATTTGAGCAATTGAAAAATTACTCTGGTTCATTATAAATTGGAGCACTAGACGTAGTAAAGAGTTTCTAATAAAATTAATGTTTTATATTCGGATATATTTCAGTAATTGTTTATCTTTTCCGTCGAGAATGTGTCTTAGTTATTGAGCTGTAAGAGGCTAGCTGAGCCATTTTTTTTTTTACAATTCAGACTCTTTCCGTTGGGAAGGTATGTAAAGTGGTAAAAATGTAAACAGGCTGAAAGATTTCTCATAATTTGTAGTTGTTCATTTCATATTCACGGTTGGCGAGCATGTAGATTTATCTATTCCAAAACTTAAGATGGGAAATCGGCGAAATAAAGTATTGTAATCGCGTAAGTGTTCGGTTTATATATTTCAAAGGAATTATCTATTTCGACGCTCACTGAACCCATTTTAGCAGATTGATTTTAGATATTGAGGTTGTAACGGTATAGTGGTCGAAATATTATTCTGATTGTTAAAAAACTCAATATTTAAACGTATTATTTAAAAGTAAAGACCAAATTCGGAGATGACAAAAATGAGGTCCGTTCAAAACTGTATATATATATATATATATATATATATATATATATATATATATATATATATTTGTCTGTTTCAGCTCTAGAGAAAGTAATTTTCGTTTAATCGTTACCAAACTCAATATGTAATCGTCTTATGTAAAAAGAAAGATCAAGTTCGTTAATAGCTGATTTGGGCCAGTGAAAATAGTGGTTTAGAGTGGAGGAATTTCGAAAATTCGTAATATCTCCTTTATTATGGGTCGGGGCAAAATATTGTATTGAACCAGTCATATTGCAAATGTAATTTTCACTATCTTGATTATTAACCGAGGTATTGGTATTTTATAGTTTTCGGCCTTTATTAAATCCTGCTCATGTCATATTAACAATAAGCTGTTATATTATGAATTATATACTAATAATAGCTGTTATATTATATTATATATATATAAACTAAAGATCGATTTCTTTAATGGCTTAAATCCGACCATGAGTCGGATAATAAATTCCTTTAAAATCCTTTAAATCCTTTATTATGAGTCGGAACGAAAAATGGAACCAATCTTATTTCAAATGTGTTCAATAAATGTTGTTATGTATGTTTCTTAACTATCTTGATTACTAACCGTGATATTTTCATATTTTAGTTTTCGGCCGGTGGGGTTTAGAGGGGGTTGAATTTCGAGAATTAGAAATATCTTAGTTTGTTATGATCGGATCGAAAATTTGTACAGCATCAATCTTATTGTTTTCTCTAAATTGAATGATAACCGAGATTTTCCTCAGTTTTTGGCAATCAGTAAACCCCCACTCCTACTCATGTAATATTAACAAAAAGCTGTTATATTATGAAGAAGTTTATTCGAAGCCTGAATAACGTTTTTTACGTTTTGAGATAAATCCAAATACGTGGCCCACGTGGGAAATCCGCTTAGTTATTATTATTATTTATTTGAGATGCCGCTACAATGGCGATTCATCTTTTAACATGTTAGAATATAATTTTGCAAAATTAAATAAATATTAAAATTTTTACACAGCTAACTTTTACAAATGTACAAAATAAATAGAATGGACAAAACTAAATATAAATTGTTAGTATATTTACAACACGAGGAAAAAATACAAAATAAAAATAAAACAACAAAGAAAAAAAAAGATAAATAAAAATAAAAGAAAAACTATAAATAGTTAAACTGGAAGGAGGCAAAACTTATATTCCACAGTGCTTGCTATATATAACTTTCATAATTGTAGATAATAGCTTTTATATTTCATCAAATAATCCATTATTTCTTAAATAAATAAAAACCTCATCTATAAATTGACTACTGTCTGCCAGTAGTTCGCATACATTTGTGGTCTAAGCGTACGATATTACTTGTATGCAATCAGTTAATATGTTTTACAGTCAGCCCTCTACTGCAGTAGCGACATATAGGTTCATCTTGTCTGCTCATTAGATATGAATGCGTAAGTCTAGTTTGTCCTGTGCGTAGGCGTGTAAGTACAATTTCTTCTCTTCTAGAGTGTCTATTACTTGAAGTCCAGTTGAGAGCGTTTGATTTGATTTCTCTAAGTTTTCTGTCAGTGTTAGACCTTATACTGAGTTAGTGAATCCCCTTTCATCTTCTCCGCCGGATACAAGCGTATTTGAAGGCATTTTTTAAAATCACGTTATGAGTACGACTTAATTGTTGAGTACCCTTTAGAGGAAATCTGTTAAAAAAAAACAAACATTTGTATAAGCTTTCATTTCTTGTATTCGAATGGCAGTAATGGGTAATAAATGGTAGGGCGTGAGCCTGCATCTAATGCATGTATAGAATTAGTAAGGTGGCGGCGGTCCTGAATGGAGGCATGCTCCCCAGCCGTTTATGCTTGTTGAACCCTCTTGCATCTCACTCACGTCAATCGATTGTCTCCTTTTATTGCTTGATGCATTCGATCCTCTCAATGGATCTGCCTTTCATTTCATACATTTTATTCCTCAATATGGAGGAGACGGTGAATCTTGAATGCACGAATCGAGAAGGCAATACTCCGACAAAAGATTGCCAGGTGCATTTAATATTCCCCAGGTACAATGCGGCTTGGAATAATTGAGACATAACGGTTCCTCCAGGCGAGGCATGTCAAACAACAATTGAAGTGAAGCCAGCCACCCAGGTGCTGATAGACCTCGGGAGCAGAAAGCTGGAGTCGCATTCAGCGATTATACAATTTTATTCCTTAAGGGAAATCATCGACTGAGGTTTTTTCATTACGCGATTTTCGAAATATATCCTCTAATGTTCACCGATCTTACCCAAGATATGACAAAAAGTCCGTCACGCAGGGGCTGCAGAAACTAAGCAGATTTCCCACGTAAAGTTATACAATAAGGAAATATCCATACGAGTGCTCCATACGAAAAGGACCGAACTAGCTTTCGGCGGGAAGGAATAGAAGCGGCCATAGCTCGTCCGTTACACTTAATAAAAATAAAAATATCTCGGTTAATATTCAAGATAGAGAATTAATGTATATAACTTACTTAATCTTTATTTTGTACATAAAACGATTAAATACCGAGTTTGATGACGATTAAACAAAAGTTGCGTCCGGTAGAGCGGTAACAGACAAATATATATATATATATATATATATATATATATATATATATATATATATACTTACTAGCTAAGGTATCCGCCTTCGCTCGGGAATTCATTTGAGGTTTAATGATGATAGTATTTTTTTTTTGGCAAGCTTTTACTTTCCACAATATTTTAACATTTCCCGATGTATAACCGTCGTTGCTGTGGATTTGTTAATAATAAAATTATTTGTTATGTAAGGCTTCACTGTTCACAATATTTTTAAATTTCCCGTCTCCTGTGCATGTTGTTTTTTTTTTTTTTATACACATATAATTCATAATCATAGAAAGTATTCTGCCCGCCAAACTATGTTTGAATTAAACTTCCTGTCCTTTGATACGGTACAAAGACCAACAGTGACTGAAAACCGAACAGAAAATGTAATCTCGCGAATTTTTATTTCAGGCTTCTCTTATAACCCCCTCCCGTTTAAACCTAAAACATTTAATGTAGCTTATAATCGTTTAAGAATTAATGCTAATTCACATGCCGTATATATATATCTATATATATATATATATATATATATATATATATATACAGTTTTGAACGGACCTCATTTTCGGCATCTCCTAGGTAGGATCGATGGACATTTGAAGAAAAATTTCGAAAATCGCGTCATGAGAAATCTGCTAAAAGTCCGTCACTGTGTTAACTAATCAGATTTTCCACATACGTCAAGTATTGCATTTATCTCAAGGCGAAAAAATACATTGAGAAAATATTTATTATTTTGGCTTCAAATAAAGTGCTTCGTAATATAACAGGTTATTGTTAATATGGCATTGGTAGGAGTGGGGGTATACTGGACGCTAAAAACGAAAAATCCCAATATCTTCGTTAATAATCAAGTTAGTAAAAAAAGTAGGTGATAAAATTTATTGAACATTACACTTGAAATAAGATACGTTCTATACAATTTTTCGATCCGACGGATAATAATAATAATAACGGAGATATTAAGAATTTTTGAAATTCCTCCCCTCTAACCCCCTCCCCCCGCTATTGAGGTCGTACTCATGACGCGATTTTCGAATAATTTCTTCAAATGTCCATCGATCCTACCCAGGAGATGACGAAAATGGGGTCCGTTAAAACTTTATATATATTTACTATATTATATGTTATAATATATTACACACACACACACACACATATATATATATATATATATATATATATATATATATATATATATATATATATATATATATATATGTCTGTTAACACTCTAGCGGTGGCAATCTTTGTTTAATCGTCACCAAACTCGGTGTTTAATCGCTTTATGTGAAAAGAAACATCAAGTTCGTTAATGGCTGAAATAGGATCAGTGGGAGGGGGGAAATTCGAAATATCTCCGTTACTATACGTCGGGTCGAAAATTGTATAGAACCAATCTTATTGCAAATTAAGGTACTATAAATATTGTTATGTACATTTATTCTCTATCTTGAATATTAACCGAGATAATTGCATTTTTATTAAGTGTAATGGACGAGCTATGGTCGGTTCTATTCGTTCCCGCTAGTTCGGCCGTTTCAGTAACTGTTGGGCACTCGTATGGACATTTCTCTATTGTATAACTTCACGTGGGAAATCTGCTTAGTTTACGCAGCCCCTGCGTGACGGACTTTATCCTATATAGCGTAAAGATCGCCGCAAATAGGATGTCATGAAATTATATATAGATTGGAATTGTGACCTTGCTGATATTTATGTGGGATTTAATATTTATCCAAGTGGCATTAGTAGCATGCCTCCGGTCCGGTCTTTACGATGTATTGTCTTAGAATTAGCAACTCCTATTGGATGTAATCATTAAGCGTCCCACAATATAGCCCTGCATCCGCTCTTTTATCCAACAAATAACTCCATACATCCTCTTTCATATCATAAGGAACAATTGTAATATTTTTCTTTACGCCGATAAAATATTTAGTAATCATTTTCTTTGTCTACATATTATTTTTCTTCTCAATTTAATTGTAGGTTTTTTAAAATGAATATGTAATTCGTTATTAAATAAAAAGTCAGTCTCGCAGGGGCATTTATGTCGTCAAAACGTAAATATTCAATAAGAAAAATATTTGGTATTTAGGCTTCAAATATATTGCTTCATAATATAACGGCTTATTGTTAATATGACTTGAGTAGGAGTTTGAGTTTACTGATAGCCGAAAACTAAAATATGGAAATATCTCGGTTAATAATCAGAATGTAGCATACGTAACAACATTTGTGGAACGTTACATTTGAAATAAGAAGGGTTTTATACCATTTTTCGATCCTACGAATAATAACGGAGATATATAGAAAATTCGAAATCGACACGTAAAACGTTTAAATATCGAACATGGTATGATATATATATATATATATATATATATATATATATATATATATATATATATACAGATGGGGTTGTACTCATGACAGAATTTTCGAAATTTTTCTTCAAATGTCCATCGATCCTACCTAGTAGATGACGAAAATGAGGTCCGTTCAAAACTGTATATATATATATATATATATATATATATATACATATTTGTCTGTTACCGCTCTAGCGGTCGCAATTTTTGTTTGATCGTTACCAAACTCGATATTTAGTCGTTTTATGTAAAAAGAAAGATTAAGTTCGTTAACGGCTGAAATCGGACCAGTGGGAGGGGGGGGGTTTATAGGGGAGGATTTTCGAAAATTCGAAATATCTCCGTTACTATACGTCGGATCGAAAAATTGTACAGAATAAATCTTCTTGCAAATTAAATTTACTATGAATATTGTTATATACATTTATTCTCTATCTTGAATATTAACCGAGATATTTGCATTTTTGTTAAATCTGGTCGCCTAACGGACGGGTGACTTTCCCGCCAAAAGCTAGATCGTCCGTTTCCTTAACTGCTCGACTCTCGTGAAATTTCTCTATTGTAAAACTTCACAAGGGAAACCTGCTTAGTTTACTCATCCCCTGCGTGGCGGACTTTATATATATGTATTTACAGTTTTGAGCGGACCTCATTTACGTTATCTCCTGAGTAGATTCGATGGACATTTGAGGAAATGTTTCGAAAATCGAGGGAAAATTCTTAACATTTCCGTTATTATGTGCCGAACAGAAATAATGTATAGAACCATTCTTATTGGAAATTGAATGGTATATGAATTACATTTTACTCATATTTTCTATATCATGAATATGAACATAAATATTTGGATTTTATTGTTTTCGGCTTTCAGTACCCCGTCACTCCTAAGCTTGTCATATTAACAATAAACTGTTATATCATGAACCACTTCATTCGAGGGTTAAATACGAAATTTTGTTTTCACTGAGATTTCACTTTGTGAGATACACACAAACAAGTTATGTGGTGTGGTCATCAATTAAGATTTTTCGTTCTTTACTCAATAATGTTTATCTGATCTATACCATACTCAATATTTAACTGTCATAATTGTTATTGCTGGAAATTGGTCCTGAAAGTTTTGGTGGGGGTTTGTAAGGGGGGGGGGGCTGAAAATTCAAAATATCTCCGTTCTTAAGAGCCGGATCGTACAATGTTGTCTACAATTTTTTTTCTGTGCATTTTTTTGTATCTCGAGTATTAAGCGAGTTATTCGTACGTTCTTGGTTTCTGCTTTCATTATCCCCCCCCCTCTCTCTACTACTTTTTACATATAAACAGAGAATATGTGGTGTGGTGAGACGCAGCCCTTGCTTGACGGACTTTTTTGTCTCCCCAATGTCCCTTTAAGTGTTTCATGTAAAATGGAATAAGATGAATGGGAGTCAAGATAGAAAGCGAGAATATAAAATAATAGACATGACCGACATTGCTGATGATGTAATTTCTTGTGAATTTTCAAAAAGTTCTTTGCGTGGACCAAAAATACAAATGAAGAAAAAAAATTCACTCACGCAAGCTAAGCTGTTAACTGTGAGAGCTCATTCTTGTAGGACCGAAATATTCTTACCTGTAAAAGAAAAAAAAATGCATTAATCCTACGTATTTATTTGTGACTTGCCCATAACAAAAGTTGTTTATTTTGCAATTTAGAGTAACTTTTGTTATATGAACTTTTGCCGTATACGGAAGTATAAATGAGTTATACGCTAAAAACTATAGCGGGAGTCCACAATTTTATTTGGCACAAAAGACTCAACCGAACTAAACCAAACTCGGTATGTGAATTAGTACTAACGACTTCCTTATAATGAGCCATACTAACATTTCTAGGGACGGGCAGTAGTGGGGATTATAAGGGAGGCCTGAATGTAAAAATAGCGATATTTCGTTTCCTATTGCTTTTTCAGCAAATATGCACATAACAAAAGTTGTTTATTTTGTTATTTAGAGAAATTTGCTCAACACTTCTTTTCAATATGAACTACCAGGTACCTCACCTTAAAAAATTCATTCAAATGTATGTCAATATTTTCTCCTTAATAATTCAAATCTATGCATAATGCACAGGAAACGGGAAATATGACAATATGCAGGACAGTGAAGTCCTACATAAAAAATTAATTTTATTATTAACAAATCCACAGAAACGACGGGAGTTAACCCTAAACACTGGAACGGGTAAATGTCAAAATATTGTGCAAAGTAAAACCTTGCCAAAAATGTACCATCACCATTCAGCCTCAAATGAATTCCCGAGCGAAGCCGGGTATTTGAGCTAGTGATGTTATATTTATATCAAGGCTTCCTGAATAACACTTTAAATAATCATATTGTACCTCCTAAGGGAGAGGCTTTTATCCTGGAAAAGGATGCCAATAAAGCTTATTATTATTATAATCATATTTAATTTAAACATATATTGTCCTAAGGCATACTGGCATACCTAGTAACGTTTCATATTTGCAGATAGCATAAAGTTATATCAATATCGACAACACAATATCGGAGGAAATAAGATAATATATACCAGAATCAAAGAGTTTGAGTCCCCAAATTCTGCCATAACTTGTTGTGCAAATTCAGCACTACTTCGTTTAAATTAAACATTATAAACATTAAATAATCCAAATGCTCTTACAGTTTACATTTCTATCGGAAATGAATAACAAAGATATTTTCAAGTTATAATAAATATCAAATGTGGTGGGGGGCGGAGATTTTTAACTATAATAGTCGGAATCATACTTAGACTATCATATGAGACTAAAATATAACATCATTTGTCATAACATGCCTGTATGAATTAAGCTTTTCTCTAATAAAATCCGAATTTAGTATTAAAAACTTAGTAAAAATGAAAGACCGTCACGCAGGGGCTGCGTAACTAAGCAGATTTCCCAAGTAAAGTTATACAATAGAGAAATCTGCATACGAGTGCCGATCAGTTAAGGCCGAACTAACTTTCGGCGGGAATGAACAGAAGCAACCATAGCTCGTCCGTTACACTTAATAAAATTCAAATATCTCGGTTAATATTCAAGATAGAGAATAAACGTACATAACAATATTTATAGATCATATAATTTGCAATAAGATTGGTTCTATACAATTATTCGATCCGAAGTATCGTAACGGAGATATTTCGAAATTCCCTCTCTAACCCCCCCCCCCTCCCACTGGCCCAATTTCAGCCGTTAACGAACATGATTTTTCTTTTTACATAAAACGATTAAATACCGAGTTTTGTGACGATTAAAAACAAATTGCGACCGCTAGAGCGGTAACAGACAAATATATATGTATATATTTACGGACTTCATTTTCGTCATCACCTGGGTAGGATCGATGGACATTTAAAGAAAAATTTCGAAATTCCCGTCATGAGTACGACCTCAATAGCTGATTTCCCTTAAGGGAAATCTATTAAAATTGGTGTGGATGTACAATATAGGCCTGTTTTCCTCTACAATACGTTTTAGCAGATTTCCCTTTAGGGAAATCAGCTATTGAGGTCGTACTCATGACGCGATTTTCCAAAAATTTCTTCAAATGTCCATCGATCCTACCCATGAGATGACGAAAATGAGGTCCGTTCAAAACTATATATATATATATATATATTTGACTGTTAACACTCTAGCGGTCGCAATTTTTGTTTAATCGTCACAATTGTTAGGTATTTAAGCGTATTATGTAAAAAGGAAGATCAAGGGGGGGGGTTTAGAGGGGGGATTTAGAAAAATTCGAAATATCTCCGTTATTATACATCGGATCGAAAAATTGTATAGAATCAATCTTATTGCAAATTAAATTTACTATAAATATTGTTATACATTACATACTCTATCTTGAATATTAACCAAGATATTTGCACTTTTATGAAGGCTGTGGTCGGGTATTGTTCAGATTATTCCGGCCGTTTTCGTAACTTCGCGGCTCAGGTGGAAGCTTCTTCTAACTTTACCTGTCGTTTCTAACCTTACCTTATCTTCGTTACTTTGTGTGGTTTATGCAAATACGGTCTGTTCATCCGCCGCCCCGCCCCCTCTTCTTTAGTTCTTGTAATACTAAAATTTGAGTTATTAAAATATAAATTATTTTTACAATTCAGAAGCCGCTTCAGTTGGGAATTCATTAAAATTAACTGAAAGATTTCTTATTACCGTTTGTATTTATTCATGGTGGGCTTGTATTACCAGTATGCAATTTCTCTATTGTAAAACTTCAAATGGGAAATCTGCTTAGTTTACGCAGCCCCTGCGTGACGGACTTTTATTTTGACAGAGTGAACTTTCAGAGCAACAGCTCATCATGTAACCAACACTATTTAAATTAACAATCTTTACCTAAAAAAAGAAAAAGAAAGAAAACATAATTAAAATATATAGTAACGGTCACAGAATGTCGTAGAAAAAACGGAGGAAGTCAATACTTAAATGCATACTTAGCTAGTCAACATTTTGTTGATTTCTCTGGTAAACGTTTTTAGCCTGTTTTATTTATTTTTTTTTTAAAATTAAGTCCTAGATATAATTGTGTGTTTTATTTGTTCATGTGTTAAGTTAACAAGTTAGGATTCGAAAATTCAATATATCCCCGTTAGTATGCGTCGGATCGTAAAATGTTATAGATCAATTCATGTTTAACTATTGATGTTCCACAGTTGTTGATCAATGCATTTTTTCCCGCAAATCGAGTATTAAGCGAGTTATTCGTACTTTCTTGTTTTCCACCTTCAATGCGCCGTTTTTTTTTTTTTACATATAAATAGAGAATATGAGGTGAAATGAGTGGTAACAAGTATGCAGTACCAGAACATGGAAAATCTACTTAGTTTACGCAGCTCTTGCGCGACGAACTTAAGTTTAATGAGAGGAAACCTCAGGTCACTTTAAAAAAACAAGAATTGAATCGACGGTACAGGCTTCTACTTGACAACAGATCTAAACTATCACTGCATAACTAACGATTGATTTATTCGACAGTACTCAGACCAATATGGACATACGGACTTGAACTTTGGGGTTCCACTAAACCTTCAAATTCCTACAAAATCCAAACCCTCCAATCCAGAACACTCCGCAAAATTACAGATTCCCCATTTTACGTATCCAATTTAACTCGGGGCTCTCGTTAGCCATGTGAGTTAAAGCGTTGACCTTAATCTCACATGGTAAACCCACAGTGGCGAGTTCGACTCTCGCCTGTGCAAAGAAAATTATTTAGTGACGAAATTTATTAAATAACATCCTAAGTCCCGCCCTGGCGTAATCTGTAGATAACCCGTCCCAATTAGCCGGAGATTCAAAACGTGGACGTTAATAAATAATAATAATTATTTAACTCTTCATAATGACCTCAACATTCCTTTTGTCTATATCCTCAGATCAGAAATCCCACTCTCTCCTTCCCGTACATCCTAATCCTTTAGTCGAATCACCCTCATCTACTCATATTCCAGAAAACCCAAGACGGCGTCTGAAGCGTTAGTGGCCCAGAGATCTTCTTGTGTAGTGCACAGTATAACTCCAAATAGTACAATCCAACGTTCCCTCCAATGCGGGTATTGTCAACATACAATTTCCCAACTCAAGTCAATAATCAAGCCAATTGTTATTATCATTCATATCATTCACTTGTAATATTTATATATGTTGTTGCAAATAAACGAATAAATATTTAAAAAAGAAAAGCTTAAAGAGGTTTTACGAATCGTACACTCACACACACACACGGTCGAGTGCTTGCAATAGTGATCTTAGCCATCACAAACTATGTCATAAGCAGTTTCTCTCTGAACGAGATGGGGATCCACTAAAACATCTCATTTCACGATATTGGATACAGATATTCAATGTATCGTAATAAGAAGACAGAAACAGTTGCTTTTAATCGTTGGGAACTTATTAAAACATTGATTGGCTACCTGTTATAGAGAGCTTATTATATATTTTTAAAGCGTAAAGCATCCGATAATTCCCATACTATTAATTACACTCCAAGTTTATTAGTCCGAGAGGAAATAGATCCGATTTTATGTCAGAATGAGGTATTGAACGGTTTCTTCCAGCCGTAGCATTAAATTCTCCAACCACCACTAATACAGGCCATAAATTGAAAGAACTCTATCGGAGCATCAAACACCCATGGAAAATGAGTTGCTCGGATCTCTTCATTCCAAAGCTACATTCTAGGGCAGTAATTCATACTTTATAGCATGCGGATGTACCTCATCTCAGAAGGGGGCATTACAACTCCTTCGAGAAGGGAGCAATCCGATTTTAAGATGCCATTCGTCAAAGTAAAGTAGGGTCGTTGTACCTACTTGCAAATTAAATGAATCTATATACAGGACAGTCCGGCACCCAGGGCTGCGAAAACTAAGCAGAATTCCCACGTGCTAGGATTGCACAATTGTGATCTCATATCAAAACATATTCCCTATTTATATATATAAACAAAATGAGTAGAAGGGAGCGGAGGGGTTACTGAAGGCTGAAAACCACCAAGTACGAATGTCTACCTGAATATTTGAGTTATGAAAAAGTCCGCCAAGCAGGGGCTGCTTAAACTAAGCACATTTCCCTAGTGAAGCATAACAATAGATAATTCTACATAATGGTAACACAACTCCACCGTGAGTATTAAGTGAATAAATACAAACGGTAATAAGAAATCTTTCAATCTATTTTAACAAACTCCCTGCGAGAAGCGCCTCTCACCGGAAAGAAAAACAATTACTGAAATATATCAGAATATAACATATTAACTTTATTGATAACTATTTACTATATCTAATACAGTAATTTAAAATGAATCAGAATAATCTGTATCCCATTGAATCGAATTTTAGTAGTCCAAGAACATAAGACCCCGTCTTATCTCGTATAATAAAGGTCTCATGAAAACAATATTCAGTATTTATGCTTCAAATAATGTGCTTCATAATATAACAGCTTATTGTTAATATGACACGAGCAGGATTTAATAAAGGCCGAAAACTATAAAATACCAATACCTCGGTTAATAATCAAGATAGTGAAAATTACATTTGCATTAAGACTGGTTCAATACAATTTTTTGCCCCGACCCATAATAAAGGAGATATTACGAATTTTCGAAATTTCTCCACTCTAAACCACTATTTTCGCTGGCCCGAATCAGCCATTAACGAACTTGATCTTTCTTTTTACATAAGACGATTACATATTGAATTTGGTAACGATTAAACGAAAATTACGTTCTCTAGAGCGGGAACAGACAAATATATATACGAGGGGTGTACAGAAAGTTCTAAGCCTGATATATTTATATATATACAAATATATTTTCAACTTACATATTTTTATCACAGTTATACATAATTATACATAATTTATCACAGGTGATCTCAGCTGTCAAGGTTGTTTTGGAAGGTTTTGACAACAATTTTTTTTTGACCGGGTTACAGATGTTGGAAAAGCGGTGGAATAAGTGCGTTGCTGTTGAGGGGGAATATATACAAAAATAAAAATATGTAAGTTGAAAATATATTTGTATATATATATATATATATATATATATATATATATATATCAGGCTTAGACCTTTCTGTACACCCCTCGTATATATATATATATATATATATATATATATATATATATATATATATATATATATATATAAGTTTGAACGGATCTCTTTTTCGTCATCTACCAGGTAGGATGGATAGGCATTTGATGAAAGTTTTTGAAAATCGCGTCGTGAGTACAACCTCAATAGCTGATTTCCCTTGATGAAAATCTGCTAAAATCACATTTGTTCACTATGTTTGATGTTGGATTGATCTCAGATCTAACTTCCCTGTCGTAGAATTTGTATCTGTATTTTTTACAGCCTGTTATTTCGACGTTAAAAATATCATTTCCAGGTCAATTTTGACTTGTTTGGTCCATGTTGCGCATTCGAGATCCTTGGGTAGCCGAGTGTTGTCCAGTCTCAAGGTGTGTCTAAAAAATTCAGTAGGCGTGTATGGAAGTCGGTTTCGATGTACTTTTCTGAACCTGTGAGTGAACGTAGTCAATAGCCTTCGTCTGTTAGTTTTAAACCAAGGATTTTTCTGACGATTTTCCTTTCAGCTTTATTTATGTTATCAAGGCCACATTTTTAATATATTAGCAGATTTCCCTTGGGGGAAATCAGCTATTGAGGATTTTCGAAAAATTTTCTCCGAAAATGTCCATCGATCATGCCCATCATATGACGAAAATTAGATCCGTTCAAGTTTATATATACAATGCAATCTCCATAACCTGATCTTTCTTAATCCGAACACTCTAGTAATACGAACTGTCAGAGAAAGAAAACTACGTCGTTTTTTTTTTTTATAGGAACAGTGGAGGGCAATTCTTAAATGGGCAATGTAAAAAAGGTGAGCAATATGAAATTCTTTGAATAACACGCAGCTATATAGTTGGATTTGCAGGAATAGTTTTCGTATGTACTCGCTTTAACTTCCGATGAATTCTCCCAACACCTTCTTCTTCTTCAATAAATCGGATGAAACTCAGAATTCAGTTAGTATTCATTTATATTTCCAAGTGGTTATTACATATTTTTGTGCAACGGGTGATAAAAGGAAGCTTAATAAACATTAAATGTTTGTTTAGTGAACCATCCTATCACGCCTCGACAGTGGACAAACTTGAAAGTTGGGACAAACGGGAAGTTGGGACAACCTGTATATATATATCTATGGTGTTGTTATTCTTTTTGGAGTTTAGGTCAATGTTGGTGAAAAAATCTTTTTTTTATGCCGATATTTCGAGAATCTTTATTTACTCTTCTTCAGGACTGTAAAATTACAGGTAGCACTTTATAATATTGCACATTGTTATTAAACTAGAGTGTAAAAGGGGTGTTCTTTCTATTATTACTTACCAAGACTAAAGATACTTAAAAACTATTAGACATGACCATTGCACTTAGGACTAGGGTTATAGTAACCTCCCTTGTTTTGTTTGCCCAGCCTTATGTTTTGTATATCTATAGTATATTGTCTTTGTTTGTTGAACTATATTATAATTATTATACTGCAGTTGTTATATTATGTTAGAACTATTGTTATGTGTTTTTACAATTATTGTTATATTTTATTATAGCTATTTTCATGTTGTATGAAAGTTATTGTGTTATTGTTATGTTATTATGTTACAGCTGTTATTGTTATGTGTTATTACAATTATTGCTATATTTTGTTAAAGCTATCTTCATGTTGTGTTAAGACTATTATGTTATTGCCACTTATATTATGTTACAACACTAATTGTTATGTACTATTACAATTATTATCTCTGGAATATGCTGGATGGTAGAGGAACAAATCTGCATAATATTAAAAACCAGTAGAGGACTTGGCCTTCTTATTGATCCTTATTACAATTATTGTTATGTTATATTAAATTACAATTATTGTTATGTTATATTAAAGCTATTCTTATGTTGTACCAAAGTTACTATTTTTATTGTTATATTTATTATGTTACAACAGCTATTTTTGTGTGTTTTGCAATTTGTTTATATTTCATTAAAGTTATTCTTATGTTGTATTATAGTTACTATATATTTTATCGAACCCACCTTCGTGTTGTGTTATAGCTATTATGTGATATTATTCTACTATATATATATATATATATATATAAAATAGTTTATCGATGGACATTTTAAGAAACCTGTCGGGAAATTGCGCCAATATATCATGAACCGTCGCATTTCAAGCCGAAATAATTGCCAAATAGCCAAATAATGTGTTCAATCTTTTCAAGATGAGATACATGCTAATACATTATGATGACCCCCCCCCCCTCTTTAGCATTTGTAATTGGAGTGATTGAGATAGTAATTATTCTGATTTACTACAAATGACTAGTATTCAATAAAATGAATGTGTTATATTCATAAATGTTTCAGTAATTCTTTTCATTCCGGTGAAGAATATTTCTATCTATCTCTTCAGCCCTGAGAGAGTTTCTGACCTGTTTGGTTACAATTCAGATGCTCTCTGGAGGTTATTAATTTGTAAATTGACTGAAAGATTGCCGTTTGTATTTATTCGCTCAACATTCACGGTGGTGTTACCAGCATGTAGATTTTTAGCAGATCCTCAAGGGAAATTAGCTATTGAGATCGTACTCATGAAGCAATTTTTGCAAAATTTCTTCAAATGTCCATAGATCCTACCCAGGAGATGACGAAAATGAGGTCCGTTCAAAATGATATCTATCTTTATACCTATCTATCTATCTATCTATCTATCTACCTGTCTATCTATCTATCTATCTATCTATCTATCTATCTATCTATCTATCTATCTATCTATATATATATATATATATATATATATATATATATATATATATATATATATATATATATATATATATATATATATATATATATATATATATATATATACATATGTCTGTTAACGCTCTAGCGGTCGCAATTTTTGTTTGATCGTTACCAAACTCGATATTTAAACGTTTTTTGGCAAAAAGACAGATCAAGTTCGTTAATGGCTGAAATCGGACCAGTGGGAGGGGGGGGGTTAGAGGGGGGATGTTCGAAAATTCGAAATATCTCCGTCACCATACGTCGGATCAAATAATTGTATAAAACCAATCTTATAGAAAATTTAATTTACTATAAGTATTGTTCTATACATTTATTCTCTATCTTGAATATTAACCGAGATATTTGCATTTTTATTAAATGTGGGCGTTTAACACACGAGTGAGTTTCCCGCCATAAGCTAGTTCGGCCGTTTCCGTAACTGATCGGCTCTCGTATGGAGATTTCTCAATTGTATAACTTCACGTGGGAAATCTGCTTAGTTTACGCAGCCCCTGCGTGACGGACTTTCCTGTTGTAATCCTTCCCGTAGGAAATCTGCTTAGTTGCCTGTATCCCCAGCGTGAAGGACTTTTTTTTTATTTTCAGACTTCATACATTTGTTATTGAAAACTTAACTTCCTTTAAGTGTTGTTCTGTACATGTTTTCTCTATATCAGATGCCATCCGAGACATTAGCATTTTTACGTTTTATATGTTATATTTTACCGTTTTAGCAGTAGTAATTTGTATCCTATATTGAAATATCAACGTTATTACATCTACAATTTCCTGTATTTGTATTTCAACTGTAGATATATTTGCATTATTGACCCCCTTAAAGGCGTTCTGCAATTAGTACATGTGTAGAAGACCGTTATAGGCATTTACTTTAGCCAAACTAATAAAATGAGTTAGAAACTAAGTAAAAAAGAAATTTTAGAATTTTCATATTTTTAAAGGATAGCAATTAAAGAAATAGTCAATTATTACTGATAATTACTAGAAATTATTTAAAATCTAGGAAGAGAAAATAGTGACTAAAAAAGGAATAATTGTATGACTTTAAAACTATTATTAAGAGTCATGACATTAGTTAAAAGAAAAGTTGAAAAATGTGTTAGATAGATAAATGGCTATGGGGAGGAGCTTACTAGAAAGGAGGATTTCTATTCGACTAATATATATTTAGCTTCCCTTGAAAGCTTTTAAATGTTAATTTTTACAACTATTTTGATAACTTCATTCCCTTTACTTGGGCCCAGAAAACCCATAGGTGATTAAACTTTAGTATTTTGTCTCTCAATGGTTTTTGTGGGACGTTTACCTGCCCGCCCCAAAGAATTCTAACCTTATGTTGCTATCACCTAAGTTACCAGTCGCTGGACAGCCTTAACTAAGCAGATTCTCAGCAATAAACCTGATATAAATATTTCTTTTAACACCCCCTTTCGACTATCACAATTAGGAGATTTCCTTTAAGGGAAATCAGCTATTGAGGTCGTACTCGTGACGCGATTTTCGCGTCTAGGAGTTGACGAAAATGAGGTCCGTTCAAACTTGTATATATATTTGTCTGTTACCGCTCTAGCGGTCGCAAATATTGTTTGATCGTTACCAAACTCGATATTTAGTCGTTTTATGTAAAAAGAAACATCAAGTTCGTTAACGGCTGAAATCGGACAAGAGGGGGGGGGGTTAGAGGGGGAGAATTTTGAAAATACGAAATACCTCCGTTACTATACGCCGGATTGAAAAAGTGTATAGGTTCAATCTTATTGCAAATTAAATTTACTATAAATGTTGTTATATACATTTATTCTCTATCTTGAATATTAACCGAGATATTTGCATTTTTCAGTTTTCAACCTTTAGCAAACCCCACGTCTACTCATGTTACATAAACAATACTCTGTTATATAATAAACTACTTTATTCGAAGCTTAAATACCAAATATTGTTTTCAAGAGACCTTTATTATACGAGATACATGCAAATATGTTCTGATGCCCAACCCCCTTCTTAAGTTCTTGGACTTCTTAAATTTGATTGATAAACTAAAATCATCCTGATTCATTATTAATTACAGTACTAGGTATAGTAAATAGTTTTTAACAAAATTAATATGCTATATTCTTATGTATTTCAGTAATTGTTTCTCTTTCCGGTTAGACTTTGGCAGACATGTTTGTTTACATTTCAGAAGCTTCCCGTTTGTATTTAGTCACTTAATATTCAAGGTGGTGTTGTGTTACCAGTATGGAGATCTATTGTTAAACTTCACTTGGTGGACTTAATAAAAATTCTGTCACGTCCAGCTGCATGAACTAAGCAGATTTCCCACTCGAAGTTTTACAATATATAAATCTACATTCTGGTGACACTTAACCCCACCGTGAATATTAACTCAACAAATACAAATGACAATGAGAAATCATTTAGTCAATTTTATTATTATTATTATTATTATTTATTAACGTCCACTTTTTGTAACTTAGGCTAATCGGGACGGGTTATCTACAGGTTACCACCCTTTTCTCGCCAGGGTGGGTTTTAGGAAGTTATTTAATGAATTTCGTCACTAAATAATTTCCTTTGCCCAGGCGAGAATCGAACTCGCCACTCTAGGTTACCACGTGAGATAAAGGTCAACGCTTTAACTCACATGGCTAACCTGAGCCCCAATTTTAACCTTTGAACGAAAATGCTTTGTCATACGTGACACCTATGCCGTAAGTTGTACACACATGAGCTGGTACCAAACAGGACAAGACTGGTGTGCTTAATACTCTCAATAGTCAACTACATGTCAAGGTCATTGCACGCTCTGTCCTCCACCATTTTTCGTACTTTATGGGAGTGTTTGTGCCGGTAGGTGTCGTATTTGACACAGCCTTGTTGTTTAACTTCCCATTTGTATATTTTCTATGACACTGAATTCGCTATTTATCAATGAAGATGAGATTAGAAATGAGCTTTTAAGACAAATGGAAGAAAGTGATAGTAATTTATAAATAATAAAAAAAATAGAAAAGGTACCCATCTTTGCTGTAAATGCCAAAGAAGTATTTGCGGTGAACACATAGTATACTATGGTTTCCCTGAATGTTTTGCCAATAACGAATCGTCAAGTGAATAGTTTCATGTTTTTTTTTTCATTATTTTCCTTATAAATGAGTGTCCTTTGATTTTTTTTGTACTGTGTAGGTTAATATTTGTATATCATTTTTTATACTTAGGTATATTTTTGTATAATAATAATATGATACTAATATATGATTCTTTGCTTATTTATTTCGTTAGTTAAGGTATGACATAGTATGTTATTATATAATAAATGTTACATAATATATTATTACACTAGAAAAATATTGTTTGCCCATTTTTATTTAGTATTTCATTTTAAGTTCTCATTGGTGACGGGGGGGGGGGGGTACTATCAAGCACAAGCACACAATAACACACTGTTCTTCTTAACTTTTCTAAATGTTTTTTTGAGACAAGAAGAGTGATTCTGAGCAGAATAAAATGGAAAATATGCATATGGCAGGTATATATATATATATATATATATATATATATATATATATATATATATATATAATTTAGACCTCAATAGGTGATTTCCCTTATGGTGTTATGCATTGGGGCAACTCCAAAAGCATAGTTTAATATTTAAATATCAAAAGAGAGCAATAAGGATTATATACAACAGAAAGTCGAGGGATTCTTGTCGTCCACTTTTTAAGGAGTAAAAAATAATGATTTTTTCCTCAATATGTATGTACCAAACTATATTGTCTGTGAAACAAAACTTGAACTTGTATTTCAAAAACAGCATAACACATAATCATAATACTAGATACAGGAATATGCTCCAAGCCTACAATCACAAACATGCATATTTCTATAGAAGCTTTTAAAAGATACTCTTTGTTCCAAAATAAATTAAAAAATTTCATGTATGATGGATGTTTTTATACCAATGATGAATACTTTCAAAAATGTTCAATTATTAAATAAAACTACTACATAATTGTCATAAATATCGGTCTAAAATAATTTGTGATCAGGTACATTGTCTCTATAAGGTGGGAGGAGTTGCTCATCATTTACAAAGCTTGTTATCCTTTAATAAATTTTAATGCCAACATACTAGAAAAAAATATTGTTTGCCCATTTTTAATTTAGTATTTCATTTTAAGTTCTCATTGGTGACGGGGGGGGGGGGGTACTATCAAGCACAAGCACACAATAACACACTGTTCTTCTTAACTTTTCTAAATTGTTTTTTTGAGACAAGAAGAGTGATTCTGAGCAAATAAAATGGAAAATATGCATATGGCAGGTATATATATATATATATATATATATAATATATATATATATATATATATATATAATTTAGACCTCAATAGGTGATTTCCCTTATGGTGTTATGCATTGGGGCAACTCCAAAAGCATAGTTTAATATTTAAATATCAAAAGAGAGCAATAAGGATTATATACAACAGAAAGTCGAGGGATTCTTGTCGTCCACTTTTTAAGGAGTAAAAAATAATGATTTTTTCCTCAATATGTATGTACCAAACTATATTGTCTGTGAAACAAAACTTGAACTTGTATTTCAAAAACAGCATAACACATAATCATAATACTAGATACAGGAATATGCTCCAAGCCTACAATCACAAACATGCATATTTCTATAGAAGCTTTTAAAAGATACTCTTTGTTCCAAAATAAATTAAAAAATTTCATGTATGATGGATGTTTTTATACCAATGATGAATACTTTCAAAAATGTTCAATTATTAAATAAAACTCCTAAATATTTGTCATTAATATCGTTCTAAAATAATTTGTGATCAGGTACATACATTGTCTCTTTAAGCTGGGGTTTCTCATCATTTATAAAACTTGTTATCCTTTAATAAATTTTAATGCCAACATATAAAATAATGTATGTTTTAGAGTTGTAAATAAATTAAGAGTTGTATTAAGATAGCTAATGAAACTAATTTATTGTATATAATTGTATAAATTGATGAATTTTATACTATGTATTCTTTTTAGCGAATGTATTATACAGGGTCTTTCAAAATGAATGAACCGAATTCATTAAGCTATATCTTAGTAACAGAGAGTAATACAAGATTGCAATAAAGACACATGTATTTAACCGGTGTTGAAGTTTTGTTACCTCTGACATGTGGTGAATATGACCACCACCTGGAGCACCGACCACTTCAATGCGATAGGAGAACTCCTGCCAAACGCGTTGCATTCCATCCGTTTTGCTTTATCAGCAAACTTCAGTGCCTGAACCAGCTGCAGTCTGTATGGTTTCAAGTGTACGTCTTTTCAGAGCACGCCAGATAGTGGTACCGCTCATCCCAAGCTCACGGCTAGGACTTGCCTGGGCTCCGCTGAAACGCCTCTTGGATTCTCCTTACGTTTTCTTCTGAAATCACGAATTTCGACCATGGTTTTTCCCATCACAAACATCCAGTGTCCCGTAACTATACGAACCAACGTCGGATGATCTTGGCAGAGGGCCCTGCACTGCACGTTGAATCTCCTACGGAAAGACAATCGATCCTACCCAGGAGCCCAGGAGATGATGAAAATGAGGACCGTTCAAAATTATATATATATATATATATATATATATATATATATATATATATATATATATATACATTTGTCAGTTAACGCTCTAGCGGTCGCAATTTTTGTTTGATCGTTACCAAACTCGATATTTAAACGTTTTATGCAAAAAGACAGATCAAGTTCGTTAATGGCTGAAATCGGACCAATGGGAGAGGGGGTTTAAAGGGGGGAATTTCGAAAATTCGAAATATCTCCGTTACCATACGTCGGATCAAAGAATTGTATAGAACTAATCTTATTGTAAATTAAATTTACTATAAATATTGTTCTATACATTTATTCTCTATCTTGAATAATAACCGAGATATTTGCATTTTTATTAATTGTGGGCCGATAACGGATGACTGAGTTTCCCGCCAAAAGCTAGTTCGGCCATTTGCCGTAACTGTTCGGCTCTCGTATGGAGATTTCTCTATTGTATAACTTCAATTGGGAAATCTGGTTAGTTTACGCAGCCCCTGCGTGACGGACTTTTTGTACAGGTGTAGCCATTGCGGGGCAACTGCTGTCAGTAAGGATTACGACAGAGAAGTATCGATAGAGCTCACTACCGGCAACCAGTCGAAAATTACAACTACACTCTTTGTAATGGCATGCAACGTGTTCTCCTGCGATCCTGGTGTAAAGGCCATAAAGCTTTGAAATCAGTTTATTCTTTTTGAATGACCCTGTTTTAGTATAAATGTAATTCCAATTAGTTTTAAAGAATTTAATTGCCATTATATTAGAAAATTGTTTCAAGAAATACAAACGACGTATCCAATTATGTTGTGATAACATTTAATGGAAACAAACTTGTCGGTATGACGTATAATATCGGAGATATATCAAATTTACGAAATTCCACCTCTCCCCACTCCTTCGCACAAGTTGGATTTCAGCCATTAACAAACTTGATACTGTTGTCATAACTCTCGCTGGAGACGGCCGTCACTGGTTGATGATCGAATACAGCTGGCATTGTGCTATCCATGCGATGGCACCATCTTCAAGCCCCTCAAAGGTTGTAGAGTTAGTTGTCCGTTAGTCAGGAGGTTTCATTCGTCTGTTTTCCGTACTGGGCTGTATACGTTTTAGCCCGGATCTGTTTACTTATATCTTAAATCTGTCAAACGAAGGGTGGTTTTTGCTAGTGTCCAGGTAAATTATTTTCGTGTAGTAGGTCGTTGTCCGTATCCACATTATTTTGTTTTCGTTTTTAGAATGTTATTTGTGTTTTGGTCTCATATAGTTGCTTGTGTATAAGCACAGGTTTAATGCAATGTTTGCACGATTATGTGGGTAATAAATCACGGCTGACATTGAGTAATTAAAATAGAATCGGAATCTATATTCCTACGTCTGTTGATTTTAATTTTACAAAGAACGTTTAAATTAGGAAACGTAATGATCGAACAAAAACTGTGACAGCTAGAGCGTTAACCGATAAACATATATATATGTTGTGATAACATTTAATGGGAATAAACACATTTGAGCTCATTTTATTTCATATTTTGGAAGGTGTGGAGAAGTTATAGCGCGAGTCCTCACTATGATTTTTTCACCAAGTTTTAGAGGAACTATCTGTGAATCGAATGGTGTAGTGTTTGCAGTCGGGAAATATCAGCCGTAGGATCAAGACGAAAGTTTCTTATTGTACTTTATCCAGACATATAGGGAGACACCTGCTGGCATTTAGTAGAAGTAGTTACCCAGAATCAGTTGATGAAATCCATAGTTAGTAAAATAGTTCAAACAATCATTTTGTAATATAATTAAAAAAACAATTTATAGAATAAGTTTCGTAAATGAATAAAAAAATAATTAACCAATTCTAAAACTATTAAAGAGAAAACCGTGAAGCTTAATTATAAAAAGTGTATAATATTAAAAGTTGATTGAAATTATTTAGATTTAATTAATTATGAAGAACTGGAAATTTAATTAGGAACTTAAGATACTTTCAGTCCCCTGCCCATGTCAGTTATTAAGAGCGTGAAGCATAAATTAGCTCAAATGCCGGGTAAGTATAAGTTTATAGCTGTAGAATAAGCTACGAAACTAAAAGAAAACTTTTCTATACAAATTTTCGATCCGACGTATAGTAACGGAGATATTTCGAATTTCCCCCTCCCACTAATCCAATTTCAGCCATTAACGAGCTTGATTTTTCTCTTCACATAAAACGATTAGACACCGAGTTTGGTGACGATTAAACAAAAATTGCCACGCTAAGTGTAAACAGACAAATGTTTATATATGTAGTTTTGAATGGACCTTATTAGTGTCATCTCCTGGGTAGAATCGATGGACATTTGAAGATATTTTTCGAAAATCCCATCATGAGTACTACCTCAATAGCTGATTTCCCTTACGAGAAATTTGCTAAAAATGCCAATATCTTAGTTAACATTGAAGCTCGGGAAAACAGGTATATAAAATCATTTATAGATAATTCAGTTTGATATATAATATTGCTTCTATACACTTTTTCGATCCGATTCATAATAACGGAGATATTAAGAATTTTCGAAATTCCCTCACTCTAAACCCCCCCCCCCCTCTTCCACTATTACGATTTCGACATCTTTTCTATATTAACGAACTTGATCTTTATATTTATATAAAACTTGTAGGTATCGAGTATGGTAACGATCAAACAATAAAAGTCCGTCACGCAGGGGCTGCGTAAACTAAGCAGACTTCCCACGTGAAGTTATACAATAGATAAATCTCCATACGAGAGCCTAACAGTTTAAATTAAAAAACATTAAATAAAATTGCAAATATCTCGGTTAATATTCCAGATAGAGAATAAATGTATACGACAATATTTATAGTAAATTTAATTTTCAATAAGATTGGTTCTATACAGTTTTTTGATCCGACGTATGGTAACGAAGATATTTCGAATTTTCGAAAATCCCCCCCCCCAAAACCCCCCCTCCCACTGGTCCGTTTTCAGCCGTTAACGAACTTGATCTGTCTTTTTGCATAAAACGTCTAAATATCGAGTTTGGTAACGATCAAACAAAAATTGCGACCGCTAGAGCGTTAAAAGACAAATATATATATATATATATATATATATATATATATATATATATTATAATTTTGAACGGACCTCATTTTCGTCATCTCCTGGGTAGGATCGATGGACGTTTGAGGACATTTTTTGAAAATCGCGTCATGAGTACGACCGCTAGAGCGGTAACCGACAAATATATATATACAGTTTTTTTAGGGGTAAATCTGCTAATCCTGCTAAAAGGGACCTTTGTGTTGAAATCATAAAAGCGTACTTGGTTCAAGGAAGTAATTAATTTACCGCCGCACCAAAGGTCAGTTGCTGGTGGCATCCAGCTGCTCATCAATCCATGTGACATTTGTTTATATATTAAAAAATAATAAAAACAACAATGTAATCCTTACTTATGTTATTAAACTAATATATATTAATATGTATGAAATAATAAATTGAAAAGCATTAAACAAGAATAAGCGGCGCATGAATCAATTACCGAAGGTAATAAACAGGGCTATTTGCATGTAAATCTGAAATCATGAAGCTTACTTTAGTCCAAAAGGGAATTTATTTTGTTCTGATCATTTAATAATCCAATTAATGTAAAAACGTGACAAGTTCTTTAGAATACAGTGTGCCTGACAACCCGAAGCCCTAGTTCCTGAAATACTTCTAAGGAAAGTAGTAATATTAGGAGATTTTGCTTAAGGGAAATCAGTTACTAAGATTTTACTCGTGGTGGGATTTTCGAAAAATTTCTTCTAACGTCCATTGACCATCGTCCCGGAAATGACGAAAAAGTCAGTCAAGCAGGGGCAGCGTTAACTAAGCAAATTTCCCACGTGAGCCACGTATTTGCATTTATTTCAGAACTTAAAAGTTCAATGGGAACAATATCTGGTATTTCAGCTTCAAATAAAGTGCTTCATAACATAATACGATTTTGTTAATATGAGATG
Organism: Riptortus pedestris; assembly: GCA_019009955.1. NCBI lineage: Eukaryota > Metazoa > Arthropoda > Insecta > Hemiptera > Alydidae > Riptortus > Riptortus pedestris. Next base: position 9,424,354 of record CM032233.1, read on the forward strand.
AGTAGGAGAGGGGGTTTACGAATGACCGAAAACCAAAAATTGCAAAGATCTCAGTTAATAATCAAGATAGTGAAGAAATGTAAATAACAACATTTATAGAACATTACATTTGCAATAAGGTTTACAAGATAAGATTATAAAATTTTTCGATTCGACGCATATTAACGGAGATATTAAGAATTTTATCTGCCCCTCTAAACCCGCCTCCTCCTGGTCCGATTTCAGCCACTAATGAAATTGATCTTTATTATTACATAAGACGATTATATATCAAGTTTGGTAACGATAAGACACAAATTGGGACCGCTAGAGCGGTAAGACACAAATATATATATATATAAAATTGTAACCTCTGTCTGTACATTGATTTTTTTCGCGAAATTTCACGATAACTTTTCGTTTCACATGTCATAGACACCATAACTGCATTTTTTTTCTTTGGTGTCTGTTTGTTTGTTTGTTTGTTACCTTTGCACGCATAAACGGCTGTACCGAATTTTATGAAACTTGGTATGTATATTATTACTAACCCAACTTAGACTTTAGGCTATATTAATATCATCTGAGACGAACAGGAGTGGGGATTATAAGGGAAGCCAGAAATTAAAAATAGCGATATTTCGTTTCCTATTGGTTTTTTGGCAAATATGAACATAACAAGAGTTGTTTATTTTGTTATTTAGAGTAACTTTTGTTATATACACTTTTTTTGTATACCGAATTATAATCGAGATATACGCTAAAACCTATAGCGGAAGTGAACAATTTTATTTGGGACAAAATACCAAACCGAAATAAATAAAACTCGGTATATGTATTAGCGCTAACGCTTTCATTATAACAAGCCATACCTACATTTCTAGGGACGGGCAGGAGTGGGGATTGTAGGAGAGGCCTGAATTTAAAAATAGCGGTATTTTGTTTTCTATTCGTTTTTCGGCAAATATGAACATAACAAAAGTTGTTTATTTTGTTATTTAGAGTAACTTTTGTAATTTTAATTTTTGTCTTTTAACAATGTATAAACGAGATAAACACTATAAACTAAAGCGGGAGTCAACTATTTTATTGGGCGCTAACGATTGAACCGAACTTAACAAAACTCGGTATGTCAATTAGCGTTAATTATTCCATGATTATAAGCTATATTAAAATGTTTAGGTTAGAACGGGAGTGGGGGTTATAAGGGAGGCCTGAAAGTCTTACATAAAAAATTAATTTTATTATTAACAAATGCCAACAACGGGTATTAACCCTAAACACTGGGACGGGTAAATGTCAAAAATATTGTGCGAAGTAAAGCCTTGCCAAAAAAATACCATCACCATTCAGCCTCAAATCAATTTCCGGGCGAAGCCGGGTATCTGAGCTTAGTATATATATATATATATATATATACAGTTTTGAACGGACCTCAATTTCGTCATCTCCTTGGTAGGATCGATGAACATTTGAAGAAAAAATTCGAAAATCGCGTAATAAGTACGACCTCAATAGCTGATTTCCCTTAACGGAAATCTGCTATATGAGTTCCGTTCAAAATTTATATATATATATATTTATATATATATATATATATATATATATATATATATATATACAATGCTATTTCAGCGTGGGGGAAATCTGCATAGTTCACGCAACACCTGCGTAGGACTTTTTCCTACAATGTTGAATGGGTCAAAAGCCGGACAACAGCAAGGAATACAATGAGACGTTCAATAACTGATGACTTAATAACTATAGTTGTTATTTTAATTTTATTAAGACAGTTAGCGAGTCGATTCGAACGGAAGACGGCTCATTAACGCGAGGTAGCCGGCGACTACTTCGCACCTCGTCAGCCCTGTTTAATAGTGATTAAACGAATGATTTTGCTCATAAAATGTTTTATGGTGCCCTTATATCTAATACAAGCAAGCATCTGTGCGTGTAAGCACTCACGATTGCCCATTAACTACGCCGCAATAGCAGTAAATGCCTACTGTACTTAAATAATTCTCCAGTCTCCGAATAAAAAAAGTCTGTCACGCAGGGGCTGCGTAAACTAAGCAGATTTCTTGCGTGAAATTTACATATATTTGTATATTTGTCTGTTAATGCTCTAGCAGTCGTAATTTTTGATTAATCGTAACAAGACTTGATTTATAGGCGTTTCATACACAACTTAAGGTCAAGTTCATTAATGGCAGAAATCGAATCACTAGGGGGGGGGGTTAGAGGAGAGGAATATAAAAAATTTGGAATATCTCCGTTATTATACGCCAAATCAAAAAATCGCATAGAAACATTCTTATTGCAAATAAAATGTTTTATAAATATCGTTATGTATATTTACTCTCTATCATTAATATTAACGGAGATATTTGCATTTTTTAGTTTTCAGCCTTCAGTAAACCCCAAAACCGACTCATGTCCAATAAGCTGTTATAACATTAAACAAATTACTCTCAGCTTAAACACAAATTATTGTCTCTATTGAATGTTTACTTTTGAGATATATGAATATAAGTTTTGCGAAGATCGTATTGGTTAATGGCTGAAATTGAGGGTGGAATAGGGGGGGGTGAGGTTAAAGGGGGATATTGAAAATTCAAAATATTGCCGTTATTATGAGTCGTATCGCAAAATGTTATAGAACCAATCTCGATAAGCTATTGATATTGATGCTCTACAATTGTTGTTATAACCATTCTTTCGTAACTCTAGTATTAAGCTATTGAGGTTGTATTCATGACTCGATTTCCGAAACATTTCTTCAAATGTCCATCGATCCTACCCAGGAGATGACGAAAATGAAGTCCGTTCAAAATTATATATATATATATATATTTATATATATATATATATATATATATATATATGTGTGTGTTTGAAAGTTATCAAACTGGATATTAAATTGTTTAATGTAAAAAGAAAGATCAAGTTCGTTAATAGCTGAAATGGGAAAAGGGGGAGGGGGGTTAGACGGGAGAGTTTCGAAAATTCGATGTATCTCCGTTAATATACTTCGGATCGAAAAAGTGTTTAGAACTAATCTTATTGAAAATTAAATATTCAAGAAATATTGTTCTATGCATATTTTCTGTATAATTAGTATTAACCGAAATATTTAGATTTAATAATCTTACGCTTTCAGTAAACCCCCCACTCCTACTCGTGTCATATTAATAATAAGCTGTTATATCATGAGCCACTTCATTACAAGGTTAAATACCAAATATTGTTTTCAACAAACCGTCATCATACGAGATAAAACGTATTCTGATACATTACAAATTACTCCACTAGCTATAGTAAATAGTTTTCAATAAAATTAATATGTTATGTTCAGATATGTTTCATTAATTGTTCTTCTTTCGGTCTAGAATAATTCTATTCAGCGCTGCGATGTTGGCTGCACCGTTTGTTTATAATTCAGACACTTTCCGTTGCAGAGATTATTAACTTATGAATTGACTGAAACATTTCTTATTACCGTTTGTATTTAATCGCTAGCATTCCAGTATGTACATTTATCTTTTCTATACCTTCCCTTGGGAAATCTGCTTAGTTTACGCAGCCCCTGCGGGACGGACTTTTTTTCATAGAAATAGGGGATAAGTGATGATATGAGATCACGTGTGTGTCATACCAGCACGTGCGAAATCAGCTATTGAGGTCGTACTCATGACGCGATTTTTAATAAATTTCTTCAAATGTCCATCGATCCTACCCAGGAGATGACGAAAATGAGGTCCGTTCAAAATCACTCACACACACACACACACACACACACACACACACACACACACACACACACACACACATATATATATATATATATATATATATATATTCTTCTATATATTTATAAACTACTATTTATCACTCACACACACACACACACACACAAACACACACACACAGCACACACACACACACCACTTATATATTCTAATATATCTAATATATATATATATATATATATGTCTGTTAACGCTCTAGTGGTCGCAATTTTTGTTTGATCGTTACCAAAGTTCATATTTAATCCTTTTATGTAAAAAGAAAGATCAAGTTCGTTAATAGCTGAAATCGGACGAGTGGGAGGGGGGGTTTAGAGGGGGGGGGTTTGAAAATTCGAAATATCTCCATTATGCGTCAGATTGAAAAATTGTGTAGATTCAATCGTATTGCAAATTAAATTTACTATAAATATTGTTCTATACATTTATTCTCTATCTTGAATATCAATCGAGATATTTACATTTGTATTGTGTGTGTGGTCGGCAGGAGTCGGATATATTCAGGACTTTCCGCTGAGAGCTAGTGCGGCCATTTTCGTAATTATTCCTCTCTCGTGAATATGTCTAGAGATTCCTTACTACTTACTACTGTTATTATTAGGCTGATTTATCTATTGTAAAACTTCACGTGGGAAATCTGCTTAGTTTACGCAGTCCCTTCGTGACTGATTTTTATAATACATAGGCTATTAATAATAATGGTTTATGAAGTTTCAAATTCTACTTCTGTAAACTTGGATGATGTCATGATGGGTGAGCCTAGTTTTGTTGAGCTAGGTAAGAGAGATAAAATATAGTAGGTGCGGCGTGGGGTGGGCTGACTACCTATGACAGGTGTTTGTGGAGGTGACGTGCCTCATGTGCCAGCAATGCATTGTGCAAACACCGCGCCGCGCCAGGCCATGTCACTAGGACACTCTAACTCACTATCACTCAATCTTATACACACTCGAAATTACAAAAGTCCGTCACTCAGGGGCTGTGTAAACTAAGCAGATTTCCCACGTAAAGTTTTACAATATTGAGGTCGTACTCATGACGCGATTTTCGAAACATTTCTTCTAATGACTATCGATCCTACCCAGGAGATGACGAAAATGAGTCGCGTTCCAAATTATATATAAATATATATATATATATATATATATATATATATATATATATATATATATGTCTGTTAATGCTCTAGCGGTCGCAATTTTTGTTTGATCGTTACGAAACTCGATATTTAACCGTTTTATATAAAAAGACAGATCAAGTTCGTTAATGGCTGAAATCGGACTAGAGGGAGGGGGGGGGGTTTAGAGGGGGGATTTTCGAAAATTCCAAATATCACCGTTATTATGTATCGGATCGAAAACTTGTATAGAACTAATCCTATTGCAAATTAAATTTACTATAAATATTGTTATATGCATTTATTCTCTATCTTGAATATTAACCGAGATTTTTGCATTTTTATGAAGTTTGTTGGACATGTGGTCGGGTATCGTTCGGATTAGTTAGGCCGTTTCCGTAACTGTTCGGCTCAGGTGGAAGCTTCTTCTAACCTTACCTGTCGTTTCTAACCTTACCTTACCGTCATTACTTTGTGAGATTTATGCAAATACGTTCTGTTCATCCGCCCCCCCCTTCTTTAGTTCTTGGACTACTAAAATTTGAGTTATTAAAACATAAATTATTCTTACAATTCAGAGCCGTTTAATTTGGGAATTTATTAAAATTAACTTAATGATTTCTCTTTGCCGTTTGTATTTACCCACGGTGGTGTTGTGTTACCAGTATGCACATTTCTCTATTGCTAAACTTCACGAGGGAAATCTGCTTAGTTTACGCAGCCCCTGCGTGACGGACTTTATAAATCTACATACTGCTAACACAACACCACCGTGAATATTAAGTGAATAAACACAATCGGTAATTTCAGTCAATTTTCATAACCTCTCGAAAGCGTTTTAACTGTAACGAAATAGGGTAGGCAACCTCTGTCTGGCTGACCAGATAGATAGAAGTATGCTTCACCGGAAATAAAAACAATTGCTGGACTATATCTGAATATAACATATTAATTTTACTGAAAATTATTTACTATATCTAGTACTGTAATTTATAATGAATCAGAACAATTTTTATCTCAATCTATCAAATTTTAGTATTCCAAAAACTTAAAACGGTGGGAGGGGGTAACTAGAGCTGATTTGCATGTATCTCGTATAATAAAGGATATATATATATATATATATATATATATATATATATATATATATATATATTTGTCTGTTAACGCTCTAGCGGTCGCAAACTTTGCTTGATCGTTACCAAACTCCATATTTAAACGTTTTATGTAAAATGAAAGATCAAGTTCGTGAATGGCTGAAATCGGACCAGTGGGAGAGGTGGTTTAGACGAGGGAGTTTCGAAAATTCGATGTATGTCCGTTACTATTCGGAAAAATCGTTTAGAACTAATCTTATTGAAAATTAAATATACTAGAAATGTTGTGCTATGCATATTTTCCGTATAATTAGTATTAACCGAGATATTTGGATTTTATAGTTTTCCGCTTTCAGTAAACCCCCACTCCTACTAGTGGCATATTAATTATAAGCTCTTATATCTTGAACCACTTCATTACAAGGTTAAATACCAAATATTGTTTTCAACAAACCTTCATTATACGAGATAAAAATTATTCTGATATATTACAAATTCACATAAACATAAGCTGTAATATCATGAACCATTTCATTCCAATGCCAACTACTATTTTCATTAAACTTTAGATTAATAAAATTTGAGTAATTGAGATAAAAATTCTGATTTATTGTAAATACGACAAAATTCAGATTTATTTCAGTAATTGTGTTAATTTCCGGACTAGAATAATTATATCTGTTAAGCTCTCAGAGGTTGGCTGGCCTTGTTGTTTACAATTTATACGCTTTCCGCTGGGAGATTATAAAAATGAATTGATCGATTTCTCATTACCGTTTGTATATATTCACTCAATATTCACGGTAGTGTGTTTGGTACCAGTATGTAGGTTTATCTACTGTACAAAATGAACAAGATTTGAGTCTGTTGAAGCTGTGAAAGAGAAAGCGGCACGCGTCCTGAAGGAGCTGACAGAAAAAGACTTCCAGCACTGTTTCGAACAATGGAAGGTTCGCATGGAGCGTTGTAGGGATAAAGGAGGGGTGTATATTGAAGGTGATAATAAGTAAAATGTATGAAATAAAAATAAAATGTTTTACAGCGTCAGTCTCGTTATATAATAGCCACACCTCGTAAAACGTATCTTGAGAAATCGGCTTAGTTTAAGCAGCCCCTGCGTGACGGAGTTTTAGTACAGATTCCTTTATAGTAGATATTCTTTCTCGAATAGTTGGGATTATATACAAGCAACGTACTGATAATTATTCAATATTATAGAACCGCTCATTAGAATCACACTGACATTAATCTATTACTAATCTGCAATGATAGTATAGCTCTCGAGCAATTTTTACTCGAATGTTCCTCAATGCCTACAAATGATGCGATTAAGATTTTTTCGGTCTTCGAGAGTATCAAGATGGGCCACATTTAGCCCAGATCCTCCGAATATAATCTGAGTAGACAGCAGTTTGGCCCTTTTAAGAGTGCCAGAAAAAGCTAAAAGGGCCGCGGAGAGCAGGCAAAAAATACCCCAGAGCAGGAGGTGTCTAGAGCTAGTGTTAAGTTTATGTTATGGGCATTAACTGAAGAGAGGACATTTTTTACAGACAACGCAAGTGTCAAGATACCAGCTTTTCGACTTAGTCCTCAGAGCGAGGCGTAGGTAAATAAACAAAACTATTCCCCTTCAGGAGAACTCAGCACTTGAGTATCCCCAACCCGAACTGAGTTCATACAGGAGACAAAGTTATAATAAAAAGTCCGTCAAGCAGGGGCTGCGTAAACTAAGCAGATTTCCCACGTGAAGTTATACAATAGAGAAATCTCCATACGAGAGCCGCTAGCTTTTGACGGGAAAGTCAGTCATCCGTTATCGGCCCACAATTAATAAAAATGCAAATATCTCGGTTAATATTCAAGATAGAGAATAACTGTATAGAACAATATTTATAGTAAATTTAATTTACAATAAGATTGGTTCGATACAATGTTTTGATCCGACGTATGGTAACGAGAGATATTTCGAATTTTCGAAAATCCCCCCTCTAAACACCCCCTCCCAATGGTCCGATTTCATCCATTAACGAACTCCATTTGTCTTTTTGCATAAAACGTTTAAATATCGAGTTTGGTAACGATCAAACAAAAATTGCGACCACTAGAGCGTTAACAGACAAATATATATAATTTTGAACGGGCCTCATTTTTTTCATCTCTAGGGTAGGATCGATGGACATTTGAAGAAATTTTTCGAAAATCGCGTCATGAGTACGACCTCAATAGCTGATTTCCCCTAAGGGAATTCTGCTAAAAAGTCCGTTCGCAGGGACTGCTTAAACGAAGCCAATTCCCCTTTTAGCTGACTCACTAGTGATCACATCCTCATCATTCGAATATCTTTTTCAAACTGAAAAATAGAAAATACGAACTATTCGCTTAAAATTTGAGTTTCGAGAATATGTATAGATAAACAATTGGAACGCGTCAATATTTTAACAAGATTGGTTATGACATTTTTCGATCCGACTCATCATAACTCAGATATTTTGCATTTTCGAATTCTCCTCATCTATATTCCTTGTCTGATTCTGCCAATAATAAATATGATCTTTAGTGCTGTCTGAAATGGTTGAATATCGAGAATGGTATAGATCAAATAAATATTTTCGAGACAAGAAATGACTGGTGACCTGACACATCGAATTTCCATGTGTCTTGCAAAGTTAATGTTCAATGAAAACCATATTTGGTATTTAACCTTGGAATGAAGTGATTCATGATATAACAGGTTGTTATTAATATGACTTGAGTAGGAGTGGGGAATTACTGATAGCCAAAAACTAAAATAAGGAAATATCTCTGATAATATTTAATATAGAAAAAACAGGTACATAACAACATTTATAGAACATTACATTTGCAAAACTATTGGTTCTACACAAATTCCCGATCTAACGCATTATAAATGAGATATTTCGAAGTTTCGCTTCGTAGGATTTCAGTTTCACCTTAAGTTTTGCCTGCTTCGAGTTTGGTAAGGATCAAACAAAAATTGCGACCGCTGGAGCGTGAGCCGATAAGTTTTGAGAATTATAAAAATTGATATGCATTTATTTCCGCCCTATAAACCCCCCCCCTTGATATTTGATTTTGATAAAAAAAAAAAGTCCGTCACGCAGGGGCTGCGTGAAAGTCCAATGAGAACATGTTTTGTTATTTAGGCTTCAAATAAAGTGCTTTATAACATAATAATATATTATTAATATGAGATGAGTAGAAGTGGGGATTTATCGACGACTGAAAACTAAAAAATGCAAATATCTACATGGCACTGGGACCACTGCATGTCTTTGTGTCCATCTTTTAGCAGATTTCCCTTGAGGGAAATCAGCTATAGAGGTCGGGTTCTCATGACGCGATTTTCGAAAAAGAATTTAAATGTCCATCGATCCTACCCAGGAGATGACGGAAATGAGGTCCGTTCAAAACTATATATATATATATATATATATATATATATATATATATATATATATATATTTGTCTGTTAACACTAGCGGTCGCAATTTTTGTTTAATCGTCACCAATCGGTAATTAACCGTCAACTCGGTATTTAATCGTTTTATTTAAAAAGGAAGATCAAGTTCGTTAACGGCTGAAATCGGACCAGTGTGAGGGGGTGGGGTGGGTTTAGAGATGGGATTTTCGAAAATTCGAAATATCTTCTTTAGTATACGTCTGATCGAAACATTATATAGAACAAGTCTTATTGCACATTAAATTTACTATAAATATTGTTATTTACATTTATTCTCTATCTTGAATATTAACCGAGATATCTGCATGTTTATTAAGTGTAACGGACGAGCTATGGTTCCCGCCGAAAGCTAGTTCGGTCGTTTCCGTAACTGATCGGCACTCTATGGAGTTTCTCTATTGTATAACTTTACGTGGGAAATCTGCTTAGTTTACGCAGCGCCTGCGTGACGGACTTTTTTCCTTGTTCGATAAGGTTTATCTGTCGGTTCACGAGATGAAATACCAGGAGTAGCCCGCAAAACTACACACACACACACACACACACACATATATATATATATATATATATATATATATATATATATATATATATACATATGGGGAAAAGAGTTGTCAAAAGCCTACCGTAAATACACTCAACCGCAAAAAAAACCGGACACTTAGATTTAGTCTTATAATTTTGCTAAATACTTAATATATATGTATATTAATCTTTTTAATTGAAATAATTGGTTAATCTATAGGTTATTTAAACAAAATCTGCCAAAAGTGAATAATTTTTATTGATTATTTACAAAAAAAATACAAAATAAAAAAAAAGAAAAAGATAAATTAACACATTTAAAAAAAAAAAATATTCTTCATTTTTATTACAGCGAATGGTAGACTTTGCTACCCCAAGCGTTTCGGCAATGTAACGTAAGCTCCGGCCTTCCATCTAAGTTTGAAAGACCCATTATTCTGGACCGAAATAAAAATAAAACATTAATTAAAGAAAAGGCTTGGTTAATAATTAAAGATGTTTAAATATGCGAAAAACTACTTACAGTTTAGAATAGATCAACTTCCCGACAAATAAATCTAATCTGAGTTTTATCTAATTGTTCCTGAAGGGATTAGTTCAATGGACTTAGACTCTAAATTCTCTGTAATAACTAGAATACCCACATAAAGAAAATTGCTGAAAATTAGCTTTTAATACGACAAAAATGAAGTGTCCGGTTTTTTTTGCGGTTGAGTGTACAATCTCAACAACTGATTTGCCTTAAAGGGAAGTTTCCCCGAAAGCTAATGTGTGTAGGAGGGGTGTGAGGGAGTTAGTAACTTTAGGAAAACATTTGCCAGAGCTTGCTGTGTTGCTAGCCGTGTAGATAAATAAAGGAGAGCAAATAGGGGATGGAGCTGATGGATTTTTGAAAGGATTTTCGATAAGTGCTCCCAGTTGAACATCTGTTCTTGAGTAGAGGATGGCACGCTCCCCTCTCCACTACAAATCTCTTATATTCCATCTACAATATCTCCACTTACTTCTTATATAAAAATACACTTTTCCTCCCTCAATATAAGCGGGTTTCCTTCGAGCTATTTGAATTATGGAAAAATTCATTGAAATGTCTTCTGTTCCTTTCTGCCAATTACTGGCCACAAGTAGCCAATTAATAAATGATGTTTTTAAGTATTTAACAAATAATAGATTATTTCATGAAATATAAAAGCTATTATTTATCATTATAAATATATAGCAAACAATGTACAATTCAGATGTACCTTAAGGGAAATAAGCTATTTTCGAAAAATGTCTTCAAATGCTCATCAATTCTACCCTGGAGATGACGAAAATATGTTCTGTACAAAATTATATATATATATATATATATATATATATATATATATATAACTATATATTTGACTGTTACGGCTCTAGTCGTCGTAATTTTTGTTTGATCGTTACCAAACTCGATATTTAGTCGCTTTACGTAAAAAGCAAGATCAAGTTCATTAACGCCATTAATCGGACCAGGGGAAAGGGGGGCTTAGAGGGGAGAAATTTGAAAATTCGAAATATTTCCGTTACTATAAGTCGGATCGAAAAAGAGTATAGAACAATTATATTTAATATAAATATTGGTATATACATTTATTCTCTATCTTGAATATTAACCGAGATATTTCTGTTAACGCTCTATCGGTTGTAATTTTTGTCTGATTGTTACCAACCTCGATATTTAATCGTTTTGTTCAAAAAGACAATAATATGTATATAAAATTTTACGAAAATCGCGTAGGATTGCGACCTCAATAGCTGATTTCCCTGAACGGGGAAATCTGTTAAAAGGGAAGTAGTAGGAAAAGGGGGTTACGAGCGCAGTTTCACAATATCCCAAATCCCCCAAAAAATGCAAACTTGCTAATTTTACTAATTTCTCAAATAATCGTTAAAATGAGTTAAAGTAGTTTAACTCACTTCAACTACTTTAACTCATTTTAACGATTATTTGAGAAATTAGTAAAATTAGCAAGTTAGCATTTTTTGGGGATTTGGGGTATTTTGAAACTTCGCTCGTAACCCCCTTTTCCTACTACTAAGGGACAATTGAGTTGAAATCAGAAAAGCAAAGGTTTTCACGACTAGAAATACTCCTTTTGCTTCCTACCAGGAAGTAATTAATTTACCAACGCACCAAAGGTCAGTTGCTGGTGGTATTCAACTGCTCATCAATCCATGTGACATTTGTTAATATGTTAAAAAATATTAAAAACAACTATGTAATCCTTACTTATATCATTAAACTAATATATATATACACATATTAAGAGGTATGAAATATGAAATTGAAAAGCATAGAACTGGAATAAATGGCGCATGAATCAATTACTGAATGTAATAACAGGACTATTCGCATGTTAAACTTAATTCACGAAGCTTACTTTAGTCCATAAGGAAATTTATTCTGTATGGCTAGTCGGCTTTCTATCATTTGATAATCCTATTAATGTAAAAATATCACAAGTTCTTTAGAATACAGTGTGCCTGCCAACCTAAATGTTTTCCCATTCAACAATTTTTCCTGAAAGGTTCTTTGGAATATTTCTTTAGAGAATTCAGAAGGCTGCGTAAACTAAGCAGATTTTTCTCTTGAAGTTTTGTAATAGATAAATCGCCATACTGGTAACACCTAACACCACAAACGGTAATAAGAAATATTTCCCCTCCCAGCGGGAAGGGTCTCAAAAGTAAACAAACAAGTCAGGCAACGGCTCAGCGGAAAGAAAAACAATAACTGAAACATATCAGAATATAAAATATACGTATTATTGAAAACTTTGTACTATTCCGTGTAATGCAATTTATAATGAATCAGAACAATTTTTATCTCAATCAATCAAATTTTACTAGTCAAAGCATTAAAAAGGGGGGGGGGGTTCACAACAACATATTGGCATCTACCTCGTATAATAAGGGTCTCTTGAAAACAATATTTGGTATTTAAGCTTCGAATAATGTGGTTTATTATATAACAGAGTATTTTTTATGTAACACGAGTAGAAGTGGGGGTTTACGGAATGCTGAAAACTGAAAAGTGCAAATATCTTGGTTAATGTTCAAGATAGAGAATAACTGTATATCACAATATTTATAGTAAATTTAATTTGCAATACGATTTATTTTATACACTTTTTCGATCCGACTTATAGAAACGGAGATATTTCGAATTTTCAAATTTCTGCCACTTTAAACCCCACCTCCTGGTCCGATTTCAGCCGTTAAAGAACTTGATCTTTCTTTTTGTATAAAACGTCAAAATATCGAGTTTGGTAACGATCAAACAAGAATTGCGACCACTAGAGCGTTAACAGACAAATATATATATGTCATGAGTACAACCTCAATATCTTTCCTTTCCAAGTGGTCTAAGCGACAAAGTAATTTGGATACCTCTGGTCTATTCGCAGGTAGGATCAATAGGCGTTTTTCGAAGGTGGCGCCATGACCAGGATAGCTGATTTCCCTCAAGCTCTTACAATAGAATAGCGGCTATATATTGCAAGGAATTTTCTGGAAAACGGTAAATTGGGATTAAATTATTTTATGTTTTTGTGTACAGAGAAAGGCGGCAGATATTTTATATATTTGAATATACTGTCTGCAATAAAGGGGACTAGAAAGCGGGCGACGCCCACCCGGCGTCATTTCCCAGCTGAAAACTTTGCTTTAGAGGCCCAATAAACAGACGGAGCCGACCGTCTCACACTCCTGTTTTCATATGCTAATCTAATAGAGAGATTTATGGCTATTGTGCCGTTTAGTATATAACGGTTAATTTCTCCCCGCTCAATTTAATGGCTAGTACTGATGGTTATTAGAGAGGGTGAACAGAATCTAGGCCAGGGGTCATACTCCAATGGGGTAATAAAAATCAAATGGACTACATAAGACCGCGTCTCTTTCATACTATTTCCTCTACTCTCCTCCCAACTAGAGCTCGCATATTCCTCTTAAGGGAAATCTGCCAAAGACTCACCGGAAAGAAAAACCATTACTGACATATATCAGAATATAACATATTAATTTTGTTGAAAACTATTTACTGTATCTAGTGGTGCAATAACAAATAAATCAGATTAATTTTGATCTCAATCAATCAAATTTTAGTAGTCCAAGAACTTAAGACGGGGGGTCACCAAAACTATTTGCATGTATCTCGTATAATGTTGGTTTCTTGAAAACAATATTTAGTATTTATGCTTTGAATAAAGTAGTTTGATATGTATCATGAGTAGAAGTGGGGGTTTACTCAAGGCTGAAAACTGAAAAACGCAAATATCTTGGTTAATTTTCAAAATAGAGAATAAATGTATATATAAATATTTATAGTACATTTAATTTGTAATATAATTTATTTTATACACATTTACGATCCGACTTATAGTAACGGAGATATTTCAAATTTTCAAAATTATCCACTTACTGCTGGTCCGATTTTAGCTGTTTACGAACTGGATCTTTCATTCTACATAAAACGATTAAATATCGAGTTTCGTAACGATCAGGCAAAAATTGAGACCGCTAGAGCGGTAACAGAAAAATATACATATACATATATATATATATATATATATATATATATATATATATACACATATATACATACAGTTTTGAACGGACCTCATTTTTGTCATCTACTAGGCAGGATGGTTGGACATTTGAAGAAAAATTTAGAAAGTTGCGTCATGAGTACGACCTCAATAGCTGATTTCCCTTAAGCGAAATCTGCTAAAAGTCCGTCATGCAGTCATGTAGGGGCTGCGTAAACTAAGCAGATTTTCCACGTGTCCGTCGTGTTTGCATTTATCACAAAAAGTAGAAGGTCAATGAGAAGAGTATTTGGTACTTATGCCTCAAATAACGTGCTTCATAATATAACAGCTTATTGTTAATATGACATGAGTAGGAGTGGGGGTTTACTGAAAGCCAAAAACTGTCAAATGCTAATATCTAGGCTAATAATCAAGATAAAGAAAATAGGCACATTACAACATTTAACACATTCCATTACATTTTCTGTAAGATTGTTTCAATACATCGATGGTCGAGGATCGATGGACGTTAGTAGAAATGTTTCGAAAATCGCGACATGAGTACGACATCAGTAGCTGATTTCCCTTAAAGGGAAATCTGCTAAAACGCCTAGCCTTAGAATGTGAATTTTTATAATTTGAATTTTGAAAAGTTACATGGTCCACCTGATTTTACGATCGAAATCGACTTCATCAGTACTGTTCACTGGATGAAATTATCTGCGTGTATAAAATATCCCCTACTACATTTTACAGGTTGCACACGTTTTTGGTAATGTATATTTGGGAGCGAAAGATTTAACTTTGGGTCTAAAGAAATAATTAGTAAAACTTTATATATGAAGGGTAATAATCCGAATTAGAGAAGTATATTGGGAGATATTGCTCATTACTATATAAAATTTAAAAAGAAACAAAAACAAGCTTACTCTGAACTATGTAATGGCAGCATATAGAAATTTCCAACAAACCTGAAAAAAGAAAAAGGTTGATTAATTAAAATTTAACACAGGTATAGAGTTGCAAAACAATAACATGGACTATGGCCGGTTAATAATTGAATCCCACCACGTTGACTAAATAATCATTTAAAATTGAAGTCCGTCACGCAGGGGGTGCGTTAACAAAGTTGATTTTCCACGCGATGGTTTACTATAGACAAATATACATTCAGGTAAAACTTCCTTGAATGTTAAGTGAATAAATACAAATGGTAATGTGAAATCTTTCAGTCAATCTTACATATAAAAATGAATGTTTGTGTGTATGTCCTTTATAGACTCGTAAACGGCCGAACCGAATTTTATGAAACTTGGTATGTATATTACTACCAACTCAGGCTAGGCTTCTGGCTATATTAGTATTCTCTGAGAAGAACAGGAGTGGGGGTTATAAGGAAGGCCTGAAATTAAAAATAGCGATATTTCGTCTGTTATTGGTTTTTCGGCAAATATGCACATAGCAAAAGTTGTTTATTTTGATATTTAGGGTAACTTTTGTAATATACCCTTTTGTCGTATACTGAAGTATAAATGAGTTATACTCTAAAAACTATAGTGGGAGTCAATAATTATATATGGCACAAAAGACTCAACCGAACTAAACAAGACTCCGTATGTGATTTGGTGTTAACACCTCCCTGATTATAAGCAATTTTAAAATTTCGAGGTACGAACAGGAGTGGGGATTATAAGGGAGGTCTGAAATTAAAAATAGTGATATTTCGTTTCCTATAGGTTTTTCGGCAA
Organism: Riptortus pedestris; assembly: GCA_019009955.1. Taxonomy (NCBI): domain Eukaryota; kingdom Metazoa; phylum Arthropoda; class Insecta; order Hemiptera; family Alydidae; genus Riptortus; species Riptortus pedestris. Next base: position 9,440,663 of record CM032233.1, read on the forward strand.
TTATGCACATAACGAAAGTTGTTTATTTTGTTATTTAAAGTAAATTTTGATATATGGATTTTTTCCATATAACGAAGTATAAATGTAAACACCAAAAACTATAGAAGGGGTAACAATGTTATGGCACTCGAAAGACTAAATCGAAAGCAACGTAACTCCGTATTTTTGACGATGATAATATGATAATCTATGATTAAGTTATAAATAAATAAAGATACATGCACAGGAAACGGATTATATAAAAATATTGTGTACTTTGTAGAATAAAGCACATAACAAATACTTTCATTATTAGCATATACCCAGCTCTCCGGACTCGGGTGTAAATCCTAAGCATTGAGACTGGAAAATGTAAAAATATTGTACAAAGTAAAGCCCCCAAAAAAATACCATCATCACTCAGCCTCAAATGAATACGCGGGCGAAGCCGGGCACCTTAGCTAGTTTACAATACAAGTTAATAACGTCTACAACAGAATGCGGCTGAATTGTAAACAAACAGACCAGCCAACCTCATAGCGCTGAATAGATAGATAGACCGGAAGGACAAAACATTCACGAAATATATCTGAATATAACACATTAATTTTATTGAAAAAAATTTGCTAAAGCTAGTGCTGTAATTTGTAATGAATCAGAATCAGTTTTATCTTAATCACTTAAATTTTAGTAATCAAAGAACAAAAAAAGGGGGGGGGGCTCAACAGAACGTATTTGCATATATTTCACAAAATAAAAGTTCTATGAAAACAATACTTTTGTAGTTAGCCTTATAATGAAGTGGTTCATGATATAACAGCTTATTGTTAATATGATACTAGTAGGAGTGGTGGAAAGCGTAAAACTAAAAAATCCAAATATCTAGGTTAATACTCACTATACGGAAAATATATTTAGAATAATATTTATAGTAAATTTAATTTTCAGTTCCCAATTAGCCTGAGTTGAAAAAAGTGGACGTTAATAAAATAATAATTTTCAGTAAGATTGCCGTTATACGATGTTTCGATCCGACGTATAGTAAAAGAGATATTTCGAAATTCCTCCCCTCTAAACCCCTATTCCTCCTGTTGTCCGATTTCAGCTGTTGAAGAACTGAATCTTTCTTTTTACTTAAAACGACTAAATATCGAGTTTGTAAACGATTAAACAATAATTGCGACCGCTTAATAATCAATTTATAGATAACTAGCTCAGATACCCGGCTTCGCCCGGGAATTGATTTGAGGCTGAATGGTGATGGTATTTTTTTGGCAAGGCTTTACTTTGCACAATATTTAGACATTTACCCGTCCCAGTGTTTAGGGTTAATACCCGTTGTTGGCATTTGTTAATAATAAAATTAATTTTTTATGTATGTATTCACTGTCCTCCAAATTGTCATATTTCCCGTCTCCTGTGTATTATTCATAGATTTCAGTTATTAAGGACAAAATATTAACAAAGATTTGAATTAATTTTTCCAGGTGAGGTACCTCATAGTTCAAATTGGAATGAATTGTTGAGCATATCAATATTTCTACGCAAATTACTTGCTCCACACATTGTTCCTGGAGAAATGTATAAAAAAAAAAAGTTAATCTAAATAACAAAGTAAACAACTTTTGTTATGTTTGTCGAAAAACATATAGACAATGAAATATCGCAAATTTTTATTTTAGGCCTACCTTATAACCCCCACTCCCGTTCTAACCTAAAAATTTTAATATAGTTTATAATCATGGAAGAATTAATGCTAATTGACATACCGAGTTTTTTTAGTTCGGTTTAATCGTTAGCGCCCAATGAAATAGTTGACTCCCGCTTTAGTTTATAGTGTATATCTCGTTTACACTTTGTTAAAAGATAAAAATGAATATGACAAAAGTTACTCTAAATAACAAAATAAACAACTTTTGTTATGTTCATATTTGCCGAAAAACGAATAGAAAACGAAATACCGCTATTTTTAAATTCAGGCCTCCCTTACAACCCCCACTCCTGCCCGTCCTTAGAAATGTTGGTATGGCTTGTTATAATGAAAGCGTTAGTGCTAATACACATACCGAGTTTTATTTATTTCGGTTGAGTCTTTTGTGCCAAATAAAATTGTTGACTCCCGCTATAATTTTTAGCGTATAACGCCTTTATACTTCGGTATACGACGATAGTGTATATAACAAAAGTTACTTTTAATAACAAAATAAACAACTTTTGTTATGGGCATATTTGCTGAAAAAGCACTAGGAAACGAAATATCGCTATTTTTAATTTCAGGCCTCCCATATAACCCCCACTCCTGCCCGTCCCTAGAAATGTTAGTATGGCTTATTATAAGGAAGGCGTTAGTAATAATTCACATACCGAGTTTGGTTTAGTTCGGTTGAGTCTTTTGTGCCTAATAAATTGTTGACTCCCGCTATAGTTTTTTAGCGTATTTTTAAATTCACGCCTCCCTTATAACCCCCACTCCTGTTTGTATTAGAGAATATTAATAAAGCCTAAAGTCTAAGTTGGGCTGGTAGTAATATACATACCAAGTTTCATAAAATTCGGTTCAGCCGTTTATGCGTGAAAAGGTAACAAACAAACAAACAAATAAACTAACAAACAGACACCAAAGAAACAAAATGCAGTTATGGTGTCTATGACATGTGAAACGAAAAGTTATCGTGAAATTTCGCGAAAAAAATCAATGTACAGACAGAGGTTACAATTTTATATATATATAGATAATCAAGCATATAGAAAGGGCTTTTAAAGACAGCATATGGAAATTTCCATTACACACAACACACACACACACACACACACACACACACACACACACACACACACACACACACACACACACACACACCACACACACACACACACACACACATATATATATATATATATATATATATATATGAGGTGCTCAGTATTATAGTGGCCCAACCTTCAAATTTGGTTATTTGGGTTTCCATAGAATCTGTTGCTGAATTATGTGTTCTATGAAATATTAGTGGCCTAAGCCACCTCCTAAGTTTTTTCACTATATTGCAGAAGCAGTTTGTTTTTTAACTAACAGTTTTGACGGTCTTGGAAAATTATATAGTGGCCTAACCAACTTGGTTTTACACAAATCTTACTTTTTGGGGTTAGGCCACTATTATTCTGATCGCCTTATATACACATATACACATGCACATTAGTACGACCTCAATAGCTGATTTCCAGGATATTGCATTCTAATGAAAATATACAGTTAGCACCCTGAGTTTGTAAAACATATTTTACATTAAAACCTTTTTTTGTATCCAATATAAAAGGGAATGGCATAGATTTAAAGAAAAGCAAAGATTTATATCCTTGGAGGAAAATCTAAGGGAAATATAAAACAGTAAAATGTTTATAATGCAAGCCTATCTCTCTCTCTCGCGCGCTCCATTCTACACAAACGAACATTCATGCAAAGCTTTTATTAAGATCTTCTTTATTTGAAGAGACATTAAATCCTTACGGGTTTTGACAAAGGCTGGGATTAAAGAGAATTTTTATCACATCCTTTTTAAACATGAAAGCCATCACTTTCTAGAGTTCCGGAATAGCGTTATTTTTTTTATTACTACAAGCAACGGTAATGAAGGCGTCATCATGCGATCACTCAGCATGAAGCTATTCAGTATAAAAGGGGATTTTTCTATCCTTTCGCGGACGACAACTGAACACAACTTTAAAAGCCTTACTAAAATACTCGTAAATCGAGAAGCCTCTCTCTAATCTCACGCTCACTCATCTAGCCCTGCCGTTTTAAGCCAAATAAAACTGTTTTCTAAACTACAACCAATATTATAGCCTCTATTCTCTGAGCAGGCTGACCTGAATCTGATACCGTCGCCTATGTAATAAAAAACGTCCGTCACGCAGGGGCACCATAAACTAAGCAGTTTTCCCACCTGCTGGTAAGACACACTAGTGATCTCATCGAACCACATATTCTCTATTTATATGTAAAAAAAAAACCGATGAGGAGAAAGGGAGTGGCAAACAACGAAATAAAAGTCCGCCACGCAGGGGCTGCGTAAACTAAGCAGATTTCCCAAGTGAAGTTATACAATAGAGAAATCTAAGAGCCGAGCAGTTACGGAAACGGCCGACCTAGCTTTTGGCGGGAAACTCACTCGTGTGTCACCGCTCACATTTAATAAAAATGCAAATATCTCGGTTAATATTCAAGATAAAACAATATTTATAGAAAATTTAATTTGCAATAAGATTGGTTCCTTACGAATTTTCGATCCGACGTATGGTAACGGAGATATTTCGAAATTTCGAAAACCCCCCTCTAAATTCCCACTCTCACTGGTCCGATTTCAGCCATTAACGAACTTGGTCTGTCTTTTCGCATAAAACGTTTAAATATCGAGTTTGGTAACAATCAAACCAAAATTGCGACCGCTAGAGCGTTAACAGACATATATATATATATATATATATATATATATATATATATATATATATATATAATTGTAACCTCTGTCTGTACATTGATTTTTTTCGCGAAATTTCACGATAACTTTTCGTTTCACATGTCATAGACACCATAACTACATTTTGTTTCTTTCGTGTCTGTTTGTTTGTTTGTTTGTTACCTTTTCACGCATAAACGGCTGAACCGAATTTTATGAAACTTGGTATGTATATTACTACTAACCCAACTTAGACTTTAGGCTATATTTATATTCTCTGAGACGAACTGGAGTGGGGGTTATAAGGGAGGCCTGAAATTAAAAATAGCGATATTTCGTTTCCTATAGGTCTTTTGGCAAATATGCACATAACAAAAGTTGTTAATTTTGTTATTTAGAGTAGCTTTTGTTCTATACATTTCTTTCGTATATCGAATTATAAACGAGATATCCGCAAAACCCATAGCGGAAGTGAACAATTCTATTTGGCACAAAAGACTCAACTGAACTAAATAAAACGCGGTATGTTTATTAGTGTTGACGCCTTAATTATCATTAGCCATACCAACATTTCTAGGGACGAGCAAGAGTTGGGGTTGTAAGGAAGGCCTGAAATTAAAAGTAGTGATATTTCGTTTCCTATTGGTTTTTCGACAAACATGCACATGACAAAAGTTTTTTATTTTGTTATTTTCAGTAACTTTTGTGATATTCATTTTTGACTTTTAACGAAGTATAAACGAGATATATACTATAAACTAAAGCGGGAGTCAACTAATTTATTGGGCTCTAACGATTGAACCGAACTTAACAAAACTCGGTATGTCAATTAGCATTAATTCTCCCATGATTATAAGCTATATTAAAATTTTTAGGTTCGAACGGGAGTGGGTGGTTATAAGGGAGGCCTGAAGGAAAAATTCACGATATTTCATTTTCTATTTGTTTTTCGGTTATGATGTATCGAAAACAGCTGTCACCATTAAGCTTTGGATCACATCAAGGGAAAGGAACTTTAATTCATACATGCTTTGGAAGACAGAATACTTTCTACGACTATGAATTATACTGTTCATTACGTTATAAAAAAACCTACATGCACAGGAGACAGGAAATATAATAATATTAGAAGAGTGAAGTCTTAAATAACAAATAATTTTATTATTAACAAATCCGCAGCAACGACGGGTATACATCTGGAAATGTTAAAATATTGTGGAAAGTAAAGGCTTGCCAAAAGAAATACCATCATCATTAAACCTCAAATGAAGTCCCGAGCGAAACCGTGTACCTTAGCTAGTATATATATATATATATATATATATATATATATATATATATATGTGTGTGTGTGTGTGTGTGTGTGTGCTTGTTTATCAGTATACATAGTTTTGGACGGAGCCCATTTTCGTCATCTCCTGCGAATCGCTGGACATTTGAAGAAAATTTACGAAAAACATTAAGGGAAATCTGCTAAAATCCCATGCGCAGAAGTTTTACAAATTTCACTGCATGAGTACAACCTCAATAGCTGATCCCCCTATAGGAATATGCTAATATGGAAATAATAAAACGTAACCGTTTAGATCACTAATGGGTTCGGGGTTACGGGCGAGTTACATGAACTGATAGGGACTAAGAACCTCTTATCACTCTCTTGTAATTTAAATTAAGTCGAGGACAACTTATGAATATTGTTAATGATCTTTTCAATTACTTCGGCGCTTCTAATCATGAGAGTTGGCCCCGGCGCTAATGACAAAGAGCTATAAGGGGAGCAGTTATGGTTTCGTTTGTAGGGCCGTAAGTAGGGCAAGATTTGAGCGCTAGCTATAAAGTTGAAACAGCTTTACCGCTCATATTCCCCGTAGGCTAGGCCTCCACTAGCTATTTCTTGTCGCGCGATTTTTCTGTCGTAAAAATAGAACTCATTGTTTGTAGTACACACTTGCGACTAAGTAATCGCAGCTATTAAAAACTTGCAACAGATCCTATTTTCTCTGCGACGCGACTGTCGCTTCACGGAATAGACCACGTGGGCAGGCATGGACGCGCATCCATTTGCTTGAGTTCAGTCGCGATTTCGCGAACGGCTGTATCACATCACGTTTTTCTTCAACGCTGGTTAGTTACCTAAAATGTCTGACGACGAATTGGGTGGACGCATATTTCTCGCTCGAAGCAAAAGAGCGACCACACAAGAAGTTTCAATGACATCCATTGGGAAACTGATATAAATTGGCGAATTTTTTATCGCAGTAGATTGACCTTCCCAAATTTCCAAATTTTTCTTGACACTGGGACAAGAAATCGTCAGTGGAGGCCTAGCCTTACTCTCGCTCAAATTTCTTTTAGCAGATTTCCCTTAAGGGAACTGCGTTGTACTCATGAAACATTTCTTCAAATGTCCATCGATCCTACCCAGGAAAATGAGGTCCGTTCAAAATTATATATATATATATATATATATATATATATATTTGTCTGTTAACGGTCTGGTGGTCGCAATTTTTATTTGATCGTTACCAAACTCGATATTTAATCATGTTTTGAAAAAAGAAAGATCGAATTCGTTAATGGCTGAAATCGGTCTAAGGAGAGGGGTGGTTTAGAGGGGAGGATTTTCGAAGAAATATCTTCGTTATTATACGACGGAAAATTTTATAGAACCAATCTCATTGCAAATTAAATTTTTTTATAAATATTTGTATACATATATTTATTCTCTATTTTGAATATTAACCGGGATATTTGCATTTTTCTGTTTTCAGCATTCAGTAAACCCCCACTTCTACTCGTGTTACATAAGCAATACTCTGTTATATAATAAACCACATTGTTCGAAGCTTAAATACCAAATGTTGTTTTCCAGAGACCTTTATTATACGAGTTAGACGCAAATATGTTCTTGAGACCCCCCCCCCTCCCCATCTTAAATTCTTGGACTACTAAAATTGGATTGTTTGAGATTAAAATTATTCTGATCCATTATAAATTACAATCCTAGGTATAGTGCATAGTTTTCAATAAAATGAATATGTTATATTCTCATATGTTTCAGTTATTGTTTTTCATTCCGGTATGCCGCTGGCAGACGAGTTAGTTTACATTTGAGACGCTTCCTGCTGGCAGGGGAAAGGTTTCTTATTACCGTTTGTATTTATTCACTAAATATTCACAGTGGAGTGTTAGCAGTATGTAGGTTTATCTAGTATTAATCTTAACTAGGGAAATCTCCTTAGTTTACGGAGACCCTGCGTGACGGACTTTTTCGCTTTGGGTCACGCTTTGAAATTTTTTTGATATTCTCCCTATATAATCTGGTAAGTTTTTTAAATCAATGAATGCAGGTGATTAAGAAATCACTGTGAAGTGAAGGCAACTCACATTGAGGAATAAGCACGTCATTCTGAAAAATGAACTAAGAAATCTAAAATCGCTTTGCTTCTTATTATTATTATTTATTAACGTCCACTTTTTGCAACTCAGGCTAATTGGGACGGGTTATCTACAGGTTACCACCCTTTTCTAGCCAGGGTGGGATTATAGGATGTTATTTAATGAATTTCGTCACTAAATAATTTCCTTTGCCCAGGCGAGAATCTAACTCGCCACTCTAGGTTTGTCATGTGTGATAAAGATCAACGCTTGCATGGCTGACCCGCTTTGCTTCTTATTAAAATGTGTTAAGAAATATATTCCAATGAAAACTGTATTACAAATATACTATGGTTATATCCAGAGCCGGAGTCGGATTATGAGACATTATCATGAAAGAAGATACAAGCATATAATTCAGACCTTTAATCACCCTTAAAATAAAAACTGTATTAATAAAAGTCAATCATGCAGGGGCTGAGTAAACTAAGCAGATTATCCTCCTGAAGTTTAGCAAATAAATAAATCTACATACTGGTAACACAACGCCCACAGGATTATTAAGTGAATGAATACAAACGGTAAGAACAAATAATTCTAGTAAGTTTTAACAATTTTTCCGACGGGAAGTGTCTGAAATGTAAAAAAAAAAAAACAAAAAAAAAACAGGTCTGCCTAGCTCTCATAGGAAAGGAAAACAATTACTGAAATATAACATATTAGTTTCCTTATGTTTATGTTTATTTGGCAAGGAAGCTTCGAATAAAGTAGTTAATTCTATAACAGAGAATTGTTTAGGTAATATGAGTTCGCAATTAAGGTTTGATCGTTACCAAACTGGATATTTAGTCGTTATATGCAAAAAAGAAAGATCAAGTTCGTTAACGCCTGAAATCGAACCAGGGAGAGAATTTGGAAATATCACCATTAATATACGTCGGATCGAAAAAGTGTATAAAATCAATCTTATTGCTAATTAAAGGTACTATAAATATTGTTCTATGCAATTATTGCCTATCTTGAATATTAACCGAGATATTTGCATTTTTCAGTTTTCAGCCTTCAGTAAACCCCCAATTCTACTCGTGTTGCATAAGCAATACTCTGTTATATAATAAACCACATTATTCGAAGCTAAAATACCAAATGTTGTTTTGAAGACATCTTTATTATACGAGGTACATGCAAATATGTTCTAACGATTCCCCCCCCCCTTTAGATTTGGACTACTTAAATTTGATTGATTGAGATAAACATTAATCTCATTCATTATAAATGACAATATTAGATATAGTAAAAAGATTTCTATCAAATTAATAAGTTATATTCATATATATTTCAGTAATTATTTTTCTGTCCTGTGAGAAGTTGGCAGAACTGTTTGTTTACATTTCAGACGCTTACCGTCGGGAGTTTTCTTATTATTGTTTGTATTCATTCACTTAATATTCACGATAGTGTTGTTTTACAAGTACGAGTATGTTGATTTATCTATTGTTAAACTTCACGCGGGAAACCTGCTTAGTTTACGGAGCCTCTGCGAGACGGACTTTTCTCTATTTAGGATAGTAACCGAAATATTTGCAATTTTATTAATTGTCAGCCTTAAGTAAACCCCGCATTAAGTGTTCGCTCGTTAATAATAATCGAATATATTATGAAACTAGATTTTAACACACATCCTAAGATACATTTGATTTGACGGTCTTCCAAACAACATATTAGCTAATGGCTGAAATCGGACAAGAATAGTTGGTCGAATATTGTCTCGCCCGTACAGCTTGAAAGCACGTAGCCCTTTATTAAAAGTGATTAACAAAGGTATAACTTGCATTTACTACTTTTTTTAATATGTGAAACCATTTTCGAGGAACGTAAAACTGTTCATTAGAATCATCATTAACAGTGATTAGTTTTATTGTTGATACAGAAGTTGCAATATCAATTAAAAGTAATATAGGGTAATACGTCAATTTAGTAGGGGTAGGAATGCACCATTTAGCTCCTTTATATGGCTAAATTGCATCCCCCCCTTATTCACTGCAATCACAGTGCCATTAGCCTTAACAGTTCTTATTGGCAAAAATTGATTTAGTTTCATATTGGCTTGTTAGAAAAGTGATTTGGAAAGCCTTAAATCATTTATTTATTCAATTACATTCTTTATAAAATTAAGGCTATAAATAATAAAATATTTCGATTAATTCTATTAAGTAAAAATGTCCGTCACGCAGGGGCTGCGTAAACTAAGCAGATCTTCCTCCTGAAAATTAACAATAAAAAAATCCACATGCTGCTAACACAACACCACCGTGAATATGAAGTGAATAAATGTAAACGGTAATAAGAAATCTTTCAGTAAATGTTAATAATTTACGGACGGGAAGCGTCTAATACGTAAACAAACAGGTATGCCAACCCCTCACCGGAAAGAAAAACAATTACTGAAATATATCAGAATATAACATTTTAATTTTATTGAAAACTATTCAGGTTGCACTCATGACGCAATTTTCGAAAAATGTCTTCAAATGTCTATTGATCCTACCTAGTTGATGATGAAAAACTCCGCCAGGCAGGGATTGTGAGAACTAAGCAGCCTTCCCTCGTGAAGTTTAATAATAGATAAACCTACATACTGCTAACACAACACCACTGTGAATATTAAGTGAATAAATACAAACGGTAATAAGAAATCTTTCTCCTGCGGGCGGGAAGCGTTCAAATGTAAACAAACAGGTCTGCCAACGGCTAACGGGAAAGAAAAATAATTACTGAAATATATCACAATATTACATTTTAATTTTATTTGAAAACTATTTACTCTATCTAGAACTATAATTTATAATGAATCAGAATAATTTTCATCTGAATCAATCAAATTTTAGTAGTCCAATAATTTAAGGGGGGGAGGGGGGGTCACAAGAACATATTTCTATGTATCTTGTATAGTTAAGGTTTCTCGAAAACAATATTTGGTATTTGAGCTTCGAATAATGCGGTTTATTATATTATTATTATATTCCTACTAGAAGTTTTGCAATTGGTAAATCTACATGCTGGTAACACTTACCACCACTGTGAATATTAAGTGAATACATACAAACGGTAGTAAGAAATCTTTCAGTCAATCTTAATAACCTCCCAAAGGAAAGCGACTGGATTGTAAACAAACAGGCCTGCCAACAACTTAGTATTGAACAGCTTATAACCGGGGGAGACTCACCAGAACATATCTGCATGTATCTCGTGTAATAAACGTCTCTTGAAAACAATATTTGGTATTTGAGCTTCGAATAATATGGTGTATTATATAACACAGTATTGTTTATGCAACATGAGCAAAAGTGGGGGTTTGCTGAATGCTGACAACAGGAAAAAGCAAATATCACGGTTAATATCTATAGCACTTTTAATTTTAAATAAAATTGGACCTATAAATTTTTTCGTTACGACGTATAGTAACGGAGATATTTCGATTTTTCGAAAATCCACCTGTTTAACCCCCTGGTGCGATTTCAGCCATTAACGAACTTCATCTTTCTTTATAAATAAAAAAATTAAATATCGAGTTGGTAACGATCCAACAAAAATTGCGACCGCTAGAGCGTTAACAGGCATATATATATATATATATATATATATATATATATATATATATATATATAAATATATAATTCAACACAATTCCATATTTGGTGAGATAAAATCACAAGTGCGTTATACCAGCAGGAAATCTGTTTTGTTTAAGCAGCCCCTGCCTGACTGAACATACGAATGAAACATACGAGCCGAAATGAAGACACAACCCGTTGATAGATCTGAGTGGTAAGTAAACAGATCTAGATTTAAACGTAAACAACCCACCACACGAAAACAATTTACCTGAATATCAACATCCCTCGTTTGACAGATCTTAGTGGCAAGTAAACAGATCTGGACTAAACGTAAACAACTAATACGGTGAACAGAGCATAAAACCCACTGACTGACGGACAACCAACTCAGTACAACTATTAACAGGCTTGAAGATGATGCCATCGCATCGAAAGCGCTTGCCAGCGGTACTCAACCATCAGCCAGTGACGACGGTCTCCACCGAGAGGTATGACAATAACAAAATTGTTAAATTAAAAAAATAAATAATAAAACGACATAATCTAGAACTAGGCCGAAACCATGATGTTGGTGAAGAAGGGAAAGATAAAATCTGGGTGTGGGGATATTAGGTTATTCGTGTATATGAGCCCCCGGAAGAATGTGATTAGATTAGGCATGCCACTGTTAGCTGGAGATTGATGTCCAACTCTTTTAAAGATCCACAATCTACACAAATTTATTTGGGTTTATCCTCGGCGAGCGGAGATGAACAGTCTCATATACCATTTCCTAATAGTGTCCTGGGAGAGGGGCAGGGCGCAGCCCAACCTCCGAAATATAAAATATGGCCCCCATCTCTCAGCCGATATTTGACAGTCCTAAAGTAAATTAAGGGAGAGCATCCCGTTACTAATCCGAGACGGAATGGTGGAGATACAAACAAAGAAAAAACAAAAAAGTCCGTCACCCAGGGGCTGGGTTGACAAAACAGATTTCCCACGAGCGTCACCTAATTGCATTTATCTCAAAATGTAAAGGCCGTCACGCAGGGGCTGTGTGAACTAAGCAGATTTCCCAAGTGAAGATTTACAACAGAGAAATGTGCATACTAGTAACAGTATTAGTAACGAGTCTAAAACAATTTGACGAGAGCCAAACAGTAATGGAAACGGTCGAACTAGCTTACGGCGGAAGCTCACGACTTGAGCCGAAATCAGCCAATCTCATCTCGCCCGTTAACCACTTACACTTAATAAAAATGCAAATATCTCGGTTAATATTCAAGATAGAGAATAAATGCATACAAAAGTATTTATAGTAAATTTAATTTCCAATAAGATTGATTTTATACACTTTTTATATCCGACGTATAATAACGGAGATATTTGGATTTTAAAATTCCCCCCCCTCCCACTGGTCCGATTTCAGCCATTAACGAACTTGACCTTTCTTTTTACATAAAACGATTAAATATCGAGTTTGGTAACGATCAAACAAAAATTGTGATTTAAATACATACATATATAAATATATATATATATATATATATATATATATATATATATAATTTTGACAAACTTCATTTTCGTCATCTACTTGGTAGGATTAATGGACATTTAAACAAATATTTCAAAAATCGCGTCATGAGTACGACCCCAATAGCTGAATTCCCCGAAGGGAAATCTGCTAAAAAGTTCAATGAGAACAATATTTGGTATTTAGGCATCAAATAAAGTGATGCATAATATGACAGCATATTGTTAATATGACGTGATTAGGAGTTGGGGTTTACTGAAGACTGAAAACTAAAAAATATGCAAATACCTCGGTTAATAATTAAGATAGTGAAAATAAATGCATAACAACATTAATAAACATTAAATTTTCAACAAGTTGGGTTCTTTATAACTGTTCGATCCGACCCATAAAAACGGAGGTATTAAGAACTTTGGAAATTCATCCCCCACGAAATCATTTACCATAAACGTTGCCCATCCCTCTATTAATGTGATGTACACCATCCATATTAAAATCGATATATTTATACCCAATAACAGAGGATGAATTAATCAAAACAGCTCTATTTCTAAAAAAAAAACTAAATATCTCTTATTATTTTTTCTCTATCTAACAAATTCATTGAAGGTACTATCTCCAATATTGCAACTCCCATAATTGACATTTTTAATAAATGCATTACAGAGAGAGGTTTCCCGGAACTTCATGTTTCACAAGCTAGAGTAAAACTTCTTTTCAAAAAATGGGATAAAAAGTTAGCTGAAAGTTACAGACCTATACCCCTCCTACCGGTATTTTCGAAAACCTATCTTTAATCGACTAATGGAACATTTCAGAGAGCATGATGGAATTCACTAAATAAAATCCTTAGGTCCCATCCTGGCTAGGAAAGGGTGCTAACCTGTAGATAACCCGTCCCAATTAGCATTGTAAAAAGTTGTAAAAAGTGGACGTTAATAAATAATTTAATACAAAAAAAAAAGCATGTTTTCTCGTACCTGAGCAATACGGTTTCCGCCAAAACATGTTCATTACTTCGGCAACATATGATTTCCTGGAGGATATAATTCATTCTCAGGATAGGAATCTGAGCGTAATTGGAACATTTGACGATTTAACAAAGGTTTTTTGTCTTTTTAGATCATAAAATACTACTTGATAAGTAAGAATATTATGAAATAAGAAGCTTTTCTCGTGAACTTTCTCGCTCTTTTATCTGTAACCAGAGACAGAAAGTAGAAGTTGATGATACCAGTGGATATAAAATTATTTCAGAATGGCAAACAATCACATGCGGTGTTCCCCAAGGTACAATATTAGGGCCATTACTATTTTTAATATATATAGACCACCTCACAGCTTACCTTAAACCAACATCTATTCTTTATGCTGATGATACCAGTATAATTATAAAAGGTACGGACCCAGAAAAATGAAACAAGATGGCTCTGTTACTATTAAATCATTATCAGATTCGTTAATGGCTAATAAGCTAGTCGATAAACTATATTCTAGACTTCAGTAAGCATTGCTCTCATTCTTCAGGAGTGGTCTCAATTAAAAGTCGTGACATCTTATCAGTCCCCGTGATAATTTTTTTATGATTTGAACTGGTTCAATTATATTGAAGAATTGAGTAAGAAGTTAAAATCGCTATGGTTCTTATTAAAATGTGTTAAAAAATATCTTCCAATGGAAACTCTATTATTATTGTACTATGGATATTTCCATTGTAACGCATGGTGTTATGCATTGGGCAACTCGAAAAATCATATTTTAATATTCAAATTGCAAAAGAGACGAATATTATTATTATTTATTAACGTCCACTTTTTGCAACTCAGGCTAATTGAGACGAATAAGATTTATAAACAACAGAAAGTTGAGACTACTGCAGTCCACTTTTTAAAGAGTCAAAAATAATGACTTCTTCCACAATATATATGTACCACACAATATTGTTAGTGAAACAAAACATGAACTTGTTTTACAAAAATGGCATAACACATAATCATAAAACAAGATACAAGAATATGCTTCAAGGACCGAACCACAAAAACAAATATTTCGAGAAACGCGTTCTCATTTTCAGGAGTAAAACTCTTTAACGCTCTGCCCGAATATATCAAATCTATTAAAAGATACTCTTTGTTTAAAAAAAAATTCATAAACGACGGATGTTTTTATACACAATATGGATACTTTCAAAAATGTTCAATTATTAAGTAAAACTACTAAATATTTGTAATAAATATCGGTCTAAAATAGTTTGTGATAAGGTACATTGTCTCTATAAGCTGGGACAAGTGTATCATCATTTAAAAAGCCTGTCATCCTTTAATAAATTTAGAAGAAATGAAATTTATAATACGATGCGTTCAAATGAACATTTTGATCCAACGGATAATAATGGAAATATTTTGAATTTTCAAAATTCACCCCTCTTAACCCCCGCCCCTTCAAAGAACTTTATTTTACTCGATACGACAAATATCAAATTTTGAACAGACCTCATTTTCGTCATCTCCTGGGTAGGAGCAATGGACATTTGAAGACATATTTCGAAAGTCTAGTCGTGAGTGCAACCTCAGCTAATCTGTATGTGTTAAATTGGTCTATTCACATTCATCGATATTTAAATGTTTTATGCCAAAAGACAGATCAAGCTCGTGGCTGAAATCGGACCAGTGGAAAGGGGGGTTTAGAGGGAGGATTTTCGAAAATTCGAAATATCTCCGTTACCATACGTCGGATCAAATAATTGTATAGATCCAATCTTATAGTACATTAAATTTACTATAAATATTGTTCTATACATTGATTCTCTATTTTGAATATTAACCGAGATATTTGCATTTTTATTAAATGTGGACCGATAACGCACGAGGGAGTTTCCCGCCAAAAGCTAGTTCGGCCGTTTGCGTAACTGCTCGGCTCTCGTATGGAGAGCCATCTCTATTGTATAACTTCAAGAGGGAAACCTGCTTAGTTTACGCCGCCCCGTGTAACGAAGTTTTGTACGTTTAATAGGTAACGACAAATTTGAATTTTTTGTTTTGAGCTTCCTTAAGACATAAGATATTTATCGAAAGAAGGGGGGTAAAACTCGATAGTAAAACAGTCTTAAATGTTAAATTTCAACAATTTAATGCTATTCGTTTTCAAGATATGCGATAAAGTCATACATTTTCGTATTGCAATACTCCCTTTTACTTCGAACAAGGAAGTAAAACCTAAGAAGCTTGGAAGTTTCACGAGGTTTTCTGAAGTAAAATAAATCAATGGGCCGAAGCTCCGCTGGCGAGGACCAGTATAATAGGTTAATCGGAGCTACAGAAGAACGGATAAAAGGCGTGAAGTGAGTAAACCACGGAAATGCAAAATAGCTATTCAGACAAAAGAGCTTACCTAATAAATAGTACAACTGCAGGCATAAGACCTAAGGGGCGGAATAAAAAAAGTCCGCCACGCAGGGGCTGCGTAAACTTAGCAGATTTCCCACGTGAAGTTATACAATAGAGAAATCTCCATACGAGAGCCGAACCGTAACGGAAACGGCCGAAATAGCTTTTGGCTGGAAACACACTCGTCCGTTATCGGCCTACATTTAATAAAGATTTAAATATGTCGGTTAATATTCAAGATAGAGAATAAATGTATAGAACAATATTAATAGTAAATTTAATTTGCAATAGGATTGGTTCTATACAAGTTTTTGATCCGACGTATGGTAACGGAGATATTTCGAAAATCCCCCCTCCTACTGGTCCGATTTCAGCCATTAACGAACTTCTTTCATTAACGAACGTCTTTTTGCATAAAACGTTTAAATACCGAGTTTGGTAACGATCAAACAAAAATTGCGACCGCTAGAGCGTTAACAGACAAATATATATATATATATATATATATATATATATATATATATATATATATATATATATATATATATACAATTTGGAACGGACCTCATTTTCGTCATCTCTTCGGTAGGATCGATGGACATTTGAAGACATTTTTCGAAAATCGAGTATGACCTCAATAGCTGATTTCACTTAAGGGAAATCTGCTAAAAACAATTATAAACCATCACGCAGGGGCTGCCTAAACTAAGCAGATTTCCCAAGTCATGTTTTACAATTGATAAAGGTACATACTTTTACACTTGTCACCTCCGTGAATATTAAGTGAATAAATACAAATGACAATGAAAATTCTTTCAGTCAGTTTACATTTTTATAACCTCCCCAACGGAAAACGCCTGAATTGTAAACAAACAGGTCAGCCAACTCTTCAGAGCTGAAAGATATATTCTTGCTCCGAAAGAAAAACGATTACTGAAATATATTTGAATATAATATATTTATTTTATTGAAAACTATATACTATACCTAGTGCTGCAATTTATAATGAAGCAGAATAATTTTCATCTTAATCACTCTAACTTTAGTAATCCAAGAACAAAAGAGGGGGGAAATATGAATGGATTTGCATGTATCTCTTCAGGAAATGATTTATTGAACACAATGTTTGGTATTTCAGCTTGAAATAAGACGGTTCATATGTTGGCTTATTCATAATTTGCGATGAATGAAAGAAAGGGCATAATGACAGAGATATTAAGAAATTCCTCCCCTCTAAACCACCCCTCCCACTGGTCGGATTTCACCCATTAACGAACTTGATCTTTCTTTTTACATTAAAGGATTAAATATCGAGTTTGGTATCGATTAAACTAAAATTTCTAACTCTAGAGCATTAACAGATATATATATATATATATATATATATATATATATAGAGAGAGAGAGAGAGAGAGAGAGAGAGAGAGAGAGATAGGTGGGTAGATAGATATATAACTTTGGACGGATTTCGAACATTCCAAAATATCTCCGGCGGACCGAAAAACTCTATAAAACCAATCTTATTGCAAATGTAATGTTTTATAAATGTTGTTACGAGTATATACATTTTTTTTATTATCTTTAATATTAACGAAGATAATTGCGTTTTTATTTTTGGGCCTTCAGTAATACCCCCACTCCTACTCATGTCATAATAACAATAAGCTGTTATTTTATGAAGCACTCTAGATGAAGCCTAAATACAAAATATTGTTCATATTGAACTTTTAACGTTTTGAGATAAATCCAAATACGTGGGAAATCTGCTTTGTTTACGCAGGCCCTCCGTGACGGAGTTTTCCCAACATGTATACGTTGTATATTTGCAAGTGATAGGTAGAGACAAGAATATTATTATTATTTATTTGAGATGCCGCTACAATGGCGATTCATCTTTTAACGTCTTTGAATATAATTTTCCAAAATTAAATAAATATTAAAATTTTTGCACAGCTAACTTTTACACATGTACAAAATAAATAGAATGGACAAAACTAAATATAAATTGTTAGTATATTTACAACATGAGGAAAAAATACAAAATAAAAATAAAATAACAAATAAGAAAAGATAAATAAAAATAAAAGAAAAACTATAAATAGTTAAACTGGAAGAAGGCAAAACTTATATTCCACAGTGCTTGCTATATATAACTTTCATAATTGTAGATAATAGGTTTTATATTTCATCAAATAATCCATTATTTCTAAAATACTTAAAAACCTCATCTATAAATTGGCTACTGTCGGCCAGTAGTTCGCATACATTTGTGGGCCATGGCTACGTTTTTAGCAGATTTCCCTTAAGGGAAATTAGCTATTGAGGTTGTACTCATGACGGAACTTTCGAAATTTTTCTTCAAATGTCCATCGATCCTACCTAGTGGATGACGAAAATGAGGTCCGTTCAAAACTGTATATATATATATATATATATATATATATATATATATATATATATATATATATATATATATATATATTTGTCTGTTACCGCTCTAGCGGTCGCAATTTTTGTTTAATCGTTACTAAACTCGATATTTAGTCGTTTTATGTAAAAAGAAAGATCAAGTTCGTTAACGGCTGAAATCGGACCATTGGGAGGGAGGGTTTAGAAGGGAGGATTTTTGAAAATTCGATATATCTCCGTTACTATACGTCGGATCGAAAAATTGTATAGAATCAATCTTATTGCAAATTAAATTTACTATAAATATTGTTATATACATTTATTCTCTATCTTGAATATTAACCGAGATATTTGCATTTTTCAGTTTTCAACCATTAGCAAACCGCCACTTCTACTCATGTTTCATACACAATACTCCGCTTCATAATAAATCACATTATTCGAAGTTTAAATACCAAAAGTTGTATTCAAGAGACCTTTATTAAACGAGATACATGCAAATATGTCCTGGTGGCTCCCCCCCCCCCCGTCTTAAGGTTTTGGACTACTAAAATTTGATTGATTGAGATAACAATTATTCTGACTCATTATTAGTTACAGTACTAGATATAGTGAATAGTTCTCAATAAAATTAATATGTTATATTCTAAAATATTTCAGTAATTGTTTTTCTTTCGGGTGTGAGGCGGGCAGACCCGTTTCTTTACATTTCTAACCTAACACTTCCTGTCGGCAAGTTATTGAAATTGGATGAAATATTTCTTATTTCCGTTTGTATTTATTCACGATGGTGTTGTGTTAGCAGTATGTAGATTTATCTATTACTAAACTTCCCATGGGAAATCTGCTTAGTTTACGCAGCCTCTGCGTGACGGACTTTCACTTGTGTGCAGTCAGTCAGTATGTGTTTTATAGTCAGCGTTCTGTTGCAGTAGCGACATATAGCGAGACAAGAATAGGGAGAGAAGGTTCAGAGAACAGAGTTCGGTGTAGAGGTTGGCAAGATCAGCTTCCTAGAAGGTTTGGCCTCCTTCGTACGGACGCTTTACAAAACTCGAAATTAATGATTGGAATAATTTATGCGATATCTCTGACTGCAAACTTAGAGAAATCAAATCAAACACGCGCATCTGGACTTTAAGTAATTGTCATTCTAGAAGAAAAGATATTGTGCTGACAGGCCTAGGTGGAGAGCATATTAGACTAACGCATTCATATCTAATGAGCAGACAAGATGAAACTATATGTCGCTACTGCAGTAGAGGGCTGACTGTAAAACACATGCTAACTGACTGCACACAAGTATTGGGTCGATGTGAAATTATTGCAGGTTTCCTCCATTGCAATATCTTAATACCAATTCTGTAAATAAAGCGACTCCTAATATTCATTCCTTATATACCATTTTAGTGCACGAGGTATAAAAAAAAAAATAACAACCGCTTCAAAATTAAAATAATGCAATATATTGTATAATAATGATAAAATAAATAATAAACATAAAAACACTTTCTATAAAAAACTATAAAAAATCCAATAAAAACTCTGTTAATTCTGTTCGTTAGGAGTAGACACATGCACACACAACAGGACGAATGCACACTAACTAAAAGGTAACTTTCAGGTTCCTCGCAGTGTACCCACTTAATAATTACATTAATTTCAGTTTTAAATTGTCATCTGTCGGACAAGACTGTCGCCGGTAGCCCGCCTTGGCTTGTAACCTTCTCCTGGCTTTACTGTTTTTGGGGAAGATTAAGTTGACCTGGGTGAGTTGCCGTTACACCATAATAAACCTTATGGAAATACGGTACCTTTCACTATGAATTTAACGAGTGAAATCGATTTGTTCAGTGTGTTTAAAGATTTTATATTGAAATCGTCAAAGTGGACTTGTATGTATATTTTTAGGGAAAAAACCCGTAAAATGTATTTTTTAGAATTTAAATTATGGAATAGCATTGTGCAAACAGCACGTAATATTAGTGACGTGTGTGATTTGGGGACTATTCACGAATGCACGGTGCACCATTGGTTCAAGAAATCTCAGAGATTTTGACTTGGAAGAGAAGGAAGTTAGTGGCAGTCATTCTTCAGTTGCCGACGACCAGCTAAGGTCAATAGTGGAAGAACACCCGACCAAAACCACCAGAGAAATGGTGCTGCTAAAACATTATTTCAATGTGTGATCCAAAGGAGTCTCTCAACTTTATGTTGAATAATATAAACCTTTCTCATCTCCCCCGCAATTAAACTTTTAATATAGGATTTTTTTTGATACCCCCATCTATTTTTGAAGAATGTTATCGAAATTGCGCCAAGAGTATAACTTCAATAGATTCCGATTAAGGCAAATCTGCTAATAGACATCGGGATCAAGCCCCATCAGATGGAGTCAGTGAATAGGCTGTAGTGAGAGGGAGAATACTAAACCCGCAGAGCTAAACTATCTGGTATGGGGTGGCTTCACTGCCTCTATCATAGCCCATAGATAACAAATCCACCAAGCAGGGGCTGCGTAAACTAAGCAGATTACTGTCCTGAAGGTTAACTGTAGATAAATCTACATACTCGTGACACAACGCGACCGTGAATATTAAGTGAATAAATACGAACGGTTATAAACAATGTTTCAGTAAATTTTAATAATTTCCTCGACGAGAAGCGTCTCAACAGGTCTGCAAACTCTCGCCGGAAAGAAAAACAATTACTGAAATATATCAGAATATAACATTAATTTTATACAATTAGAATGAAAATCAGCTATTGAGGTCGTACTGATGACGCGATTTTCGAAAAGGTTCTTCAAATGTTCATCGATCCTACCTGGAGATGACGAAAATGAAGTCCGTTCAAAAATGCGTATATATATCTGTTACCGCTCTAGCGGTCGCTATTATTGTTTAATCTTTACCGAACTTGATATTTAGTACTTTTATGTAATAAGAAAGATCAAGTTCGTTAACGGCTGAAATCGGACCAGGGAGAGGGTGGGTTTAGAGGGGAGGAAATTCGAAATATCTCTGTTACTTTAAGTCGGATCGAGTACAGAAACAATTTTATTGCAAATTAAATTTACTATAAATATTCTTCTATACATATTTTGGATATAATGAGTATTAACCGATATATTTTGATTTTATAGTTTTCCGCTTTCAGTAAACCCCCACTCCTACTAGTGTCATATTAGTACTAAGCTGTTATATTACGAGCCACTTCTTTACAAGGTTAAATACCGAATATTTTTTTTCAAGAAACCTTTATTATATGAGATACAAACAAATACGTTCCATTTACCCCCTTCTTTTGTTCTTGGATTACTAAAACCTCAGCGATTGCTATAGAAATTATTGTGATTCATATCAATTTACTCCACTAGCTATAGTAAATAGTTTTCAATAAAATTGTTATTATGTTATATTCAGATATATTTCATTCTATTCAGCGCTGCGACGTTGGCTGTCCTGTTTGGTTACAATTCATACGCCTTCCGTTTTAGATATTATTAACTTGTAAATTGACTGAATGATTTTTTTTTTTTTTTTTACCGTTTGTCTTTATTCGCGTAACATTCACGGTGGTGTTACCTGTATGCAGATTTATCTGTTGTAAACCTTCGCGTGGGAAATTTGCTTGGTTTACGTAGCAGCTGAGTTTGAACATGATCAGGCCTTCCAAGCTAGAGCCTAGGAATATGGGCATAAAGGCCGAGCTGGAGTTGATGACTTCACTCCACCTGTTGCTCGAGACTATATCTCTACACCCACACACTATTACCATATCCATGAATCATTTACATTAATTATAATTAGGAATGTCCTTACGTGACAACTAATTCATCTGTCATAGCATCGCTCAAGATTATTAGCATAGCTCCCAACTCCTACGCCTTCTCTACATCCAGCAAAGGTGTCTGTCGTGAATTTTATTTAAATAGCTACAGACGAATGTGACATTTAAAAACAAATCTGATTCCACAGTTTTAAAGCGCATTAAAAACCATAAATCTATCATTTTAAACTTTTTAGCAGATTTCCCTGAAGGGAAATCAACTATTGGGATTTCAAATGTCCATCGATCCTACTCAGAAGATGAAGGAAATGAGGCCCTTCAAAATTATATATATATATATATCTATATATATATAAAATTGTAACCTCTGTCTGTACATTGATTTTTTTCGCGAAATTTCACGATAACTTTTCGTTTCACATGTCATAGACACCATATCTGCATTTTGTTTCTTTCGTGTATGTTTGTTTGTTTGTTTGTTTGTTTGTTTGTTTGTTTGTTTGTTTGTTTGTTACCTTTTCACGCATAAACGGCTGAACCGAATTTTATGAAACTTGTTATGTACATTACTACTAACCCAACTTAGACTTTAGGCTATATTAAATTTCTCTGAGACGAACAGGAGTGGGGGTTATAAGGGAAGCCTGAAATTGAAAATAGCGATATTTCGTTTTCTATTGGTTTTTCGGTAAATATGCACATAACAAAAGTTGTTTATTTTGTTATTTAGAGTAACTTTTGTTATATACACTTTTGTCGTATACCGAAGTTTAAATGCGTTATACGCTAAAAATTATAGCGGGAGTCAACAATATTATTTGCCAAAAAAGACTCAACCGAACTAAATAAAACTCAGTATGTGTATTAGCAGTGAGGCCTTCATTATAATAAGCCATACCAACATTTCTATGGACAGGCAGGAGTGGGGGTTATAAGGGAAGCCTGAAATTAAAAATAGCGATATTTCGTTTCCTATTGGTTTTTCCGCAAATATAAACATAACAAAAGTTGTTTATTTTGTTATTTGGAGCAACTTTTGTTATATACACTTTTGTCGTATACCTAAGTATAAATGAGTTATACGTTAAAACTTTAGCGGGCACTAACGGCTGAACCGAACTTAACAAAACTCGGTATGTCAATTAGCATTAATTCTTCCATGATTATAAGTTATATTAAAATTTTTAGGTTCGAACGGGAGGGGGGTTATAAGGGAGGCCTGAAATAAAAATTCACCATATTTACATGTATAAGAGACGGGAAATATAAAAATATCGAAGACTGTGAAGAATTATCGAACAAATAATTCTATTATTAGCAAATCACCGGCAACGACGGGTATCAATCCTAAACTCTGGGACGGGTAAATGTTAAAATATTGTGCAATGTAAAGCCTGCTAATAAATACCATCACCATTCAGCCTCAAATGAATTCCCGGGCGAAGCCGGGTATCTGAGCTAGTATATATATATATATATATATATATATATATATATATATATATATATATATATATATATATGTCTGTTACCTAGCGGTCGCAATTTATGTTTAATAGTTACCAAACTGGATATTTAGTTTTGTGTAAAAAGAAAGATTAAGTCCATTAACGGCTAAAATCGGATGAGGGGGTGGGTTTAGTGAGGGATAACTTTTAAAATTCGTAATATCTCCGTTACTATACGACGCAAATGTAATGTTCTATAAATAATTTTATGTACCCCCCGCTCTTGCTCATGTCATATGAACAATAAGCTGTTATAATACGAAGCATATTTTTTGAAGCTTAAATGCCATATATTGTTTTCAAGAGGCCTTTATTATACGAGATACGTGCATATATGTTCTGGTGCCCCCCTCCCCCCGTTTTAAGTTCTTGGACTATTAAAATTTGATTGGTTGAGATAAAAATTATTGTGATTCATTATAAATTACAGTACTAGATATAGTACAGTTTTCAATAAAATTAGTATTTTATATTCTGATATATTTCAGTAATTCTTTTTCTTTCCGCTTTGAGGCTGGCAGACCTGTTTGTTCAGACATTTCAGACGCTTTCCGCTGGTAGGTTTCTTAACATCGTTTGTATTTATTCACTTAATATTCACGGGGGTGTTTTGTAGATTTACCTATTTTTATACTTCGCAAGGGAAATTTGTTTAGTGTACACAGCACAGCCCCTGCGTGAGGGACTTTTTTATACATCAATTACCGTTTTAACTATATTTACACCGAAATATAAAAGCCAATGTTTTTCAAGAGGGAATTATACCCCTCCAATCGTAGTTCCGCACTAGAAAAAAATAGTTTTGTCTTACGGATGGACTACGCTCATGAAAGCGCTCTGTCGCATAGAATTAACAACTGTGAAAGAACGAGGCATTTCTTTTCCTACCTGTGATAATTATTCCTTTACCATCTAGCACCTGAAAAATGGATATACAAACTAACATGTGGTTGCAATGATACGTATATTGGACAAACTGGCAGGAGACTGAAAAGGCGATACACAGAACACATAAGCTCATTCGTACTAAACAAACGAGACTCTAACTGTGCCAACCACTTGAACGATCACTGCCACGACTCTTATATAGCCGACAGTATGAAACTCCTACACAGACAAACAAAAGGACGGAGATTGGACCAATTAGAAAACATGGAGATTTACAAATAAGGGACACTCAACGGGGACATAATAAACGAACAGCTCAACACTAGCTCAGACACGATATTCAGACCATTGCAACTACTTAAACAGAATAAGAAACGGAAGACACCAACTGACGGACACTTGCACGAATATCAACAGACGAGAGACGACGAACATAGATCCATATTCAAGTTATACTGAAAAGCAAATAACATAGTAAAAAAAATTTGGAAAATTTTCGAGCTTAAAATCTGGTATCGCTTCATAGCACAATGCCAGCTGTATTCGATCATCAGCCAGTGACGACCGTCTCCACCGATAGCTGTGACAACACTAAGAAACGAATGTAAAGAGGAATTTAAATATATATACATATATATTTGTTTGATCGTTACTAAACTGGAAATTTAAACGTATTATGTAAAAATAAAGATTAAGTTCGTTAATGGCTGAAATCAGATCAGTGAGTTTAGAGGGGATATTTTGAAAATTCGACATATTTACATTATTATACATCGGGTCGAAAAAGTGTATCGAACCAATCTTATTGCAAATTTAATGTTCTATGATTCTTGTTTGCATGGTTTTCATTATCTTGATTATTAATCGAGGTATTTTCATTCTTTAGTGTTAGGGCCTATAGTAAACCCCCACTCTTCCACTTGTCATATTAACAATAATCTCATATCATGAAGCATTTTATTTCAAGTATAAATACTAGATATCGTTTCCTTTAAACTTTTAATTTTTGAGATAAATTCAAAAACATGGCTCACGTCGGAAATCTGCTTAGTTTACGCAGCCCCTGCGTGATGGACTTTTGTTAGCAGGTACTGATGATGGAGATTGTTCTCGTAAAGTACACTCTGCATATTTAAGTACGTTTTAGTGATTAATTTAATTTAAAATAAAATAATGAAACGAACCATACAATATTCTCCTTTTGCCACTCCCTCCCTCCGGTCTCTCTCTCTCTCTCTCTCTCTCTCTCTCTCTCTCTCTCTCTCTCTCTCTCTCTCACTCTCTCTCTCTCACTCTCTCTCTCTCTCTCTCTCTCTCACTCTCTCTCTCTCTCTCTCTCTCTCTCCCTCTCTCTCTCCCCTCTCTCCCCCTCTCTCTCTTCTTCCGGGGGGGGGTATTAATTTAGCCATTGAATCAGTTATCACTCCTGGGAACTATTACTGCAGTATTACTGCTAATTGCAGTTCACTCATTCCATATCAGAGTAATTACAGTTTTCTTTCTCACTTCCTCATTTCTTTCATTCATAACAGAACGTTAATAATTAGGACTGTAGCCATAAAGCAGTCGATGTGTGTGGGGTTGTGTGTCAACACCTCGCCTCTTTAGCCTGCATTTACACCCTACAATAAACCTCTCCTTCATCACTCACATTTCTTTCGAACTAAAAGGCGCGAACAGCTTTACAGGATTATTTTCGTGAGAGAGCGGCAGTGTAAATGTGCGAGATAGTTAATGGGGTATTATTCACTGTGGAACATTCCACAACACGCCATGACAATAAATCATTTATTAAACAATTATCCTAACGGTACATTTCTAGGGGGTTGGATTCTTATAACAAGGCCTAATCTGTCACATTTAGCAGATTAAGTTAGGGGAAATCAGCTATTGAGCTTGTACTCAGGACGAGGTTTCAAAAAATTTCTTCAAATGTCCAGGATCCTATCCAGGAGATGACGAAAATGTGGTCCGGTGAAAATTGTATATGTGTATGTTAACGCTCAAGCGGTCGCAATTTTTGTTTGTGTTTGAACTAGATATCTAATCGTTTTATGTTATAACAAAGATGAAGCTCATTATTGGCTGAAATCGGAGAAGTGGGAGGGGGTGGATTAGAGGGGAGAATTTCAAAAATTCAATATATCTCCGTTACTATACGTCGGATCGACAAATTGTATAGAACCAATCTTATTGCAAATTGAATGATCTACAAATATTGGTTTAAACATATTTTATGTATCATGAATATTAACCGAGATATTTGAATTTTGTAGTTTTCGGATTTCAGTAACTCCTACTCATGTCCTTTTAGCAGATTTCCCTTAAGGGAAATCAGCTATTGAGGTTGTACTCAAGACGGAATTTTCGAAATTTTTCTTCAAATGTCCATCGATCCTACCTAGTAGATGACGAAAATGAGGTCCGTTCAAAACTGTATATATATATATATATATATATATATATATATATATATATATATATATACTAGCTCAGATACCCGGCTTCGCCCGGGAATTCATTTGAGGCTGAATGGTGATGGTATTTTTTGGCAAGGCTTTACTTTGCAAACTATTTTGATATTTTTAAGGGTTTATACCCGTTGTTGGCATTTTTTAATACTAAAATTAATTTTTTATGTAAAACTTCACTGTTCAAACCATAATCATGGGTAGCATTTATTACAATTAAATATCATCTATAATGAACATATTTCCTTTCAAAAGCCTATCTGAGCTCACATAGTATAGGCAAAGTTTTGCACGTAAGATTATATTTGAATAGTGAATCTCACTGGAAATCGCTTCCAGGAATGCCAGACGGGAAATAAGTTAACTCAATTAACTGGTCCCGTCATCTTCCGCTCCCGCATGAGACTTCTCAACATTATTCTACTTATATTATTGATGCAAAACATTATTTTATAATTTATCTACCGGATGGAATTAAATAATAGTGGTACCCTACCACTACGGTTGGTAGAAAATATGATATCGAGTTTAAACGCATATTGTTTTTTG
The DNA here is from genome assembly GCA_019009955.1 of Riptortus pedestris. Lineage (NCBI taxonomy): Eukaryota > Metazoa > Arthropoda > Insecta > Hemiptera > Alydidae > Riptortus > Riptortus pedestris. The sequence goes on from CM032233.1 coordinate 9,468,613, forward strand.
TCATAATGACATTACCATTAACGTTTAATTGTTATTATATTAGATATTTGTTTCAATAACTTCAAGGTACATTATAGAAATTAAATAATGGAAATGCTCTTATAGTTTTTTTTTCTAATTGGAAATAAAATAACAAAGTGATTTTCTAAGAAAAATAAATAAAATGAGGAGGGGATGACGAAAGTTTTATAACCTCACTAATCCGAATCATACTTTTGAACTATAATATAAGACGAAACCATCACTTCATTTGTCATAATATTCATTTTATTAAAACCCCTTAAATAAGTAATAATATAATTATTGACTCCCGTTTAGTCGTATATCCCGTGGTTTTACTTCTTTTTACGCACAAAATGTGGCTGAAATGCCACACAAAAAGTTACTCTAAATAACAAAGTAAACAACTTTTGTTATGTGCACGTTTGGCAAAAAAACAAATTAGAAAATAAAAAAGACGGTTTTTCATTTCAGCCTCTCTTATAATCCCCCACTACCCTTTGAATCTAAAATTTTTTAATATAGCTTATAATCATGGAAGAATTAATGCTTATTCACATACCGAGTTTTACTAAGTTCGTGTTCAATCGTTAGTGCCCAAACAAAATTGTTGGCTCCCGCTTTAGATTTTAGTGTATAATCTCGTTTATACATTTTTCTATACGACAAAAGTGAATTTAACAAAAGTTACTGAAAATTAAAAAAATAAACAACTTTTTGTCATGTGCATGGTTGTCGAAAAAATCACAATAGGAAACAAAATATCACTACTGTTAATTTTCAGGCCTCAATTAACAAAACCCCCTCCTGCTCGTTCCATAGAAATGTTGGTTTGGCTTCATGATAATTAAGGCGTCAATTCTAAAAAACATACCGTGTTATATTTAGTTCGGTTGAGTCTTTTGAGCCCAATAAAATTAATGGACTCCCGCTATAGTTTTTAGTATATAAACAACATTTTATACTTCGGGTACGACAAAAGTGTATATAACAAAAGTTACTCTAAATTACAAAATAAACAACTTTTGTTATGGGCATATTCGCTGAAAAAGCAATAGGAAACGAAATATCGCTATTTTTAATTGGAGGCCTCCCTTATAACCCCCACTTCTGTTTGTCTTAGAGAATATTAATATAGCCTAAAGTCTAAGTTGGGCTAGTAGTAATATACATACCAAGTTTCATAAAATTCGGTTCAGCCGTTTATGCGTGAAAAGGTAACAAACAAACAAACAAATAAACAAACAAACAAACAAACAAACAAACAAACAGACACCAAAGAAACAAAATGCAGTTATGGTGTCTATGACATGTGAAACGAAAAGTTATCGTGAAATTTCCCCAAAAAAATCAATGTACAGACAGAGGTTACAATTTTATATATATATAGATATATTTGTCTGTTACCGCTCTAGCGGTCGCAATTTTGGTTTGATCGTTACCAAACTCCATATTTAGTCGTTTTATGTAAAAAGAAAGATTAAGTTTGTTAATGGCTGAAATCGGACCAGTGGGAGGGGGAGTTTATCTATAAGTTGGATCGAAAAATTATATAGAATCAATATACTATAAATATTATTATATACATTTATTCTCTATCTTGAATATTAACCGAGATATTTGCCTTTTTATGAAATCGGGGCAGATAACGGATGAGAGTAAAACTTCAAGTGGGAAATCTGCTTAGTTTACGCAGCCCCTGCGTGGCAGACGTTTTAATAATAAGCCGTTATATCATGAATCATTTCATTAAAAGTTTAATATACCAAATATTGTTTCCATTGAAATTTTACTTAGCGAGATATATGCTAATGATTGCTATTGACGCACCCCCCCCCCCCGCTTCTTCTGTTCTTGGATAACTAACATTTGAATGACTCAGATAATAATGATTCTAATTCATTATGAATTACAGCACCACATTTAGTAAATAGTTCGCAATAAAATTAATGTTATATTCAGATATATTCCAGTTATTGTTTTTCCTTCGGGTGAGAGGTTAGCAGACCAATTTGTGTACATTTCAGACGCTTCCCGTCAGGAGGTTGCTAAAATTGACTGAAAAATTTCTCATTGCCGTTTGCATTTATTCACTTAATATTCACAGTGGTGTTGTGTTAGCATTATGTAGATTTATCTATTGTAAATCTTCGCGTGGGAACTATGCTTAGTTTACGCAGTCCCTGCTGGAGAGACTTTTTTTAGTCTATGAATATTAATAAAAGTCCATCACGCAGGAGCTGCGTAACCTAAGCAGATTTCTCACGTGAAGTTATACAATAGAGAAATCTCCATAGGAAGAGAAATTTCACGAGAGCCGTCATGGAAACGGCCGAACTACCTTTTGGCGGTAAAGTCACTGTCTTCCGTTAGGACGTTAGCCGCCCAGATTTAATAAAAATGCAAATAGCTCGGTTAATATTCAAGAAAGAGAATAAATCTACATAACAATATTTATAGTAAATTTAATTTGCAATAAGATTGATTATGTACAATTTTTCGTTCCGTCGTATAGTAAGGGTGATATTTCGAATTTTCGAAAATCCTCCCCTCTAAACCCCCCCCCCCTTCCACTAGGCCGATTTCAGCCGTTAACGAACATGATCTTTCTTTTTACATAAAGCGACTAAATATCGAGTTTAGTAACGATTAAACAAAAATTGCGACCGCTAGAGTGGTAACAGACATATATATATATATATATATATATATATATATATATATATATATATGTATATATATACGCGCACACGCAGTTTTGAACGGACCTCATTTTCGTCATTTCCTAGGTAGGATCGATGGACATTTGCAGAAAAATTTCGAAAATTCAGTCATGAGTAGAATCTCGATAGCTGATTTCCCTTAACCCTTCACAGGCAAGGCTGGGTCGCCGGTGACTCAGAGGTTGGTAAAAATAATATTCTGAGTAAAGTAAGGGAAGGAGGGGAGGGGGAGTGCAAGGTAACCCTCCCCTCCTTCCAAGAGTTGATGAAAAAGAAATTGAGAATCAGCCTGGACCCAGCACTTCAAGACGTCGGTGTGCTTTTTGTGAAAAATCAAGAGATCGTAAGGGTAGATCAAACTGCGCTCATTGTAATCGCAGCCTATGTGCTGAGCATAGGCTAAGTATTTGTTCTCGATGCATTACCAGAGTCTCACCTGAAGAAGATGAAGAAATAGAAGATTGTTAGATTGTTCTGAGTTTGAAGTATTAGTGAACTTTCATTACTAAGAGTTTATCCCCTTTTTTTGATTTTTTATCTCTCATATTTTCTTATTCTTTTTTCCGTAAAGTATTTTTTTTATATATATTTTTTCTGTAAGAGTTTAAACTATTTATTTTGATCTGGAAAGTTTTTGACTGTTCAGAGTAGGAAAAATTATTGCTGGACTGCCGGATGAAATGGAAGACTGATAACTTACTGAAAATTATTTAATCACTAAGATTTTATTAAATTTTCTCGTCTTTTATAGCTAGAAATTTCTTATTTTTTCCCTTCTAGGAGTTTACTCGTTTAATTTTTATCTTTTATCCTATACGGATACCAAAGGTCTGGAACCCTACGTTCCTACTAATTTAAGTATAGTTCCTACTAATGTAAGTTTTTGAATTTTTATCATATTATGTATATTGCTAAATAAAATAAATTTTTCAAACTATACTTTCTTTTTTTATATAAAAAAAAACAACAACAACTGGAATATTTTTGTTAAAATGAAATAATGTGCTATAAATATGACTGGGTCACCCGTGACCCAGCTTGCCTGCAATGTAATTTTCATATTCCTTGTCTTTGAAGGGTTAAGGGAAATCAGCTAAAATTTTCAATAACAAGAGGATTGGTGGAGTGTATGTCTTCCAGAGACTTTATTGAACTCAATGAGTTTGTACAAGTGACTGTGTCTCTTTTAGTAGTTGCGATGTTCGTAAGTACTTAGAGTATAGCGTGTAATTCCGCTGTGTATATGGTAGTTTAGTAGAGTAGATTTTCTGAATCATATTGTCTGCTGCGACTTCATCCCTCGCAGAGGGTAAGGTACGGCTGAGGGAGGGACTAAGGGAGGCAGCAGGTCCCTGCGGCCTGTGCAACAGATGGCTCAGCTCACTCACTCCACCCCACCCTCACCCACTCATATCAGTTTATTCCTACACTAAATCGGACAACTAGAGAAACTACATTAGTCCGCAAAGCACAGCATTTTAGCAGATTTCCCTCAAGGAAAATCAGCTATTGAGGTTGTACTCTAGATGGGATTTTCAAAAAATTTCTTCAAATGTCCGATATAGATTTATATATCTATCCAAAAATAGATTTATCTATTGTAAACCTTCACGTGAGAAATCTGCTTAGTTTACGCAGCCCCTGCGTAAGGACTACTATAATTTCATTTATCGAGATAACAAATATCCTGATTCATTATATATTTCAATACTAAATATAGTAAACAGTTTTCAATCAAATTAATGTGTCATATTCTAATATGTCTCAGTAGTTGTTTTAGCAGATTTCCCTTAAGGGAAATCAGTTATTGAGGTCGTACTCATGACGCGAGTTTCGAAACATTTCCTCAAATGTCCATCGATCATACTCAGGAGATGACGAAAATGAGGTCCGTTCAAAATTATATATATATATATATATATATATATATATATATATATATATATATTTGTCTGTTAACGCTCTAGCGGTCGCATTTTTTGTTTGATCGTTACCAAACTCGGAATTTAATCGTTTTATTTAAAAAGGAAGATCAAGTTCGTTAATGGCTGAAATCGGACCAGTGGGAGGAGGGTTTAGAGGGGGGGATTTTTGAAAATTCACAATATCTCCGTTATTATGCGTCGGTTCGAAAAATTGTATAGAATCAATCTTATTGCAAATTAAATTTACTATAAATATTGTTCTATACATTTATTCTGTATCTTGAATATTAACCGAGATATTTGCATTTGTATTCTGTGTGTCGTCGGCAGGAGTCGTCTATGTTCGGGAATTTCCGCCGAGAGCTCTGGCGGCCGTTTCCATAACTATTCGTCCCTCTTGAATAGGTTACTTCTGCAGGTGTTATTGGGCAGATTTATCTACTGAAAAACGTCACGTGGGAAATCTGCTTAGTTTATGCAGCCCCTGCGTGACGGAGTTTTTCTTTCTTGTAAGAGGTTGGGAGACCTCTTTCTCTAAATTTCAGACGCTTCCCGTCGGGAGTTCGCTCAAATTGACTTAAAGATCTCATATTACCGTTTGCATTTATTCACTTAATATTGACGGTCACAATCATAGAACATTAAATTTGCAATAAGATTCGTTCTATACACTTTATAGATCCAAAGTATTATATAGGAGATATTTTAAATTTTCGAAATTCCTCCCTCTAACCCTTTTTACATAAAACGTTTAAGTATGGAGTAATTAATGACAATAGACGGGGGGGGGGTCACCGGAACATACGTGCATGTCACCTAAAAAAGATTTGTTGAACACAATATTCGCTATTTCGTCTTGAAAGAAGACGGCTCATGATATATTAGCTTATTCTTGATGACTGAAAGTGGGGGATTAATGTAGGCTGAAATTCAAATACATGCCAATATCTCGATTAATATTGAAGTTAATTAAAACATGTATATAACAATGTTTACAGAATATTAAATTTGCAATAAGAATGGTTATATAGACTTTTTCGATCAGACGTATAATAACGAAGAAATTTCGGATTTTCGAAATTCCCCACCAGACTGGTCATACTTCAGCCATTAATAGACTCGATCTTTCTTTCATCATAAAACTTTTAAATATTAAAGTTTGATAATGATCAAAAATTGCTCACACATATATACATACAGTTTTGAACGGACCACATTTTCGGATGCCATGACTAGAGTCTTAAGATCATTAGAAGGGGGGGGGGTCACCAGATCACATTTCTATGTATCTTGTATAATTTTGAATAAAATATTCAATATTTTCGAATAATGTCGTTTGTTATATAACAGAGCATTGTTTCGAAAATCGCGTCATGAGTAAGACCTAAATAGCTGATTTCCCTTAGGATAAATGTATGCAACAATATTTTTAGTAAATTTAATTTACAATAAAATCGGTTCTATACAAGTTTTCATTCTGATGTATAGTAACGGAGACATTTCAAAATTCCTCCTCTCTAAACTCTGGTCAGATTTCAGCCATCAACGAACTTCATCTTTAGTTTTGTATGAAACGCTTATATATCGAGTTAGGCAACGAATAAACAATAATGGCGACCACTAGAGCTGTTACAGACAAATCTGTATATATATATATATATATATATATATATATATATATATATCTATATATGTATATATAAAGTCCGTCAGCGGCAGCGTAAACTAAGCAGATTTCCCTCGTGAAGTTTTGTAATAGATAAATATACATACTGCTAACACAACACCACCGAGAATAAATACAAACGGAAATAAGAAATGCTACATCCAATTTCAATAACCTGCCGACAGGAAGCGTTAGGTTAGAAATGTAAACAAAAGGGGTCTGCCGGCCTCAAACCGGAAAGAAAATCAATTACTGAAATATATCAGAATATAACATATTAATTTTATTGAGAACTATTTACTATATCTAGTACTGTAATTAATAATGAGTCAGAATAATTGTTATCTCAAACAACAAATTTTAGTAGTCCAAAACTTGGGGGGGGGAGGTCACCAGGACATATTTGCGTGTATCTCGTATAATAAAGGTCCCTTCAATACAATTTTTGGTATTTAAACTTCGAATAATGTGATTTGTGTAGCAGAGTAACATGAGTAGAAGTGGCGGTTTGCTGATGGCTGAAAACTGAAAAATGCAAATATCTTGGTTAATATTCAAGATAGTGAATAAATGTATATTACAATATTTATAGTACATTGGTTTTATACAATTTTTCGATCCGACCTATGGTAACGGAGATATAACGAATTTTCGCAAATCCTCCCCTCTAACCCCCCCCCTCCCCCTGACTCGATTTCAGCCGTTAACGAACTCGATCTTTCATTTTACATAAAACGACTAAATATGGAGTTTGGTAACGATTAAACAATAATTAAGACCACTAGAGCGTAAAAAGACAAATATATATATATATATATATATATATATATATATATATATATATATATACAGTTTTGAACGGACCTTATTTTCGTCATCTCCTGGGTAGGATCGATGGACATTTGAAGAAAAATTTCGAAAACCGCGCTGAGCACGGCCTCAATAGCTGAATTCCATTTAGGGAAATCTGCTAAAAATGATGTTTCAAATGGGCTATTATAATTACAGTTATTATATGTTATTAATTAATAAACTATATAAAGAGTTGAGTTTTTATGTGGTGTGGATGAAAGTGCATCTGGGATTTAATTAGAGAGAAACCACTTTGTAATTTGCTGGCAGACTTAGTGAGGAGAATTGTCTACTCTTTTGTCAAAATGGGTTGGCTAACAACTCCCTTGCTCTTCCTCACATACCCATTTCGCTATCAAGACTCATTTTAAGACTTATTAAAACAGAATTACACGACTCAAATGGACTATTAAGAATTATGAAAGTTACAGCAAACATTTAGCATCTGCACTTAATCTCTCCCTCTAGTCACTTTCAACAATCATCTTACTCGAACAACTGCAGCGAGTTTTGAAAATGATAGTGCACTTTCTTCCAATGCAATCGTTCAGCCTCATTTTAGAACTAATTAACAAGCCCGCAACGCACGGACTGCGTAAGCTAAGCAGATTTCCCACACGAGGTATTAAAATAGATAAATCTACAAACTGGTAACACTTAACACCGCCGTGAATATTAAATGAATAAATACAAATGATAATGAGAAATGTTTCAGTCAATTTACATTTTAATAAACTCCAGAACTTGAAGCGTATGAATAGTAAACAAAAAGATCAGCTTTCAGAGCTGAACAGATAGATAAAAAAAGTCTGTCACGCAGGGGCTGCGTAAACTAAGCAGATTTCCCATGTGAAGTTTTACAATAGGGAAGTCTGCCTAATAATAACAGCAGTAGTAACCTATTCACGAGGACGAATAGTTAGGGAAACGGCCCCACTAGCGCTCGGCGGAAACTCCCGAACATAACCAACTCACAACACACAATACAAATGCAAATATCTCGGTTAATATTCAAGATACAGAATAAATGTATAGAACAATATTTATAGTAAATTTAATTTGCAATAAGATTGGTTCTATACAATTTTTTGATCCGACGTATGGTAACGGAGATAATTCGAATTTTCGAAAATCCTGCCTCTAAACCCCCCTCCCACTGGTCCGATTTCAGCCATTAATGAACTTGATCTTTCTTTTTACACAAAACGTTTAAATATGGAGTTTGGCAACGGTTAAGCAAAACTTGCGACCGCTAGAGCGTTAACAGACACACACACACACACACACACACACACACACATATATATATATATATATATATATATATATATATATATATATATATATAATTTTGAACGGACCTCATTTTCCTCATCTCCTGGGTAGGATCGATGGACATTTGAGAAAATTGTTCTAAAATCGCTGAGTACGACCTCAACAACTTATTTCCCTTAAGAGAAATCTGCTAATAGTTTTGACCGGAAAGGAAAACGATTTCTGAAATATATCTGAATATAATATATTAATTTTATTGAAAACTATCTACTAAGTCTAGTGCTGCAATTTATAATTAACCAGTATAATTTTCATCTCAATCACTCCAATTTTAGTAATCCAAGAATATAATAGTGAGCAGGGGGGGGGGGCATCAGAACGTATTTGCATGTATCTTATTTAGAAAAGATTATTTCTATAATATTTGCTATTTCAGTTTGAAATAAGACGGTTCATGATATATTAGCTTATTGTTATCTTATCTGAAAAATGACAATATTTGAGATAGAGAATACTTGTATATAATAACGGAGATATTCTGAATTTGCAAAATTGTCGCCTCTAACCCCCCCCCCCACCGGTCCGATTTCAACTGCTAACGAACTTGATCTTTAGTTTTACATAAAGTTTTACGATTTGAGCTAAATGCAGCGTTAACAAAGATATGTGTATATATATTATTTTGAACGGACCTCATTTTCATCATCTCCTTGGTAGGATCGATAGGCATTTGTGGAAATGTTTGACAATCCGTGCTCAATAGCTGATTTCCATCCAGGGAAATCTGCTATAGCTAGTCGAATTTGCTTGCACATTAAAATTAAAAATCCATGAACGCAACCTTGACACTAGAGCTTCACTGTTACTTTCTTAACAAATTAATTCTAGAAAGCAGTTCAGTTCATGTCAGCGGAACAAAAAAATAACATTCACAAGAGGCGTGCACTTCCTAAACTAAAAAGGTATCATCAACAGATGCTATTTAGTTGGGAATTATATAAACAACTTTACCCCGAAAGAAAATTAATAAATAAAACCTTTTTTTTGTGCTAAGAGAATAACAAGCATATGATATGTAATGGCCTTTTTATTTTTTTGTACCCAATCAAAAATGTATTTTAGATTTAGATTTTTATTTATCATATTTCACTTACAAGAGAATGTACGGCCTTCCCCATACCAATTTGAACGAAAATGCTTTAGTGTTTAGTACTTAATGAAAAACCAATTCTGTTGAAGGGAGAGAACGTACTTCTCTAGCGTTCGTCTAAAAACAATAGTTCAAGTTTTCCTGTACGTCTTGAGTTGTTCCAACGACGGGTATTTCAAGAAGGCTCAGTTGATAGAGCTTTCCTTTTTCAACAGGAAATCTCGTGATCGAATCTCGCCAGGAGCGACTTTTTTTTTTTAATTTTTGGATATTTGTTTTGCACTTTTTGCTTCTATGGCGTTTATTTAATATTAATAAATAAATATTTTTTATTAAATTATTGACATTTAATTTTTAGCGTGTTCCATATATTTAAAGAAATTTTTAATGCTTTCTGTCAAAAATGTAATTGGTATAAGGAAATATTTCATTTTATACAAGAAATATATTATTAATGGAATACATAAGTCAACAATATAACAAGTATCAATAACAACCCAGATATATTAATAATATTTTTAAACGGTTTTATTTAACTTAACCCATTTAATTCTTATTATTTAATTTTACAATTAATAAAGATATGCAATACGCAGGGGCTGCGTAAACTAAGCAGATTTGCCACGTGCTGTCATGACTGTAATCTCATCTTACCTCACATCTCTATCTCTACGTAAAAACCGGATGAGTAAAAGAGTTGGGGGGGGGGGAGGTTACTCAAGGTTGGAAACAAAAAAGTACAAATGTACAACATCAATAGCTTAATAAGATAGGCTCTTCAACATTTTGTGATACGTCTCATAATATCGCAGATATTTTAAATTTTCAAAATCCCTTCCTTTAAACCCCTAACTATTCCAGATTTAACTTCAGCCAATAATAAATATGATCTTTAATGTTGACTGAAATGGTTAATTATCGAGTATCATATAAATCAAGTAAACATTTTCGTAACAAGAACGTAGAATTTTAATTGATAACTTCGTCACGCAACGAATATGCATGTATCTCGTATAATAAAGGTCTCTTGAGAACAATACTTTGTATTTAATCCTATAATAAAGTGGTTCATGATATAACAACTTATTGTTAATATGGCATGAGCACCACTGGGAGCAGAAAGCCAAATTCCTCGGTGAATATTTATGATAGACAGAAAATATATAAATAGAAAAACATTTATAGAACATTAAATTGCAACGAGATTGATTGTATACCATTTTTTGAAACTCCTCCCCTATAAACCCCCTGCAAGTCCGAAGTCAGCCATTAATGAGCTCGATCTTTAGATTTAAATAAAACTCTTATATATCCAGTTCGGTAACGATAAAACAAAAATTGCCACCACTAGTTCGGTAGCAGACAAATAAATATTATAACAAGCGAAGAAAATTAGCAGGAGAATATTCTTTGCTTGAATGGCCTCCCTCTACCCTGAACAAACTAGTTGAAACAGAAGACATTTTCTGCGCATTTAAATCATATGCTGCAGAAGTGTTTAAAATGAAAAACAATAGGTAAATTACGTTATAAATGCAAGTTAGAAATTATATAAAGTATGTAATGTAAATAGCAAATTAAGTATAGTTTAAGATTTTATTGGAGTCCCGCTGTGCAGAGCCAGCGGCATTCCAATTGCGGGCGCCCTAAGACTTTTGCCGATTTTTAAATATTTGCTCAACACTCCATTTTATTGAACTTAGGCTTAACCTCACTGCTCATTTTCTGAGTAGTAAGGACGAGCTACTGTGACCTATTAAAATTCGGGTTTCAAAATTTAAAGAAGAGAGAGAGAGAGAGAGTGAGAGAGAGAAAGAGAGAGAGAGAAAGGGGGGGGGGGGGCAGTGAGAGAGAGAGAGAGAGTGAGAGAGAGAGAGAGTGAGAGAGAGAGAGAGAGAGAGAGAGAGAGAGAGAGAGAGAGAGGGAGAGAGAGAGAGAGAGAGAGAGAGAGTGAGAGAGAGAGAGAGAGAGAGAGAGAGAGAGAGAGAGAGAGAGAGAGAGAGAGAGAGAGAGAGAGAGAGAGAGAGAGAGAGAGAGAGAGAGAGAGAGAGAGAGAGAGAGAGAGAGAGAGAGAGAGAGAGAGAGAGAGAGAGAGAGAGAGAGAGAGAGAGAGAGAGAGAGAGATCACATAAAGGAAATCCTGGAGACTTGAATGATCAGACTTAGAGTGTTGTCAGCTGCATTCCATTCTATGCAGTTGGACCCGGCCCCCTACAGTTGAATGTGTAATTGAGTAGCATACTACATACAGCATTACTTATTTGATCTTGCTAATGTTGTAGTTTGTTAACATTAGCCAAAGGAGCATCGAATAAATTTACAATAATTAAGTATTACGTATTTCTTATTTTGCAAATACGTCTGCAGGCAATAAATAATATTATTGGGTTTCACATCATTTAAAATTATTTCATTTGAAAATTATATTTGATATCTCCGTTCAAATGCTCCGGATCCCAAAATACCGTAGAACATAATTTATAGATGTTGTCATTACCAACAATAAAGGTTCCAAGCAATACATTTTATTACTTATACGTACAGAGAAAATTGAAATTTGTTATTGCCGCCCACTGTAAACTCGATGATTTAATAAAAAACATTGTTGCACAACTAGAAGTTACATCAGTTCTAAATGTGAACTTTCAATATTCTAAGATTTATGTTTAGTTATGTGAGTTACGGACTGATGTCTGGCCGAATGAAGTCAGACAGTTTAGGGAAAGTGAAGACTCTTTTATTTCGTTGAGATGAAAATGATGAGTTTTGATATTACAATTCTATAATTTACTCTGCGATAAAAATCAATGTTGTAATTTGTTGTTCCATGCAAGATAACATTTACTATAGAATGTACATTTAGGTTAAGATGAAAGAAATGTATTCTTTATATATATATATATATATATATATATATATATAGATATATATATATATACACACATAAAAAATTTTGAACCGACATCAATTTCCTCTTTCCCTGGGTAGGAAATGAATTGAATTAATTTTTCGAAACTCCCATGCTGAGTACAACCTCAATAGCTGATTTCCCTAAGCGAAATCTGCTGAATATCTTTAAATAATCCCAATTTTCAGGGTACTGTTTATCCCCACTCTCAATGTAGCGAAGTTGAGAAGCACACACGCCGTAAACGGTAAGAAAGAAGGGGTAAGGAGACGGAAATACAATCTGGGAGAGAGGTGGTCTTGTAGCTTGGTCAGAGTTGGAATTTCCTGGCCGGCCTGTACCTGATAGTAATGAGAGGCGAAGGCGTGAAACAAGATATAAAGGAGGCATTGGTCGGAGGGATCAGGTGCCTTTTATGACCTGCAGATCAAAGTGCCTCCACCAGGACAATGCGCCAAGACAAATCAGTTACTTGTACTGGTGATGTATATTAGTGAAGAAACAGCTGTCATCTACAAAGCCGCAAGGCACGAGGGTGCAGCGCAAATGAAGGAACGGAAGCAACGCTTAACTAATGCATTTGTACAGCAAATCTGACATGAGTATGGAGTGGATTGTCTGTTAACGCTCTAGCGGTCACAATTTTTGTTTGATGGTTACCAAACTCGATATTTAAACGTTTTTTGTGTGGGGTTTAACGGGGGGGGGTGTTCAAGAATTCGAGTTATCTCCGTTATTGTGCGCCGGATCGAAAAAGTGTATAGAACCAATCTTATTACAAATTCAATGTTCAATAACTGTTTTTATGCATGTATTTTCACATTCTTGATTATTAACCGAGATATTTGCAATTTTTTTTAGTTTTCGACCTTCTGTAAACTCCCACTCCTAATCATGTCATTTTAACGACAACCAATCATTTGCTGGGCAGCTTTATTGAAAGATTAAATACCAAATGTGGTTTCCATTGAGCTTTTACATACGTGCAAATACGCTTTGTGATTACGCCATCAATTAAGATTTTCCGGGATTTACACGAAAATATTGATATTATTTATAGCATACTCTATATTTAGCCGTTTCTGTCAACACTGAAGATAATATTTGTCATTGGCGGATATGAGTATTGTTTACGTAGCACGAGTAGAAGTAGGGGTTTACTGAAGGCTGAAAACTGGTAAATGCAAATATCTCTGTTAATATTGAAGATAGGGAATAAATGTATATAACAATATTTATAGTACATTTAATTTGCAATTAGATTTATTCTATACACTTTTTCGATCCGACTTATAGTAACGGAGATATTTCGAATTTCCAAAATTCTCCCCCTCTAAACCCCCCCTCCCCTGGTCCGATTTCAGCCTTTAACGAACTTGATTTTTCTTTTTATATAAAACGATTAAATATCGATCAAACAACGATTGCGAACGCTAGAGCGATAACAGACAAATATATAGATAGATAGATAGATACAGTTTGAGACGGACCTCATTTTCGTCATCTCCTCGGTAGGGTCGATGGACATTTGAAGAAACATTTAATATGAACACGACCTCAATAGCTGTTTCGCATAAGGTATTTGCTAAAATGCGGTAGAGGAAATCTGCTACTAGGAGGAGCGAGGTTAATGGGGCAGGTATTGAAGACTGAAAACAAGAATGTAAGGATGATTCGCTGAATACTTGAATTAGGAAGAAATTCATAGAACAACACTTGTACACCATCAATAGTATAACAAGATTGGTCCTATAACATTTTACGAACCACTCTTCATGCTCCAGGTCCATCTTCTGCCAATAACAAATATGATATTTACTGTTGACCGAAACTCATTAATATCGAGTATGGTATAGATCAAATAAACACTTTCGAAACAAGAACGTAAAATCACAAATCGATAGCATCACACAACGAATTTGGATGTATCTCGCAGAATTCTGGGGTCTCTTGAAAACAATATTTGGTATTTAAGCTTAAAGGAAAGCGTTTCATGATATAACAGCTTATTGTAATTATGACTTGGGTAAGAATTGGGGGTTTTCAGTAGGATTACTATTCAAAAGTGCTAGTATATCAGTTACTATTCACGATAGAGAAAATAAGTATCAAACAAATTGTATAGGCAATTAAACTCGCAATAAGATTGGTTCCATAAAAGTTTTCAATCTGGCTTGTAATAAAGGACATATTTCGAATTGTCGAAATTCACCACTAAACCCCCTCCACTCTTGCTGGTACGATTCCAGAAATGTACAAACATCAACTTTTAATTTTATATAAAACGGTTAAATATCGAGTTTGGTAACGATCAAAGAAAAATTGCGACCACTATCGCGTCAATAGGCATACACATATAGTTTTGAAATGGACCTCATTTCCCGAGTAGGATACGATTGACATTTGAGCTAAACCCGCTGAAAGGCGGTGAAGATAAAGCTGATTTCAATTACACTTAAATATGTTTTGACGGTTGATGAGTATATTATGGTAGACGGAAATATGTCGGAAATGCAATTCAGCTGGCTCCCGTTACTAGGTTTATGGTTGCTATTCTCCCATCTATACTTCCACTATTTACCTAGCAAGCTCATCAGGTTTTATGAATGCAATTCTGGAAGCAGGTTCCACTCAATAACTAACTGTTTCCCCTCATCTTTCTACAAAAGGGGACCTTAGAGCCTCAACAATTGTTCGTCCATTCGTCTCTCCATGTAACGAGTAGACGTAAGTGAATGAAATATTTTATATTGATATTGAATGAATGAATATTTTTATTGCTTTTAAAATTTAACAATTATATAGCAAGGGTTCAGCCACATTTTATGATTATATTTTTCTTTTATCTTTTCTTTATATAAACATAAACAGAGAATTCATTTAAAAAAAAACTATATACAATAATTACTATAGAAAAAAACATAAAACATTTATTTTATTTTAATAATTATATTGTTTGGATTCTTTTCCCTCTGACGTAAAGACTTCTAAGTATGAAAACATATATGCAGTTTATTTTATTCTTGTCCATAAGGTCAAACAGATTATCCATGGATTGCTGTGGAATGTTGAGACTTTTCAGGAGATGGTTTCTTCTCTCTGCTAAAACGGGGCATTTAAGGATGAAGTGCGTAACGGTGTCTTGGCTATCTTCGCAAAGGGGGCATGGCTTTTCTGGATTGAATGTGTAAATTGTCCTGCCAACTATCAATCTTTGATTTTTTGTACCTAATAAGCGGATTTGAGATATAACTTTGGTTTTAAAAAATGGCACATTTTGGTACAGGTACTCCTCGCCACTGCCAAAAGTGCTTATTCTTCTAAATTACTGCCTACATGTGATGTATAAAACTCTTTCAATATCTAACGAAATTAAATGGTTCTCGAGTGCCTCTAAATAAGCCTTTATTTTTGCATTAGTATTTTCCGCCCTTTCCAATTCCACCAAGTTTCTTCCTATGCACCCAAGATACCCTTCCAGTTCATACACCCAAATAAATGGCATTGAATAATTGGCATATAATTCCTTTAGGCCCATATAATACAGTCTTGATAGATCATCTGCCGACTTCTCTTGTAGAGCCTTCCACTAATTCAACATCCTCTTAAAAATTTTCAGTCGGGTGTGTGTACGGTAAAATTCTATTCTAATGTAAGCATTAGGAGTGTTTTTAGGAAGACTCATAAGTCATTCAAAGAAGATTAATTGAGCTTTCTCAATCACATCCGAATAACCAGGGCCCCATATTTCTGATACATACTGGAGTACACTTTCACTAAGTGCATCGAACAGCATACATTTGGTTGCCCAAGTTTCACCTTTGCTTTTATTTAGTATGAGTAAGATGGCAGCATTGGCAGAGCAACCTTTTGCCAAGAAGTGTATATTAATATTAAAAGATTTTCTTTTAAGGAAAATATGCTACTGTGCCTTTACTCGTGACGTGATTTCCGAAATATATCATCTAATGTCCAGCCATCCAACAAATGGGGATGACTAAAATGAGGTCCACGGCGGGATGTCATACACGCAACGGCTCCGTAAACTATAACTTACTTATCTGCTAATTTACAAGCTACAGCAATAGCCAAATGAGCAGCGAATAAATTTGTGTAATAATTATGTATTAGACATTCATACAAATTAAAATTGGTAAATGAAATAATGGGTTGGTTTTGAAAGGACATAATTTTCGTCTATTTCCTGGGTAGGATCGATGGACATTTGAAGAAATGTCTTGAAAATTGCGCCATGAGTACAACCTCAATAGCATATTTCCCTTAAGGTAAGTCTTCTAAAAGTGGACGTTAATAAATAATAATAATTACCAAATGATGAGCATGTTCAGAAAATTGACTAAATATCGTTCATTATTTATTTATTTATGGACATCACATTTGATTTGCCCTTTCAACAATTTTAAAAAGTTAAACAACAAAAGTAAAATAGATAACAACAAGTAACAATAACAAATATCAGAAAAAAACAATGTCAAATAATTTTATGATAAGTATAATCGTATATTTGAATTTTGTGTAGGTATGAGAATATGTTGCTATTGCATGGGCTGCCTTCCGTCAATAGTTCTTGTAAGTCGTAGGGGAAGTCCTGGTGTTGTCGTTTTCAGCATTCTGTCTGTATGTATTATCGTCAAGGGAATGTTACAAGTTGGGCAAGTAGGTCTGTCAGTCTTTGTCATTAAGTATGAGTTCGTGAATTTGAAGTGTCCGATTCTAAGTCTTGAGAGAACTACTTCTTCTCTCCTAGAGTTTCTGGAACTTGATGGCCACATGCAAATAGTGTTCTTAATCATGCGTAGTTTGTTGTCAGTACTTGTGTTAATCCAGTAGGTTTGCCATTTATCTAAGATGAGGTGTTTTGTTTGTTTAAATTGTCATAATCAGTTTTTCAGCTTCTTTTGGCCTCGAGTCCGAGTCTCTTCAGTCCTAAGTTTTCGTGTCCTGGCAACCAGTAGAATTTAGTTTTATGTTAGTTTTGGGCTATGGGTGATTTGTGTACCCCCCCCCCCCCCCACCCCCCCCCCCCCCCACCCCCCCCCCCCCCCACCCCCCCCCCCCCCCACCCCCCCCCCCCCCCACCCCCCCCCCCCCCCACCCCCCCCCCCCCCCACCCCCCCCCCCCCCCACCCCCCCCCCCCCCCACCCCCCCCCCCCCCCACCCCCCCCCCCCCCCACCCCCCCCCCCCCCCACCCCCCCCCCCCCCCACCCCCCCCCCCCCCCACCCCCCCCCCCCCCCACCCCCCCCCCCCCCCACCCCCCCCCCCCCCCACCCCCCCCCCCCCCCACCCCCCCCCCCCCCCACCCCCCCCCCCCCCCACCCCCCCCCCCCCCCACCCCCCCCCCCCCCCACCCCCCCCCCCCCCCACCCCCCCCCCCCCCCACCCCCCCCCCCCCCCACCCCCCCCCCCCCCCACCCCCCCCCCCCCCCACCCCCCCCCCCCCCCACCCCCCCCCCCCCCCACCCCCCCCCCCCCCCACCCCCCCCCCCCCCCACCCCATTTTTTATTGTGATACAGCTTCAAGTAATCGTTATTTGAAATTCTCAGTGAGCTAACTAATCTTACTTTCTTTGTATTCACATTGAATTTAAGATAATCTTTGGGTTGGGGGCTGCAATAATGACAGACACTTCTATAAAAGGGATTGTATGATGAACTATATACTCTATTGATGTCGGTGGATAACATATGAATTTTTGCTTGTTCCAAAATTTTGTTTTTATTTTTTAGGAAATTTGTTTCTCTCGAGATATCGCTAAAGTACTCTGCACATTATTTAAAATTGCTATAGTTTTTATTTGAGAGACAAAATTATAGTTTATGTGATGACTATTGGCATCCAGCGCTATTAGTCTATTGAAACATTCTTTTGCTATTCTGTTTTAATAGTGTGACTATATTTTTATACAGAAATTAACAATTTTTTCAACACCTGAATTGTTATGTAGCTCCGACATAAAACAAAGTAAAACTAAGCACATTTCCCTCGTGATGTTTAATAATAGATAAACCTACATACTGGTAACACAATAGCACCGTCATTCAACATCAATTGAAAAAATGCAAACGATAACAAGAAACCTAAAGATGGGAAGCACCTGAAACGTAAACAAGCAGGTGTGTCAAATTTTAGTAGCCCAAGAAATTAAGAAGGGGGGGGGAGTGACACCATTACATATTTCCATTTATCTCGTATAATAAAAGGTCTCTTGAAAAAAAAATAATAGTATTTAAGCTTCGAATAACGTGGCTTATTACATAACAGAATATTTTTTATGTAACATGAGTAGAAGTGGAGGTTTGCTGAAGGCTGAAAACTGAAAAATACAAATATCTCGACTAATATTCAGACAATAAATGTACATAACAATATTTTTAGCACATTTAATTTGCGATTGGTTCTATACAATTGATTTATCCAACGTATAAGAACGGAGATATATTGAATTTCCGAAATTTCCCTGTCTAAACCCCCCACCCATGTCTAATTTCTTGGGAGGTGATGGGTTTAGATTAAAATGAACTTGATCTGTTGTATTATGAGGTCGTACTCATGACGTGATTTTCGAAAATTTTCTTCAAATGTCCGTCAATCCTACCCAGGAAATGACGAAAGTGAGGTCAAAATGATATATATGTATATATATATATATATATACATATACATATACATATACATATACATATATTTGAATGTTACCGCTCTAGCGGTCGTAAGTTTTGTTCAATCGTTACCAAACTCGATATTTAAGTTCATTTCATTAACAATCGACCACACAAAATATTTAAAATACTTTAGTTTATGTTATTAAAAAATGACATCCGTTAAAAGAAAATGAGACGATGTACCTGCTCATAAATTATTTATTGACAAATTTTCATAACAAATATTTTGTAATTTCTTTTAATAATTTAACTTTTTTTTGGTTTTTCTCACTTTTTAGTTTTGGATTTTATCTTTTATTTGTTCATTTATAGTGTTCGATTTCTGTTTATTGTTCCATTTCTATTTTTTGTTTCATTTCTGTTCTTGGTTTTCCATTCTGTTTTTTGTTTTCCATCTTGATTTTTCGTTTCAGTTCTGTTTTCTGTCCCATTTTGTTTTAGCAGATTTTCCTTAAGGGAAATCAGCTATTGAGGTTGTACTCATGACGGAATTTTCGAAATTTTTCTTCAAATGTCCATCGATCCTACTTAGTAAATGATGAAAATGAGATCCGTTCAAAACTGTATATACATACATATATATATATATATATATATATATATATATATATATACACACACACACACACTAAAAGCAAATTTCCGTTTACTCAACTTTGTCCTAGGTTAGCACTGGAGCGAAAGCTCACGTTTGCGCACGCCTAGCTGAAGAGATCCAAAAGATCGAAACGAAGTCATCCCAAACATGTCAACGCACTGAAAGTGCATCCCGAAACATACCTGTAATTGATAAGTTTCAGTGTTAGAAGTGGGACTTTGGTGGTGATCGTTTTCGTCATACGGTGACTCATCAGCAACGCGAAGTAGCGTTGGAACGATTGTGGAATTAAGGCAAACTGCCTTGTTTCAAAGATATTGGTTCAAAAGACTTTGTCGAGACTTTTGTCAAAAGACGTCACAGACTTTGTCAAGAACTTGTGTGCGTGCGCAAACGTGAGCTTTCGCTCCAGTGCTAACCTATGACAAAGTTGAGTAAACGGAAATTTGCTTTTAGTGTATTTTCCAAACACTCTTCGGAAATGGCGTGAGCCATATATATATATATATATATATATATATATATATATATATATATATATATATATAATAAAAATATATATATAAATATATATATATATAATAAAAATATATATATATATTTATTTATTTATTTGTCTGTTACCGCTCTAGCGGTCGCAATTTTTGTTTGATTAGTGCCAAACTCGATATTTAGTCGTTTTATGTAAAAAGAAAGATCAAGTTCGTTAACGGCTGAAATCGGACCAGTGGGAGGGGGGGGGGGGTTTAGAGGAGAGGATTTTCGAAAATTCGAAATATCTCCGTTACTATACGTCGGATCGAAAAATTGTACAGAATCAATCTTATTGCAAATTAAATTTCTGAAATCGGACCAGTGGGAGGGGGGGGGTTTAGAGGGGATGTTTTATTACATTTAGGCGGCTAACGGACGAAGTGCCTTTCCCGCCAAAAGCTAGTTCGGCCGTTTCATTAACTGCTCGGCTCTCGTAAAACTTCTCGTGGGAAATCTGCTTAGTTTACGCAGCCCCTGCGTGACGGACTTTTTTCAATACACACGTTGTAATATTAGCTCCATTTGTATGAACACGTTTAATACAATCAATCAATTTAGTTATATTTAATAAGTTCAATTCGTTAACAATCCACTGCACAAAATATTTAACATACATTAGTTTTAAATCTATTAAATGTAGAAAGAATTTTAAATGTATTATTAATATTTTTAAAAAGTCCGTCACACAGGGGCTGGATTGACTAAGCAGATTTCCTAAGCATACTTGAAGTTTAACAATAAATAAATCTACATACTGGTAACAAAACACCACCGTCAATAAATACAAAACATAATAACAAACCACCAGGTGGGAAGCGTCTGAAATGTAAACAAACAGGTCTGCCACCAACTTACAGCAAAGAAAAATGTATCAGAATATGAAATTTTAATTTTATTGAAAACTACGTAATTTAATTTAATAAATAACTATGTAATTTATAATGAATCAGAATCATTTTTATCTCAATCAAACAAATTTTAGTAGTCCAAGACCGAAAGACGGGGGGGGGGGGTCACCAGAAAATATTTGTATGTCTCTCATATAATAACGGTCACTTGAAAACAATATTTGGGTATTTAAGGTTCGAATAATGTGGTTTATTACATAACCGAGTATTGGTCGTTTAACATGAGCAGAAGTGGGGGTTTGTTGAGGGCTGAAAACTTTAAAATCTAAAAAATATCTCGGTTAATATTCATGATACAGAAAAATGTATAGAACAATATTTATAGATCATTCAATTTACAATAAGGTTGCTTTTATACAATATTTCGACCCAACTTATAGTAACGGTACAATTCCCCCCTCCCACTGGTCCGATTTTAGCCATTAAAGAACTCGATTTTACTTTCTACGTAAAACGATTAAACATAGAGTTTGCTTACGATCAAACAAAAATTGCGACCGCTAGAGCGTTAAATGACACATATATATATATATATATTAATATATATAATATATATATATATATATATATATATTGATATTATAAATATATATATATATATATATATATAAATATAAATATATATATATAAATATATATATATATATATATCTATATATATATATATATAATTTTGACTGGACCTCCATTTTCGTCATCAGCGTAGGATCGGTGGATATTTGAGGAAATTTTTCGAAAATTTTCAAAACTCGCGTCGAGAGTACGGCCTCAATAGCTGATTAGCCTTACGGTAAATCTGCTAAAATAATATTGAAACCGGATAATTCCGTGGAAATATGAAAACCAAAACTTCTCGCCACTACAACTACTTCTGTTTACTTCGCACAAGAAAGTAAAAAGATCAAAATGTACAAGTAACATGAAAACTCTACATCAAAATGTATTTCTGGCTAAAATAGAGCTGTTACAAAGATGACAACATACCTATAAATTCGAAGAATATAGTTTCTTATATAACAGAGTGTTATTTATGTAACACGAGTACAAGTGGGGGTTTAGTGAAGGCTGAAAACTGAAAAATGCAAATATCTCGGTTAATATTCAAGATGAGGAATAATATGTATAACAATGTTTATAGAACATTTATTTCGCAATAAAATTGGTACTATACAATGTTTCGATGCGATCTATAGTAACGGAGAAATTTCGAATTTTCGAAATTCCCCTCTAAACCCCCCTCCCACTGGTCCGATTTCAGCCATTAACGAACTTAATTTTTCTAATTACATAAAACAATTAAATATCGAGTTTAGTAATAATTAAACAAACATTGCGACCGATAGAGTGTTAATATATATATATATATATATATATATATATATATATATATATTTATATATAGTGTTGTTGTTTTTTTTCGACCAGGTTTTATATATATACACACATAGATATTGTAAAAAAAATAGCTTTTATGTATCTTTAGTCTTAAGCCTGTACTTTTTAGCCCTGAACAAGAGAAAATAAATATTCTTGAAATATTGGAATGAACTAAGATTTTTTCACCAACACTGACCAAGACTCCCAAAAAAACAACAACACCATATATAAATATATATATATATATAAATATATATAGATATATATAATATATATATATAAAATTGTAACCTCTGTCTGTACATTGATTTTTTTCGCGAAATTTCACGATAACTTTTCGTTTCACATGTCATAGACACCATATCTGCATTTTGTATCTTTTCTGCTCTTTGTGTATATTTGTTTGTTTGTTTGTTACCTTTTCACGCATAAACGGCTGAACCGAATTTTATGAAACTTGGTATGTATATTACTACTAACCCAACTTAGACTTTAGGCTATATTAAATTTGTCTGAGACAAACAGGAGTGGGGGTTATAAGGGAAGCCTGAAATTAAAAATAGCGATATTTCGTTTTCTATTGGTTTTTCGGTAAATATACACATAACAAAAGTTGTTTATTTTGTTATTTAGAGTAACTTTTGTTATATACACTTTTGTCGTATACCGAAGTTTAAATGCGTTATACGCTAAAAATTATAGCGGGAGTCAACAATATTATTTGCCAAAAAAGACTCAACCGAACTAAATAAAACTCGGTATGTGTATTAGCAGTGAGGCCTTCATTATAATAAGCCATACCAACATTTCTATGGACGGGCAGGAGTGGGGGTTATAAGGGAAGCCTGAAATTAAAAATAGCGATATTTCGTTTCCTATTGGTTTTTCCGCAAATATAAACATAACAAAAGTTGTTTATTTTGTTATTTGGAGTAACTTTTGTTATATACACTTTTGTCGTATACCTAAGTATAAATGAGTTATACGTTAAAACTTTAGCGGGCACTAACGGCTGAACCGAACTTAACAAAACTCGGTATGTCAATTAGCATTAATTCTTCCATGATTATAAATTATATTAAAATTTTTAGGTTCGAACGGGAGGGGGGTTAAAAGGGAGGCCTGAAATAAAAATTCACCATATTTACATGTATAAGAGACGGGAAATATAAAAATATCGAAGACTGTGAAGCCTTATCGAACAAATAATTCTATTATTAGCAAATCCACGGCAAAGATGGGTATCAATCCTAAACACTGGGACGGGTAAATGTCAAAATATTGTGCAATGTAAAGCCTGCTAAAAAATACGATCACCATTCAGCCTCAAATGAATTCCCGGGCGAAGCCGGGTATCTGAGCTAGTATATATATATATATATATATATATATATATATATATATATATATATTTATATATATATATATATATATATATATATATATATATATATATATAGAGAGAGAGAGAGAGAGAGAGAGAGAGAGAGAGAGTTTTGAACGGACCTAACTTTCGTCATCTCCTGGGTAAGATCGATGGACATTTGAAGTCATTTTTCAAAAATCGCGTTATGAGTACGACCTCAATAGCCTTAATTTATTTAATTTACCTTAATGGAAATCTGCTAATAAAAAAAAGTTAAGATCGATGGTAATTTGAGGAATTAGTTCGAATAACTGTCATGAATACAACCTCAATGGCTGATTTAGCTCGAGAGAAATCTGCTAATAAAATAAAAATATTAGGAGAAGGGCATCTAGGAAGGGCTAAGTGAAATGGGTGAAGTGAGTCCCAGGAATTACATTAGCAAGCCAATTAATATTAAAAAGAAACAACATAAAAGAACATTTCCTTAATTAAAGTTCAATGGTTGATTGCCTTAAATACATTTGTAATGGGGAAATTAAATAGGTGAGTGCAACTGACTAACAAAGAAAGGCTAGATGCATTTCAGAATCATTAAATTGTTTCTTAATAATCAAAATGGTTTTTAACGGTGTTAAAGGCCATCAGTTTTAATTGTCCTCTTTCTCGTTGTCTAGTCGATTCTGAAATAAAGGGGCTGTTGTATGTATTTAACCGAGCTGTGATTTAGGCATTAATCATCACTTGGTTTCTCCTAATAAAAAAATGTGTTTTACATCTGCAACTTATGATAGTTTTCAAATCGTCCACTTTGTAAAGCCGCTTTCTAATCTAAATTTGCTTTCTCATAAATGGGAGGCGTTATTCGTATATTTTATGATTAGATTAATTGAAGTAGTAGATTACTCCTTTTTCATTAGTCATTTATGGTGGAGCCGATTGTGTACGCTACCTTGGACTACATTTGGACACCAGACTTACTTGGAAATCCCACACAATTATCAAAAGACAGGAACTTAACAGACAATTCGGACAACTTTACGGACTGCTAAATAGAAGATCTCACTTGTCTACCAAAAACAAACTAACAATATACAAGCTACTACTTAAACCAATTTGGACTTACGCAGTTATAGAAGTGTGTGGGCTAACAGTACAAGCCAAAACCATCGCTCATCAGAACTCATTCACAGAACTTATCCACTCTTAATCCAAAGGAATCCAAAGTTCACCTCTCGCATCCACTAGTCGATTGCACCATATTATAATTAAAATACACATACAAAAAAATCATAAATATCCCATATCTTAATATCCCGCTACATTTGGTAAATGTACCTATTATTCCCTTAAGATTCAGAAAATTCCACTGAAGGTTTCCGATTATTCTAAGAGTCCTAGCCCTTTCCAGAACCACTGATCCATAATTTATATTGAGTGATAATAATTTTTATTTCAATCACTCAAATTTTAGTAGTCCAAGAACATAAAACGGAGAGGGATCAACAAGAACATATTTATTGCATGTTTACTCGGTGATAAAAAAGGTCTCTCTTGAAAACTATAATTGCGGCATTTCTGAGCTTCAAATTTAAAGATGGTACTTAATTATATAACGGAGTATTGTTCATTAAACGACATAAATTGATCGTGGGGGTTTGCTTAATCAAGGCTGGAAAACAGAACAATATGCAAACAATATCTTCGGTTAATAATCAAGATAGAGAATAAATGTATATAACAATATTTATAGTAAGTTTAAATTGTAATAAGATTGGTTCTATAGAATTTTTCGATCCGACATGTAATAAAGGAGCACATAATTTCGAAATTTTCTTTAATTTCCCATCTGATCGTCCAAATGTACATTCGAAATTTAAAGGTTAAAATTCAAGTAGCAACTTTATCCGATCTTGATTCCATTTCTGCACAAAACGATTAAATATTGAGTATGGTAAACGTAACATTAAAGGACAAAATTGACAAACATATATACAGAACGTTAACTAGACAAATATATGTGTGGGCGCGGTGTTAGTGTGTGTATATATACTTATATATATATATATATATATATATATATATATATTAGTTTATAGCATTAGTACATCTTGCCTTTACGAAAATATGTATCTGAACATACAATTGTTAAATTCATTCGGTTTAAAAAAATAAAAAAACTGTTTGGTTTTATGACATTTTACGACCCGATTCACAAAAACGAGTATATTTTAAATTTTCGAATCTTCCATCCTCTAAACTCCAACTATGCCATATCCTATTTCAGCCAAAAACAAATATGATCCTGGGGTGACAGGAAATGTTTAATATTAAATATGTTATATATCAAATAAACATTTTTTAGTTAAGTCGTATATTTTAATTGATTTAGTATCAATTATTGAGGAATGTGCCCACCACAACAATGAGAAGTAATTTATTTAAGAATAACTAATCTATTCAGAGTATATAAACCACAACAAAGAATAATGTTGTTCATTTTTATAACAAGCTACTTGCTAATATGACATGAAGTATGTAGCGATGAGTATATGGGAGCGTGGGTTTAATGATGACTGAATCAAGTAAACAACTGTCTCAATCAGAAACTACTATTATCACCAGTTAATATTCACAGGTAACAGACAATTATAATGCATTATTTTGCCTAATATTATCAAAATTTTAAAACAAATACGTGGGTTGTCCTAGTATTGTGCGGGTCACGAAGAAAATAAATTCCTTCTCCTAAGGGTTACTTCAGTGAGGAAAAAAATGAAATAGAAATACACACACACACACACACACACACATATATATAGTTTTGATCGGAGCTCATTTTCAACATGGGTAGGGTCGATGGACATTTGAAGGAGCTGTTAAGCTGTATAGCCTTAAGAGAAATTTGATAAAAGGTGGTGTTATATTGTGAAGATTTTTCTGGCTGAATATACGAAGTGGTTTTTTGCTCGTGAATCAGTTTGTTTGTGGAGGGTGTGTCCCTCCTAGCTACAAGCTACAGAGCTGACAGCCACTCAACAGCCCTCACTCTCAAAGGCTCTACGCTATTTGGGGAGCAAAATACCTTGTTTGCTCAACCAGATTGGTTCCACGCCCCAATCATCGAAGCATTTATTCAACAATAATTCATTGAAATGATCATTTTCCTTTAATGAGGTAGGGTAAAATTTATATAAACTTATCACTATGATCTACAGGCTACTCCTTGTAGTTGCAAATATTTGTTTTATCGGGAGCTGCTCATTTCATATTACTATAACCGCAGAAACCCATAAGATGCTTGACTGAAACGGTGCGGTATTTTCCAGGGAACAATCATCAAGGATTGGTTTGTGTACCTTCGTTTTAATTTTTTTTAACAATTGTGGTCGTACTCATGACGCGATTTTTGAAAAATTGCCACAAATGTCCATCGATCCTACCTAGGTGATACGATAATGGTTGCAACTACAAGGTGTAGCCAGCAGATTATGATGTAAACTGCTCAAAAATGAATAGGGATATTGGCTGTTTTGTGGTATGTATGGGGCCTAGCATATTTTTATTTTTTTTATTATAAATATCATAATATTTATTAGAAATTATTGTCTTTTTTCCCCCCATAAAAAAGAAATTTAATTAAGATCGATTTAATTAAAATTAATGGGAGAAGAAAAAATAACCAATATCCCTATTCATTTTTGAGCAGTATATAACGTACTTACTTGTTTTCGATTGAAATATGTCTTATCGTTACAAAACTCGAAGCGTTTCATGAACAATTAAAGATCAATGTTGTTAACGGCAGCAATCTGACAGGGGGAGACATATCCCGTTATTAGCAGATAACCCCTAAGGGAAATCAGTTATTGAGATTATACTCATGACGCGATTTTCGAAAAATGTCCTCTAATGTCCATCGATCCTAACCAGGAGATGACGAAAAGCAGGTCCTTTCAAAATTATATAAGTATGGATAGACAATTATTGGTTAATCGTTTTATGTAAAATGAAAAGGTGTAAATGTATCTTGATTTGTTGTCATACCTGTCGGTGGAGACCGTCGTCACTGGCTGATGGTTGAGTACAGCTGGCATTGTGCTATCGATGCAATGGCACCATCTTCAAGCCCGTCAAAAGTTGTACTGATTTAGTAGTCCTTTAGTCAGTAGGTTTTATACGTCTGTTTTCCGAATTAGGCTGTTTGCGTTTGAGTTCGTGTCGGTTTACATAGATCTGTCAAACGAAGGGTGGTTTTGGCTTGTGTACTCGAAATTTATTCGTTTTATGTAAAAAGAAACATCAAGTTCGTTAATGGCTGAAATCGGGCAATTGGGAGGAGGGTTTAGAGGGAGGAATTTCGAAAATTCAAAATATCTGGTCAGTACTACTTTTTGACGGGCTTGAAGATGGTGCCATCGCATCGATACGAGTAGCACAATGCCAGCTGCACTCGACCATCAGCCAGTGACGACGGTCTCCACCGATAGGTATGACAACAGTATCATCTATACTGGCGGTTCCAACCCTTTATTTTTATCTAGATTTATCTATCCTAAAACTCGGCGTTGGAAATCTACTTAGTTTACGCAGCCCCTACAACTTTTTGCATTCGCTTCGCCTTCTGAAATAGAAGTCCATGGGCAGCGGACATTGACTCACTGATATAAATTGTTTCCATAGCCATTAAAGAATTTTCCAATGAAGTTACCTTTTCATTCAAACGTTTGCTTTCAGGTTCTAAATTACTTACATCAGCAAACAATTTAGGTATTAGCTCAGAGTGAGACATGATATATTGTATATTTTTCATTATTTTTTTTGGTCTGATTTTATTCATACTATAACTTTTATCATATATTGAAAATATTAGATGATTTTTCTTGAGAAATGTACGGCGTTGACAGCCATTTTAGAGCTAAATGCTAAACGAAACATAAACAAAAATACACGTGTTTGTTTATTTATTGAGTAGTTAAAAAAACAATGTGGGGTACAGAAACTCCGATTTTTGAGCGCGCGCTTAATATTTACCTAATTGTTTTGGGATTAATAAATGACGCATCTTGATGTTTTAAAAGATTCAGTTTCTATTGTGGCCCGTATACACAGGAAGCCCTGCAAACTAACACTACTATAAAAAAACTCCGTCACGCAGGGGCTGCGTAAACTAAGCAGATTTCCCATGAGAAGTTTTACAGTAGATAAATCTGCATACTAACAACTGCAGTAGTAATAAACCTCTAAACCTATTCCCGAGGGACTAATAGTTACGGAAACGGCCGCCAGAGCTCTCGGCGGAAAGTCTGAACATAGCCGACTCCTGCCGACCACACGCAGAATACTAATGCAAATATATCGGCTAATATTCAAGTTAGAGAATAAATGTATATAAGAATATTTATAGTTCATTTAATTTGCACTAAGATTCATACTATACACTTGTTCGATCCGACTTATAGTAACGGAGATATTTTGAATCTTCAAAATTCTCCCCCTTTAAACCCCCTCCCCCATGTCCAATTTCATCCGTTGACGAACTTTCTCTTTCTTTTTATATAAAATGTTAACAGACAAATATATATATATATATATATATATATATATATATATATATATATAAAATTGTAACCTCTGTCTGTACATTGATTTTTTTCGCGAAATTTCACGATAACTTTTCGTTTCACATGTCATAGACACCATAACTGCATTTTGTTTCTTTGGTGTCTGTTTGTTTGTTACCTTTTCACGCATAAACGGCTGAACCGAATTTCATAGACACCATAACTGCATTTTTGTTTCCTATTGTTTTTTTGGCAAATATGAACATAACAAAAGTTGTTTATCTTGTTATTTAGAGTAACGCTTGTTATATTCATTTTTGTCTTTTAACAATGTATAAACGAGGTATACACTATAAACTAAAGGGGTAGTCAACTATTTTATTGGGCGCTAACGATTAAACCGAACTTAAAAAAACTCAGTATGTCAATTAGCACTAATTCTTCCATGATTATAAGCTATATTAAAATTTATAGGTTAGAACGGGAGTGGGGGTTATAAGGGAGGCCTGAAATAAAAATTTGCGATATTTCATTGTCTATATGTTTTTCGACAAACATGCACATAACAAAATTTGTTTACTTTGTTATTTAGAGTATCTTTTGTTTTATACATTTCTCCAGGAGCAAGTAATTTGCGAACAAATATTTAACAATTCTTTCCAATTTGAACTATGAGGTACCTCACGTGGAAAAATTAATTCAAATCAATGTTAATATTTTGTCCTTAATAGCTAAAATCTATGCATAATGCACAGGAGACGGGAAATATGACAATTTGGAGGACAGTGAAGACTTCCATAAAAAATTAATTTTATTATTAACAAATGCCAACAACAGGTATTAACCCTAAACACTGGGACGGGTAAATGTCAAAATATTGTGCAAAGTAAAGCCTTGCCAAAAAAATACCATCACCATTCAGCTTCAAATCAATTCCCGGGCGAAGCCGGGTATCTGAGCTAGTATATATATATATATATATATATATATATATATATATATATATATATATATAATTTTGAACGGACCTCATAGACGTCATCTCCTGGGTAGGATCGATGGACATTTGAAGAAATTTTTCGGACCTCGCATCATGAGTACGACCTCAATAGCTGATTTCCCTCAAGGGAAATCTGCTAATTCATGGGAATAAACCTGTAAGCAATTGTAAATACAAATGAAAGTCCGCAACGCAGCCGCTACGTAAACTAAGCAGATTTCCCACTTGCTGTTTTACAATAGAGAAATCTGCCTAGTGATAACAGTAGTAGTAACGAGCCTCTAAACAAATTTCACTTGAGCCGGACAGTTAAGGAAACGGCCGAACTAGATTTCGGCAGAAAGTCACGAATAGAACCGACTTCACCCGATCTCAACTGTTATCAGGCACTAACTTAATACAAATGCAAATATCTCGGTTAGTATTCAAGATAGAAAATAAATGTATACAGCATTATTTATAGTAAATTTAATTTGCAATAAGATTGGTCCTATACAATGTTTCGATTCGACAAATAATAACGGATAACGGAGATTGAATATTGAAATCCCCCTCTAAACCCCCCCTCCCTCTCCCACTGTGCCGATTTTCAGCCCATTAACGAATCCCCCCTATAAACCCCCCCCCCTCCCTCTCCCCACTGTGCCGATTTTAGGCCATTATCGAACTTGATCTTTATTTTTAACATTACATAAACGATTAAATATCGAGTTTGGTAAAGGGTCAAACAAAAATTGCGACCGCTCGAGGCGTTAACAGACAATTAAAAAAAAAAAATTATTTCATATATATATAATAGATATATATATTTTATATATATATATATTTATTTTATATATATATTTAATTATATATATTATATATATAGAGAGAGGAGAGAAGAGAGAGAGAGAGAGATGTATTATATCATTTTGAACGGACCTCATTTTCGTCATCTCCTGGGTGGGATCCATGGACATTTCGAAATTCGCGTCATGAGTACGACCTCAATAGCTGATATATATATAAGGATATATATTTTTTATATATTATATATATATATATATAGAGAGAGAGAGAGAGAGAGAGAGAGAGAGATGTATATATAATTTTGAACGGACCTCATTTTCGTCATCTCCTGGGTGGGATCCATGGACATTTTCGAAATTCGCGTCATGAGTACGACCTCAATAGCTGATATCCCTTAAGGGAAATCTGCTAAAAGAAGTAGTTTTTGCGTGAGATGTGGATCCTAAAGATAGTCGAGACAGATGAAAATTATTTGTGGAGAGAAGCAGCGTGTTTGGTATTATTTAAGTCCCAATAACATCAGTTTAAGATTTATTGCAGCATTGAGAGTTATATTTGAAAGAAAAGTAAGGATCTGATTCTGGAGAGGAGATGGGCATTGGGAGAGGCTGATTGTGTGTCGACTCAGACAGGGCGAGCAGTGTGTGAAGAGTGCACGATATGAGTAATTGGAGGGAAGTGAACTGTAGACGATTGATTTGCTAAGCCTCAGGAGATGGCCCACTATTCAAAGCAACTCGACGCTCCGACACTCCAATATGAAGCAGGGGATGCGTAAACTAAGCACATTTCCCACGCGACGTTTTACAATAGACAAATGTACAAACTTGTAACGCTTAACGCCAACGTAAACTTTTGTATATATTTAATTAAGATGCCGCTACAATGGCGATTCATCTTTTAACATGTTTGAGTATAATTTTACAAAATTAAAATGTTTACAATGCAAATTGTTACAAATGTACAACATAAGTAGGACCATGCCGCTACAATGACGATTCATCTTTTAACATGATAGAATATTATTTTACAAAACTAAATAAATATTAAAAGTTTTACACAGCTAAATTTTACAAATTTACAAAATAAATAGATGGACAAAGCTAAATATAAATTGTTAGTATATTTACAACATGAGGGGAAATATATGTATATATATATATATATATATATATATATATATATATACGTAGGTTTAAAGGCATACGGCCGAGAACCTCCTTACCCCCCCCCCCCAAAAAAAAATAATAAATAAATTTTTAAAAAAAATAAGAGAAAAAATATATGTATATCTTAATATATATAAATCTCCTGTCACGATGTTTGTCCGCGATGGACTCCTAAACTACTTAACCGATTTTAAATTAAATTGGCACACCGTGAGCAGTCTGGTCCAACTTGAGAGATAGGCTATATTAATTTTCTCTGAGACGAACAGGAGTGGGGGTTATAAGGGAGGCCAGAAATTAAAAATAGCGATATTTCGTTTTCTATTGGTTTTTTCGCAAATATGCACATAACAAAAGTTGTTTATTTTGTTCTTTAGAGTAACTTTTGTCATAAACACTTTCATCGTATTCCGAAGTTTAAATGTGTTATACGCATATGACTATAGCGGGAGTCAACAATATTATTTGGGACAAAAGAACCAACCGAAATAAATAAAACTCGGTATGTGTATTAGCACTAACGCTTTCATTATAAGAAGCCATACCAACATTTCTAGGGACGGGCAGGAGTGGGGGTTTTAAGGGAAGCCAGAAATTAAAAATAGCGATATTTCGTTTCCTATTGGGTTTTCGGCAAATATGAACATAACAAAAGTTGTTTATTTTGTAATTTAGAGTAACTTTTGTTAATACACTATCGTCGTATACCGAAGTATAAAGGTGTTATACACTAAACATTATAGCGGGAGTCAACAATTTATATATAAAAAAAAGTCGGCCTAGCATGCATGTGCCTGGGACTTCCCATGACTGGGGAACTCAAATACGGTCTGAAGAGTGTCGGGCATTGATAACCTTGAGGTTTTTTGCCCAAAATCAAATCAAACAAATAGAATGCCCGTCTGAATTGCAAAATACAAAAAAAATTAGTTTAGCCAACCTTGCATAACTGAATAGATAGATTAAAATATTCTAGACCGGAAAGAAAAACCATTAATGAAATATATCCAAATATAATATATTAATTTTATTGAAAACTATTTACTTTAGATAGTGCTGTAATTTATAATGAATCAGAAATTTTTTTAGCTCAATCACTCAAATTTTAGTAATCCAAAAACGAAAGAAGGAAGGGAGGGTGGATCAAAAGAACGTATTTACATATATGCCACAAATATAAAGTTCAATGAAAACAATATTTGGTATTTAATGTTGCAATGAAGTGGTTCATGACATAACAGCTTATTATTAATATGACACGAGTAGGAGTGGGAGTGAAAACGAAAAACTATCCAAATATCTCGGTTAATACTCATGATACAGAAAAATGTATAGAACAATATTTATAGATCATGAAATTTTCAATAAGATTGGCTCTATAAAATATTTCTATCCGACGTATAGTAATGTATATATTTCCAATTTTCAAAATTCCCCTCTCTAAACCCCCCACCCCTCCCTGGGCTGATTTCTGCTATTAACGGACTTGAAGTTTCGTTTTACATAAAACGATTAAACCAAAATTGACTTTGTATATAAGTCTGATAGGACCTAATTTTCGTTATCTCCTGGATAGGATAGGTGAGCATTTGAAGAAATTTATCAAGTGTGGTAACTATCATACAAAAATTGCGATATATATATATATATATATATATATATATATATATATATATATATATATATATATATATGAAATATAAATATATAAAAATTCCAAATATCTCGGTTAATATTAATCTTAAAGAAAATAGTATAATACAAGATTTTTAGACAATTAAATTTATAATAAGATTAGTTCTTAACACTTTTTCGAACGAATGTATAATAACGGGGAAATTTCGAAATTTCCCTCTTCTATACACCCCTCCCCCATTTCCGATTTTAGCCATTAACTTTAGTTCTTTAATTTGAACATGAAACGCTTATATCGAGTTTTGCAATGATAAAAAAATAATTGGGACCGCTAGAAAAATATATATCTCCTATGTAGCATCGATGGACATTTAATTGGATAGGTAATGTTTCGAAAATTGCGTCATGTGTACAACCTCAATAGCTGATTTACCGAAGGAAAATTCGCTAAAATTAATACGTTGCTCAATCGCCACTTGCCTTTCTTTTCTGTTTACACCAGGTAAGGGCAACCTTTGACATGTTGCGGGGCAAACTGTAGTCTGCAAATACGTTCGCGGGCCGCTTTTAAAAGTAGTAGCATTTTAAAGTAGTGTTCATTAATTTTTAACGGTAGATATCATACATGAAATTATACGACAATGTAGTTATAATACAATTTATTAAAATAAAAAAAAATGAAATGAAAAAACTAGGTGCAACATTATAATCAAATCGTAAAATATGGAATACTTGCAAACAACGAAAGTGAAATAGCGACACCGAAATGAATGAGACACTTGAGCTTGAATTTGGGAAACTAATCAATCGATGTTTGGATTAATTCCACTGATACAAAGAGGTTCCAAATCATCGTCAGTCAGCCTTGTACGATGTTTTGATTTACTAACTTTTATCATTGAAAAGAACTGTTCGCATTTATAAGTACTGCCAAACGCGCAAGTCTCTCATCATCTACCTCATTTGGAGTAAGTGGTGTAATATTTTAGCAGATTTATCTTAAGGGAAATCAGTTATTGAGGTCGTACTCATGACGCGATTTTAAAAACGTTCTTCAAATGTCCATCAATCCTACTCCAAGAGATGACGAAAATGAGCTCCGTACAAAACTATATATATATATATATATATATATATATATATATATATATATATATATATATATATATATATATATATGTCTGTTAACACTCTAGCGGTCGAAATTTTTGTTTAATCGTCACCAAACTCGGTATATAATCGTTTTATGTAAAGGGATCAAGTTCGTTAACGGCTGAAATCGAAGCAATGGGAGGGGGGAGGGTTTAGAGGGGGAATTTTGAAAATTCGACGTATCTCCGTTACTATACGTCGGATTGAATCATTGTATAAAACCGATCTTATTTCAAATTAAATTTACTATAAATATTGTTATTTACATTTATTCTCTATCTTGAATATTAACAGAGATATTTGCATTTTTATTAAGTGTAACGAAAGCTAGTTCGGCCGTTTCCGTAACTGTTCGGCATTCGTATGGAGATTTCTCTTTTGTATACCTTTACGTGGGAAATCTGCTTAGTTCACGCAACCCATGCGTGACGGACTTTTTGTTTAATTGGGTTGTTCAAAATGTCTCGCGGGCCGGATCAAACCTTACCACGGGCCGGTGGTTGCCCCCATATGGTTTACTCCGACATTGGTTTTTTGAGAAAACATCAAATCGTCATAGGTAAATGTTAAAAGAACATATTCAAGTGATGTCAGGTAACAGAAACACTATGCCTCGGTTTGCCCAATCTTTAGGGAACTGTATTGCGAAGCAGGTGTTGGCTACACTTCGGAGAAGTTCTACCTTTCCCCCTCTCATGTTGAGCGAGTGCCCCTCAAAACAATACCGGGAACCATTTACATTTCCACCTAAAACCACTATAGTCAAGTCACGCAATAGATACACAGTAAGCCCATTTCTAAATAAATCTTATCTGTGTAATAACTCAATCGCTCAATACATAAACTTTTTTAGCTTATTTCCTATAGGAGAAGATATTGTTTAAATCAGGATGAGACTATATATGTGTGTGTATATATATATATATATATATATATATATATATATATATATATATATATATATATATATATCAGTTGTATAAAGGTGATCTCTACTTAAGGAAGTCCGTCATGCAGGGGCCGTGTTAATTAATCGGATTTCCCACGTGCGTTTACCTCAAAATTTACATTTACCTCAAAAAGTTCAATGAGAACAATATTTGGTGTTTAGGCTTCAAATAATGTGCATCAAAATACAATTGCTTATTGTTAATATGACATGAGTAGGAGTGGGTTTTTACTGAAGGCCGAAAGCTAAAAAAATGCAAATATCTCGGTTAAATTAAATTATTTATTAACGCCCGCTGTTTGCTACTAAGGCTAATGGGACGGGTTATCTACAGGTTACCGCCCTATTCTAGCCAGGGTGGGACTAAGGATTTTATTTAATGAATTCTGCCACTAATATCTCGGTTAATAATCATAATAGTGAAAAAATGTACATAACAACATTTATAGAGGTATACATTTGCAATAAAATTGATTATATACAATTTTTAGATCCGACTCATAATAACGGAGATATGAACGAAATTCGCCCTCTAAACCCCCCTCCCCCTCCCACTTGTCTGATTTCAGCCATTAGCAAAATTCATCTTTGTTTTATTTAAAACGACTAAATATCGATTTTAAATCTAGCAATCGACTTGCGTCACGTTTTCTCAGCTTGAGCATGCTCTCCATTAACATCCACTGAAACTCACCGATAAAAACTCGTTTTAGAATTTGATTTTCATCAAGAATCCGTCATAAAAAGTAGGACATTCCGAGTTATGTTCACTGGATAAGTACTCGAGGGGGTTACGAGGTTGAATGTGGACTGAAAAAATTCTTCAGCGGGTCCCAATCATTGCACACGGGCAATGGACCTCATTTCCGTCGTCTACTAGGAAACATCGATGGAAATTTGATGAAATGTTTCGAAAATCGTGTCATGAGTACAAACTCAATAGCAGATTTCTCTTAGAAGGCATCTGCTAATAGGGAATTGACCTGTCCTGATTAACCGTAGTTGCATAAAGCCGACATAAATAAATAACATAATGATTGATTTAATAATCTCTTAGCTTTTTAGTGTCATATCAGTAATATTTTAAAATTGTTTCAGGTTAGTTTGCAGTTTTACTACTATAACACACCAATTTAGAGTAAGTAATTTTTGCAGTACTGACATTTAGCTATCAATAATGAAATATATGTATATATATATATATATATATATATATATATATATATATATAGAATAAATGCACAAAAAAAAAATGGAAAATATTTATTATACAATAAGGGACATCATATAATAAACGTCTGCCACTCAAGGGTTCAGTAAACTAAGCAGATTTCCCATCAGATGCTCTACAGTAAATAAATCAACATATTTTGAAACTTAGCACCACCGGAAATATTAAGTGAACAAATACAAATGACAATGAGAAACCTTTCAGTCAATGTATTGTTTAATAACCCCCACAACGGAAAGCATCCGAATTGTAAACAAACAGGCCAACCAACCTCTCAGCGCCCAGAGTTACATGCTAAAACGTTCTGTAGAACTTCTTACGCCCCGTCTTTTGTTTTTGATTATTAAAATTAGAGTGATTGAAATGAAAATAATTATGGTCATTTTAAATTGCAGCACTAGATATAGTATGTAGTTTTAAAAAGTCCGTCTCGCAGGGGCTGCGTAAACTAAGCAGATTTCGCACTTGAAGGTTTACAGTTAACAAAGGAAAGGGCCGAACTAGCTTTTGGCGGGAAAGTCAGCCGTCCCCCAGTCAGCCGCCCAGATTTAATAAAAATGCAAATAACTCGGTTAATATTCAAGATACAGAATAAATGTAAATATCAATATTTATAGCAAATATAATTTAATACCATTTTTCCATCCGACGTATAGTAACTGAGATATTTCGAATTATATTATATATATATATATATATATATATATATATATATATATATACAGTTTTGAACTGACCTCATTTTCGTCATCTACTAGGTAGGATCGATGGACATTTGAAGAAAAATTTCGAAAATTCCGTCATGAGTACAACCTCAATAGCTGATTTCCCTTAAGGGAAATCTGCTAAAAATTAATATATTAAATTAAGGTATGTTTGTTGTTTGTTTCATAAGGTTTTAGGGTGTAAAAGTACTAGGTTATCATCGACCCCGTAATATCTGTAACTTCACAGGGGAAATCTGCTTAGTTTACTCAGCACCCACGTGACGGACTTTTATTTGTATTTACATTGGAGTGACAGACATTTATAAGGCTGATCATATTATTATAAGTGAGAAAAACCTCATATATATATATATATATATATATATATATATATATATATATATATATATATAGATATATACAGTTGACTCACGCTATCACGAAGTTCCACGGGACTGCCATTTTTGTTCGTGTTATGTACAGTTGGTCTTAGGCATAGTTGGAGTTATAGAGGTGAACTAAATGAAAATTCGTGTTACAGAGGTAAAGAAATGTACTGTGATTTATTCCCTACATCTTCTACAAATTACGAATATTTAAATGAATTAAAATATATATATATATATATGTATATCTACATAATTAAAAAAAAACGGTAAAACACAGAAAATATAATATTAACTCCACTGATTAATAAGTCCTTAATCTTCCTTTGCTTAAAACTGAAAAAAACACTATCAGTCATAATGTTGATTAAAATAAAAAAAAACTTAGCAGTATCTCTTACAGCTTCAAAATTAAACATTTAACTAGGTACAGTATAATAAAAAATACTTACAGTAAACATAATAAATATCGTGTAAAACAGAGTAAACAGTACCGACCATATTACTGCAATCCCACTAGTAGTTGAAATAGTCCGTTATCTTCTTCTGTTTAAGACTGTTAGCAACACGTTTGTCAATCATATTCTCGATTGAAACAATTGAAGAAAACACGGTTATGACTCACCGACAGGTTGCAACCTGAACGCCGGGATTTCGTGTTAAACAAATCCATTATGAGAACATCGTGATATAGAGGTAAAATATAACAGGAAAATTAGTTCGTGTTATGTATGGTAATTCGTGTTAGACAGGTTTTTCCAAGGGGATTAAAAATAATTCGTGATATCGAGGATTTCGTGTTATCGAGGTTCGTGTTAGCGAGAGTCGACTGTGTGTGTGTGTGTGTGTGTGTGTGTGTGTGTGTGTGTGTGTGTGTGTGTGTGTGTGTGTGTGTCTATATATATATATATATATATATATATATATATATATATATATATACTAGCTCAGATACCCGGCTTCGCCCGGGAATTCATTTGAGGCTGAATGGTGATGGTATTTTTTAGCAGGCTTTACATTGCACAATATTTTGACATTTACCCGTCCCAGTGTTTAGGATTGATACCCATCTTTGCCGTGAATTTCCTAATAATAGAATTATTTGTTCGATAAGGCTTCACAGTCTTCGATATTTTTATATTTCCCGTCTCTTATACATGTAAATATGGTGAATTTTTATTTCAGGCCTCCCTTTTAACCCCCCTTCTAAACTAAAAATTTTAATATAACTTATAATCATAGAAGAATTAATGCTAATTGACATACCCAGTTTTTGTTAAGTTCGGTGAAGCCGTTAGTGCCCGCTAAAGTTTTAACGTATAACTCATTTATACTTAGGTATACGACAAAAGTGTATATAACAAAAGTTACTCCAAATAACGATATAAACAACTTTTGTTATGTGAATATTTGCCGTATAACTTATAATCATAGAAGAATTAATGCTAATTGACATACCCAGTTTTGTTAAGTTCGGTTCAGCCGTTAGTGCCCGCTAAAGTTTTAACGTATAACTCATTTATACTTAGGTATACGACAAAAGTGTATATAACAAAAGTTACTCCAAATAACGAAATAAACAACTTTTGTTATGTGCATATTTGCCGAAACCCCTATAGGAAACGAAATATCACTATTTTTAATTTCAGCCCTCCCTTATAACCCCCACTCCTGCCCGTTCCTAAAAATGTTGGTATGCCTTATTATAATTAATGCGTTATTGCTAATACACATACCGAGTTTTATTTAGTTCGGTTGAGTCTTTTTTGGCAAATAACATTGTTGGCTCCCGCTAAAATTTTAACGTATAACTCATTTATACTTAGGTATACGACAAAAGTGTATATAACAAAAGTTACTCCAAATAACAAAATAAACAACTTTTGTTATGTGCATATTTGCCGAAACCCCAAAAGGAAACGAAATATCACTATTTTTAATTTCAGGCCTCCCTTATAACCCCCACTCCTGCCCGTTCCTAAAAATGTTGGTATGCCTTATTATAATTAAGGCGTTATTGCTAATACACATACCAAATTTTATTTATTTCGGTTCAATATTTTTTTGCAAATAATATTGTTGACTCCCGCTATACTTTTTAGCGTATAACGCATCTAAACTTCGGTATACGACAAAAGAGTATATGACAAAAGTTACTCTAAATAACAAAATAAACAACTTTTGTTATGTGCATATTAACCGAAAAACCAATAGAAAACGAAATATCGCTATTTTTAATTTCAGGTTTCCCTTATTACCCCCACTCCAGTTCGTCTCAGAGAATATTAATATAGCCTAAAGTCTAAATTGGGTTAGTAGTAATATACATACCAAGTTTCGTTAAATTCAGTTCAGCCATTTAAGCGTGAAAAGGTAACAAACAAACAAACAGACACCAAAGACACAAAGTGCTGTTATGGTGTCTATGACATGTGAAACGAAAAGTTATCGTGAAATTTTGCGAAAAAAATCAATGTACAGACAGAGGTTACAATTATATATCTATATATATATATAAAATTGTAACCTCTGTCTGTACATTGATTTTTTTCGCGAAATTTCACGATAACTTTTCGTTTCACATGTCATAGACACCATAACTGCATTTTGTTTCTTTGGTGTCTGTTTGTTTGTTTGTTTGTTTGTTTGTTTGTTTGTTTATTTGTTTGTTTGTTTGTTACCTTTTCACGCCTAAACGGCTGAACCGAATTTTATGAAACTTAGTATGTATATTACTACTAGCCCAACTTAGACTTTAGGCTATATTAATATTCTCTGAGATGAACAGGAGTGGGGGTTATAAGGGAAGCCAGAAATTAAAAATAGTGATATTTCGTTTCCTATTGGTTTTCCGGCAAATATGAACATAACAAAAGTTGTTTATTTTGTTATTTAGAGTAACTTTTGTTATATAAACTTTTTTCGTATACCGAATTATAAACGAGATATACGCTAAAAACTATAGCGGGAGTCCACAATTTTATTTGGCACAAAAGACTCAACCGAACTAAACCAAACTGGCTAGGTGAATTAATACTAACGCTTTCCTTATAATAAGCCATACTAACATTTCTAGGGACGGGCAGGAGTGGGGGTTATAAGGAGGCGTGAAAATTAAAAATAATGATATTTCGTTTCTATTGGTTTTTTGGCAAATATGAACATAACAAAAGTTGTTTATTTTGTTATTTAGAGTAACTTTTGTTATATAAACTTTTTTCGTATACCGAATTATAAACGAGATATACGCTAAAAACTATAGCGGGAGTCCACAATTTTATTTGGCACAAAAGACTCAACCGAACTAAACCAAACTGGCTAGGTGAATTAATACTAACGCTTTCCTTATAATAAGCCATACTAACATTTCTAGGGACGGGCAGGAGTGGGGGTTATAAGGAGGACTGAAATTAAAAATAGTGATATTTCGTTTCCTATTGCTTTTTCAGCAAATATGCACATATCAAAAGTTGTTTATGTTGTCATTTAGAGTAACTTTTGTTATATGCACTTTTGCCGTATACGGAAGCATAAATGAGTTATACGCTATAAACTAAATCGGGAGTCCACAATTTTATCTGGCACTAAAGACTCAACCGAATTAAACCAAACTCGGTATGTGATTAGTACTAACGCCTTCATTATAATAAGCTATACTAACATTTCTAGGGACGGGCAGGAGTGGGGGTTATAAGGAAGGCCTGAAATTAATAATTGTGATATTTCGTTTCCTATTGCATTTTCGGCAGATATGCACATAACAAAAGTTGTTTATTTTGTTATTTAGAGAAACTTTTTTTTTATATACACTATCATCGTATACCGAACTATAAAGGCGTTATACGCTAAAAATTATAGCGGGAGACAACAATTTTATTTGGCACAAAAGACTCAACCGAACTAAATAAAACACTCAGTATGTGTATTAGCACTAACGCCTTCCTTATAATAAGCCATACTAACATTTCTACGGACGGGCAGGAGTGGGCGTTATAAGGGAGGCCTGAAATTAATAATAATGATTTCCTATTG
Source organism: Riptortus pedestris (assembly GCA_019009955.1). Lineage (NCBI taxonomy): Eukaryota > Metazoa > Arthropoda > Insecta > Hemiptera > Alydidae > Riptortus > Riptortus pedestris. The sequence continues at coordinate 9,511,196 of CM032233.1, forward strand.
GGGTTTCGGCAAATATTCACATAACAAAAGTTGTTTATTTTGTTATTTAGAAAAATTTGCTCAACACTTCTTTTCAATATGAACTACCAGGTACCTCACCTGAAAAAATTAATTCAAATGTATGTCAATATTTTCTCCTTAATAATTCAAATCTATGCATAATGCACAGGAGATGGGAAATATGACAATATGCAGGACAGTGAAGTCTTACATAAAAAAATAATTTTATTATTAACAAATGCCAACAACGGGTATTAACCCTAAACACTGGAACGGGTAAATGTCAAAATATTGTGCAAAGTAAAGCCTTGCCAAAAATATACTATCACCATTCAGCCTCAAATGAATTCCCGAGCGAAGCCGGGTATCTGAGCTAGTATATATATATATATATATATATATATATATATATATATATATATATATATATATATATATATCCTTGTATATTTTATTGTAGGAAGGTTTTACGTAACTGATCATGTGTTATTAAGGGCGAATAATGTTTGATTGATCAAATGTTATTGAGCAATGTCCATTGATGCATAGTTATTAACTACGATACTTTTGAGAATATTAATGAAACATCAATAATGTATCATAGATTATATGTTATTTGTGGAAGGCAGGTTTGGAGCCTCATGAAACAACGCATAGTATAAAAAACGTCTGTCTCGAAGGGCCTGCGTAAACTAAGCAGATTTCCTTAGTAAAGTTTCATAATAGATAAACCTACATACTGCGAACACAACTATCTATTACGGTAATTTATAATGAATCAATGAATGGGGGGGGGGGTCATCAGTACGTATTTGTATGTATCTCACCTAGAAACAATTTATATTTAACACAATATTTGGTACTTCAGCTTGAAATAAAATGGTTCATGATATATTATTATTATTATTATTTATCAACGTCCACTTTTTGCAACTGGGGTAATTGGGACGGGTTATCTACAGGTGACCACCCTTATCTTAGGGTTATCTACAGGGGTCATGATATATATGTTGGTTTATTCATAACGTGCAATGACCAAAAACGCCGATTTATGATTGAAGGCTGAAAATTAAAAAAATGCAAGTATATCTGTTAATATGTGAGATAGAGAACAAATGTATACTACATCATTTATAATTAATTTAATTTGCAATAAGATTTGTTCATTACAACTTTTCGATCCGACTTATAGTAACAGAGATGTTTCAAATTTTAGAAATTCCCCCTTAAAACCCTCTCCCCTCCCACTGGTCCGATTGGCGAACTTTATTTTTCTTCTTACATAAAACGATTATTGAGTTTGGTAACGATCAAACAAAAACAGAAGTCCGTCACGTAAACAAACCAGATTTCCTTAGTAAAATTTAATAATAGATAAATCTACATACTGCTAACACAACTCCGTAAATATTAAGTGATTAAATGTAAACGGTAATAAGAAATCTTTCTCCTTCCCGCGGGAAGCGTCTCAAATAAAAACAAACAGGTCTGCAAACGGTTCACTGGAAAGAAAAACAATAACTCAAACATATCAGAATATAACATATTAATTTCATTGAAAACTATTCACTACATCAAGTACTGTAATTTATAATGAACCAGAATGATTTTTATCTCAATCAATCAAATTTTAAGAAGAATTTCAGTCCCAAGAATTTAAGACGGGGGGGGGGGTCAAAAGAACATATTTGCATGTATCTCGTATAACGAAGGTCTCTGGCAAACAATATTCGGTATTTAAGTTTCGAATAATGTGGTTTATTATATAACAGAGTATTGTCTTTGTAACACGAGTAGAAGTGGGGGTTTACAAAAGGCTGAAAACTGAAAAATGCAAATATCTCGGTTAATATTCAAGATAGAGAATAAATGTATATATCACTTTTTATAGAATATTTAATTTTCGATAAGATTTATATTATGCACTTTTTCGATCCGACTCATAGTAACGGAGATATTTCGAATTTTCAAAATTCTCCCTCTCTAAACCCCTCTCAACAAGTGTTCCTCCTCCCGTTGTCCGATTTCAGCCGTTAACGAACTTGATCTTTCTTTATACATAAAACGATTAAATATCGATCAAACAAAGATTGTGACCGCTAAAGCGGTAACAGACCAATATATAGATAGATAGATAGACACAGTTTTGAACGGACCTCATTTTCGTCATCTCCAGGGTAGGATCGATGGACATTTGAAGAAACATTTAACATGAGTACTACCTCAATAGCTGATTTCCCATAAGAGATATTTGCTAAAATGCGGTAGAGGAAATCTGCTACTAGGAGGAGCGAGGTTAATGGGGCAGTGCTCTTGCTGGTGGGGGCAAGCAGAGTATGGTGGGGATAGGAGCAATTCTGGGGGCGACTCATCCAGCAGTCTGTGGCTATCTGCTCTCCAGCTAGGGGCTGCCTCCTCTATCCATGGATCCCTAGTCACACGCCAGCTCACACACTCTCTCTCCTCCTTCTCTCTTCAATATAGGTATGTACTAATATACATTAATCACTTATGCATACCCGACATATGTACGCCTCTTGCCTTTGTCAAGGTTGTCACGTCTAGAAGCCCGCTTCGTAAGAACAGTGCACATCTGTCACTAAACACTATTCAATCGAAAATGTCCGTCACCCAGTGGCTGCGTTAACTAAGTAGATTTCCCAAGTGCCTCACGTATTTGCATTTATCCAAAACAAAAAGTTCAATTACAACTACATTTGGGTCATAGACTTCAAATAAAATCCTTCATGACATAACAGCTTAATGTTGATATGACATGAGTAGGAGTCGTGTTTAACTGATGACCGAAAACAAAATGTATAACAATATTTATAGAACATTACATTTATAATGAGATTGATTCTTTACAATTTTTCGATCCGACGCATAATAGCAGAGATATTTCGAATTTTCCAAATTCCCCCTCTAAACCTCCCCTTTCCTCCGGTCCAATTTCAGCCCTTAACGAACTTAACCTCTAGAGCGTTAACTGCCAAAAATATATCTATAATTGTGTTGATGTTTTCGACCAGGTTACATTTATATATGGCGTTGTTATTGTTTCTTGCAGTTTTGGTCAATGTTAGTGAAATACATTTTAGTTTACGCCAATAATTCGAGAATATTTATTTTCTCTTCTTCAGAGCAAGAATTCCAAATGTAACCAGAAGTGCAATACATAATGTACAATAGTTTTTAAGTATTTGTAGTCTTTCTAAGAAAAAATAAATATTCAGGAAATATTGGCATAAACTAAAATTTGTTTCACCAACATTGACCAAAACTCCAAGAAACAATAACAATACCAATATATATAGTTTTGAACGGACCTCATTTTCCTCATCTCCTATGGAGGATGAATGGACATTTGAGGAAAAGTTTCGAAAATCGCGTCACTGGTACGACTTCAATAGCTGATTTCCCTTAAGGGAAATCTGCTAAAAATGAGTTCCGTTCAAAATTATGTATATATTTGTCTGTTAACGCTCTACCAGTCGCAGTTTGTGTCTCATCGTTATCAAACTTGATATATAAACGTTTTACGTGAAAATGAAGATCAAGTTCGTTCCCAGCTGAAATCGGACTAGTGAAAAGGGGGTTTGAGGGGTGTCATTTCAAAAATTCAATATATCTCCGTTGTTATACGTCAGATCGAAAAATTGTATAAAATCAATCTTATTGCAAATGTAATGTTGCATAAATGTTGTTATATTTACATGTTTTTCTCCCCCACTCCTACTCGTGTCATATTAACAATAAGCCGTTATATCATGAACCAATTTATCCCAAGATTGTATACCAAATTTTGTTTTCATTGAACTTTTACTTTTTCGAGATACATTCAAATACGTTACGTGATAACGGCATCAATTAAGATTTTTTGTGCTTTACTGAACGTTTATATGATTTATACCATACATGGTACTAAACTGTTTCATTCAACACTAAAAATCGGATTTGTTATTGACTGAAATCGGACCTGTAATGGTGGGGGTTCAGAGGAGGCGGGATTCGAAAATTCAAAATATAGGTGTTAATTTGTGTCGGAACGGAAAATTTTGTTTAGACACTCTTGTTAAACTATTGTTCAAAAAGTGACAATTTTTTTTTGTAACTCAAAATATTAATGGAGTTATTCGTGCTTTCTTGTTTTCTGCGTTTAGTAACCCTCCCAATGTTCTACTCATCAGTTTTTTCATACAAAATGATAATATTTTGCGAGATGAGATCATAAGTATGCTATACCAACAAGTTGATAAATTTGCTTAGCTCACGCTGCTCCTGACTTTTTACATTTATTCGGAGTAATTCCTTACATTATAAAATATATAAGGAAGGTATATGGCAACCTTGGAGGGAAATACTTCTTGTGCTTCTTATGAACTGGTTCGGCGTAGCCAATTCGACGCCTTCTAAGAAATGTCAGAAACATTTCCCCCTCATTTATAAGTGAGTTGTCATTTTTGTAACAGCTCCATTTTAGCCAGATATACATTCTGGTGTAGAGTTTTCTTGTCACTTGTACATTTTGATCTTCTAGCAGATTTCCCGATTTATTGAGGTCGTACTCATGACGCGATTCTCAAACATTTTCTTCAAATGTCCTACGCAGGAGATGACGAAAATAAGGTCCGTTCAAAATTATGTGTGTGTATGTATATATATATATATATATATATATATATATATACATTTGTCTGTTACACACTAGTGGTTGCAATGTTTGCTTGATCGTTACCAAACTCGATATTTAAACGTTTTATGTAAAAATAAAGAACAAGTTTGTGAATAGCTGAAATCACACCAGTGGGAGGGGGGTTTAGAGAGAGGATTTTCGAAAATTTGAAATATCTCAGTTACTAAACGTCGGATCGAAAAGGTATATATAATCTTTCGTATTGCAAATTAAATTTACCATAAATATTGTTATATACATTCATTCTCTATCTTGAATATTAACCAAGATATTTGCATGTGTTGCACCTAGATGTGGAATATGTGGATAACAGACGAGATGAGATCGTTTAACTTCGGTTCTAGAAGTGAGTTTCCCGCCAAAAGCTAGTTTGGCCATTTCCATAACTGTTCGGCTCTCGTGAAATTTCTCTATTGTAAAACTTCACGTGGGAAATCTGCTTAGTTTACGCAGCCCCTGCGTGACGGACTTTTTACTTTCTTGTGGGAAGTAAATAGTTTCGTAATAACGAGAAATTTTGGTTTTCATATTTCTACAGAATTATCCGGTATCAACCTCCGTCCGTTTAGACTAGTTCCAGCTTGACGTGTTTCACAAAAAATTTAATATTAGGACTGTTCTAACGTCTAGTTTTCACCTCCTCATTTTGATAAAATTTGACTTATATAATTGAATGACTTACTATATACATAAAGTCCGACATGAAAGGGCTGTCTAAAGAAAGCAGATTTCCCACGTGAAGGTTTACAATAGATAAACCTACATACTGGTAATACCACCGTGAATATTAAGTGAATAAATACAAACTTTAATTAGGTATAATTAATTCTTTTTAAAAGCTAATAATCTCTACAACGGGTCTGATTTGTAAAAAAAAAAAAAAAAAAAAACAGGCCAGCCAAACTCTCAGAGTTGAATAGATAAGAGAAAAGAGTCTAGACAGGATAGAGAAATAATTAATGAAATAAATCTGAATATACTCGTAACATATTAATTTTATTAAAACCTATTTACTATAGCTAGTGCTGAAATTTATAATGAATCAGAATAATTTTTATCTCAATTACTCAAATTTTAGTAATCCAAGATCAAAAAAAGGTATTTGCAAGCCTCTCGCAAAATAAAAGTTCAATGGAAACAACATTTGGTATTTTATCTTGTAATGAAGTGGTCCATGATTTAACGGTTTATTATTAATATGAAATGTGTAGGTATGTGGGGAAATGTGTATTGAACGAATCATATTGCAAATTACATTTACAATAAATATTTTTATATACATTTATTCTCTATCTTGAATATTAATATTTTCAGCCTCCAGTTAAACCCCACTTGTACTGGTGTTACATAAACAATACTCTGTCATATAATAAACCACATTATTCGAAGCTTAAATACCAAATATTGTTTTCCAGTGACCTTTATTATACGAGATGGTTGTAAATATGTTTTTTGACCCCCCCCCCCCGGCTTAAATTCTTGGACTCCTAAAATTTGATTGATTGAGGTAAAAATTATTCTGATTCATTATAAATTACAGGAATAGATATAGTTTTTAATTGAATGACAGATTTCTTATTACCTTTTGCATTTATTCACCTAACGTTCACGGTGGAGTTGTGTTAGCAGTGTGTAGGTTTATCTATTATTAATCTTCACGAAGGAAACCTGCTTAGTTTATGCAGCCCCTGCGTGACGGACTTTTCGTCATCTTCTGGGTAGGATCGATGGACATTTCTGGAAACTTTTTGAATAATCACTTAATGAGCACACCCTAAATAGGTGATTTCCCTGAAGTGAAATCTGCTGAATAGTTGTAGTATAACCAAAAACTTCGTTTATTAGCAGATTTCCTTTAAGGGAAATCAGCTATTGAGGTCGTACTCATGACGTGAGTTTCGAAAAATTTCTTCCAAATGTACATCGATCGTACAGGAGTTGTCGAAAATTAGATCCATTCAAAATTATATATATATATATAAGATATCTATATATATATATATATCTATATAAATATTTGTCTGTTAACGCTCTAGCTCGCAATTTTTGTTTGATCGTTACGAAACTCGATATTAAACCGTTTTATGTAAAAAATTCAGATCAAGATCGTAAATTGGCATGAAATCGGGCTAGAAGGAGGGGGAGGGGGGTTTGGGGGATTAAGGAGATTTTCCCGAAAATTCAAAATATCTCCGTTATTATGCATCGGATCGAAAAGTTGTATAGAACCAATCTTATTGCAAATTAAATTTACTATAAATATTGTTATATACATTTATTCTCTATCTTGAATATTAACCGAGATATTCGCATTTTTATGAACTCTGTGAGACATGTGGTCAGGTTTAGTTCGGATTAGGTCGGCCATTTCCGTCATTGCTCGGCTCAGGTGGAAGCTTCTTCTAACCTTACCTGTCGTTTCTTACTTTACCTTACATTCGTTACTTTGTGAGATTTATGCAAAATACTTAACGTTCTGTTCATCCGCCCCCCCCCCTTCTTTAGCTCTTGGACTACTAAAATTTTAGTTACTAAAATATAAATTATTCTTACAATTCAGAAGCCGTTTCAGTTGGGAATTTATTTTAATTAACTGAAAGATTTCTCATTACCGTTTGTATTTAATCAGGGTGGTATTCATATTTCTATGGAATTATCCGGTTTCAACCTTCCTGTGTCCGTCTCGACTAGTTTAATTTAATATTCGGACTGTTCTAACATCTAGTTTTCACCTCCCAATTTTGATAAAATTTGACTTATATAATTAAATGACTTACTATATACATAAAGTCCGTCATGAAAAGGCTGTGTAAAGAAAGCAGATTTCCCAAGTGAAGGTTTACAACAGATAAACCTACATACTGGTAATACCACCGTGAATATAAAGTGAATAAATACAAACGTTAATGAGGTATCTTCCAGTCTACTTACAAGTTAATAATCTCTACAACGGGTCTGAATTGTAGAAAAGTAGGCCAGCCAAACTCTCAGAGTTGAATAGATAAGTGAAAATATTTTAGACAGGAAAGAGAAATAAATCTGAATATAACATATTAATTTGCTGTAACTTTCTTATGAATCAGAATAATTTTTATCTCAATTACTCAAATTTTAGTAATCCAAGAAGAAAAAAAGGTATTTGCAAGCATCTCGCAAAATAAAAGTTCAATGGAAACCACATTTAGTATTTTATCTTGTAATGAAGTGGTTAATGATTTAACGGTTTATTACTAATATGAAATGTGTAGATGTGTGGGTAAATGTGTATTGAATGAATCATATTGTAAATTACATTTACAATAAATATTTTTATATACATTTATTCTCTATCTTGAATATTAACCGAAATATTTCCATTTTTCAATTTTCAGCCTCCAGTTAAACCCCACTTGTACTGGTGTTACATAAACAATACTCTGTCCCCCCCCCACCTTCTTAAATTCTTGGACTCCTAAAATTTGATTGATTGAGGTAAAAATTATTCTGATTCATTATAAATTACAGGAATAGATATAGTACACAGTTTTCAATAAAATTAATATGTTATACTCTGTTTTTTTTCGGTTTTTGTTTTCGTTGGCAGACCTGTTTGAGAGACACTTCCCGTCAAGAATTTGTTAAAATTGAATGACAGATTTCTTATTATCTTTTGCATTTATTCATATAACGTTCACGGTGGAGTTGTGTTAGCAGTGTGTAGGTTTATTTATTATTAATCCTCACGAAGGAAACCTGCTTAGTTTAGCCCCTGCGTGACGGACTTTTCGTCATCTTCTGGGTAGGATCGATGGACATTTCTGGAAATTTTTTTATTTAATCACGTAATGAGCACACCCTAAATAGGTGATTTCCCGTAAGGGAAATCTGTTGAATAGTTGTAGTACAACCAAAAACTTCGTTTATTAGCAGATTTCCCTTAAGGGAAATCAGCTATTGAGGTCGTACTCATGACGCGAGTTTCGAAAAATTTCCTCAAATGTCCATCGATCCTACCCAGGAGATGACGAAAATGAGGTCCGTTCAAAATTATAATATATATATATATATATATATATATATATATATATATATATATATATATATTGTCTGTTAACGCTCTAGCGGTCGCAGTTTTTGTTTGATCGTTACCAAACTTCATATTTAAGCGTTTTATGTAAAAAGAAAGATCAAGTTCGTTAATGGCTGAAGTCGGACCAGTGGGAGGGGGGGTTTAGAGGGGGATTTTAGAAAATTCGAAATATCTCCGTTGTTATCCGTCGGATCGAAACATTGTATAAAATCAATCTTATTGCAAATTAAATTTACTCCCACCCCCCCCCCCCCCCACCCCCCCCCCCCCCCACCCCCCCCCCCCCCCACCCCCCCCCCCCCCCACCCCCCCCCCCCCCCACCCCCCCCCCCCCCCACCCCCCCCCCCCCCCACCCCCCCCCCCCCCCACCCCCCCCCCCCCCCACCCCCCCCCCCCCCCACCCCCCCCCCCCCCCACCCCCCCCCCCCCCCACCCCCCCCCCCCCCCACCCCCCCCCCCCCCCACCCCCCCCCCCCCCCACCCCCCCCCCCCCCCACCCCCCCCCCCCCCCACCCCCCCCCCCCCCCACCCCCCCCCCCCCCCACCCCCCCCCCCCCCCACCCCCCCCCCACCCCACCCCCCCCCCCCCCCACCCCCCCCCCCCCCCACCCCCCCCCCCCCCCACCCCCCCCCCCCCGCACCCCCCCCCCCCCCACCCCCCCAGCCCCAACCCCCCCCCCCCGCCCCACCCCACCGCCCCCCCCCCCCCCCCCCCCCCTCCCCACCCCCCCCCCCCCCCATCAACGGGAACATATTCCCATGTATCTCGTTAATAAAGGTCTTTTTAAAAAAAATATTTCGTATATAAGTTTTCAAAAAAAAATTGGTTTATTAGATAACAGATTATCGTTTATGGGGCCCTATAGAAAAAAAAACTGCAACATGAGTAAAAAGGGGGGGTTTTACTGAGGGATGAAAATGATTAATGCAAATATCTCCGTTAATAATAAAGATAGAGAATAAATTTTATTTTGAAATTTTTTTATAGTACATTTATTTTGCATGAAGTTGGTCCAATACAATTTTTTGATCCAACCTTTAGTAACGGAGATATTTCGAATTTTCTAAATTCTCCCCCATAAACCAGTCAGATTTTAGTTAATCGAGTATTTAGCAGATTTCCCTTAAGGAAATCAGCTATCGAGTAGTACTCATGACTCGATTTTCCATACTTCTTCAAATATCCATCGATCTTACCCAGGAGATGACGAAAATGAGGTCCGTTCAAAATTATATAAATATATATATTATTTTTATTTGTTTCCATCCTTTAGAAACCCCTATATGAAGGCCGTTTATTTGTTTCTGCATGTCCCTGAAAGTTAGATATCACATGCATTTTTAGGGGATTACAATTAATTTTTACAAAAGATTATTTAAAAGTTGATATATATATTTATAAAATATATATAATATATATATTTATATAAAAAATTAAAAATAACAACGTTAAATTAAAGTATAAACATATAAAGGGAAGATGAGTTGTCTTAAAAGGAAAAGAGAAAAGAAATAATGAATATCCATAAATATTTTAAGTATTGTAGTTGTATCAGCTATAATAAGTATTCAACCGATTAATTGTTTTAAAACCATGTTCTGCGAATATTTTAAAAGTATTATTATATTTTAAAATTAACTTGTCTTCTTCTATTGGAAATTTGCCTTTTTTTTGTTCTATGTCTAGTATTAGTTTTTGTCGTTCATTAGTCAGTAATCTGCAATCGTATATTAACTGTTTTTTATATATATATATATATATATATATATATATATATATATACTAGCTCAGATACCCCGGCTCCGCCCGGAATTCATTTGAGGCTGAATGGTGATGGTATTTTTTAGCAGGCTTTACATTGCACAATATTTTGACATTTACCAGTCCCAGTGTTTAGGATTGATACCCGTCGTTGCCGTTGATTTGCTAATAATAGAATTATTTGTTCGATAAGGCTTCACTGTCTTCGATATTTTTATATTTCACGTCTCTTATACATGTAAAGATGGTGAATTTTTATTTCAGGCCTCCCTTATAACCCCCCCCTCCCGTTCGAACCTAAACATGTTAATATAATTTATAATCATGGAACAAATTTATACTTCATGGAACTCATTATAATCATGGAACTCATTTATACTTCCGTATATGGCAAAAGTGCATAAAATAAAAGGTACTCTAAATAACAAAATAAACAACTTTTGTTATGTTTATATTTGCGGAAAAACCAATAGGAAACGAAACATCGCTATTTTTAATTTCAGGCTTCCCTTATAACCCCCACTCCTGTTCGTCTCAGAGAAAATTAATATAGCCTAAAGTCTAAGTTGGGTTAGTAGTAATGTACATACCAAGTTTCATAAAATTCGGTTCAGCCGTTTATGCGTGGAAAGGTAACAAACAAACAAACAAACATACACGAAAGAAACAAAATGCAGTTATGGTGCCTATGACATGTGAAACGAAAAGTTATCGTGAAATTTCGCAAAAAAAATCAATGTACAGACAGAGGTTACAATTTTATATATATATAACGCTCTAGCGGTCGCAATTTTAGTTACATCGTTACCAAACTCGATATTTAATCGTTTTATGTAAAAACAAAGATCTAAAGTTCGTTATTGGCCGAAATTGGTCCAATGGGAGGGGGTTTAGAGAGGAGGATTTTGGAAAATTCGTAATATCTCCAATACCATACGTCAAACAATTCTATAGAACCCATCTTATTGCAAATTGAGTGATCTATAAATGTTGTTCTATACATATATTCTGTATCACGAATATTAACCGGGATATTTGGATTTTATGGTTTTTGACATTCAGTAAACCAGCACTCGTGCTCATATCATAGCAACAATAAGCTGTTATCTCATTACAAGGTTAAATACCAAATATTGTTTTCATGAAACTTATACTTCGTGAGATATATGCAAATACGTTGTGTTGACCCCTCCCCCCCCCCTTTTGTTCTTTGATTTCTAAAATTTGAGTGATTGATATAAAATTGATTCTGATTCATTACAAATTACTGCACTAGCTATAGTAAATGGTTTTCAATAATATTAATGTGTTATATTTAGATATATTTCATTAATTGTTTTTTTCCGGTCTAGAACAGTTGTATATATTCCACGGCAGTGTTTGTTGGAAGTGAAGAATATTTACTTGGAGAGAGAGAAAAAAACGTCCAATTCTTCAAAATTTGTTTATTTCAGCGCTAAGCGCTTTCAAAGACTAAGGTCTCCATCTTCAGAGCTACACATGAAAATAGAGTATTTATTAATGTTATTTTTTTTCATGTGTAGCTCTGAAGATGGAGGCATTAGTCTTTGAAAGCACTTAGCGCTGAAATAAACAAATTGTGAAGAATTGGACGTTTTTTTTCTCTCTCTCTCCAAGTAGTATATATCTATTCAGCGCTGCGAGGTTGGCAGACCTGTTTGTTTACAATTCAGACGCTATCTGTTGTAGTTATTATTCACTTGTAATGTGCCTGAAAATTTTCTCATTATCGTTTGTATTTTATTTACTTAATATTCACGGTAATGTTACCAATATGTGGATTCATCTATTATAAACCTTGGCGTGGGAAATCTGCTTAGTTTAGTTTAGTTAGCTTGACGAACTTTCTCTAAACTAAAATAGTCCCCGCATAAAGGTGTTGTAGTTATTATTCACTTGTATTTTGCCTTGAGTAAGATAATAAAAAGAAAACTGTTTTGAACTTCCTATTTGTGTAGTAAAAACGTATAAAATAATAATCAAAACGATCAAACGACAAATTGAATTTGTTTGGGATCACTCCATATGGATTGAACCATTGAAATAACCTCTTGAGAAGGAGCGTGTGCTCTAGAAACAGGATTTAGAGGTTTTCTTGCTCGAAAATAAATGTATATTAGTTACTGAATAGAAGAACTTATTTTTCACGGCTAATAACATTTGTCCTAGAAGAAATACTTACAGCATTGAATTCCTCATGATCACTAGCGAAGGTAGACAATATTTACCTGAAATAAAAAAAAAAAAAGTTAATTTATAGAAAATTGAAGAGGGAACAAACAATCGTAATTTTAGAACCACTCGCTCCTATTTGAGCTAAATGCAGTGCACTTATTTTTAGCAGATCAGCTACTGAGGTCGTACTCATGTCGCGATTTTCGAAATTTTTCCTTAAAACTCCATCGTCCTCTCCTAGGTAGGATCGATGGACGTTTGATGAATTCGCGTCATGAGCACGACCCTTAACCCTCCGTCGGGCGCGTGATCTCTCAGATACACAGTTTCTATAGAAATATTTGCCACACCTCCTAGCAGAGAGTGGTGGTGTAGTGCTCTGAGTTATGTTCTTTATACGTCTCCCCCTCAAGGTATCTTGTGTCAATTTGTTCGATGGAGTCGTGTGTTTCACCTGGCATTCAGTTGTATAAACTAGATACCAACCGCCCGATCTCCTAAGTTTTTTTGAAATCTGTATTTCATAAATATATAGATCAATTAAGTTTCTCTTTATTAAACGGAATCATATAAACCTATTTTTCTATTATTTTGCTCATAAATGAGCTTTCAAAAGAACTTGTACAAGAAAATATTGTACGATGCAGTGACTACTGTAGACGTTTACCACCCGAACTAAGGACGAAACTTGAAGAGTACAGAGACTCATTGGACCATACATTGAACTCAAGTACAAAACAGCATAAAAAAAGTCATTCCGCTACAATGAACTAAAGTTAATGATGTGAACCAAATAAAAAAAATTTTTTTTTAAAAAAATAAAAACCTTTTTAAAAGGATTGGTGCATTAAAATTTAGATAATTTTTAATAAGTATTATCTAAAGGATTTCGATCTAGTTATTTTTGAATGAAGTTATATTTAGATAATTTGTTTATATTGTTCACAAACTGAAATGAATTATGTATGATTAAGACATGTGCATTTAAGCAATTTCGTTTGATATTTGTATTTTTTAATTATATTTTAAAAATCATCTTTCACGGTTTCAATAATAATGAATCTATAACCAACTTGATTATTTTATCAACCAAGATTTTTTTTTTATTATAATACTTATCAATTTTGAAAATTATTTACTTCTTTCAAACAAATACTTCCTCTGTTATGGTTTCTAATCACACAGTGAACGTTTTAGTGCAAAATATATATTAAAAAACTGTATTTCCGTAAAAACGGTTGAGGACGGAATATTCTTGACGCGCCCGACCGAGGGTTAAGGGAAATCCGCTAGGAAAATGAAGAACCCTGCAAATTGGCATTAATTTACACTGTGAGGGGGGAGGTTGAGGGGGGGGGGAGTAAATCTGAATATATGAAATAGTGAGAGGTGTTCATGAATCGAGAGCTAATTGTTACATCAATCTTCATTTGGAGATGGTGAGCCCTAATTCCATTGGTCGAGGGAGCAGACTTTAAATCCGGTTCCCCCTACTCAAGGCCAGTCACCCACCCTCCTCGATACACTAACATTCTCCTAACAACCAAATAATGCTTTCAAATGGGCCAAATTTCTCGTTTACATTAGCATGTATTTCCTTTACTGTCTAATAAATAATTTAATATTCAAACAGAGCGCAAAATAGGTCTAGCCATATAAAGAATATACTGAATTCAAAAGTTACTAGGTATAATATACACGCAATTAACTGTGACTTAGAAACAAAGTTATATAGAGTATGATCACAATTACTCTAACGAAGAATCAGAACGCACGTGATAAACGTTGATAATACGACCATAAAACACCCCGAATGTTATTTTAATAACAAAAGTACGTCACGCAGGGACTACGTAAACTAAGCAGATTTCCCTCGTGAAGTTTTACAATATATAAATTTCACGAGAGCTGAACAGTTAAGGAAACGGCCGACCTAGCTTTTGGCGGGAAACTCACTCATACGTTATCCCCCAGATTTAATAAAAATGCAAATATCTCGGTTAATATTCAAGGTAGAGAATAAACGTATATAACAATATTTATAGTAAATTTAATTTTCAATAACATTGATTCTATACAATTTTTCGATGCGACGTATAGTAACGGAAATATTTCGAATTTTCGAAAATCCTCTCCCTAAACCCACCCTCTCACCGGTTCGATTTCAGCCGTTAACGAACTTGATTTTTCTTTTTACATAGAACGACTAAATATCGAGTTTGGTAACGATCAAACAAAAATTGCGGCCGCTAGAGCGTTAACAGGCTAATATATATATATATATATATATATATATATATATATATATATATATATATATATATATACACATTTTGACACGGACCTCATTTTCGTCATCTACTAGGTAGGATCGATGGACATTTGAAGAAAAATGTCGAAAATTTCGTCATGAGTACGACCTCAATAGCTGATTTCCCTTATGGGAAATCTGCTAAAATGTAATTATATATATATATATATATATATATATATATAATATATAATATATATATAATGTCGCTGAGTAGCTGGATAAAGCGGTCGTCCCCGCCCGTCGTCTGCCACATCAACTCTGCCAGGTAGCTGTCCAAGTGGTGATAATAAACTTTCATTCATTTTCTGATAACAATAAAACAGAATGACTAAGATAACCTAGTCAAGTAAGAACCAGCATCATCACCGTATAATAGTGATAAGTGGTTTTGAACCAGTAAATATTTTATCCGCAAATAATGCTCTTATCGGGAGGCCTCAAATTTATAGACGATTAAATTAGAAGTTTTAAAAAATATCACTTTATTATTCAAAATAACGCTATTAGGATTTATAAAAGGCATAATGGTTAAAGGGAGCCACCGGTTAACCATTTCCTTTTATAAATTCTAATAGCGTTATTTTAAATAATATTGTAATTTTTTTTTTTTTTTAATACTGATTTAATCCTCTTTAAATTTGAGGTTTTTCGATAAGAGTATATATATAATTTTGAATATAACTCATTTTCCTGGGTAGGATAGACGGATATTTGAAGACATTTTTCGAAAACCGCGTCATGAGTACGACCTCAATTGCTGATTTTATTGATTAGTTTGATCGTTACAAAACTCGATATTTAATCGTTTTATGTAAAAAGAAAGATTAAGTTCGTTAATAGCTGAAATCGGGCAGTAGGAGGGGGGTTTAGAGGGGAGGATTTTCGAAAATTCGAAATATCTCCGTTACTATAGGTCGGATCGAAGGACTGCATAGAACCAATCTTATTGCGAAATCTTGAAAGATACTTGCATTTTACCGTTTCAGCATTCAGCAAACCCCAACTTCTGCTCATGTTACATAAAAAATACTCTGCTATGTAATAAACCGCGTTATTCGAAGCTTAAATATTGTTTTTCTGTAATCGTTGAATAATGGTAACATTACTAAACTGAAATGAGTGAAGAAAGTGAAACATTTTGCAATAGAGTGAAGAAAGTAATGTGAAATGCCTTCTTAATTAGTAATAAGTATAAAATAATAAAATAATTTGGAAGTTGTAATATTAAATGCTTTTAAATGTTTCTTAACATTGTAAGAATTTAATTTTAAACAAAATAAATTGAAATATGAATAAATAATTGGTGGAAATAATCAATATATTTTAAAATTTAAAATATAATAATAATTACCTTCCTTGTTTATAACCTGCACTTGTTTATAAATGCACTACTTCACAATCATCACTAGTTGTTTTATTAACTATGACTTATAATCACCTACAACCATGCTTATATCCTACCAACAACATACCATAATCTTCACAACATCCTAATTTTGTTCAAATTCTGGTTATATCTGATCAAGTATTACACGATTACAGAAAAAATTTAATATTACACTCGTGACGAAAATAGAATTTACAACTCTCGTGAAATTACCACACGAGCGGTAAACGTTTCACTCGAGTTGTAAAATGATCTACTTTCGTCACTTGTATAATAAATAACTATTTCAATAGACCTTCATTACACAAGACACATGAAAATATGTTCTGGTAACCCCCCCCCCGTCTTAAATTCTTAGACTACTAAAATTTGATTAATTGAGATACAATTTATTCTGATTCATTATAAATTACAGTACTAGATATAGTAAATAGTTTTCAATAATATTAATGTGTTATATTCTGATATATTTCAGTAATAATTTTACTTTCCAGTGAGAGGTTGGCAGACCTGTTTGTTTGAATTTCAGACGCTTTCCGTCGGGTCAAAGTTTTCTTATTACAGTCAGTATTTAATCAATTAATATTCACGGTGGTGTTTTGTTACCAGTATGTAGATTTATCTATTGTTAAACATCACGAGGGAAATCTGCTTAGTTTACGCGGCCCCTGCGTGACTGTGGAGGCTTGTTTAGGAAGTGCTATTCTTCCATCACCTTCATTACTACAATCATCGTTTTCAGCGATGATGCTTCGTTGGTAACAAAGTTAACAATTACCTAGCTTCAATTAAACTAACTTGATGGAGCGAGTTGGCCGGCTACACTCCCACTCCGAATGGAATGCCTTCAGCCAAAAGCAATCCCTTCAACAAAGCCAATTAAGCCTCTGGACTCGTAATTGTTTTTTTAATTTCATTAATTATTATATAATTTGTTTCATGGGCTTTAAGATTTCTTCTTTAAAAAAAAAAAAAAAAAAAAAAACTATTAACGCATTCTACCTATCACGAAATGGAAAAGATTAAAAAAAAAAAAAAGATAGTTCCTGTATTGCAGCATTAAAAAATGCAAAACTGCCTTCTTGAAAATTACATCTGTTTAACAAAAGGCGAACATTTTAATTAAATTAACATTTACCAGCTGGTATCAAATATTGAGATAAAAATCTTATCAAATGTTTATAACACTACCAGCACCACCAAAAATTACGGGATGGAATTATACAAATTGTATTACATACTAGTACCTCATACAACAAAATTGCATTTCGAAACATAATAAATAAAAGTATAAGTTCACAGATACATCACGTCATTAATAGTTAAGGATGTTTCGTTTCAGCTCAATTAAATGGTAACATGTAAAGTGTAATATAAATTGAACTAATAACTCTCAGATATAGAGAGATTAAAGAAAATTTCTTACACAAGGACATTATGACTTACACCTCATTAAAATTTTTCGTTTACTCCTACGACAAAGTGGAATTCGGCGAGAGATAAGAGAAGATGTTTTTTAATTTTATTAAGAAAATAACATTCTGCATTTAAATGCATTTGGTAATGTGGTACTGCGCAATTCAAAAAAATTCGAAAATCCCCCTTCTAAGCCCCTATCCCCCTGGCCCGATTTCAGCCGTTAATGAACTTGATCTTTCTTTTTACATAAAACGACTAAATATCGAGTTTGCGACTACAGTGGCTTTGCACAATGAAAGGGTTATTAATTCAAGGTATGTAGTTTTATTAACGCCAGTGACAGATTGCACCAAGTAAAGTATACTGCCCCCCCCCCATCTCTTCTCCCAAACATTAATTCATGAGAAACGCAAGTTTGCCGTAAGTGTATTTAATACACATTACATGAAAATTATTTGAACAAACAGTTATAGTATTGTGAATAGAATGTAATCAGATTTGTTAATATACTTTAATGTATTACAGGATTGATATCCGAAATAAATAGCAGATTGGCACCCCTGTAGGTGTGACTACTTCCTTCGTCCTATCAGTTCTGCCCCTTCCCTGGCGACATCATATTGGTCTATGCTTACATGTTACTTGATGCTTATACTTTTAACTACGTAGGGTTATTATAAGAAATGTGATTTTATTAAATTATCATTAATATATATTTTAAAAGGATGTACGCTGGGGAAGTGCACCTAGTTATTTTTGGTATTTATTAACTCTGATCCGTCAATATAAGATATAAATTACTGAACACACCACTATGTACCAATATGGAATATACAGTTTACAATCGAGACTTACAAAAGAGTATTTTTAACCGCGGTTATTACGTGCCTAAAACAGCTGTCAACATTGTGCATTGTACCGCATCAAGGGAAAGGAACTTTTATTCATAAATGGTTTGGAAGATAAAATATTTTCTATGATTATGATTTATATGGTCCATTACGTTATAAAAAAAAACAAAACAAAAAAAAACTACTTGCACAGAAGACCGCAAATATAAAAATATTGAGGAGAGTGAAGCCTCACATAACAAGTATTTTTTTTATTAAATCCACAGCAGCGATGGGCATAAATCATATACACCTTCCCGAAGAAGACCACCAGCGCACCGCTACGACATCAACCAACTGAATGGCCAGCGTTTTGACAAAATCCGTCACGCGTGGGTTGCGTAAACTAAGCAGATTTCCTACGTGCTGGTAAGACGTGCTTTCAGCTTATTTCCTATTCTGACAGAAAAAAGTCCGTCACGCAGGGGCAGATTTCCTTTATGAAGTTTAGCAATAGAGAAATCTGCATACTGGTAACACAACACCACCATAAGTAAATACAAACGGTAATGACAAATCTTTCAGTTGATTTTAATAATCTGCCAACAGGAAGCGTTAGGTTAGAAATGTAAATAAACGGGTCTGCCCGTCTCACACCGGAAGGAAAAACATTTACTGTAGTATATCAGAATATAACATATTAATTTTATTAAGACACTAAACGGCTTCTAGAATTGGTAATTAATAATGAGCTACAATAATTGTAATCTTAATAACTCAAATTTTAGATATTCCAAGAACTCAAAAGAAGGGGGGGAGGGTGGAACGAACAGAACGTATTTTTGCATAAATCTCGCACAAATAACGAAGGTTCGGTAATGTTAGAAACGTACAAGGTTAGGTATTGAAGCTCCGCCAGAAGCCGATTTATTATGTAGCGGAAAACGGCCGATGTAACATAAACCGAAACAACGGTTTGCTGACGCCTGACCACAGACTTCATAAAAATGCAAATATCTATCTCGGATAATATTCAAGAAAGAGAATAAATTTATATAGCAATATTTATATTAAATATAATTTGCAATAAGATTGGTTCTATACATTTTTTCCGATCCGAGGTGCATAATAACGGATATATTTCGAATTTTCGAAAATCCCCCCCCTGCTAAACCCCCCTCCCCCTCCCTCTGGTCCGATTTTCAGCCATTAACGAAGCTTGATCTCTCTTTTTCAAAACGGTAAATACGAGTTAACGTAACATCAAAAACAAAAATTGCCGAACCGCGGAGCGTAACAGACATATGAATATATTTATATTATATATTTCCGTCATGAGAACGGGAGCGGGAATATATATATATATGTATATATATATATGATATATATACTATAATACATTAAGAACGGACCTCATTTTCGTCATCTCAAGGTACTCGTAGGATCGTAGACAACATTGGTTGAAGAAATTTTTCGAAACTCGCGTATGAGGTAATCGACCTCTATAGCTGATTTCCCCCCAACCGCCCCCCCCCCTAATCCACACTTATTCCTGGTCAGATTTCAGTCAATAAAAATTATGATCTTTAGTGACTACTGAAACGGCTAAATATCTCAATTAATAATCGTGCTAGAGGAAGTACGTATATAACAATGTTTATAGGTATTTTAATTTACAATAAGACTAGTTATGTACACTTATTTCATCCGACGTATAACAACGGAGATTTTTCGAAATTCTCTCCCTGGTTCGGCCATTAACGAACCAGTTCTTTATTTTTACATAAAACGTTTAAGTGTTTATTTTCAAACAAACATTACGACCGCTAGAGCGTTAACAGACAAGTATATAAATCTCATATACATACATATATAAAGCATTAGATTGGTGAGTGGTGGTACCATTTAATTATTGCGTTGCGGTGTGTCCTTAAAATGAAGCCTAACTCGTCAAATAGAAGGTGTAAATCAATTATGGAAATGAGTTTTTTTCCCCGCTACTGTGTATGTGAATGCTGTATTAAACTCGGCCGCACAGTGGGCTCCTTTCCTAGTTACTAAATTATAGATCATTAACTCTTTGTTCCTCTATTTGTCGGCCGACGGCTAATTATTGCCAGTGGTAAAAGAAGAAGAAAAAAAACAGCTTGCAAGTCATTCGGCCATAGAGATTGTCGAGGAGGAATGTTCGGTTCACATCTTCATTGCTTCCCAGTCTACATCTCTTTCCTTTAAGGGAAATCAGCTTTTGAGGTTGCACTCATAAAACGAGTTTCGAAATATGTCTTCAAATGTCCATCGATCCTGCCAAGGAGATGACGAAAAAAGTCCGTCCCGCAAGGGGCTGCGTAAACTAAGCAGATTTCCCTCGTGAAGTTTTACAATAGAGAAATCCGCATACTTGTAACACCTAACAACATCTTGAGTAAATACAAACGGCAATGAGAAATCTTTCGGCTAATTTTAATAAGCTCCCAACGGAAAAGGCTTCTGACTTGTAAACAAATAGGGCTGCCAACCGCTGAACAGATAGATAGATATATTCTTCACCGGAAAGAAAAACAATTACTTATATATCTGAATATAATATATTACCTATATTGCAAATTATTTACTATATCTAGTACTGCAATTTATAATGAATCAGAATAATTTATATTTTAATAACTCAAACTTTTGTAGTCAAAGAACTAAAGAAGGTGGCGGGGTGAACAGAACGTATTTGTATATATCACACAAAGTAAAAGTTTACAGGAGTTGCTAAACGAATTTCACGGGAGCCGAATAGTTACGAAAACAGTCGAACTAGTTTTCGGCTGTTTCCGTCGAAGAATACCGACAATAGCCGATCTCATCGCGCAAATTATCCTCATACACTTAATAAAAATGCAAATATCTCCGTTAATATTCAAGATCGAGAATAAATCTATCAAACAAAATTTATAGTAATTTTAATTTTCTACAAGATTAGTTCTATACAAGTTTTCGATCCGAGGCGTAGTAACGGAGATGTTTCGAATTTTCATTTACAATAAATATTGTTATATACATTTATTCTCTATCTGGGATATTATACGAGATATTTGGATTTTTATTAAATCTGGGTGGCTAACGGACGAGAGTGGCTTTCCCACCAAAAGCTAGTTCGGCCGTTTCCATGACTGCTCGGCTCTCATGAAATTTCTCTATTGTAAAACTTCACGTGGGAAATCTGCTTAGTTTACGCCGCCCCTGCGTGACGGACTTTTTTGATTTAAAGGTAGTAGATTAGATCACAATAAAAGTCCGTCACGCAGGGGCTGCGTAAACTAAGCAGATTTCCCACGTGAAGTTATACAATAGAGAAATCTCCATACAAAAGCCCAACACTTAGGGCAAAGGGCCGAACTAGGTTTTGGCGGGACACTCAAAAATCCGTTATCGGCCTAAATTTAATAAAAATGAAAATATCTCGGTTAATATTCAAGATAGGGAATAAATGTATAGAACAATATTTATTGTAAATTTAATTTGCAATAAGATTGATTCTATACAATTTTTCGATCCGACGCATAATAACGGAGATATTTCGAATTTTCCGAAAATCCCCCTCTAAACCCCCCCTCCCACTGGACCGATTTCAGCCATTAACGAACTTGATCTTCCTTTTTACATAAAACGATTAAATTCCGAGTTTGGTAACGATCAAACAAAAATTGCGACCGCTAGAGCGTTAACAGACAAATATATATATATATAGATATATATATATATAAAATTTTGAACGGACCTCATTTTCGTCATCTCCTGGGTAGGAGCGATGGACATTTGAAGAAATTTTTCGAAACTCGCGTCACGAGTACGACCTTAATAGCTGATTTCCATTAAGGGAAATCTGCTAAAACCCAGCCCCTGCGTGACGGATCGATTCAGCGTTATTTCATGTACCAAGTCTGGACGGAAGGAAGTAAAGTGTGGGATGGAATATTAAATTAAGAGGCGGGAACGACTACGTTGGACAGGAAACCCGGTATATTTGGTACTAAGGATGAGAAGTAGCTCTACCACTCATCTAATAAGAGGACGGCTAAGCCCAGGGGCTGGGTGAATTAGCCTGAGGGCCGCTCGTAAACCTCATGCGAAAATAACATGATTCTTCCTAGTCCTATGTAGAGCACTGATCCTATTATACTTATAATTGAAATGCAGCAAGTATTTTATGTCCCATCTGCAAAAATAACAGAGCAGAACGTTATTCCTAAACCCTATTTCCTGAGAAACTGTACCTTTTAACGACTCTCCTACTCTATCGACATAGACTGTCACGAGCTGTGTTAAAAAATAAGAAAAATGAAGTTATAAAACTTTTGTTTCGAGGGGGCGGTTATTTTTTGAGGTGGGCGTTGTAATATAAGAAAAAAAAGTTATTCAGAAGGTTTTTATAGATCAGAAAAGAAAAACATCATGCGTTAACTAAGCAGATTTCGCATGATTAAAGTTTATTACCAATAGAGGAAGGAAGACCTTCATACGCGTGCCGAACGGATCAGGGAGAAAACGGCCGCAGAACGAAACTAAGCTTTTGGCGGGGGAAACGTTTTAGCTCGTCCGTTACAGCCTTAATAAATAATGCGAAATATTCTCGGTTAATATTCAAGATAGGAGAATAAATGTAGTAGAACAATATTTAATATGTAAAATTTAATTTTGCAAATAAGATTTGGTGTTCCACGAAAAATTTTCAGATCTGACGTATAGTTAACGGAGAGTATTTTGATAATCCCCCACTCACAATTCCCCCACCTCCTCTAATCTAATCCCCCCTCCCGCCGATGAGTCCGATTTTCAGCCGTTAAGCGAACTTGGATTCTTTTCTTTTTACATACAAATGATTAAATACCAGTCCGAGTTTGATGACGGATTAAACAAAAAATTGCGACCGCTAGATAGTTGGTTAACAGACATTATAATTATTTCATATTATATATATATATTTATATTATATACTTTAAAATATATATAGTTTTAGATATATAAATAAATAACAAAATAAATCTAAACATAATAATACCAGGTCCCACCATATTTTTCGACATCAGCAACTTTGTTAGGATCGATGGACATTTGGAGACATTTATTTCAAAAATCGCGTCATGCAAGCTTGCAACCTCACAAATATGCTGATATTCCCCCCTCAAGGTGAAAATTCTGCTCTACCGCTTAAAAACATTTGGAAATGGAGGGAGGGTTTTAGGTCAGTGTATTAATAACAGGATCGTAAGTGTTTACTTATGGCAAATCAAATCCATATTTTACATTGATTAATTTCCCAATTCATACATTTTCACCTGTTCTAGTGACAGTCCTAAGTGAATCATCATCATTGACTATTCTTGATCAACAGTGCGAAATTAGGTTCTGTTCATTTAGACTATGTAAGTAATTTTCAACAATTTTTCAACCTAGGAATTGATTTAAAAAAAAAAAAAAAAAGCGTCCGGTCACGCTGGGCCCCCTCTGGCCTGCGTAAACTAAGCAGGGAGTTCGCCAAAGGGTTGTGCGCGGCATAGGAATAATGATAAGCTAATCAGCGATCTCACAGATCAGCTGATACTATTGGATGTTAAATAAAAAATTTTAAAAAAGGTCCGTCACGCAGGGGCTGCGTAAACTAAGCAGATTTCGCAAAGGGTGCTGGCAATAGAATATGATAGCTATCAGCGATCTCACAGATCAGCTGATACTATTGGAATGTTAAAAAAATAAAAAGTCCGTCACGCAGGGGCTGCGTAAACTAAGCAGATTTCCCACGTGAAGTTTTACAATAGAGAAAAAATCTGAACCCTAATAACAACCTGTAGTAGTATAAGCAAGAAACCTCCTCCCCTAAACAATCTTATACATTATTTTAGGGCGTAATAACCCAGTAGTTTATACTAGCCCCCAAAAAAAAAAAAAAAGTTAACCTAACCTCTTCCTAAACCTATTCACGAGGGACACGAAAATAGTTAAGGAAACGCCCCACGCCAGAGCTCTCGGCGGAAAGTCACGAACATAATTACTGGTGACCACACGTAGAATACTACATAATGCATAATATCTCGGTTACTATTACAAGATAACAGGTAAATAAATGTATTTATAGAAACAATAATTATAGTTTAAAATTTAATTTTGCAATACAGATTTATTCCTATACAATTCCGATCCGACGTATAATAACAGGAGCATATTTGGAATTTTCAAAAATCACCCCTCTAAAACCCCCTCCCACTGGTCCGATTTCAGCCATTAACGAACTTGATCTTCCTTTTTACATAAAACGATTAAATTCCGAGTTTGGTAACGATCAAACAAAAATTGCGACCGCTAGAGCGTTAACAGACAAATATATATATATATATATATATAATTTTGAACGGATCTCATTTTCGTCATTTCCTGGGTAGGATCGATGGACATTTGAAGAAATTTTTCGAAACTCGCATCATGAGTACGACCTCAATAGCTGATTTCCCTTAAGGGAAATCTCCTAAAACATAAAATAACAGTCTTCCCAGAATAACTATTTGTATAGTCTGTACTATGTTGGGTTAGTAGTAATACACGTACCACCAAGTTTCATTTGTCAAATGTCGATCCTACCATGCACATAAAGAAAATGAAGTCGGTTCAAAATTGTTCGGCTCTCGTGAAATATATATATATATATATATATATATATATATATATATATATACACACAAACACACACACACACACACACACACACACTCACAAACACACACACACACACACATATTTGTCTGTTACCACTCTGGCAGTTGCGGATACTGTTTTATCGTTACCAAACTCGATATATAAGCGTTTTATGCAAAACTAAAGATCAAGTTCATTAACGGCTGAAATCGGAAAAGCGCGAGGGGAGGTTTAGAGGGGAAGAATTTAGAAAATTCGAAATGTCTCCATTACTATACGATCGAAAAATTGTATTGAACCAATGTTATTGCGAATTCAATATACTGTAAATATTGTTACACATATTTATGCCTTATCTTGAATATTAACCGAGATATTTGCATTTTTCACCTTTCAAACTCCAGCAAACCCCAACTTCTTATGTCACACAAACAATACTCTGCTATATAATACAGCACATTATTCGAAGCTTAAATACCAAATGATGTTTTCAAGAGACCTTTATTATACGAGATTATTATTAAATTTGCAATAAGATTAATATAATATAATTTTTGGTAAGACGCATAACAATCGAGATATTTAAAATTGTCGAATTCTTCCCCATCAAACCCCTACTCTCACATGTCCGATTTTAGCCATTAACGAACTTGATCTTCATTTTTATATATAACGTTAAAATATCGAGTTTGGTAATGAATAGACAAAAATTGCGACCGCTAGAGCGTTGACAGCCAAATATATCATATATGTATGTATATATATCTATATATATATATAAAATATTATATATTATATCTATTATCTAGTATATATATATATATATATATATATATATATATATATATATATATAATATATATATATATATACTAGCTCAGATACCCAGCTTCGCCCGGGAATTGATTTGAGGCTGAATGGTGATGGTATTTTTTTTGGCAAGGCTTTAATTTTCACAATATTTTGACATATACCCGTCCCGTTTAGGGTTACTACCCGTTGTTAGCATTTATTAATAATAAAATTAATTTTTTATGGAAATCTTCACTGTCCTCCAAATTGTCATATTTCCCGTCTCTTGTGCATAATGCATAGATGTCAGTTATTAAGGACAAAAGATTAACATACACTTGAATTCATTTTTCCAGGTGAGATTCAAATTGGAATGAATTGTTGAGCATATCAATATTTCTACGCAAATTACTTCCTTTACACATAGTTCCTGGAGAAATGTATAAAACAAAAGTTACTCTAAATAACAAAGTAAACAACTTTTGTTTTGTTCATATTTGCCGAAAAACGAATAGTAAACGAAATACCGCGATTTTTAAATTCAGGCTTACCTTAAAACCCCCACTCCTGCCCGTCCCTAGAAATGTTGGTATGGCTTGCTATAATGAAAGCGTTAGTGTTAATACACATACCGAGTTTTATTTATTTCGGTTGCGTCTTTCGTCCCAAATAAAATTGTTCACTTCCGCTATAGGTTTTAGCGTATATCTCGTTTGTAATTTGGTATACGAAAAAAGTGTATATAACAAAAGTTATTGTAAATAGCAAAATAAACAACTTTTATTATGTTCATATTTGCCGAAAAATAATAGGAAACGAATCATCGCTATTTTTAATTTCTGGCTTCCCTTATAACCCCCACTCTTGTTCGTCTCAGAGGATATTAATATAGCCTAAAGCCTTAGTTGGGTTATTAGTAATATATATACCAAGTTTCATAAAATTCGGTTTAGCCGTTTATGCGTGAAAAGGTAACAAACAAACAAACAGACACCAAAGAAACAAAATGCAGTTATGGTGTTTATGACATGTGAAACGAAAAGTTATCGTGAAATTTCGCGAAAAAAATCAATGTACAGACAGAGGTTACAATTATATATATATATATATATATATATATATATATATATATATATAAACATAAAATTTTGAACGGACCTAATTTTCGTTATCCCCTGGGATCATTTGAAGAAATTGTTCTAAAATTCCATCATGATTACAACCTCAATAGCTGCTAATTGTTTGTGTTTTTTGGAAATTTTACTTTTAAATAAAATTAATAAAAAGGAAGGCAAATGACTGTGGACTTCCGGGTCCCTTTTTTTTGGGGTATTTGTAAGGCGGTGAATGGAACAGAACCTGTTCCAAATCTATCGGTCCCCCATTCATTTGATTGACGCCCTTTCCCATTCATATTTTCCTCTCAATCTCCTTTATAGCTGCTAAATTTGATTGAAATCCATAATTTGTTTGATCCAACGTATATAATCTCTTGGGATTAAATGTAAGTCATGATATTTGATTTAATTTGTGTTTTATAGATTTTATTTAGGGGAAGGGGTTATTGAGATTACTCTAAGCTTGTTTAAATCAAAAATTAATAAGTCAATAATTTATTCAAAATTTTTTTTATTTTATCAAAAAACAAAATTCAATTTATTTAAATCAGTTTTTACCTTACTTCCCTCAAGGGAAATCAGCTATTGAGGTTGTACTCATGACGCGATTTTCGAAAAATTTCTACAATCGTTTATCGATCCTACCCAGTGGACGACGAAAATGTGATGTGTTCAAAATTATATATATAGTTTTTATATTTGTGGGGTTTCGCTCAAGCGATCGCAATTAAAGCAGACTACCCTTAGGGGAAATCAGCTATTAAGGTTGTACTCATGACGCGATTTTTGAAAACCTTCAAATGCCCATCGATCCTACCAAATAGATGAAGAAAATGAGGTATATATATATATATATATATATATATATATATATATATATATAGAGAGAGAGAGAGAGAGAGAGAGAGAGAGAGAAAATTGTAACCTCTGTCTGTACATTGATTTTATTATCGAAATTTCACGATACGTTTCCGTTTCACACGCCATAGACACGATATCTACAATTTGTTTCTTTGGTGCCTCTCTGTTTGTTTATTTGTTACCCTTTCATACCTAAGCTACTGTACCGAATTTTATGAAACTTGGTATGTATATTACTACTAACCCAACTAAGACTATATTAATATTATCTGAGACGAACAGAAGTGAGGGATATAAGGGAGGCCTGAAATTAAAAATAAAGATATTTCGTTTCCTATTGGTTTTTCGACAAATATGCACATAAAAAAGTGAGTTATTTTTTTTATTTACAGTAACTTTTGTTATGTGCACTTTTGTCGTACATCGAAGTATAAACAGGATATCCGCCAGAAATACGCTACAACGGGAGTCAACAAATTTTTTGGAGACAAAAGCCTGAACCGAACCGAACAAAACATTTACCGATGTGAATTAGCATCAACTCCTCCATCAAAATAACCCATTTTGATATTTGATATCGTATTGTTTTTTTTTTTTGGCAAATATGCAAATAACAGAAGGTGTTTATTTTGTTATTTAGAGTAACTTTTGTCATATAATGAAGTATAAACGAGTCATCATA